>CM028914.1:17497271-18097271 GCA_016801845.1 Polydactylus sextarius
TATAGAAAAGCTCAGCCTGGTGCAGCAGGAAATGAACCAAATGAACCAACTCTTACAGTTACAGTCCTTTTAATAATAATGAAGAGGATAAACACCTTCCTCTTTGAAATGTAAACAGAAAAGTTGTCTCAAAAATATCTTCAGCACCAAGTGACACCAACATGTGGCTTACGTCCTCACTGTCTTTTGATGAATAAAATTAAGGTGTTAAATTTATAAGGATCCTAAGATCCTGTTGGTTTTCAATTAAAACTTACCACTTTTACCAAACTTTTACCATTAAAAACTTTAGAAACTCTCCAACAAATTTATGTGACTGTCTGTGAATTTTTTTTTTTTTTTTTGTTATATTCAAAAGACTTTTATTGCACCAGAGCAGATGAACTAAATGATTAAAGACACTAAAGCCATCAGACAACCATAAAAGTCAAATACAATTTTACGACAGACTGAACAGTCAAACTCACATATGCTGAAGAATTTGAAATAAGAAAGAAAGTTATTTGTAACTTTACTACAACTAACACTATAGTATGCCCCTCTATACACAAGTATGTATAGTAAATACATTCACATAACTTTTTTTTTTTGAAAGGAGCTGTTTTTTTCTCTTTGCTTTTTTTGTCTCACACCACATTTGCGATTCTTTACCTCTGTCACTACAACAGTAGCTATGATTTATATATAAGATATTCCATATACAGTAAATGACACAAACACAATACAGACCAGTAAATTAAGATATTTTATTAAATGAGCCAATTTGCAAAAACTGCCACACATTTGCATTATGATTCCTCTCCAAACAAAATAGCTTTAAAAGATGTAATTGCACAACAGTTAGTGTCATGAAGAACTTTTAATTACCACTACATCAAATTTTGTCAGTATCTAATATCCAAAAGTATCTATTGTTATTCATGTTAAGAAATAGAAACCCACATAACCAGAGAGGGTATAACTGGCAGAGCTTTAGATGGTGTGCTGCAGGTAAAGAGGAAGTGGTGAGGGAGAGATGCAGTTGTCATAGAAGATCTGAAGGTTCTGGTCAACATCCATATTATTTTTCAGAAAAATCTCAAGTTCTTGCACTGGCATCTCATGAACGCTGTTACCTTCTTTGGCGTTTTTGGCCAAGGCTGCATGGGATGGGAAGCGGATGCGAACATCGTGGGGTGCGTTGCGGTCGTATTCGGTGCAGCAGTAAGCTGACCATATGTCTTCAGGGATGGCCACGCGGTCCTGGTTGTTGCGACGGATCATGTTGCCTCTCGTGGTCACTCCGGTGACGATGAAGGCGGTGCCACGGCAGAAGTTGTTGAGACGGACCCGGATCCGCTCCTCATACTCACGCCAAGGCCCAATGTTGAATTCCCGTATCTCTGGGACGACGTTGGTCAGGGTGTAAGTGGCAGCACGATCGTGAGGGGTGGACTGGTGCTGGTCTGGATTCAGGTGACCTCTCTCATAGAGAACCACGTCAGAGTAGTCATCGAGTACTGCCTGGCTGTCCTCAAACTTCATGTGCAGGTAGCCAGTGGGGAAGGGCAGCATGTTTCCATTTCCATCAACTTCTGCCAGCTGGGGAGACATAGAAGAACAGTTACAGTCAGTCTTTGATCTGTTGGGATATACTGTGAAGACAGGATTGTTCTGAGCTTCTGAGCCCTTTCATTTTCCCCTTGTTTCTACAGCAGCTCTATTGTCTATTTTAGCTTCTACCAAGTTTCTTTTGAAAGACTGTTTAACTTAAGAGTACACTACATGGTTAAACATAAAAGAATGACTTGAACAAAGACAAGTCTCTGACCTGTGGCTCATACATCCAGGGGTAGTCCACACGTCGGTCTCCCTCTGTTTTCTTGAAGGAGTAAGCCGAGTAAACTGGAATCCGCTTTTGAGGGTCATACAGGGTCACGTAACGAGGTTTGTCTGCATAACGTTGGCAAATCTTCTTCAGTTTCATGTCGCTGATCCCCCGCGGTGGCGTCCCCATGTACAGGGAGTCCTTGCATCTCTCCACATGGTTAAAATCTTGAACAACCGTTGCAGACATTAGTGGCAAAAAACAAGCCATCAGAAAAGTGAAAACTAGAGGAGTTAACATTTTCATGGTCATTGAGGTTTCTTCAGTGTGTCCTGCTGTGTGCTACCGTGGCCAGCTCTACTAAACAATGACGGAAATTGTTTCAAGTGATGATTTAAATGTCCCAGAGAAGATATGCAAAGCAGGTAGAGTGTGACAAAACGTCAGCCCTCCTAACACTTCTGCATGTGCAAGTGCAGGTGTTTGCATTACGCAATATTATAATGCTGCAGTTGTATAGTACTACATACTACATATACTACAGTTTTTTCACTTATCTCAAATACTTTAAATATTTTGTCCCTGTGCCTTCTTAATGAGCCTTTATACCACAAATACTCTTTTTATTCACCTTATCATCAATGGATTTATAATAACCTATTGTTAACAACTAGTGACCACTACTCTTGTGAAGCCATTTACTTGGCACAATATGTTGCTACAAAACTGTTGCTACAAAACAATTTTCTTCACTTGATCACGTAGTAGTTTCTGCTATAGTGGAGGACTTTCACATAATTCATCTACGTGCTATCAGCATGTTAAATGCAAAACTGTCTAATCTTTCTCAGTTTTAAACAAACGGCCTATAGTGGCCAGTGAATTTGAGAGGCTTGTTTAACCTGTAATGATATGTGTGAATGGGATTGTTTGAAGTCAAGACGTGCGTGTTATTACATCAGTCATCTTTTTTATTTCATTTTGAACAGCTGATTTAAAGCAGGAGGAGAAGATGATCACATTGTAAAGCTGTTGTTGGTGTTTTATTTCACTAGCAAAAAAAAAAGTAAAGAACAATAAAGGTATATAAAGCAGTTGCGAAAATAATGATGAATATGAAATGGTAAAACAAGAAAATAAGCAAGTGCAAGTACTTTTAGAAAATAAAGAAACTTCATTTGCAGCGAAGTAGAATTATTTCAGAGCAAATGACTCAGTGTTCTGCCAAAATGGGTGTTTGACCTATTTTGGCAGCTCACTCTGTACTGAGTAATTAATCCATCTGAAACCCTTTCCTGTAAGTTTTTTTGTCCTTTATAACAGCTTCATACAAGTTATATGCATTTCTTTTTTAAAACACATTAACCAGCATTGTTAAACAGAAATGATAATTGAATTTTAAACTGTAGACAGAGGTTGAAACATTAAGTTTTTTTTTTTTCAATTACAGATAAATTGTAAACATTGTTCACTATAACAGTTAGGTCATCTGACAGGGATGTGGAGACCACAGACCCAAATGGCTTTAAATATAAAGGAAATAAAAATGTGCAGCACACATAGTTGTAGTTTGTGTTGCTGTTCCATGATGCCCTCTGTTCAATTCAGACTTATGCAAATCGAAAACTGCCTGTCGCATTTAGCCGGGGCAACAATCCTTCACTGGCCTAATAAGTCAATTTGAGTGACTGAGTGTTGTTATTCATCGAGGGACCAGCTTGCCTCTCTGATCTAATCTTGACTTATGACAGTCATAACTCATGTGGCTGGGGCTGATGATGCAGTTATGTGAACAGACATTTTTCAGCTGTCAGCATTTTTACCAATTAAAATTATAAATTCAGGCCAAGTGCAGACCCTGATCAGTTGCCCTCTGCTGTTGCTGTTTCACTAGAGGAACAGAGTGTTTTACTGTTGTTTAGGCTCATGTCCATCAGGTCTGTAGTAAAGAATGTACCGTTCACGCAAAGGATTTTAGTTTTGGCTTTGTTAATATTGAATTTACTTGTCTGCCTGTATGTCTGGCTGTTTGTTTCTTGAGGTGAATTAAACATGTCAAGTTAATCTATATGATTTAGAGTACTTCTGATTGTTAATGATAGTTAATGATTAACTTTGATGCTCATAGCCCCACAGTATCTAGTGATATTAAACTTTTATGAGCACCGTGTGACAGTGTAATGTGGTACATACTTATCACCCTAACTCCTGCATTGTCCTGCACTTTTTTCAGAGCTCTTGTTTGGTGTGCATTTTTAATTTCTTGTAGATTTTACCTGTAGTGTTTTTTACTCTTCTGACACCACTACATGGCAGTGTACGTGACATATGTGAACACTGGACCTTATATTGCAAGAGTGATGTCCACATATGTGGACGCCAGGTCTTGGGAGGTTACTTTTTTTTTTTTTTTTTTTTTAAATACTGACTGTATATCTGCATGTTTGCATGTAATAATATATATTTCCCACTTGGGGGCAGTGTAGGCTTGGTTGTTGCTTGTTCACGTTTCCTCTTTCATCCAACACAGATATAACTTTTTCTTAATTCAACTAGAAGGCTGCATTTCTCAGCCTGGAAAGTGTAAGAAACACCACTGTCCCTTTGAGTTTGTAAATAACACAGATGTCTGTAAAACACTGATGCAATTTGACACGATTTTTAACACTTAATAAGAGGTCATTGGTTGTTAATAAGGTTGTTGATGTACAGTGGCAGTATTAGTATTAGTACCAGCTGTGTGGGGTTTTGTCATTATTATCTATCAGAATATCAAAATATTAAGTGTTTTATTTTTTTTCAATAAAAAAAAACAATATTCTCCAATTGTCATGTCATTAAATAAGTTAATCATTTTTTTGAAAATTATTTTAGCTACTGCTACTTCTTAAATTAATGGTCAAAAAAACCATTTGCTATATCATGACTGTAGACCACGGGCATGACAGCTGTTTTTTGCCAGGAACTGTCCAGGCAGAGCAGATGCTCTCTCTCTCTCTCTCTCTCTCTCTCTCTCTCTCTCTCTCTCTCTCTCTCTCTCTCTCTCTCTCTCTCTCTCTCTCTCTGCTTGCCTGTGAACTGTAGGAGACAGTTTCTAGACCTTCACTGAGCCACCAGGGGGCATAATTTAGCAGCCCTCTTTGCTTCTGAAGCTTTAACCAAATAGTTCTGCACCAACGGCTGCTGATTGGTCCAAATACCCACATGGTTTTGAGCAGTGACCAATAGTGTTTGAGCAGATCAGGGGCTGTTGCTAAGGCAGTTCAGAGGTATAAAAAAAAAAAAGGAAAAAAAAGAAAGAAAAAAAAAAGGAAAAAAATCTGTCAGCAGTCTGCTTCCACCATTTCCCTCTCACACTGCTCTGGCTCCTCATCAGCTCTTCTAACATCTCCACCTCTAACTGTGCGCTCAGGGCCGACAGCTCTGCCTTGCTTATTATTGGTCGCTGATGGGTGAAATGAGCAGAGAGAGTGAGTGGTGGTTTTGCATTGTGAGCCACAAAGAAGTAGGCCCTCCCTCATGAACCGAGAGCTTGTAGCCCCACCTCCCCTGGTTATCCTGTCACTTGACATTTGAGCTCAGCCAACACTTGCAGCCCGTCTGTCACCATTTCACTATGCCTCACCTCCCAGTTCAACCAGAAAGATTACTGGGTATTTCAGCTCCACCACAGAAACTACTACTATGCTCCTGCTATATAATACTATATAATACTACAGTTGTCATTGTCATTCCTTTACCTCTTTCTTTTTCTTATTTTTTCCTCCTTTATTAAGTCATTAAATATGAACTTATACACACACACACAATTTTACAGAGAGAAATGTGTAAACTTGCAGTGAAATTTTTACAGCTGGGGTGAGAGATTTAAAATATTTTCTCTACTCTACTGGCAGTGTTCCAACTTTCATTTACTCTATCTCTCTCTCTCTCACACACACAGACACAAATATACTGTACACACACGTACACACAGAGGAAGAGAAATAAAGAGCCCCTCCATGCCTCTCTGTATCTGCTAGTTTTCCCCTCCTCCTGCCTCCTCTTGTTCTCTGCAAAATGTGAGCATAAAAGCATCTCCCTCCCCCTCATTGGTTCACTTCTTGTGATTGGCAGCATGTTGGCCCGCCCCATAGGTCTTTGCACATGGATCAGTCTGCTATGAGAGCCCCAGCATCAGAGAGTGGAGTGTGGAAACAGGAAGAGGAGGAGAGGGGAAGAAAGGAGACAGAGGAGAGGATCGGGTGAGACAAGGTGGCGAGGAGTGAAAGGGAGGAAAAGGGGAGCAGAGGGGTGTGTGGACCAAAGAGAACAAAGACAAAAAAAAAGGTAAAAGAGAACTACAGAGGAGGAATTTGATGTGCTTTATGCTTATGGCTAAATGGAAATATACTGCATGCATTGTACAGTGTGGGAGGAGTGTGAATGTGTGTATTTCTGTTTCCTTTTTCTTCTATGTTTGTTTACATTTGTTGATTTTTGTGCATTTTTTTATGTGTCATTTTTCTGAACGATCTGAACATACTGCAGCGCATGTCTGCAGACTGTGCTGCACATTCATGCATGAAGCTCTCTCTCTCTCACACACAGGCACACACACACATACACACACATGCACACATGTAGTGCTCACGTGCAAACAGCAGAAATGTGAGGTGATAAATGTAGTGAGTGGGAACTTGCTGGTTACACATGTGGTTACATTCAAGCGCGGAGAAACTGTTGAATATAAGCCTCTTTAAGAGTGTGTGTATAAAGTGTTCGTGTGTGTACAGTGTAAAGCAGTAAAGAGTCTTACTGTGACCAAGTGTGATGAATAATCTTAATCTAGAATAATGTCTAAACTGTGTCACACACTGTACAGCACTTGGCTCCACTGAAAGTTCAACTCAGTTTGATGAGTTTAAACTCATCCAACGGAGACCCCTTTAACTTTGTGTTTTTTATAAACAACCGGCTTGAATGTTTGACTTAGACATTTCAAAGTCGCATGAAAAAGAATAAACAAAGGACATCTAGAGTTACTGTCACTAACATGCAACATGAACCCAATGTGTGCTTTCAGTTCAGGTGATTTCCATCTTAGATATCCCGGACGTGCAATTTTAGGTTATCATAACCCACACAAACCAGGTGTCTGACTTACACACACACATATATGCGCGTGTGTGAGTGTGTGTCTATGTCTAGTGCCTTCTTTGAACCTGTTAACCTGCCTCATTGTCTTTGTGCACAACATGCTGTTCATTTTGCATGGCTTGCAAAAGACACCCCTCTTTCTTGTTCTTGACCTTGCCTTGGTACATTCCAGTACCCCTCAGAGGGCTGTGCTTTATGGAGCATACACCGGGAGAAGCTGCTATTATAGAAAGGGAGAAGGGGATAGAGCAGAGGGAAGCGGGGCTGCAGGGATGTTATTTTTAGAAATGTGATTGATATTCGGCTCATACTGTACTTTCGCTGTCTGTGATGGTGGCGCTATTTCAGGCCTGCGTCCAATAAAATCACACACGTGCACATGCATTTAGGGTTGGCTGTCCATTCTGTGTCTGTGTGTGTTGTAGCTTCTCGCTTCCCCTCCATCTGTTCTCTTCATGTCTCTGCTCCTTGTGTTAGCTAGCTTAGGACCCACCAGAGACAGGCCTGGTCTAGTGCAGCCCATCCTCCCTTTTATGGTATATAGGAGGCAGTATTCTTACTACACACACACACACACACACACACACACACACACACTCATAAAGTCTCAGCAAGAGATGCACATCTGCAGTGGTTCACTGCAGCTAGCAAGGAGAGCAGCTCCAGATGGTATAAGATGTGAAAGAATGTGACAAACTGTTGATTTGTCCAAATGAGGACACAAATTGTTGTTTGAAGATCTGAGGCAGTTCTCCACTGCTCAGTGACGATTTCTTATTCAGCTGACAAAGCTGCTGCTGTACAAATGCTGCAGACATCTGAGAAGAGTGAGCAGAGAAAAGATAATAGAAATGCGGAAGTGCACATTAAATCCTATGGACTGCCCCCTTCTCTGTCCATGTTACAATCACACACACACACTCAAACATTCCCCTCCTTGCTTGAGGCCTTGCTCCCAGCTCTGGACTAAATGATATCATCGGTTGCCAGGGATACAAGGACACAGCGTGCAGAGAAAAGGGAGGGTGAGGCATAGGCAGAGCCATGCACATAGGCTGAAAGAGAAAGGAAGGAGGCTGGCATATTGGGTATCAAGAAAGAAATGGAGCCTTGTTGAAACAAGTCATGAAGATAGCAAAGGAGATGGGGCAGGGCTATGGAGAGGAAAGACAAGAGAAAAGAAATCCTGCCAGCCTGTCAAAGGTTACTGGCCCATCCTTCCTCCCTCCTCTCTCTTACATCTCATTTGATTCTCTTTCTTTGTCTAGAGAGGGTCAGACTTGCAACAGTGCAGATGTGTGTGACAGCATGTGTTGTAGGGAGTGAGAGACAAGAATAGAAAGGAAAAGAATGGCAGCAATACCTGAGGGATGTAGGAGAGATACTGTCCTTGATTTGAAACAATAAAACCTGCCTGTCTTGTACATGTGTGCACCAAATGACTATGGTATTTCCTCATTCTCTCTACTGTGTGGGACTGTGTGTGTTTGCCAGCTTGCGGAGGATGAACATGTCTATTTAAAGGGATCCGAGACTGCACTGGTCTGCTGTCTTTCTATTCCTGACGGACGGCATCATTGAATTTTGGACCAGAGAGTCTGCCCCCCCCCTCCCTTGTCTCAGTGCTCATTGTAAGGTAAGATTGGTTTCAGGATGAACTTGAGCATGAATGTGAGCACATACACACACCATTAGTTTTCAAATAAATGTCTCCAATTTACACCCAGCAAACAGGATTCACATGGTGAAATTGTGAAAGGTTAGACAGCCAAATGGGGGTTTCAGGGGAGACATGAATGAATGCATGATTATCCCATGCTCCATTCTCCCTGTGTGGTGACAGAGAGATGACCAGGGTTTCCTTGGTGACAAGAGGCAGAGAGGAAGCAGCCTGAGGGGTGCAGACAGCAGGTTTAGTCTACGAGTAGGTGGCAGCCATCCACCAGCATAACCAATTAAATGTGCTGCTCGTGAAGCGTCATTTGTGTACAAATACGTCACTATACAAATCAGAAACAGAGCCGTAATATCTTATAGTAATACTCATTTTACACAGCAGATATTCAACAATTCACTACAACCACTGCTGCACTGTTTGCACTGCAGATTTTATCTCACTGTAAAGCAAAGACTTTCTTCCAACATAAACTTAACCCCTTATACATATGACATCATTCAGCCTCTGCGCTGGAATCCAGATGTCTCCAATGACCCCTGCATAGATGGGTTAAATAGTGGAGGAACTGAGCCATTGTTGTGTGGAGTCAGATGTAAGCAGCTGTTGACTGACAGCTCCCTCTTCTCCGCAACACTGTAACAGTGTGTAACTGGGAGGGTCTGCATCAGATGGTCTCTCTGCTGTCTGTGTAATGTTGCTCAATCCTAAAAGGCTGAAGGAGGAAAACACGATACAGTGTTGTTTCAGTCTCTGCTTATAAAAATGTTCTGCAAACAGTGCAACACAGTGTACAAGTTGTCTGTACGGATTAAACACACAGTGGCCGTCTTTGTCACGTCTAACAGTAATGTGACATTAATGTAATTTACCATTTTGGGATACAAATCCAAACAAGCAGGTCTAGTAATAAAGTCATCCAACCAAGAGCTGAAGCAAAGAAAGCTTTAAATGATAAAGAGGCTATTGGAGCATTAGCGAAATATGTTGAAGCTCAGAAAACTAGCCTCTCAAAAAGCAGATTTTGGTGGAACATGAAATACAGGGATTAGTGTGGATATTAGCCAACATTTTTTTGTCTTTTGTTCAGCTTTACATAGAAACCGGTGGGATACAGTGCTGTGTGTCAGGATAAAGTCATGTAGTCTTACTTTACAGTATGTAGTAGTGAACATTGTGCACACATAAAGGCCTTTCATGTCGTCTTCCTACTCTATAAATAAATCTAAATGCAGCTGACTCTAAAAAGCCTAAAGCCACAGCAGTAAGAGCTGTCTGGCTTCAGTTGCTCTAGCAACTGGTAGGAAATGGACGCTCAGAAAGGCTGCTCACTTAGTTCATTCTACACACATTTAAAGGTTATTATTGCACAAAAGCAACTGTCTTACCACCTACAAAGCTGCAACAAACAAAACACCTACCACTAGGGAAGTGGTAAAATGTTGCACAACCACTCTTCATACTATATATACTTATATATTTGACGCTGTGGGATGCTTAAAGAAGTGCAACATGTCACTGGTGCACCAGTGCTCTCCTCAGCATGCAAAGTTGATCTTAAAAAGGTCAGATCACTTCAGTACAATATACCCAGTGTTGAAGTGTTTGGCAGCAGCAGTAGAGACAGTAAGAGGTTGTTTCTGTCCATGGTAGAAGAAGCTATATAGAAGGGAAAAATCAATACAAATGAGACTACGCAGAAGAGTTTTAAGAGGTTTGGGAGTAGAATTGTGTTCAGACAGTACAGGGAGCTGAACATCTGATCTGGTTGTGGTTCGGTATCCACAGTGTCTGTGGAAGTTCATGTACTTAAAGCAAATAAAAGGCAAAAAACTGATTCACTACCATTCCTCTCTGAGAATTAAGGAATCAGAGCTTCTGGAGAGACACTAGAACTGTACTGCCTGCCACAATGTTACTTCTTTGTTCATAAAACGAGGTTGCCATGGTCCTTCATCTTATTTCTTTCTTTTTTCATCAGTGGATGGCCACTGGCTGTAGTGGCTGCTGGGAAGCAGTGATTAGCGAGAGAGACTGAACACACAGTGTAGCTCTGGCTTACTGATGATATGACCACTGAGCAGATACAATACATTAGAAAAGAAAGCATGAGGAAATAAAGTCTGCCATAGATACACAGAAGTGACACTTTGATGCAGATGTAAATAACAGACCCATCAGGTTATAAACCTTATTTGTTATTAAACCAGAAAAATATAAGTTAAGTTGTAGACTTGGTCTACAACATATATAGGATATATCTCTCAACCATGTGTCTTGTCCACAGGCTGTTCTTTGCTCTCAGGTGTGAAGTGGAGGGCCTCACAAATACAGACCAAGACTGGTAACCACACAATATATTTTTTTTCTAATTACACATGCTATTGCTAAACACATGCTACTGTGTTTGTTGTTTTATTAAATAGTATCACAGAAAATGAAATGTGCATTTGTTTCACTGAAATAACATCAATATGAGCATGAATACAACCATGTGTTGGTTGTTGCATGTTGCACATTTTACTTCAGCCTCAAGCATCTGAATCGTCCCTTGATTTTGTCAACTGATTATATGCATAGTTCATAGTGATTGGCATCATCACTGCATCGTCAAATTCTTAATATGATGCCCATTAAACCACATCTGTGTTTCAGGCTGCATGTATCACCCAGCAGAGCTGTACTCTGGCCGTAACACATGGGACTCCTACCCAGCTGGAGGACCTAACAGAGGACAATGGGCTCCTGTAAACAGTCGCCTCTGGAGCCATACAAACAGGTCAGCAGCATCATCAGCACACATTTGAAATTATTAGTATTTCTGCACACTATTGTCTTTAATTTGTAAAATGGCAGCAGTTCATTCACAATGGAACAATTGGATGCAATAAACTCTCATGTATTTATAGCACTATTGTGTAGTTTTATTCAATGTCTTTACTGATCATGCGGTACGAATTTTGGTCTGGAGGTAAACTTAGCTTGGAAAAGCTTTCCTGAAAAGAATGTAAACTTAGTGGGAGTGGATAGTGGAACAACTTGAAACTTGAACTTCCTCAACAAGGGTCATTGCTGCAGGTGGGACTCCAGCCTTTGTTGTCTGGGTTGATTTAAGATAAGCACTACTTTGTTGGCCTGACCAATGAACTGAAAATGTGATGGACATATTCATGAAAAGCAACTGTAAGCATCTGTACAGTTTTTAAAAAGCTTGACTGGTGAATGAAACCTTCACTTCCTCAACTGCAGTTGAGAGAAGCCCCAATCTAAGTATTCAGCTGCAACAGTTGGGATGACCACAGTAAATATGATAGTAACTGAAACTATGTGTGTGGCTTTTGAAAATTTAAATGATGGTGTTGATAAACTCAGTATACGGCTCTGTAGCTTGGTGAGAAATACCAGATAAGAAATCATATACCATTTTAGACAGGTCAGATTAAAATTTAGCACATTTGGCTTTATTTATAGTAGAGAGTTTGTCCACTTAAGAAGTTCAACAAGGTCACAGTGACAATGTAGTCCTCTGAATGGGGTTAAGCGGCCCTTGAAGAAAGACTTTATTAACAAGCTAAGCCAGTTCAGTGTTTATTGTTACATAAGTGGATGTTGTGTTTACTTGTCAGGTCTCTCATGGGTCATCAGTTTGGCTGTTGAAGAAATGATCTCAGCTGCAATAACATCTTGGTCTTGAGTCTGAATCACGACTGATGTACCCCTAAGACATTCAGAAAAAGACTTTTAGATTAGGTCAACAGGAAAAGTAGATTATATTGGCTGAGCTCCCAGCTTTGCTATATGATCACATGAGTATGCATTTTTACCTGAGGTAGTACATTTTGTATGTTGTTTTATTTACTACAGGTGCCAAGGAGGGCGCAATCAGTCACATCATCCACTATCAAGTCGTCCACATGATAGGTGAGTCAAACTAAATAGTTTTTAATCATAATTTATGACTAAAAACTATTTAGTTTAAGTCATCTTACTTAAAGATGCTATTAAAATTTTGTGTTGTTTGTGACTAAAACTACTTCAGTGGATAACTGTGGCTTCTGAACAGAGAAGTACAACATTTAATGTTATCATGGTCATGAATTTTTACTTGATATATAAAGTCCTATTGTTTTTCATATCTATGTACTCCATGAAACTTTATGCTAACTTTAGTTGGTGTTTTACTTAGGGGCGAGAGAACAGTCAACCATGTTCAAGACAAGAGTATCTCAAAGGGGCACAGACAGCATCTGCGTCCCTGGGATGGTAAAGAGCAGCTGTTTGAGTCCCAGAACTGGCATCACAACTCTACACGCCCATTTCACAACAGGGCTGCCACCAACAACGGTTATCTAACAGGACCTGCAGAGCGCTACGCAAACTGGGACAGCAGTGGCAGCAACTCTGTGGTGAGCTGTGACGATAATTTTCAAAGGAGTTCATATTGTTTTTGGAACCAGAAGTGTGTCATCTTTTGACTTTATGTTTATGCCAGTACTTTTTTCCCCTTTTCTTTTGACTTGTAGCACGGGGGCCCTCGCCTACATCGTAACAACAGAGAACTTCAACCCCCACCAGAGAGATGGGCCCCCTCAGATTGCCGCAGGAGCTTTCCAGGCAGAATGATAAACAACAGACCAGGACCCTGGAAACGGCCAGCCCTTCATCAGCGGCGAGACCAGCTACACCGGCACAGTCCTCCCCCACAGCACCATTTATTCCCAAGGGAAGAATGTCCTGCTAAGAGGAGAAGGGACTCTGGTCCTGATCAGGTAAGTATATTTACTTTGTATGACAAACTTTGATTCCCTATTAAACATAGCCTACACATCTGTATATGATATTGCACCTCTGTGCAACAGCACCACCCATTGGTAAAATCCCTCTAGTATGACAGAATATCTGTGTTTCCCTGTTTAGTCATCTCATCCTGGATCAAGGCATTTACCTTTACTTGCCCATGCCCCATCACCACCTCGCCACCACCGCTGCAACCAAGATGACTGGAAGCCTCCGAACGACAGGGCAGGTCCTTTCCACCACTCTGACCACAGGACCTCAACAACACAGCAACAGGTAACCTAGCATCATAATAACCTAGCACAAAAATTGTAATCATGTTGATTTCTACTGTGGGTATTTACAGGAAACCTCTAAACTACGAGCTGGAGGACATGGCTTCAGTAACAGCAACCCAGCAGCTCTCAATCAGAGTTGTGGCAGCAGACCACCTCATCATGGAAGCAGAGGGAAGGTCGAGCGGAAAATCTCGTCTTCACCAGCAGACCACACCCGTGTGCCTTACAGCCACCAAAATCATCATTACCACCATCAGCGGCACACAGACCACACCAGAGCCCCACAGCACAACCCCCAACTGCATCCATCAGAGGAGAAGGAGTCACGAAGCCACCACCACAAACAAAGCACAGTGAGAAATAAACTTTGTAACAACATGAATGTACAAAATTGTTCTGCCATACTATCTTTGCTCTTACAGGTAGAGTGGATTATATTTTATATCCAAGTCAATATTTATTGATTAACCATGCACATGAAATAAGTATTTTAAACATGAAAGACATAGTAGATGTAGTGTAGATCCTTTAATGTAACGGAGTGTTAAATCAGTGAAAACTCAAGTCTCAACAGTCTTAACAGATAAAATATTATCTCTGCAGGAACATCAACGCACTCATCAAAGAGGCAATTCAAGGGATCCAGCCCTTTCCAAGTCTTCTGGTGCAGACTCTCCTCCCTATTCATCTCTCCACTTCAAAGATGGAGGTTCCACTGCCAACAGTCCACATGCTCCATCCAGTCCCTCATCATACTCAGCAGCCAGTGCCAGAAAAGATCCATCAGTCTCTCGTCAGTGTAGTCCTGGTCTCAGTGGATCGCAGAAACTCCAGGGAAGCCCCATTCACACGTCACGACCTTGCTCAACATCCACCTCATCTCTTACATCTCACAATAGTCCAAAATCCAGGTTCTCGGACAAACATAGAAAGACCTCACAGCCCCTCTGCTCACGACAGCACACCCACAGCAGATCAAGAGCAAACAAAGCTGAGGAGTCCGAGGAACACATAAAACCTGAGTGCAAACAAAAAGATAAGGTGTGGAAGAAGGAAAGAAAAGGAGAGGTTGAAAAGACAAACAGAAAAGGTGAAGAAAGAAAAAGGCGGAAGAAAAAAGAAGAGAAAAAGTTGGGTGACAGAAAAAAGAAAAGAGATAAAGCTGTTAAGAAAGAAAGAAAATTAGGCTTGAAAATGACAACAACGGAAATGTTTACATCCATCTTTGCTTTCAGTTCCCCAGGGGAGGTTAAGATGAGTAAAACAGAGACTACAATTCTGACCCCACAAAATGAAACCCAATCAATACCCAAACACAAGCACAGGGTGCGGAGTGAACGAACAGAGGGGACACACAGGCCATCCTCCAATACGTCACCACAGCCATCATCAAAATCTGAAAAACACAAAATGTCCAAAAAGAACAGCAGTTTCCAGAAACTTCTCAGCAAGAAACAACTAATTCAGTCACCTGAGAAGAACACCAGCCGTAACCAGACCAGCAAGAAGCCCAAAATGGTCTCACCCCAATCAGAACACGGACCAAAAGAAAAGTCTGAGGAAACACTTCCTTCACTTTTATTTAAAGCCTTAGCACCACTCAGTACAGCATGTTCTGTTAGCTCACAGGAACCTGTCCACAGCAAAGACAGTGGACAGGCACAGGGAGGAGTTCTCAATGCCCCAGATCTCCAGCCTGTGGCTGTGATGGGAAATTTGAGGGAAATGGGAGACAACCTTGCAAACACGCCTCCTGTTCTGAGCTGGCAGGGCTCTCCAGTGTCAGAACTGGGAGAGGATGAGGATGAGTTAGAAAAGGGAGTGATAAGTAGACCTGTGCTCCAGCCCAGCCCCACTGAGTGCTTCTCTCCTCCTCCTGTAGACAATGAGAGCATTGATGGTTTGAATAAGGAGTGTGGTGAAAGTGTACTGGCTGATAATTCTCACAGTGATAAATCTGATCTGCCCTGTATAAATGAACAACTTGCAGAGGAAGATAAAGAAGAAGATATGGACAGCAACGGTGAAACTTCTGGCTCTATTCTTAATGAGCTTCGCCATCATAAAGCAGGATTGGACAATGTCTTCAAGAGCCTGGCCACCTTCCTCGGTGGCCAGAGGGTTTCATGTCGAGGAGGGCCATTTGGTGGGCCTCCTGCCAGCACTGCAAGTGGAGTGAAGTACTCCTCCTCTCTTGCACTTGGGCCAGAGATCCACTGTCAAGAGCATCATGATTTCTCACCCAAATCAGACCCCACTGCATCTTCCACACCCAGTAATCAATCGCCAACTCACACTACCTCACACACGCTTTTGAAATCCCACAGTTCAACAGATCTGAGTGAGCCTGACATGGACCTCCTAGTACAGGAGAAGAAGGAAGAGACTGTGAATGA
This sequence comes from Polydactylus sextarius, assembly GCA_016801845.1. Lineage (NCBI taxonomy): Eukaryota > Metazoa > Chordata > Actinopteri > Polynemidae > Polydactylus > Polydactylus sextarius. Next base: position 17,513,364 of record CM028914.1, read on the forward strand.
TACAAAAAATTCACCAGTCAAACCAGACATTCTCCCTAAGAGAATCGAGACATCTCTTTTAGATGGTTCACTGAGCGCAGAGCTGAGACTGACCACCACAAACACATCCTCTTTCCCCAACCTCCTCACTGTTTCCACCAAGGAAGAGCGAGAACACAGCAAAGAGACAGAATGTAGACATACAGACAGAAAAAGAAAGCAAAAGGATAAAGATGGAAGAAGAGAAGAAGAGATCAAGATTAAGGTAAAGACAGAGGAAAACAGCATCTGTCCTAAAAACAAAGCAAATCAGTTAAAGAATTCATCCTCAGAGCCACTGGTCTCCAGGAGCTCAAGTGGACTTCTTAAAGATAATATGAAGGGCCAGATTTCTCAGGAAAATCAAACCCCACATGGCAAGGACAGTCAGAGAGCAAAGGTGGACACTGGGATTGCCGAAGTAAAAGTAGCAACACAGAAGGAGGAAGTGGTCACTAAGTCAGAAGATCAGATATCCTCAGCAGCTAAAAACACAGACACCGAGACCTCAGACTCAGCGTCAACTGTAACAATCAATACGTCCAAACTCGGCGTCTCCAGACCAGCAAGTAAACCTCCCTGCTCAGTAGCCCCGGTCGATCCACTGAAACTAAAAGCGTTGTCCATGGGCTTATGTAAGGAGCTCAAGATCCTCTTGATTAAAGTGGAGAGTGCTGGAAGACAAACATTCAACATATCAGAGGTGGAGGAGCAAAGAATCCCACTTTCCAAGATAAGCATTGAAAACACGGCAACTGAACTGATCAGAGCTTGCAAGTGAGTAGTCAGACAAAGATTCTTATTTCTGCATTTTGATACTTTTAGATTATATGTCTTGTTCCTTTTAATGAATGTTGTCTTTTAACGCTGTCAACATTTCCCAGGGGGACAAGGGTGAAGGGGAAATTCAAGGAGTCATATCTTCTTCCCACTTTGTCTGTGAAACCTAACATTGCCATCAAGACCCCCATTCCACGAGAAAAACTTAACCCTCCTACACCAAGTATCTATGTGAGTCCATGCACATTAGCTTAGTCACAGTACCCCATCCTAACAATTAATGTGATTTTTAGCCATGCTAGCAATGTTTCTGTTGACATTTGTGTGATATGTCTACAACTATTAGATGGACTGGATTGTTTTTTAAAGCCCTCTAGTACCATTCAACTAGTTCCAACATTGTGGTTAGTTTGATACTACATGACAAAACACTCTTATTCCATTTATACCATTTGCTGTGTTCAAATGTTTCAAATGACACTGTGCTGTTTCTGTAGTTGGAGAGCAAGAGGGATGCCTTCTCTCCAGTTCTGCTTCAGTTCTGTACTGATCCCAAAAATGCTGTCACTGTCATCAGAGGCCTTGCTGGCTCCCTCCGCCTTAGTAAGTTTATCCATCACACTCATGTCAGCCAATATACTGCACTCCAGATACTGTTTATCAAATTCCATTCACGCTAAATAAGTTTGTGTTGATCAATACACGATTGCTATTACTTCTAAGCTTTTGTTCAATGTTTGTTGACAGCTGTTACACAGAAGGAGAGGAAAAGAAGGGCAGCATTGATTCTTTATACAGAAACTCACTATGTCAAAAAGTTTGACTTTAGAAGTAGAAGACATCAGAGAGAGAGTGCTTTATGTAATACAAACATGTGCAAGCTCATTGGACACCCACTTTCTCCCCACTATGTTTGATACAAATGCCGCATCTTAAGTGTTAAGATTCATTAGAAACTAGTCAGAGTTTGGTTCAAAGCTGTGTTGTGTGAACTCAGTAGTTCCTCTGTAAACTCTGTTTAGTCACCAGAATACAGAGCCCTATTGTCATCACATCACTGTGTCACCACGTCTTTATGATCTGTATTTAAATGTGGACCATGTGTGCTTAACCATGACATGATGGTTGGGCTACTTGGAGGTAGTTTGAATGCATTTACATTACACATACAATGCATTTACATATTTGAGTGTCTATTTAAAAATGCTCATGAATGACTGAACTCATCCGATTTCTATTTCTACAACTACTAACTATGTCAGTGTTATCTGTTGCTATTATCTCATTACCGTCTTTATTTATTTTTTTCCTCCCTATGACAGATCTTGGTCTGTTCTCCACTAAATCTCTGGTAGAGGCCAATGCAGAACATGCAGTGGAAGTGAGGACTCAGGTTCAGCAGCCTGCTGATGAGAACTGGGATCCCAGTGGTTCGGCGCAGACGTGGCCCTGTGAAAGCAGTCGCTCACACACCACCATTGCCAAATATGCCCAGTACCAGGCCTCCAGCTTCCAGGAGAGCCTGCAGGTAGACATTCTCCCTCATGGCACACACACACACACACACACACAGAGTTCAGTAGACACTATTAATGGACTTACACCTTGTCACAATCTTATACGTGAACTACGTAATGATGTTTATTTTTATTTTTGCTGGCCAACTTGTCAGCTAAGCTCATGTAGATGTTTTATAGGAGGAGAAGGAGAGTGAGAATGAAGAGGAAGGAGAGCAGACCGAGACCTCAGATCCATCAGCGCCTGCAAAAGCTGGTCTGACGTTAGCCAACAATAATAAAAGCAGTCCAGCATCAGCCACCAAAGCCAATTCTGGTGCAATCTTCAGTAAAGCCCAATCTGTTCTATCTACCAGCACAAACAGGTTAGCAACAAAATGTGATCTATTTGTACTAAATTCACTGTTTGACTGTGTGAGCAAGACTCAAATCAGACTTTGTTCTTTTCTCCAGCTTAGCGCAGAAAACTGTTGGAAAGATCATTAAATTTGGGACCAATATTGATCTCTCAGATCCTAAAAGGTAAGTAAAATATGAAATGCAACCAATCAGAGTTTATTGACGGTAAACTTGTTTTTTACACATCAAATCATATTTTTTTTTTTTTTAATTATTTTTGTTTGTTTCATAAGGTGGAAGCCCCAGCTGCAGGAGTTACTGAAACTGCCAGCTTTCATGCGAGTTGAATCCAGCAACAACATGCTCAGTCATGTCGGTCACACCATCCTGGGCATGAACACCGTCCAGCTCTACATGAAAGTGCCAGGCAGTCGCACGCCAGGTCTGTGTGTGGCTGACAACACAACTGGGCACCAATGATTTTAGAATTAAAAAAAAAAAAAAAAACATAAACTGACCCTAAATTTTTCATCAGGTCACCAGGAGAACAACAATTTCTGCTCCGTCAATATCAACATCGGACCTGGTGACTGTGAGTGGTTTGCTGTCCATGAGCACTACTGGGAAGACATCAATAATTTCTGTGAGAAGTGAGTGAAGACACCATTCAATCCGTTAACAAAAGACACAGTAAATAAAGTATGTACTGTACGTGTGCATGCTTAATTGATTTGTTGCAAACCATTTTCCCACAGGCATGGAGTAGACTACCTTACAGGGTCCTGGTGGCCAGTCCTGGAAGACCTCTACAGCTCCAACATTCCCGTGTACCGCTTCATTCAGAGGCCGGGCGACCTGGTGTGGATTAACGCTGGGACTGTGCACTGGGTCCAGGCGGTGGGCTGGTGCAACAATATTGCCTGGAATGTGGGACCACTCAACTGTGAGTTACAACATGGACAGAGAAAATCAGACAGTCCGGTGTTGCTCTGTGTGTCAAATTACAAATAAAATATACTTAACTTAATACTTAATACTTAAATAAGCCGCCTGCTCTCAGCCTCACCACTGTTTGTGTTCTCTGCTCTCTCAGCGTACCAATATCAACTGGCCCTGGAGCGCTTTGAGTGGAATGAGGTGAAGAATGTTAAGTCAATCGTTCCCATGATCCATGTTTCCTGGAATGTGGCTCGCACCATTAAGATCACCGATCAGGATACCTTCAAGATGATTAAGTAAGATGCTTCCTCCATCACTGTGTGTACCTTTGTGTGTGTGTGTGTTCTTGTGTACATGAGTTTGTCTAAACCCATCACTATCCACTCCTCTGTCTCTCTCAGACACTGCCTGATGCAGTCCATCAAGCACATCCAGATTCTGAGAAACCAGCTGGTGGCTGCAGGGAAGAAGATCTGTTACCAGAGTCGTGTGAAGGACGAGCCGGCCTACTACTGCAACGAGTGTGACGTGAGTTCCTTTTCCCTCTGGCCTTTCCGTGTGCTTTAGATACAGTACAAACTGTGTGTGTATGTGTGTGTGTATTTGCAGGTGGAGGTGTTTGACCTGCTGTTCGTGACCAGTGAGAACAGCAGTAAGAAGACGTACGTGGTGCACTGTGAGGACTGTGCTCGAGCCAAGAGCCCGTCTCTGGCAGGAGTAGTGGTGCTGGAACAGTATCGAATAGAAGAACTGATGAGAACCTACGACAGCTTCACGCTGGTCAGTCACATTTTTCATCTTGTACAGAAACAGTGATGCCAAGGTGCATTTGACAGATGTTCCTCTACAGTTCTTGTCCTGTCGACTCAACAGTGTATCACTCTGCTCCATCTACATGTTTCTGTCATCAAAAAGAAAATGAGAACTCATTAGTCATGGCAGAGTTTATAAAAGACTAGATTTTAACTACAAAGTATCAACATCAACTAAACTTTTTACCCATTTTACAAAAGTGACTTACCACTTGACCAGTTTAATATTGATTTCCTGTCTTTCAAGCAACTATTGGTTCAAATAATCTCTTAAAAGAAATGTGCTAAATTTATTTGATCTCTTATATGCCTTTATTTGGTGTTGAAATTTAGAAAGATTTGATGAAGTACGTCTCTTAATGTAAGAAACATTCAAATTTTGTTTTCTCAGCCTCCCTCTTTGTCTGTTGTTTGGCATCTTTTTTTTATCAACAGACAAAAAAAAAAAAAAAAAAAAACTCTCCAATGCATCACAGGCAACGTTATTAAAATCATTAACATAATTTCAAAACAGTCTCTGTTCACTGCTGTGTTGTCAGGGAAAATGAAAATGTAACTTCCATAAAGCACCGGCGCAAACAATTAGTTCACTGTCTTGGATTACCTGCAGTTTCTGCAGCACATTTTAAGTGTTTCCAAGGTGATTTACTGTATATGTTTCGCTTCACAAAACATTTTCATCATGATCTCAAGCTAATGGCTGCTTTTACATTTTCAGTCTTAAAAATGTCCTCTCAGTAAATGATGTGAAGAATACGTGATGTGTATGTAACATGCTTCAACATTCAGAACATTCCTCACCCACAAACGGATCTTTTTTAAGTGATTTATAGTCATTCATCACGGTACTAGTTCACAACACAACAAACACATTTATCTTGACAAAAATTAACATTATCTTAGATATCTTACTAAAGCACTCTTTGATTACTATAGTTTTAAATGGTAACTGGTTTTTCTTCCTCTTTTCTTCCTCTTCAGGCTCCATCACCCTTTTCAAAGTGAGGACTCCTCCACGGTGTCTTTCAGCCATAACCAAAACTCTAATGGCAGCACAAATGTTGTCTTCAAGGCAATCTATTCCTGCAAACACTTTCTGAATCAGCCAATCACGTTTACTCAGTATTGTTTACATCACACAATAAGGTATGGATACTCAGCCAATCCAACTATAGCTCACTGTCTTCCCCATACCAGCTGCTGATTGGACTTGTGTTTTGAAATAGAATGACTAGACTGGTACTTCTCATGAAAAGCATTTCAGACATGTACAAAAAAAGAAAGAGAGAGAGAGAGAGAAAAAAAAACTGAAATAAAAGGGCAAAAAAACAAAAAAACAAAACAAAAAAAAAACTAAACAATGTGAGCACTGCTAGCACTGAAAATCAGGTTCTATGTTTAACGGACACTGCTGTGATTCAAAAGCGTCAAGTAGCCAGTTCTGTGTATTAATTCAGGTACTTTTATGCAAATTAAGTAGAACTTTTTTACACCAATCTAGTTATTCTATATGTCCATGAATTTGCTGTGATTCTATTGTACCAGCAGGGGAATCACTTCACAGGAGAAGTAGCTGATTGTCACATTTGGCATCGTATTGGTTCCTGTTTTTTTCTGTTTTGTTTTGTTTGTTTGTTTGTTTTGTTTGGTATTCAGGTAAACGCTGACATTTGTAAACTCCTGTCTGTAAACTCTTTGAGGTGCTATTCTGATTTTATTTATTCTCGTTAGATACTTAAAAAGTGTTACCAGCCTAGAAGTACACCACATTGGCCTTGTGAACTCTATTTAGAGGAGAGGTAATTGGAGGATTAATTACTCACAAATAAGGTTTTATGTACGTATTTTAAAAAACAAACAAACAAACAAACAGCAAATCAAAAATTTTTATGAGTTACTCTAAAATACGGGTTTGCTAGAGGACTAATATGGTTTCATTCTTAGTTGGAAATCAAGTATGTAGAGGGCAAATTGGGTTTTGTTTTTTGTTTTTTTTAAGTTTGTTTTTTCACAAGTTCCGCTGAATAGATGAGGTGTGATAATGCTGACACACCCAGAAAACAGACATAGTGTCATTTTTATTTTTGAAATAGGAAAACAATCTCAGTTTTATACCTCTTTTTTTTTTTGTTTGCTATGTTCTTGTTTCTAGATGACAGAGAAAATAAATAATTGTAAATTGTGAATGAATTTATGGGATACACAGTGGTGTGCATAGACAGGCTTACGAGAGAGGGAGGGGTCCACTATGGTTGTGTTGTGTCAGTGAAGTGCCCGTCGCAGTCTGTGAAACAGTAATATGTCCAAAGAGACACACAATCATAATCTTCTAATGCAAAAGCCAGCGAGGGCAAACTCACGATCAGACTGCGGGGCATTTCACCGTGTTTTATTCTGCCCCCAACGTTTGTCCATCCCTCCACGAGGCTCAGATTGTGCACTGCCACCGAGTTCACTATGATGATTTTCTATTAATCGTGTTCAAGAGCACATGAACTGAGATGGAAATAGTCCAGTCATGTTTTTATTTGCCTCGTTATTTGATAAGAATCTCTTCAATTCTTTTTTTGGACCTCTTATAGTGGTATTTCTATTGGTTGTTACATATTGACCGACATACTTACTGATACCTGTGATACGCTAATGTCAGCTGAGTTACTGATCCCTCACAAATCTTCTTACTCCTCCCCTCATCAGTCTGTGCACACCATCTCATGTACATACTGTATCTGTTTTCAGGATTTACTAGAAGACTTATGTAGTTTTGTTCTCAATCAAAAAAATCTAATTTGTATATGGTCAAATTTGTCCACCTCACTCGTTTTGTTTTTGTTGTTGCTATATTATAATACACCTTAGAAAAATATCCTGTTTCACTCTAGTTTAAATTACTGCAATGGGAATTTCTTCCCACTTTTATACCTCCTTTTTTGTTGTCAGTTTCTGATTTTTTGGATTACAGATAAAATGGAAAATTGTAAATTGTGACATTATTTATACTGTAAATGGTTGTTTTCTTATATATTTATTGCATTTCAAAGCGTACTTCACTTGATAAAGGGGCTACAAGGTATTTTAAAGGTGTAGTATGATCATAATGTGTGGATAGGGGAAGTGCAATCAGGGGGGCGGTTTAATTTTCATGGTGCTAGACCCCTCCTTGCCTCAATGCCCCCTCATTAAACAGCATATAATGATGTATGAACATAAGTTACTGATACAGCTCAAACCAACCAGTTGGTGCTTAGAACCATTTCAATGCAGTTTACTGGGAACAGAAATGGAATGATGTCTTTGTACTGTATCGAACAGATGAATAAAAGATCTTTTTTTTTTTTAAACTTTATTTCCATTGTATGAAATTCATAACCTTGTGAGGCATTAGTGGTTTTACGATGAGCATTAGCAGTAGTTGTAATTCTTGACTCTTTTGCAGAGACTTTTAGGGATGTGACTTTTAATGGCGTCGGGGTTTCGTTTTTTTTTTTTTTTTTTTTTTTTGTGTCTTGTCCTCATTATTAATATGATTTGAAGGATGTAATGATGCTCTTTTTTTTCTCTTGACTTGTTTGATTTATGCTGCACTTATTGTTTCAAAAAGAACTCACATAGAAGAAAACCTGAGCCAGACCTGTCTTAAATCCCTCTGTGGTTTTTCTGTGACATATTGTATTGTTGTTCAAGAAAATAAAATGTTTTGATAAATTATTCAACAGTGAGTGTCTGCCCCTGATTTCCTGTCTGCAGTCTCACCGGCTGCCCTTTAAAGCTCGCTCTCCTTTTATGTCCAACCTTAAACATGTAAATACTCAACCATTATTTGAATAACAGAACTATCTTGTGCAGCCTTTTAACCGCTCTAGCAGCCTGACCTCAGGGATGGTGGTTGGTCCATCTTTCTGGACACGGCTATATCAGCAACGCCTGTTTGTCATGAGTTTCTATACAGACATTCATGGCTGACACGGCATCCACCAGCATGTTAGAGTTTCAATATTTAGTTAAATATGTCGAGGTCTAAATGGATTATCGAGTCAGATTTTAAGTAATCCTCATTTTTAGTTTTTGACAGCGTGCATGAAACACTAATGACATTCTTCACCACGGCTAGTATACTGACAAGCTAAATTAAAGTTATGACTGCACACACACTTCCCCACAAAGCTGATAGCATCTCACTGTTGTTTTCTGCCTCTGTGGAGGACCACAACAGACAGCAAACTTCAATTTTGATGATGTTTTTACCTCAACAGTTCTATTATATGTCATCACTGAATGTCCGTGGTCTTGTATTTAACCTTACTGCTTCAGTCACAATGAGCTGATACTCACAGATCATTCCCTTCTGTGGTTCTATGGTTCAAATATTTATGTGTCACTAACTGACTGATGGCCACTAGGTGGCACTAGTAGACCAGTTTGTTTTAAAGGCCTCCCCTAGAGTTGATATAGTAGTTAGATAATATTACTCATTTTCTCATTTATTTTCCTTAAATAATGTTTCATTTACAGTACCATGTTATGTAACCTGCTGGCTCTGTTTATCTAAGACACTAAATAATCCAAAAGTAACAGGCAATAATTCAAATTCCTTTCATATACTTCACAGCAGGGAAATGTCAACATGAAGTAAATATCATCTGAAACACATATTTAGAATATTATATCAATACCCATCTGTTTTTCTTGGTCTTTAAGACATATTGTGACCTTTGGTTGCTTTGGGTGAAATGACACAATCATAGTGACGCCACCACTTATATAATGTCAATTACAGAAACAGGTTATGACCTAAAACACATAAAATGTGGAATAAAACTACAGGTAACAATGTTGAGGGAACCAGTCATCTTTTCTTCCTGGTTGCAACATTTGTCAATTGTTTCTGTCTCAGTCTTCATGTCTCGAGGACATGAGTCTGCCAAGACTGGAGACGCAGGGACATCTCCTCGTAAGAGCGTGGACATAGCAGCGGATTTCCCGCTTCCAAGGACAGGAAGGCTGCTCTTCCTTTACCAGCCCCCTCAGACATTGACATACACATATAAACAACGCACTCTGTGGCATTGTTAATGGCAAAACCATCCATCGCTCCCACTTTTTTTCAACTCAGATTACTAATGCCATGTGCTCTTTGATCATTGTTCCTTGTACTAAATGTTCAAATGGGCAGATGTCTCCAGAGAGTATATATATCTACCCCTAACTAAAAATAAATAAACAAAGATGCCCAGAGTGAGACGAAAAAATGAGGCTTCATATCAAAATGCTGATTTCACCCTTTGAACTGAGCCCCTCTGGTTTCTTATCAGTCCCATGACAACGTCGTTCCCCCACCAAATTAGTCAGTGTTCTCCCCCCATCCTCATTTCCTTGTGTTTTCTGAGAGCACAGCTCTGTTTTTCATCAAAAGGTCAAGGGCCAATCCTCTGTCGTTCCCGCTTCTAAAAACAACTCTTCAGCAACTTACCCTTTACCTTACTGTTTCACAGCTTTGTGTTGAGTGGGTGAGCGCTGCTGTCTGATGGTTCGTCATCAGCTACAGTTACAGGGCAGTGTGGCGGTGATGAATGGAGTGTAAATAAGTTTGTTTTATAAAGGGGTTATTTGTTTTTGTTTTTTTTTTTCTGCACTCGTGGAAATCAATATAAAAACAGCTCAGCTGTTCTGAATGTTGACCTTATCAGTGTTGGAGTAGAGAAAGTGTTCAGGGTGTTGTGGTGTGGAGTGGGCAGCGTACCCTGACTTCTCTAATCTGTCCAAATAAACACTCTTCCTCCCTCCCCCTGGTCCCAGGGGTTATCACAGAAACCCTCCACCACCTCCACCTCCCTCCCTGCCCACTGCCAGCAGCAGTCTTTAACACGGCCCAGCCTGCTTTCTGTGCATTCACATCAGAGGCAACACAGGATACACACTCACTCACGCATTCTCACACACTCAATCATATCTCAAACTGGAGTCAGGCTGAGGAAACAGAATGTCAGGGAAGGAAGCGCTGAAGCCAGTGGGAAAGCAGAATATGACTCAAGACTGTAGAGCTCTTTTCTGACACACTGAGAAGTTTTAGTTCATAACAGCAGGCTGATTCCTGACTGGTCTGGTGATTGTTTTTTTTTTTTATTTATTTGAAGTTTTCAGATTTAGTTAAGTGATAGAAAATCGACTTTTCTTGGATACAACTTTCAAGATTTGGATTCTCCAACAAATAATTCTCACATCAGGAGGAAATTCTTGAAATTCTCTTGTCTCTGACTGACGGCTCCTCAGGTCCCATCACCTACTGCCACCATCAAACTGCAAAGGTTATCATCAAGGTTAGCACACGGTGAGTACAAGACATCTATCAACTTAAACTATTACTAAAGGCTGATCCTGACCTTATAAAGGGCTCATTCTATTTAAACAAAACAATAAATACATATAATGAAACAGGTGTAAAACAGTCTCTATATATGTATCTGGATAAATTGTGTTGCTGTGATTAGTGAAGTTAATGACTGTGTTTTTTTGATTAATCATAAATTCTTATGGTGTTGATCCAATCTGATGGATGTATTGATGACGTCATTAAAAGGCAAGTGTCTGAGCGCCAGGCTCCAGATGAACTGACATACACAAATACAACCCGTTTAAGAATAAAGCAAGATTAAATAAATAAAAAAATGTTCCATGGTCAACAAGGTCGTTGGATAAAATCACATAGAGCAAGAGCATGAACACTGTTAGAGTAGTTTTTCTCCTCATGTGGCGTCACTAAGATGTGAGTTGATGATGGAAAGGAGGATATAAACACAGCAGCAGTTTGCTTAAAATGTTGTTGACAGGTTTATGAAAGTCTTGCGTTCGCTGTTGAACACGTTTGAAAACAGAGGGAAGTGGTGGGAGTCTTTTTTTCATCGCTTTTATCTGAATGTTGGAGAAAGTACACAAAATTGCAAAAAAAAAAAAAAAAAAAAACTGTGAAATTAAATAATGTGTGTGTGTGGCAGGGGGGTGTAAAATTTGTGGCTCAACATTTGTTTAGTCATAACACTCAGATTTGTGATTAGTGGGACTTTTCAGAGTTTTCCAGACCGAGCTCCGAGCTCATTGTTCTGGGTGGTGGTTATCCTGGAGTTTAGGAGGTGGGGTCTGCGGGGCCCATTTCCTTGCACTTAGAGCCATGCAGTTATCTTTGTTGACTTTCCACACCTTTCACCACATTATTAAAGGAGACCATTACTTAATGGATTAACAATCTTTAAGCTTTCCATGTGTTTAGTGGATGGATGGATAGAAAAACAATGACCTGCAGGGGAGGGCAATAGAAAACAGAACAGCTATTTATCATCAATACACACAAGTAGTATACAGACAGATGGAATATTTGGTTCATGAACACACATTATCTCAATGCTTTTCATACATTTTTCATCCCTTCAGCAGTCATACTAAACCCACCATATCTCAGTGGATAAGGTTAAGTGGATTTCTTTATTACATGATGTTATTGAGCTGAAACTGTTTTTGTCTCTTTGCAGTTTAAACCACTAAGAAGATGAGTCTATCAAGGAACGGGACTCTGGAGAAAATGATGTCGGAGCAGACCCGCTCTGAGACACGCTCACCTTCCAGAGCGGGGTCAGGCTTCGTTGTGCCACCTCCGTACTTGTCAGGCGGCAGTGAAGTCCTTGAGAGCCCCTTGGAGCTGAGGGGCTCTCTGGACTGCTGGGCCTGCTCTGTCCTGGTCACGGCCCAGAACATGGTCATCGCTTTGATCAACGGCATTGTGGCCAGCATCGTGTTCGGGATCATCCTCACCCCTGCTCTCGCCATGGTCATATTCGGCTTCCTATGCCATTCCTCGGTAACGACCTCCCGTGGGAAATCATAACTTCTTTGACTGACCGAAATGAGAGCGGATGCAGAGTTACGAGCAGTGGTGCTTAAATAGATGCTTTGTACTAACAGGAAGTGATGCAGACTGTCAGTTAAAATGTGATTGTGTTATGTCGCTGCAAATCAGCTACACAAGGAGAAAGGAAAATATTTTTCCAGAGATTTGATCCTATTTTCTAAGGTCTTACTTCAGCTTCCTGGAGCTCAATTTTAATTTTTGGCAGATGTGACTAAGCTGCTCCAGACTGTAACAGACACCAACAGCACAAATTAAAATTCCAGAAAGTACCTCAGAACCTGTTCACTCCTTTAGTATTCATAACCATACCATCACTAATCCTTGTTCCTCCTTGTCTTCCTCTGCAGGTTCAGCCTTATGGCACATCTCTGTACTGCTCTGACATTCTGGATGACGTCGGTTGTGTTGCCCTGCTGGTTGTGGGTTTTCTGCTGCTCACGCCTCTGCTAGTCCTGGCCCTCGCCGCCTACTGTCGCTTGGCCAGACACATGCAGGTGGGCATGTGTTTCATTCCCTACAGCCGTGCCGTCTACAAGAACCTGCCCGCCTCACGCCAGCAGGGGGGAGGTTGCTGTGGCCAGCAGGGAGCCTCAGACAGGGGGGGTAAGGGCAGTGTATGGGTGTAGGACACAGGAGGAGAGAAGAGGATTGTATATGACTGTAAAATGTATTCCTGTATAATGATGAGTGCTAGTTAGTTTGAATGTGTTGTTGATGGGCAGTTTTTTTTTTTTTTTTTTTTAATAAAATCAAATTTCCATTGTATTTCTATTTCTACTGCCATTGTAAAAAATCCATCATATTTCATCATTTATATTGATTGTTTGATGATCTGGACGTCAGTTTTACCTTTTTTATATTATTCCACATGTATTTTTTTAATATCCTTTTTACAATAAAGTGTTGATCGCTCTGCAAGCTGAATTCTGTGTTTCATAGAGAACTCTGCGTACTGAACACAATGAACTGTGAAATGAGCCAATTTCATCCGAGATAGAGGGAGATGAAGTTCAAAGAAGTAGAAAATACACTGAGTAGTTTTTCAGTAGTTCTCCTTCCTCAGTATGCAGACTTCAGTCCAGCATCATTAACCCTGTGGATTTCCTTTGGATTACAACACTTGTGATCATTAGAGTTGTTACTTATGATGCTAAGAAGCTAACAAGTTACTGTCTGTGTTGAGTACAGCATATGTGGAATCTTACCATGTAATATTATTATCATTTATTTATTCGCACTGGTTATTTCAGTCGTATCTACTGTAATGCCACGAGCATACTGCATCAGTGTCGGAAATGTTTAACGCCTTTATATTTGTTTTTCTGATATATTGTGAAATGCTAATTCTTAAGTAATGTAAAAGCAAAGTACTTTCCTGTAAACTGAGCTTTTATTTTGTTAGAAACTATTTTTTGCATTGTCTTTAATCCAGCTATTGTATAATATATGTTTAAGAGATTTTGTTTGCTTGTTTGTTTGAAGACTTGTTGGAAAGTAAGAACCAAATAGCACATTCCAGAAAGGAAAATTACTGAGTAGTTTGAACAGTTTTTTTTCTAACTTTATCTCCCTCTACTGGTGTTTTATAGGTATTGCAGCCATGCCCTCTTGCCTTTAAAACTTCAATTTACCGTCTGACATGAAATGTCAGAGGGAAAATTTAGATTCAGAATTTTTGTAGTAAAACAAGACAGTCTTATTTTCAGTAATAAAATTAATCTAATGCATACCTACAGTATGTTCGGTTGTTATTTTATTATTGTGCTACACCATGTCCAATATATAGCAAAAATACAGATTATATACAAAATACAATTTGTCACATCTGTTAGGATAATGCGTAAAAAACTGAACATCTAGTCATGTAATGTCTCAATAATTTGAGAGATTATAAAACACATGTGCAGCCATATCACATTACAGTAATGCAATATTTACAATTTGCTCATATTGTACCATCATTTAAGATCCATTCTGATAAAATTCATCAGGTCATAGCGAGTGTTAGCTAATAACACAGCACCAGGAATTGGCATTGAAATTGGTATTCTCTATAATACTGCATTCTTTTCACTCCAGATCTAGGTTAAAAACTCTTCCTTGGCTGTAAACCACATGGTCAATTTATCAGGATTTTAAATCCAGGCCTGTTTTGGAAACAAGTTTTTGGGTTTTGTAAAAAAAAAAAAGAAAAATCCCTTTATTTCCACTAGGTGGAGATAGATGCACCATTGCATAGATAGATGCATCATTAACAGTTGTATTGAGAGAGTTGCAGCCAAAGATGTGTAAATTATTACACAGTCAAACCATCTGAAAGAGATATAAAACCTTTATTCATATATAAATTACAAACTTAAGGTTTGGCAGGTGTTGGAATAAAACAATATAATTGCTTACCTTTTAAGTGTTGGATAAAAATGAGGTTATGTGATACTGCAATATTGTGCTTTAAAAGATTTGTATTTCACATTGAAAATTCAAATTGTGCATTTGTGTGGGTTTGATATGTGGTCTTTTCTTTCTGGCCTGGTCATGAGATGTGTGAGGTTAACATGGCTGGTTCTGGATATTTGTTAATAGTCTGTGATGTGGGGCTTTGTAAGGAGCTGTGAATGCACCCGGCTCCAGGGTGCCGCGTCCTTCTTCATCCACTTGACCCATGATGATGAAGTTGACACCTGGTGGAAAAAGAAACGACCACAGATATTGATCAGTGTTGTGCTGATGATCTGATGTGTTGTGTTTGTATGTGAACTTGTGATGTACCTCTACGGAGCAGAGGGCACTTCTTGCACTGTGACACCAGCTTCACAGACATGGTTTCTCCGACCTGCGTGATGGTTAGTCGACCTGCCTTGTACGTCTTAATGATGGAGACGTTGATGAGAAGGGTGCCACGGGGACCGGGAGACAGAGAACTCACCTTGCCAGTTAGTACTAGAAAAAAGAGGTTCTCAGTCAGAACACAGCTGCTGACTGGTTACTAAGTTGTGTACTTGAACAGTTGTGAACTCACCAAATTCACTGGCACAGAAACTGCTCTTGATAGTTCCTTCTCTTTTACAGGCTTTGGCACACAGTGGATTTTGAGGGACTACAAACACACAAGGGTGCATTAGATATAGACACTTTGTGTTCATGGACAAACAGGTACACAGAAGTTTACTTACCAGGCCTCTTTCCATTTGGCCTTGTGGCTGGATTCACCCGTGGGTCTGTACCACCCTGTCCACGACCTCTCGTAGGCTTGACAGGTTTGGGTCTCTCTGCGGGCTCTGGTGGAGGAGGTGGCACATACTTGGTGGTGGGGGCCGGTGGCCGTGCGGTGGTGGCAGGACGTCGAGGTGCAACGGGTTTGACTGCAGGTCTCCTCGTATCGGCTCCTGAAGCGACTGCTGTGATCTCAGTGCCAGGAGGAACGCTGGTGTATTGGGCCAGGAAGCCATCAGATGGCACGCTGAGGTCAGACACAAACTGGACCAGCAGCACGTTACCACTACTGATAATAGGTCTGCACAGGAGACACAAAGAAATGAAGGTACAGAGTTGAAGACGATCAGTTCATTTAGTTATTGTAATGACTAAAAACAGCTTTAATTATACATGTCACTCACGGTGGAACCTCATCACCACAGTATTTTCCAATCAGACGTGAATCATCTTTCTCTCCACCGTTGAAGAAAGCGACATAGTCAAAGCGACAGTAGGTGTCAGCCTCCAAGAGGAACTTATCAAACTTCACCTGGATGACCTAGTACCCGAACAGAAGTAGATATGATCACTTGAAGTGCATTCTTTCCCTCTTTTTTACGTAAAACATTTGGAAAATTAATTGTGTGCATGCTGAGAGTGAGGGTGCAGCCAACCATATCAGGCTCCACAGTGATAAGCCAGGAGCAGCTGGTTCCTGGTGGGTACTTCTTGTCAGGCCAGTTGGGTGTCATGATCTCTCCCTGGGCTTTTGTTATCTTCCCCCCACAGAACTGTTGGTCTGAAACAAGTTACACATATTCCATGAGGATAAACAGTGAATGCAAGGTTTTATTCCTGGTCATTAACGTTAAAACAAATAACTTACTTGATTTGTTTTATACTTTTGTGATTATATATTGCAAAAATCACACTTATCAAGAGGTAAATGATTTTTGTTACATAATTAAGAACTGCTAAATTTAATTTTGTGGTTACAGCAAGAAAATATATTTTGGGTTCTTCTTATTTAAAAATAATGGATTTGTAAATCTTGATAAGCCATTTTTAAAATCTTTATGGGTTGCTCATAAAGTTTGGGCAAGATCTTCTGCAGTCTTTTTTCAAGACCTTCGGTGTCAAAATGGTCTATTGGCAAATAATTTTATGTCTCAAAGGCTGCTGGGAAATGATTGTATTTTGTTGTGGACATGAACATCTGAAAATTTCAATTTCATAAATAAATCTGATTATTTTAAAACATGACCACGTACCATCTACATATGGTTTGGTTCCACTGAAATAGGCCACAAACCCTCGACTCTGTGTCTCGCCATCTGTTCCCATCTCTAACATCATGGTATTTGTAGTGGAGATAAGAGTGCCAGGTCGGAAAGTTCCACAAAAACGCCCCAGTTTCTGCACCAAGTTGGAATGACCATTGAAAACGTCCAGATAGTCGTAGCGACATTGTGAGTCAGCCTCCAGGTCAAAAATGCGGAAGGAGAGCATGACCACATTCCCCTCGGGAACCTAGAGACCACAGAGAGAGAGAGAGAGAGAGAGAGAGAGAGAGAGAGAGAATGATTGTATGAGTCATATGCTGTAAGAATGAGTGAGGAGGGCATCAGTAGTTCAACATACTGAGGGGGCAAGTCACTCACAGTGATACGCCAGGTGCATTTGCTATTGGGTTTGTAGAAACTTGGAAACCCCTCACTGCCAACAAACCCTGAGTCTGCAACCAGGTCACCTCCACAGTGGAACACAGGCCTGTGAGGAGGGAGATGACAGGTAGGTGAGTGTCAGTGAATAGTAACAACATCATGGACAGAGCTGAAGGCAGTGAAGGTCTATGACGCAACAGAACCAAAAGCTTTAGCTTAGACAATAGACAATAGAGATAACTGATCAGCTGAGTTAAACACACAAACACAGGAAACAATGTGACATAATAAAAAGTGATGTCATAAATCTAAAAAAAAAAACACACAAACATAAAACTGTCATTATTGGAATTTATTTATAACGGTATTTTGAAATAACACGGAGTTAAAAATGAAATTATCTTTGAATAATTTCACAAATTGTAGGCACATTTATATGTAGAATGTATTTCTTATTTATTATTCATTTATTTAAGAAATTATTATTATTTTGAATGTTATATTATATTGAACAATTTTGAGTTCTGCTGTGAAGTGAGTACACAGTCATGAAATAGTATAGATAGAAATGTGCCTGTTTATATACTTTTTTGTTTGTTTTTGGATTAGTTAGTTACAATTGCATTTTAAGAGTAAAATTTGAATTTCTACAGTTGAACATAAAATATTTAGTAATGAATTGTGAAAAATGCGTTGGTCACTCTCTTGTTGAGGCTTATAGTCCCTGTAATGTTTCTTAGTGGAGAGCAGATTTATTTGTTCCAACTTATAATTGTACATTGATGTACAGTTATGTTACCTCTTCATAAATAATGAGACTTACTTAAACTGCATCATTAAACACTGGAATTATAACAGGAAGTTGTGATACAACTATCAAATGATGAAAGCAATTGAAGAAGCCATGACAAATAACATCAGTTTGAGTGGAACGCCATGGTTCACCAGTGTCATGGAGCTGAGAGTGATAGAAATGTGAGGATGGACAGAGAGGACAGAAAAGCTTTGCTTTAGTTTTTTCACATATTGCTGACAAGCACATTTCACAGATCACAGACTTTTCCAACCTCACAGTTATTGTGTCATTTCATGTAATAAATTCTGTATCTTTCCACACACACTCACAGCTCACTGCATGTCAATGGACGTTTCACAAAAAGGGAAAATTTCCTATTTCTGGCTGTTGCCAACAGTGATCCATTTGTTTACATGTGGGCCAGGAGCAGTATGGCTTTAATTTAGGAAGATGCCTTTTTTTTGAGTTGTGTCTGAGTCAGCTGTGAAACGTTGTTAAAGTTAGAAAAACTTAGAAAACTGTGTGTTTTTTCTCCTTTTTTCCCAGTGCTGAAGTAGTAAACATATTCCTGGAAAACGAGGAACAAAATTAAACGCAACGGAAAAATAGTTTCTATCAAAATAAAAGCTCAGTTTACAGAACCCCAGCAAAGACAGATGCCTTCCTGATCAGAGCCAAGATGTCCAGAGTCTGAGCCAAACTGCTCTGATTTTCGACCCCACAGGCTGAACCAAAAGCATTAACATGTGTGGCAGCTTAGCCACTGCAAACTTAGTGTGTCTCACATCATGAGCCAAAAACCAACAGGACAACTCTGTGCCCAGTCAAACAGAACTCCGGAAAGAATTTACTTACAGAGACTGAAAAGAATTCAGAACAATGTTTTTATTCTAAAACTGGAGGTTCTTTGCTCATTAGAAGTTTTTCAAATTTTGACTAAAATTAAAATTGAATTTTCACTTGAAACATCAACAGATAGATGCCACTGGACAGGACACATTAAACACATACACATACACACAGTGTTCAGACAATGCCACCTCACCTGGTGTTAGTGGTCTGCTGAGCCTTCGTCCATCCTAAACTCAGAGACAGGAACAAGGAAAATCCCCAGACGCAGCTCACATACATCATGATGCCGCGTGCACACAAAGCGAAGCAGACTGTTGGGGGAGAAGGCTGCAGGAGGCAAGAGGTGAAAGATCGGGGGGACGTCGAGGAGGAGAAAGAGAAGGAGGTTGCTGAAGTGGGATGGGCGGAGAGAAAAAAAATGAGTGGGGAGGAACAGGAGGGGAGAGAGAATTCGAGAATTGGATGAAGAGACAGACAGAGATGCTGAAAGGACAACAGTGGTGAGAAAGAGCCATGAGGGGGGATGACGTGAGTGGGTGAAGAGGGAGGAGACTTTAATCAGAGCCAGATGTTTTTTCCAGAGTAACCCTGGTTTCATTATAATGGAGGGGGCATCTTGGAGAGAAGAGCAGAAGTCGTAGTTGAGGCTTTGTGGACACTCTGAAGGAAGCGTATCTGTTTATTGCAGATGTTTCTGGTTTGTCACATGGTTGAAACCTGAGGTGACAGAAGCTTGAAATTTGGTTTGGGAAAACCATTAACTCTGTTAAGGTCTGAACTGAGTGTGTGGCTGATCATTATGCAGGTTGTAAGACAGGGGCAGCGCCTGAGGCTCTGTGGGTTGTAGCACTCAACAAGTACAGTCATAAACCTTTACATTCCACAACTACATGGAGACCTTTAATTTACCTAACAAGCCACTCTGTTTGAACAAAAGTGATACAAGATTTTACAGGTCAAAAAGGACCCAGACAATATATCATCATAATATAATGGCCTCCTTCTATTTACCATATTTCCCTAAGCTCCAGGGGCTCCCTTGGCTCGGTCTTTCTACCCCCTCAATCCAGACAAAAATAACACTCTTACAGGGGGGAGCTTTTAGTCTCTGTTAGCATTTTTTGATGAGCCAACCCTCTGGTCTACATTGTTGAGGCCTATGTAGGGTGTGTTGTTTTCATATCCTAGAAATCTGCTTTTATGAACAACACAGTTACAACACCTGGATAAAAGTCTGGAGCAGGCGGGGCGGACAGTCTATAAAAGCACAAAGCAGAGTTTCCACAAAGATTGTGTCTCCAGCTACATGTGGTATATGACTTCAGCTTCTTTTTTTAACGGTGAGAATTCACTTTGTTCACATTTTCATTTTGGGATCACAGCCAGCTGAAAATAGTTTTGACGCCATAGGTAAAGACTGGAGAATTTTGACAGTTTTGGTTCTCATGCAGAACTCCAGTAATCCTCATTCCCTGGTTCTGCTTCGGAGTGTTTGTGTTAACCCCCAAGCCATGATAAGAGGCAGCAGAAGCAGGAATGTAATGACGTCTGCAGGGGGGCGGATGGTGTCTGACTGTGCACAACTGTGTAGCCATCGCCATTATGTGTGGGAGTAACAGTGACCTTTGCACTAAGCGGGAATCTAAGCCAAGGGTGTAAGTTTCTGCAATAACTCTGAACGAGTCCTTCAAGGTAGATGTGCATTCCTTTTGGGTAGTCAAAGGAGAACAGCACTGGTGGAGTATATGATGGTGAGGGGTAGAGGGATGGGTAAAGAGAAAAGGGTTTGAATAAATCAGAAGAATGGAAAACAAACTTAAACTGTTCTGACAGAAAGATGGTGTGACAAAAAGTGAAAAGTTGTTTTTGAACGCACCCTGCAGTTAGGTCATGTTCATACCTCCCTAAGTCAACATATGATTGTATTATTACTCCACACATTCTCTCTGTAAATTGCTCTCATATTATGTCCAAGATGGTTTTTTCAATTGCTGGAAAGAAAAAAACTATTTGATGTGTCATTTTGTCGACTAGGGGGAGAAACAGAGTGAATGAAAACTGTACATACGGTGGTGTGAATAAATCAGAGATGGTGACACATCCAGACTGATTTCACAAGAGCCACTGAGCCATCTGGTCTCTGTAATTAGGGTTCCTCTCAAAATTCACTGTCCACAGTTTAAAAAAAGATCAGTCTTCCAATTATGGAGTGCAGCGCAGTGCAGCCCAATTTTACGTGACATCTGCAATAAATAGAAACACATGCACTGAGGATTAAAGTTTTGACTAGAGATGATGGAATCCTGCTTTTAATCAGATAAGTCCTACAAGAGGAGTCCAGATGGAACCAGTCACTCAAAGGCTCCACTTCAGACTTCAAGTATGATACATTAACATTTACTGTCATTTTCAAACAACTGAGTTGGCTGCTTGTCGCTGGATTAAATGAGGACGTCATTAAAGCAGAAAAGCGTCTTCCTGGATTCAATTCATTGTGCAATTTATTTGAAAATGTGATATTGTTCATGCAGTATGAGAACTATGTGCTGAAAGGATTACATCACCTCATCTGGTATTAACTGGGTGCTGGATTCGAGTAAAATCTTCTAAATTGTGTGTGTTTGTTTCAATAAAGCTACTATGAAGCATACAGTATTATATTTTAAGCTGTGAGCCCTGCCTCACTTTTCATGGCTAAAGTTCAAGAGACACATCATCATTTGCCAGTAAGTTGGAGGAAGGTAATGACAAAATCACAGCTCGAGAACAATCTATTCCCTCCACAGTGGAAACAGAGGTACAGAAACTTATTCTCAAGGAACAGACACAAATATGCTGAGTATTTTTCAGAAAAATGAAAAGCACAGTGGAAATTTCAGACATCCGCAGAGTCATGCATGGCTTTGTTAACTTTATGGATGACTAATAGGCCGGAAATCTGAGGTCAAAGAGGGGAAATCGTTGTTACAGCTGTTACTTGCAAGTACATAAAAAATAGCAACACAAAAATACAGATGAAGCTTCCACACTCTATTTACCATACTTTTTATATGTGCTCTTTCTTCTATATAGTGTATAATATTAACACAACTAGTAGCAACTATAACTATGCTTTCAGTCTAAGCATATGTGTCAAAAACAAAAAATATAAAACAGGCTCAAATTGCCCATTGTCCACCTTTTTTTTATTAAGTTAACAATAGCAAACATACAGCACTAAAAATGCCTTAATCAACTAGTTCTAGTTAGTACTTGTAAGTTTATATTCAAATAGAGATGTATTAGGCTTTTTAACACTGTAATCTGACCCATGAATAGAGATTAAACTGGTTGCGTGCTGGGAATGTTTACAATGCACACAAAACCAGTCATGTGTCACTGGAGCTCCGCGGTGACACCTGGTGGTGAAAACACGAAACTTCACCTTGGGGCCGGTGGAGCTGCTGCTTTGTAGGTTGGTTCACTGTGTCACAGACAGTAGGACCGTGTTTCCACCAACAGCGATGCGTGACATAACCACACACTATCACTCGGGTGAGAACAGCTTATTACGCTTCAGTTAATCTCATTTAGTTCACAAACACCGTAGTCAGGATTGGTATAGACCGACGACTGATGTGGTCTGAAGCGTGCGCAGTCACTCAGTCACTATGTGCACAGAATTTTATATATGACCAAGCAAAAACAAAACAAACAAACAAAATGAAAACGCTGAATGTGAGAAACATCAGCGCAGCGATATGTCAGTGACGGTTTAATTCACTAAACGCGAAAACTCGCCTCGACTGCGTTGAAAGCGCCTTTCACAGTCATGTTTACTATTGTTTCAGATATAAGCAAATGCTATATAGCCACTAAAGCATACAAAGTCTAAGCCTGTTGTATTACTTATGCTAATAAACTTGAGTTCAAACGTAAGAAGAAGATTTGCAGCATTAAGTACAGGAGCTTCCGTCTTCTGCCTTTCAAAATAATTGTCACCGGAAGTTGCTCATTGCATTGTCGGCTCTATAGATAGTTACTTGAAGCTATTTATTATTTATTATTTTATTACCTATTTATTTGTTCATTACCTTTTTCCTATGTCTAGAAAGTTGTAGCCTTGTAAAGACCTGTCAATACACACACACACACACACACAATCAGCAGGTGTAATCTTCATGAACTTTGACCATCAATCTTCCATTTACCTTTACAGCGTAAAGGCTTTATGAACCGTGATTATTGGCTTTAATCAAAGGTACTTAATCGTTTCACAAAACTTTACAGATCAGTGGCCCAATACACTGTCAATTAAAACGACTTCAAGGTTGAAAATCCTTAAAAGTGATTGTCTGTTGAGTCTGATATACTGTGATGGGTAAATCCTGGATATGCTCACCACCAATGAATGAATGTATTGTGTGATGCCATATTCAGGACGTTTCATTGTTATCGTGACTTCCAGTGTATTATGGTTTTTCATTTTCTGAGCGAAGGGATTATAGTTTTAATGGGAGATAGATGGGAGAGTGCAGTTTGTTTGCACAAGTGAGCAGAGTGCTGTGTGTCTGTTAATATGAATGAAGGTAAATGACTGCGCTATGTATATACTGTGTGACTGTAGCCTGAGTGTACTTTTGTTAAACACTAACATGTAATCAGGATAAATTGAGGAAAGAGGTTTATATCGTATTGGTAATAAATTTATGCTTATTCATACAGGTCAGATAAGGTCCCGGAATTGCAGTCAAAATTGCATCTGCCCATTGTTGTACACCCACAAAGCACATGAAGCACACACAAAAGTACAAGTTGTCATAGATACTGTTTTTTCCAATATACATATATTTCATGATGTTCATCAATATAATAAGACATTGATAGATTTACACTACAATTATTTTATGTACTTTAGTTTTTCATTCAGTCTCCTCTTCTTTACATTAAGTCAATCATGTTTAGTTTCTAATCCCATACCAAATGACAGCACAATAAATCTATCAATAAATAAAAGCGAAGGAAAAGAGAGAACTCAAATAAAACTGAGCACATTGCCCGTGATCCTCCAGTCCTGTCCCTCCTGTAAGGCCGGACGAACAGGGGCAATATGGACCTTCATCCCAGAAACCCCAGTCCCAAAGAGAAATCAAAATCTTTCCTCAAAAATAAACGGATTTAAACAAAAAATATATCTTGTAGATACAAACAGCAATCTGATGTAAACTGTAGAATCATTCTAAGCATTCTGGACAATTGAAGGTAAAAATACTTTTTTCCCATTAACTTCCCATTTTCTTTACCTTTACCCATCAGTGCTTACACACAAACAATTCAGTGACATCTGGAGTTATTACTAAATTGATGCAAAAGCAAAACACAACATTTGGTTAACATATATTAAATTGAATATTGTGTGCTTATAGCCATCCAATGAACATTCAGCAACTCATAAGGGTCCCTCCTCTTACTGCATTCATGCCATTTGGGGGTAATCGTCAAGCGTTGGGGACCACTCACCACTGTACATATCACACGATACTTTGGTTCTTCTGTTGGTCTCTTTCTTTCCCATTGATTCCTTTCAAGTTTAAATTACAAGATCATCCGTTGTAATTCAAACCTGAAAGTGGGTCCGAACACTTTTTTTTCCTCCTAATGTTGGCAACTATGCAATTGCAGACTACCCCCAAAATGACCCGAACACAGCGTTAAGCTGAGATCGCTGAACAATTCTTGAGGTTGACATAAGACAATATTCGCCACCGAATCATGTTCCCATCCCACCGAAATTAATAAATCACAACAGAAAAAAGTGCCACGGTGTTAAAATATATGCACACTTCTTTTCATACAGACAATAAAGCAACAGAAAAAGAGAGCACTCACTTCATTTTCACCATTGTGACCAAATTGGTTGAGCACTCACAGGACAACAATTGGATTTATGAATAACACAGAAGTCCTACCCCAATCAGTAGTGTTATTTCACGTCAGTCCACTGTGTGTTTAACTCCTGCAGGATGGCTAAAAGGACTACATTTGTAACCCTATGAAGATTTTCTATTGCCAAAAAACCCCAATTTTACAGTTTTCTAATATAGTTTTTGTCCTCATATATATATATATTTTGGTAAATTGTTAATACCTTAAACCTGAGGATATAGGACCCCCTACCCCCCAAAACACCCCCATATTACAACACCAAACAATGCAGATTTTTTATAACATTTTTCTTGGTTTATGTCTAGTAGCTATAGATTGTTTATATGTATTTCCTTTTAAAGCTTGGCAGCACTATGGAGACAGAAAAAAAAGAAGAGTTGTGCTATTATTAGTTACAGGATCATGTGTCTAAAAACTTGTTACAGATTAAAGAAGCTCTGCAGACCTGGATACACATAGTGGGGAGACTTTATTTTGAGATTTGAAGCATGCGGCCCTTATGTTTTGGTTTAACTTGCATATGTTAGAATGGCACACTCACAAGCCAAACTGGCACACTATTTAAATAGTGTTTAATAGTTAAAAGGTCCTGTAATTGTGAATAGATACAATAAGGGCGTAAGATGTTTAAAACAAGACTAGGACCATTTGAATAACCTGTTTCTCTCCACTTGTTTTTGATGGCAGTTGGCAGCATAAGCATGGGAAGCTGGTCTTTGGTAATCTTCTGCAGGTTACTTTTGCTCTATTTAGAGGGAAACACGTGGGGGGGAAGTGTGGGTTTGTTGAGGTTGGGGTCCTTCCTAATAGAACTGGCCAGCAGATCTGTAACCTCTCTGCTTGTGTACTTCAGTGGTCAAGGAAACAACGTGCCCTTACTCTGAGATTTAAGCGGCCTAATCTGTCGGGATAAACTAGGGATATTCCCAAGACAGAGCTATTCTAACACACACCACACCCCACACACACACACACACACACACATACACACACACATACACACACACATGCATGCACACACATGCACCTGTGCACATACACTCTGTCTCACACACACATTGTAGGATTCTGAATCAGTAAGTCAAGGAAAGGGGGGGGCTGGCTGGTCTACTCGGCTCATAGGGGAAGATAAAAAGTCATGTTGAAAAAGAGAGAAGGCTACTAAGGCTTTACACACACTTGATTTGATTTAATTTGACTTGCAGGTGGTTTTATGGTCTCTGCAATCTTCTATTAATTGCAGCCCACTCATAGCTCTCGCTGCTAAATTTAAACTTTTTAGAATCATTAATAATGGCATGTGTGACTTGCTTCCTGTTAAGCACTTATTAATGAACACTTAAACATCCTCCAATTCCAGATCTGACTTAAAAAACCAAAATGCAGCTATATAAGAGCCATGAGCAAAACTCTGTAAATAAAGACCTTGTGAGGTTAAAAGTAAAAACTGTTTAAAATCCTTAAAAATATCTCTGCTCATTTTAAGATTTATGTCTTCTCATCAAGGCCTTAGTTTGACAGAGCATTAAAACCAAGTGCATCATATTGCCCTGCTCTCCTGCTTGTAAAGTAGCCAACAGGGTAGTATACACAGGAGTAGATGCCAAAGAAAGCAACAGAACAAACCTGGCACCGATGAAAGAAATAAGTGCATTAACGATAGAAGCCTCTCCCTTTTTGTTTGGCAGTGTATAACACATGGAGCTGATTTTACAAAAAACACACCAGACAGAGGTAAAGAAGAGTATTCTGCTGTTGGCAGCAAAACATTACTGACTGCACACTTCCTCTTTACCTGTCTGTTTCACACAAAAATATACTATAATAAAAATATAATCTATTATATTTAAAAAAGAAAAAGGCCTTAACTATAGGGAGAGACACTGAGACAGAACCACTGAACTAGCAAAACACTCTTCTTAGGAATGCTACTATTATTATTTTATTTTTTTTAATTGTTTCTCATCACTAACCTGCCCCACAGTTAGCAGAGTGCTCAACTAAAACTCATCTGTGAATTTGACATTTTCCTCATTAGCCTCTGTCCCTGTTGCTGGATTTGCAAATAAGGCTGAAATGTCTTTATTTTATGTGCTCTTCATGTGGAGAGGTTTTGCTGCAGGAGAATCTTCTCCGCCAGGCTATCGACCAGCCAGACAAAACAAGGTTGTTTGTGCATCTTAAACAGATTCCTATTCTTCAGTCAGCCACTCCCCCTACACCAACTACTTACAGTGTAAGGGTGTGTTTGACTGGAAATAATCTACAGTAACTAACAGAAGTGACTGGAGACTAAGGCTTTTCAGTGTCAACAGTGAGAATTAACCTTCGCCTTATGAAACTTAACCAACTGTCAATTAACGCAATGGCCCCATTTTGTCCCCTGGCATTAGAATTATTTTGCAAGCCCATATCCCACACTTTGAAATTAATGACATCTCCACAGTATACTGCAAGTGTAATGTCAAGTTAACATCACCGATATTACAAAAAAAAAATCATTTGGACAGACTGAAAGTGTGATCCTGTCTATCCAAACCTAAACCTTACACCTATGCACTATAACTATTTTTCTCCTATGGTTTGTATGACCAACGTTTTCGACACAAGTTTCATCTCATTTCTATTCTTTTTTTTTTTTTTTTTTAAAGATACTTACACTTACATGTGCTACAGTAAGAGCATTTGCACTAGACTGCAATGAAGGAATGTTTTCGAAATAAGACACTACGTAATATTGAAATAAAAAAGAAACATCTACAGACATTGGTCCAACTGTACTATGGCAGTTTTGAAATTATTAGAAGAAATCGAGGTGTTCAAGCATGCGGAGACACAGAAGAGGGCTGCGGTGTTAAACGAGACGTCAGATGGAAGTTAGTACAGATGTTATCAAAGAGAAATGACACCCAGATGATGGGAGGGTTGTGTGGAAAGGACTGGGAATGATGACTGGGGATTGGTTTAACACTTCATGCATTACTTGTATGGTTGATCAATGTGAGTGAGTGTTAACTCTCTCTGAAAGCCACAAAAGAACTTCAAACTTGAATTTTTGATGCCATCAAGTTAAAGAAATCTTAAGCAGCAATAACCTGGGGGGGTTTAAGGGCAGTATTATCTGGAATAGCTCTGATTTCTGTAACTTCATGATTCATTTTTTCAAGTACAAGTTTCAGTCTTTTGGCTCATTTTGAACCTTTGTCTTAGTGGACGTGAGGTGAAAAACAAATCGGATCAATTGGATGGAGAGTGACTCCACTGTGCAAAAATACACCAAAAAGAGAGAGTGAGTGTGTGTAAGCCGGGGGGGACGGACAAATGATGAGAACATGCAAGATACACACTTTGATTAATAGGCAGTAGTTAACGCTGAAGCATACGTAAAATTAATACAAAAATTAAAAAATACAAAATGCACACACACACGCACACACACCTACAAAACAGTATATATCAGAATAAAACTCTACAAAGAACTATATATATCAGTTATGTAACAATTATCGCCAATCGTTGTTTCCTTTTCTGTTGTTGCATCGTCACAAGTGTTTGGTTCTCAGTTTGGCAGATTAGAAAAGCCAAGAGTACCCAGAAAGGAGACAGGGCCACACACTCACAGGACAAATATTGACAGGGGGTCCAGAGGGGAGGCGGTGGAGGTGAGGGAGCCACGGGGCCCTGAAGGGTTTAGGGGTGTTATATCGAGGCTAATCAGGGAGATATACGTATATATATAATAAATTAATTATCTGTGGTTAATTTCTTCATCAATTTGAGGGGAGTTTGTTGTAGCGAGGAAGTTGGGATCAGACTGGGGTAGGACCAACTCTTCTTAGGTGCTGAAGTACACTGTAGAAAAAAAAAAAAAAACAAATCAAGAGGAAATGTGATGAAAGTAAAGTAGTAATAAAATGCTGGATATATGTGTACAGGATCTGAAAGGTATTTTTTTAAACAGCTTTAAATTGAATTAATTATACCGTGACAAGAATGATGAATTTACGTTCCCACAAAAAGTTCAAAGATTTCTTACCAATAATGACGATGAGGACAATCACGCATATCACACCCAGGATAATCATCATCTGTGGTCAGAGGACGTTCAGACAATTTTGTTAGAGAAATAGTCATTTTAACATTTTTAAAGCTATCAATGTTAATCAAAAATGTCATGTCATCCTATCACGACAATTATGTTTAATATTAAAATTCTTTGCTGTAGTGTCATTCCTCTTTGGTATTTTGTTGGATGCGAGACTGTTTACGTACACATCTTTCCTATGTGAGCAAATTCTTCTACATATTCTCACCTTGGCATTCTTCCACCAGTATTTATTCTTCAGTTTTGCAGCACTGGTCTCAAACTGAGAGGCTCCAGCCTGCAGGGCGTCGGCCCTATCATCCAGTTCTGACAGCTTCTGATCACGCTCCAGAACCTTGTCCACATTTACACGCATGATATCCACCACCTGGGGAAATATACGCACAGCAATGTAGTGTAATCAGCTAATCACATAAGAAAGGTTTAATTTTACAATACATTAGGGTCTGATAGGATGGAGATGGACTATTAGATGTAGGTAAAATCATTAATCTCATTACCAACAATGAAATGTTTGTGTTTTGTGAGCACAGAGAAAGAATCACGACCGATAAACAATCCTTAAACTGCAAATGTACAACAGAGCCTGACAACATGTTTGCAGCGACTCACCTCATCCACTTGTGCCTGTGTCTGCTGGAGACGGCGGTTGCTGGTGAGGTTGGGAGGTTGCTGACTTCCTCCCTCTGGTGCAGGGGCTCCAGCTGGGGCAGACCTGTTGATAAGAAATTTACCAAATAGAAAACATAAATAAAACCCATAAGACAAAGGATAAAATGGCTGGATACTACACTTAAAGGCTATTAATATTTAATGATAATTACTATTCTCTAAATTTCCAATTATAAGTCTAATTCTGTCTGTCTTAGTTACATTACAATTCACAACATTAAATTACAACAGTAAAATGGCTTTTCAAAAGTTAATACAGGTCAAATATTTCAGGTACACTACTTTCCCATGGTCATTAACGACCTTCTGCCCTCTTCCTCTATGAGGCAGATATTCATATCTGTCATCATACTGTATGCACTTGGGGAAAGGCTGCGCAAAAGGACGCATTTAATTTGGGGGGAGGTCATTCTCAGTTGTTGTGAAAGAAGTGGAACAGATAATAATAATAACAATAATAATGCAATGAGCACAAATCTGGTAGATTCACATTCCAAATTTCTTGCCACGGGAGTGTCTATCACAAAAAAACTGTCTAAGCTTTGCCAAAGTCAAGTTGATTTATCATGTCATGTGGCCCTACACAGAGCAACGCTTTTGGATGCACTATGCACCAGAAATGACAGGGAGAGGCACAGAGTTTAAGTGAAAGTGTCATTTCTCACAGAAAATTTAAAAATGCTTTCCTTTCATGTTACCACATACCTCTGCTCTTTGCAGCAAATGATGTAAATACACCAGAAATATTCATAAACATACACAATTGAATATTTGCATTTTGTAAATCACCTCTGTTTCTTTCATTTAATTGACTGTTGTCAAGTTAAAAGCTCATGCTGTTGCTGATCATGTGAATCATAAATGAATGATGGTAAATGAATGAAAGCCTGCGTTAAGTGACTGTTACTACAGTCAAATCTACAGACCGACTGCCATAAAGCCAATAATAAAGCCTAACATAATAAAGCCTAGCACCACAAGACTATGAGCAAATATATAGAACAACATGATGCAACAACTGATCCACATTTCATCGGATTCACCCAAAAACCCAATTCTCAAGCTACAAGCTTTTTATAACTGTTTCCTGCACAAGACTGAGACCAATTTTTATAATATTATAATTAAATATCCCTTTGTTTTGTTTTAGTCTGTGACCTGACATTGTTGTTGTTCAGGCTGACTGTGTGCTCCATTAATCTCTATTTCTAAACAACAACAACCTTCATTTGCCACTGGACTATCATTGATTTAAAAAAAACAAAAAAAAAAAAACAAGTGTCCAATTTGAAAGATACTGACTCATCCAAAGTGAATATTTAGCCCTAGGTATCATTGCCGAAACAAACCGAAATGCATGGGGGCTAGTCTTTAATCGTTGTAAGCACAATATTATCACCTCAACCTTCAACGCTAACGTCTGCCCTAAACATTTAGTCTCAAATATTCTGCAAAATCATGTAGCAGCAGGTAGATGTGGTGCTCAGCAGGATTAATTAAGCTTTTTTTTGTTTATATCCACTAGTCCAAATTAGTTCACAAATGAGAATTGTAAACTTGTACTCTGTTAAAAAAGGCTGTGGTATGTTGTGACGAACATGCATTATTTGTAAACAAGCTGCTCTACTACTGTGAGATTCAATTCTGTTTAAAGGTCACCTTTACATGCTCACACATCTCTAATCCTCTAACAACAACAAATCCTTGTGAAAGGTGGTCTCTGTCATCTGCCAAAAAGAATATAAAACATTTAGTTCTACATATATATATATATATATATATATATATATAATAGAATGTTTTATCACTATGTTACAAATTGTAGATTGTGAATATTCACTTGCTAGCATCAGTATTTGCACAAAAGTGTAACATGTGTAGAGGTTCACACTATTATCACCTCTGAACTGGCATCAAATCAACCAAGAAGAATCGCTGGTGCAGTGACAAAATTTCTCACCAGCTTCAAATCCTGTGAAAACCATCTGCTGTGTTTGATATTAAGCTCTAGAGGAAGGTGGTAACTGCTTTTGATATGTCACTTTTTTCTGGATAATCTTCACTTTCAGTTGAGGATGATAAATTAAACCGAGACTTTGCATGATTCTATGATTAAGACACATGCAAAATTAATATAATCTCCTTTTGAGTCAAAATTAAATTCAAAACAAGTATCTTGTCTCTACCTTCTGATCAACCTGTATGTTGATCACAAGGTATCTTACCCCCAAGGGCACATGTTTCAATTTCATCCTATTTTTCAGATCATAATCAGAGAAAGGCACAGATGAGGAATGAATCTTTCAAAAATACAAATAATATAAACCTCAGATCTAAAAAAAAAAAAAAAAAAAAAAAAAAAAAAAAGAAAAAGCTAACCTAACCCAAGCCTGCTGGGTTGGTAAGGTTAAGTGAGCACCAAACCAGACCAGATAGATAGACAGATAGACAGACAGATAGATAGATAGATAGATAGATAGATAGATAGATAGATAGATAGATAGATAGATAGATAGATAGATAGATAGATAGATAGATAGATAGATAGAATACCATCATACAAATGTAATAACAATGAATGAGGCCCCTGGTCTAATGGCTTTGTGTATGGGTGGCCACTATCATGGAAAAGCACGTTGTCTGACTTTCAGCACTGGAGAGCGACATTTCAGTACTGGACAGCGCCACAGCAGCTCCAGACCAGAAACCCTCTGATCCCAGACCCGCTGCCTCACCCTGTTTGATGTCACTGAACTGGGACCATATAAAAAGCCACCACACTTTCATGTGTGACCGCATACTCAGACAGATCAGGCCTACATAATGTCCTGAGGAACATCACGTTTCACGACGAACACGACGGGGCCTGTAAATACACTGAAAGCCTCTCACGTCCAGGGCGGGGAGGCTCCTTTATGGAGGGGAGGAGGGGGGGGGTGATTTTAAACACTTGGATGAGCGATTATAACGTAATTTTAGTGACAGATGCTACTCATAGGAAAAAAAAGAGGGGATGTTAACAGACATGTCGCCACTGTTCGTGGACTCACTGGCCATTTCAGCGTTTTAACAGCCTGCTGTGCAAAAACTGACAGACGAGGCTGTCGCGGCTGTCTTTCCTTACCTTGTCTTTTACATATTTACACTATGTGCGGTCGAAAACACACAGAAACATACAAGAGACTAAAAGAGAAACATTTGACAAGATTAATTAAACAATGAAGACAGAAACAGCCGTGAATATGGTGAGATTTATCGCTGTCCGCCCTCGCACGACAATCGACGACATACAGTAGGAGGCTAGGCTATCCCCACCCCCAGCTGTAGGTTGCAAATATCACGTAAACTAGGCCTGAGCCCATTCAAAGCTAATAATACAATCGTCCATAAGAAGGTTTATACATTATTCGTCGAATAATGTCGAAGCTTCAAGTGTTCAACAGGCTATTTAAAGGCTCCGTCCGCTGCTAGTAAAACAGGTAATATGGCTTGTTCAGCATCATGTCCTTGCTGTTTCTAGAATTAGCTTAATCGTCACCTGCGTCTCAGCCGCACACGACTGAGACCCCGGAAATGTCCAAGAAAGACAAAAATGACTCCAATAGACGTTAATTTTTTATTAAATGTGCGTTTAATTAGCCCGTGTGTGACCGTGTTGACGGTGTCCTTTTTCTAATCAAACCAGTCCAAACTGGAAAAAATGCGTGCGTGCTGGCTCGAGTGAAAAGCACCACACGACCACACAAACGAGATAAACGATTAAAAAAACGGACCTGTTTTGATCTCGTAAGCCGTAAAACACAATAACACTACACACACAAACACGGCTAATAATGGATTTCATGACAGATAAAAACAGATGTCTCCGTCTGCTCCAAGGTTAGGCCGACGCGTTAGCCTCTAACATTTACGTTTGGGTCACATTAACACACAGAGGAAAAAGGAAAAAAAAAAAAAAAAAAGAATAAAACAGCTGCGAAATTAAATTAATCAGCAGAGTAAAGTAATAACACACGGATTAACGCGACTAGAGCCAAATACAACTCAGCATTTGACAGCAAACAAACACAAGAGACGTATTCAGACACCACACATCCCAGAGAGAGCCTGAACGCATCAGTCGTGAGGACGTAATTGGAAACCATTAATAAAGTCTGTGTTTTCTTTAAAGAGATTTAAAACGATGTTGTAGTCTACTTACATTATCCTGGTTGTATTGGCTAGACAGCTGTGTTGAAATCCGGACTGGAAATGTTAGCGCGGACTAAGTGGCTGGCAGATGGATGTGGATTGCCTTCTGCGCTCCTCTCTACCCTCTGGCACCCTTTGGTTGGTTATTGTGGCGTTTCCCTGCCTATATAGCCGAGGAGGAGCACTGGCTTGTATCTCCCACTGAGATGTGTCCCCTAACTATCAAACCCGTTTTTTTCCCCTTCTTGTTCTTCTTCTTCCTCTTCCCACTTGTACGGCGATGTGGCACCTGCAGGCTGTAATAGAGGAGCCTGGCGCTGTCAGGGTCCGTGTGGTAATGAAGCTGTAATAAACAGCAGCCTGGATTAGGTGGACAAAGATGGCTCGGTGACGTCAATCGCGGCGAGTTTCATGTTGAAATGGGTGGCGGAGACTTCAAACACACCGTTTAATGACCAGGGCAGCGCTGTTTTTGTCTCTACAAGCTGTTATTATCACTACACCAACATTTCATTTACACTCTTTGCATGTCATGGTCATGCTTGAGGTTTAAGCTCCACTAAAGGAGCTTATTTTGATTGCCAGTCTGTGTGTCAACAAAATGGCGTTCCTCGAAAGGGGGTGTGGCGAGCTTCGCAGTAGGTGCCTGGTTATCATTCACAGTAAATATGGATAGGGATGTAGTGGAGAATCAACCCACCTGGAAGCAATTTGCTAACCTTTTGTTTGAAGAGGAAGATCTCGCTGTTGTTTTGGGCTGACATTAATCTGCTTTACATCAGGTTTGGTACAATAATTCAGATGTCACATAGGCTCTTTTTATGCTGGGCCCCCAGGGCCCTGGTGACCCTTACTATTTCAGAGTTTCCTGAGGAAAGTGAGACAAAGACTCATTACAAATAAATGAAGAATGGATATAAAATGGTAATTTAAACAATCAATTTCAATATTACATTATATAAAGTGACACTGTGACCTCTCTTAAAATGTAAAATCAGACCTGGTCATTAAAAACAAACTATGGACTAGCAATCAGTTAATTATCAGTCTTAGTTACTGTATATTTCCATTTTACACTCAACAAGATTTATTACCTGTAAAGACATTGCCAGAAAGACAGATATACATTTATAAGTGGTAAGGTTTGTTGAATCACCAAAGCTTCCACCATCCAAAAGAGTAGAAGCAGCTGTACAGGATCTAATCAATAATCTGTACACAAATAGGCCTCAGAGGGTTTTATCTCTGGCCTGGTTCCATGTGGAAAATGTCTGCAGACAGGAAAAATAATCTACAAATCCTTGATTGGTCACAGTTGCTTCAGATTTTCATAAAACATCTTTAAATGCTGCTGTTTAAAAGCACTTTGAAATACATGAATACACTGAACATCATGGGAAAATTTCATTATTGTTTGTGTCGGCTGAGATTTCACATAGTGTATATGGTTGATCGGGTAAGTAAATCTTGCATCCTCTTTCTTTTGTCTGCCAATGGAAAACTTTTCTCCAGGAGAAGACATGAGAAAAGCCTTACCTCTCCAATGTGGCAGTACAGGCATTGATACAATGAAACTGGAGCTCCAGCTCAAACTTCAAAATTGTGTAAATAAATTAGAGGGAATGTTTATATATTGCCACAAATGGAGTCTGTCATAAAAGGATCAAAGTATTTGCTCACAGCTCAACTGACAGACTGACTGTCAGATAGATACACCTATGATTGAACAAATTCAATCAGAAATAGAGAATACTGATGATAAGATGGGTAACATGGTGTCAGTGGTTCTTCTGTTGTTTGCTGGTGTTTTCTACAGGGACTCTGTCTTCCCACAGTCCTGTATGTCTTTGAACTAAGAGACTCTAAATTGCCCGTGGGTGTGACTAGTTGTTTCTTTATATATGTAAGGTGTCAATTACCACAGATGATGGAGTTTCATGAGTCTGAACAATGTATGAATATTAATGTAATGTTGATGAAACATGTAGGTTTGAGACGGTGTGCGGGTGCCGTGAAGTTAATGTTGAAAGTAAAGGACAGATGGTAACTGGGCCATTTGTTAAAAGATGTTAAAGGTTAAGTTTGTTACATGTGTCAACAACAATGAGTAAGTTATATTATACGCGGTATCACCTGCTTGAAACAATGACACTTATATTAAATCACTTGTCCGTCTCTGTAATTCAAATGCGGACATGTATCCGGATTAATGTTGTAAAGAAGGATTCTTCTAAACCCATCTGGTGCTCATGCCCTCTGTCCATAGTGAGCAGAGCTAAGGGGAGAATACTTCACTGTCTCCTCAAATGGAAACAGAGTGTGTGATGGTTCCCAGTGCAGATACCAACTCTAAAGGCTGGCACCAGGAACTGTGTCCACTGTAAATGTCTGGGGGCAGCATGGACACCTGAGTCCTCTCAATCAGCAATAAGAGCACTTGAGACAAGAGGTCTGTTGAATCTGACAAGCTTCAGATTCAAGTTTAACACCAAGACATATGAGGGACTACTACAAGAAAAAAAACAAGATCTTGACTTCACCTGCACTTCTCTCTAGCTGACCTGACTGATCATTTTACACTTTTTACACATTTTACATCGACTGAGTTATGAAGTCTTACTTCCCCTCATCTATCTGTCTTTTAAAAAGAAGGAATTGGTTGAAGGGAGAAGAGCACTCTTATTTAGAAAAAAATGAGTTACATGGTATTTATTTTATGATTATTTTATTATCAGAATTCATATACCGAATGCTCCACCTATTGGGATGCTGTTGTTATTAAATCTTATTCTTCTTTGTCTGTTTGTATCTGTTTGTACTGATTTAATGATATTTACTTATGGATTTAGTCTTGTTTTTTCTCTTTTTTTATCCTTTAACTATACCTTTATCCTTTTTAACCTTTCATTTTTTTATCCTTTAACTAACCTTTTTTAATTGGTATGATCTGATGAATCTAATAGCAATTAATGAGTATCAGAATTTGTATCAAACCTGTGATATTTTTTCCTGTAATAAAGTAGTTGTTGCAGGACATGGAACAGTGCATTTACTACATTTATGTTTAGATGTCAGCACATATGAAGACCTGTATATGTCATTATCAGTTCCGTGAAAATCAATCATCTTTACAACAGTAACCACGTGATACAAAAAGTGAGTGACACCAAAGAATCTTAAGTTGATGGTGGCTCTTAAGTAAATATAGAATATTGTGTTTAATAACAAAACAGTGATGAAGTCATATTATTTTGTCCATATATTCTATTGTTTATCATTTAAGCTTTGTTTTATGCAAACTATAGCTTAAAATTGAATTTCATTTAATCTGTATACAAACAGTTAACTTGACTTTAGAGAAGGTGTTATAAATATATATACAAATATTCATAAATACATAAAGTTTACTGACCTGGTAATATCATTAGGTCATTTTAAATGTGACCAGACTGCATTTACACATGATTTATACATGACATTATTCCAGTTGTTGATGGATGTTCTGGTAAATTCACAAATAAACAATTGTTTTGTCCACTTACCTTGCATGATGTAGTGTTATAGAAAAATTCTGTGGCATCCAGTCTTTCAGTTGATACAATGACTGCAGGATTTATTCTCAGAGTGACTATAGTGGTGGACACAACCACATGGTGGCACCATAATACTGCCAACATCCAAGCCAAAAACTGCTAATTGAACGTTGGTGCTGGATCCTCAGCTCCTCCATTCTGCATGTCAGAGGGTCCCTAAGCATCATACTGAGCCTCAAATTGCCCCCAGTTGCTGCTCCAATGACCGCGTGAGAAATAAATCCTGTGTACAGAGGCACTGTATGGACGTGTAAATATTACCAGTAGCGTAAAGCATTTTGAGCAGCCATGATGCCTAGAAAAGCTGTTAGATTCCCAGTCAATGAAAATATCTTTGGACATTCTATTCATTCTATTGTTTAAAGATTTAACACCTAAACCATCATCCTGAATGATATTTCCTTGGCTTTATTGTCATGAAGCTATCTATTCTGTTTTTTTTTTTTATTTAAAACTATGTTATCGTCTTTTTTGTCATTTATCAAATTAAGTCCTACTAAATTAATCATCTCCAATGTTTGAAACATTATGTATTTGTGTATTTTCACCAGTTACATTTTCTTTCCACTTATAATGATATGATTTGTGTTAATTAAATGAACAGTTTCAGCAGTTTAACAGTGGAAATTAATGGAATCTGTGAACAAATCCATCATCATTTATAACCTGTCACTGTTCCTCCCATAATGTGGATGAGGGGAGAACTGCAGTGTTGGAGATACAGGTGTGTTACTTCTACTGTACAGCTCAGGTCTATAATTGATTAAAGTTTTGAGTCATGACTTCACCTGAAAAACTGAGGCAGGAATGAACCATGAGCCGCCAGAAAATTCTTCTGTCCCACAATGAAAGTCTAAAATAATAAAGAGATTTGAGGCACAGTAAAACTGACAAAAACAATTACTAAAAGACTATAAATATAAATCTTAGTGCTTTAGTTAAGTGCATGTGATGAGAGGAATTTTGTGAGATTTGGTGCTGACATTAAACTGCCAGTTTTAGTTTTTCTTCAGGCGTTTGACAAACAGGTTTCCACATGAAATACGCTCCAAAGAAGGAGTTGCAACAGAGCAGGGAAAATTTATTTTATGTTTTTTAAAAGTGCCTTTACAGTATCCCATGAGGTATACAACTCTGAGAAAATGAGACAAATGACTCTCACTGACTGAATGAATGAATGAAAGGTTTTGTGTGAGGACGGTTTCACTGTATGGAGTTACACGTTCTGAAGGAACACACAGTTTCAGAATCTCAATTTCACGGCACAATCTCATTAGAAACAGAAAGAAAAAGAAAAACAAAGACGATGAATCCAGAATCAATGATACACATGATAAAATCCTGATATTTAAAGTTCAGGATTTCATTCACAGTTGTGGTCCTTATTTTGCATTTGCTCACGTTCAAACAATCGCAAAAAAGTGTGCGACACCAAAACTATCCCTCAACCCCTGAAACACCTGAAGCACAAATGTCTAAACAACCAAATAAAATATCCCTGGTGAGGTTCTCAACTTTCTACAATAAACCTTTCCATATATTGCTTCTTTTTTTTTTTTTTTTTTTTTTTGGATTCATATGTGCAAAAAATCTCAGTGACAATTAACATTAATCAAAAAAAAAAACCCAAATAAAGTAAATAAACCCAAACATACTTGGGACATTACTAACTGAGAGGTTTCATGTAAGGGATGATATTGCACTGCTTTTCAACAAACAAAAGGTTTTATGATGGTGCCAGACAGCTGTCAGTACACCCATGACACGGGCACCCACTGTGCGGTGGACGTGGCTCGCTCCATGGCCTCCTCCACACCTTTTACACTCTCATCCACGTCGTTGTTGACTAGAACCACGTCAAAGAAGTGTCTGTACGTGGTCAGGATGGCCTCCGACTCTTTCTGGATCATCTGCAGGTTTTCCGTCTGTAGGAAATGAGACACAGAAGATTATGGCAGCTGATGGAGTGTGTTGTTTCAGGATATTTGAGTGTATTCACATATAAAATACAGCACCTGGGGAGCCGTGGTGGTCGGAGCGATGAAGATCACAAGAGGTGCAAAATCAGCAGTCCGGAGGACTTTAAGAGTCTGAAGTAAGATATAAAAAAAGGAGAAGAAGAAAGGGATAAGACACATATGTTATACTCACTGACAACATTAAAGTTAGTGGAAGGATTATGTTTAAATTTTTTACACAGGATAAATGCTTTTCAGATGGGGTTTAGAAAACTATAAAAAAAAGAAATATATTGTTTATGGTTGAGATATAGAAAAGATAAAGCCTCTTTGGATTTGCCTCATGGTACAACCTTAAGATGCCTGGCTTTGTGCACTTTTTAAAAGCTATTTATATGTGCACATAATGCATGCATGAATACAGGGAGTAGCATGTAAACAATGTCTCTATGTACTGACATGTAGTGACATGTGTTTGTTGTCTTAAGACAGAAGAACTAGAAAGACCACCTCGTGGTTGTGCGTCTCTGTCAACAAGTGAGATTGCAGACAATGTTTACACAAGCTTACCCTCTGTTCATGTGTTGCGATTTTGAATGATAGCTGGCATTATGATGTCACAGAGAAGTTGACCCTTGACCCTTTGAATTTAAAATATCATCACTTCATTCTCCTCAGACATTTGTGTCAAGTTTTGTGACAATTAGCAGATGATGATTCTTGAGTTATAGACAAAAATGTGCTGTTCTATGTCACAGTGACAATGATCTTGACCTTTAATCACCAAGACTACTGCTGTAATTCCCCTTCAAACTAAAGGTTTCCTTTCATATTAAAATACAGTAAATACTGACCTGTGGCTCAACATCCAGCACGGCGATCTTATCCTGCTCGTGAATTTTCTGGATGGTCTCAATTTTGGTTCCGAACATATTTCCCTGGAAACTGCCATATTCCAGCAGCTCATTCCCAGAGATGCACTTGGTCATGGCTTCGTTGGAGATGAAATAATATTCCTGTCCATTCTCCTCATCCTTACGTCTGGGTCTGGTGGTGTCTGTGGGTCAAAATTAAAGATTTAGCCCAAGGATGAGTTGGCAACCTTAGCTGCTGCTCTTGGAAGGAACTAATGGAAATGTGTTGGGATACTTACGTGGTAAAGGATAGGAAAACTTCTCTGGATATTTGGTCAGCAGTGCACTTTTGATATGTCTCCTTCCTACACCGGGTGCACCTAAAAAAAAGCAGAATATTTATTTTCACAAACATTTAAATCAAAATGTATCCTCAGAGAAATACCTACACACATTTACAACATTTGTATTTGCATGTAAACATGTATGGAGGATCAGAAATGCCTTGTTGTTCTTTTAAGAATTTGATATGATGACTAATGTAGTTAAATCTTACCAATGAGCACAAGTGTTTTCCTTTTAAAAGCAGGAAGCCGAACAACCTCCTCATAAGAAATCACATCCAGTTGGTCAAAAACTGCAACAGATGAGATTTTATTTCATATAAAACTGCTTTAACAGAATATTTGAGTTAAAGTGCGGGAAATACAACTGTAATCACACACTCACTGGAGCTATGTTTAGCCAGGTACTTGTCTTTGCACTTCTTTTTCTTTCCAAACGGGCTGCAGGACTGACTGCCCTCTCTAGCTTTACTTTTACTTGCCACCCTCCTGCAGCAGAAACAGAGATTTAGGTTAACCTGGGAACAGTTTGCATGTTGAATAGCTCAGGATCAATTATCAGGTAGCAGGACAGAGCAGTTCACCATTCTTGGAGCTCTGGGGACGGTATCAGTCCAGCGAAGTCAGCAGAGCTGCTCTCCACTACTCTTCCTTGCCACCAATTGGGATCCTTCTTGTTGATGATCTGGATGATATCAGCAGTTTGAAACTTCAGACCCGCCTCTTTGCATGGGATGATGTCATCCTTGTTGGGGTCATAGTCAAACTGGGCCCTCATGTACATCTGTCGGTGACGAGCACAAGTTGACATGGAAAGTTAGGAAGTAACTAACTGATGTTTGAAGCACATGTGTGATGTTTGGAACTGGACTGAAGACCTGTGGACCTTCACAACATGTTCAATAATCTTCCATCACCTACTATAACTCAACTGTAAATGCCATCTCTGATAGCTGGCTGACAACTGTCAGCTTACCTTCATCTGATAAATACATCACTCTCAAACCATGACTTTTTAAAAAAAAAAAAATACATAAACCATAAAAAGTGGGGTTGAGCTTGAGTTTATGTCCAAAACCCCAACATAACAACACATACATTGATTAAATGCTGGTCTCTAAAGATACATAACTTGTACAGGGTCTTTAAACTCATTTATTTGTATTTTACAAAATTTAAATGAGAAATTCACCCTTTAACATAAAGTACAAGTTCATGATGTGATCTTGGACAGCTTAAATGAAATGCTGAAAATGAGTAATGCTCACCCAGGAGTCCAGGAGTTAAGTCTAATTATGCTGCTGACTAATATGTCCTGTTATAATTAATCAACTGAGCAGCTGCAGCAAGTGCTGTTTATTCGTATCCTGAGGTAACTCTAATTCTAACTCCCCTTGGGATTTTTTAATTTCATTTAGAGGAGAGATATGAGCTAGCTAATGTGCAAATGTTGACTTCGCTGTCAAAGATCACAGCAGAACCATGTGTATATTCTCTACAGGTTAAATAACAACTATTGTTAGTACAGTTTGTGAACATGTGTGGTTTCTCCAAGCCACTGCAGTGTTTCATGTACACAACAAACAAAATGAATGTACATTCACTGCAGTGGTCTGGGTCACCAAAAACAATGTTCTCTTAGTGAACTTTAAAGTAGCAAATCATGTTAACTAAGCCTACGTATTAATGGACTACAAGCTTTTACATAGACCGTCATCACTGGCCACAGCAAAGACAAAACTTTTTCAATAATATTTTTTTGTATGTGGTGCTAAATCAAAGCACACATACATATCTTATATCCTATCACACCTTAATGCACAGTATGTTGTTAAAGTAATATCAGCTGATAAGCCAGCAACCATTTTTATTGCATTGATTAGCTGCTGGAGAAAATGATGCTCTGTGGCCAGTAGATGGCAGAATGAAACACACAACCACAGTGTTTCAAGTCAAACTAGCAAAGCTACGGTGAGTGATGTTCTTAAAATTTGAACTGATTTTATAGTCACCTGGGTTGATCATTGACTAACAGAAGATTCACCTAATAAAGAACAAAGTGCCTTTTAAAACGTAGATTGTAGAATGAGAGACCGATAGAAAAGCAATTAAATGGGCTGCGCACTGAAAGCCATTGCGCCACAACACCAAAGCTGAACACACGTGGTGCCGCTGATGTTATTACCTCACAGGCCAGAGATCGACTCTGCAGGTTGGGAATGATCTTCATCGTGACAACTCCATTGGTCTCTTTCTGCGTGTAAAAGATTTAAAACAATTAGTGTTAACTAAAGCGCCAAGATTTGTATTTAATAAGAAAATGCTTAAGGTCTCAACATACCAGAATCTTTTGTAGCTGATCTACAGTTTGGTTTGTTACACTTGTCCCATTGATCTCTGTTATTTCATCCCCTTCATGTAAGGACCCTGGAGAGAAGAAGAAACAATGATAGACTCAGTGCTTCTCAGTGCTTTGTTGTTATTTGCAATTATTTTGGTCCTAATATGTTTAAAGAGCTACACATATAACATATAATGACATGAAAGATGAGCTAAAGACCAAAGAGCAGTAAAAAATTATGTTTTTAAAAGATGATTAATGAAAATTCAATTCCTCAAACCACATCTGACACTAAAACAAAACAAAAGCATATGTGTTGTGTTTTCATTTATTTTTTTTTACTTTAACCATTCATGTATCAATTTGTAACCCAACTGGAACTGGTATATAATTTATCTCTTAAGTGAAAAACACGTAGGACATTCATTGACTGCTCCTGACACACATTAGCCAGAACTCATCTAACACACACAGACACACAGTCCTGCTAAGACGGATTCGCAGTGACTGAGACAAAATATTGACCTTCTGAGTTAAGAACTTTTATCACTTGAGCACACTCCCCGCTAACACTTGAAAACAAATCAATACGTGATGAATTTACCTTGTCTGTGGATCATCCCTCCGTGTAATATTCTAGCCACGGTGCACCTTTGTTTGTCGTTCAGCTTTAGAGTGACCCCCTGCAGAAAAAAAAAATAATACAGTCAATGAGGAAGGATAAGCAAGATTGATTTAATAATTTGAAAACTGTTTGTGTGTGTGTGTGTGTGTGTGTGTGTGTGTGTGTTTAGAGGGAAGCAGTGTACCATTGGCTCAGACGGGTTCTTTTCAAATGCTACTTCTTTCATCTTGTTCAGCTCTGTACCATTCATGTGTCCAGCAGTTCCGTTGGTGTAAAATTCAGCCCCCTTATTTTCATAGGTTTGCATAGCTGCCTGTTTAAAGAAAAGACAAATATACACAGAATATTAATATATGTCTAACTTCACCATCTAATTAAATTTTGAACACTTTTGCAAACAATCAGTTCATTTGGACAAATCAGATCATTATCACCGTGGTATTTCTAATAACTGCAGTAAAAACCTTTTGTACCGATGTGTGCTGACAGCTATGTTTCATTTGCAGTTTCAACATATGTTCAGGGTTGAAAATTAACCAGGTGTTATAACACTTCATTAACCTCATCCGGTGATCTGGTCCACCAGGTCCATGTGGTCATGGATACCAGCAGTCTCATCAGGTCATCACATCACAGCAGAGAGTTAATGTAAGGAAACGGATTCTCCTCAGAAAATCACACAAAACTGTCTGAGTTTGAACGTCAAACGTTGGAAGAAAAGCCCACAAACAGGTTTTATGTGGATTCATACTGTGGTTTAATACTTAAATGAACCCAAAGAATCTCATCTAAAAGCTGGAAACCCACTCTCCCCACAGTGTCAACAAAAGTGGTCACCAGTCCAGATCACTGTCAGTGATCTAGTAAGAAATCCACACAGTATGGAGGTGAGAGTTCACTTGAAAAAAAAAAAAGTAAAGTAGTAACAAATTAAGGTTTTTTTTTTCCCAGAGTAAAGTTTAAAAAGTGGTCACTAAACTGACAAGATCATCCGCATCAGCACGAAATTTCTGCATAAAAATGACACATCAGCGCTGCCTCAGCAAAAACACATATTATCTATCTTCCAGCATCAGCACTACAATAAACCAATAAATATCATTATCTCCCTCTTTCACCTCTGTTATAA
Organism: Polydactylus sextarius; assembly: GCA_016801845.1. NCBI lineage: Eukaryota > Metazoa > Chordata > Actinopteri > Polynemidae > Polydactylus > Polydactylus sextarius. The sequence continues at coordinate 17,557,913 of CM028914.1, forward strand.
CTTCACCTCTACAGCAGGTTTGGCAAGATAATCACCTTCAACAAGAGTGCGTGTGCCACAACTGTGACTGACTAACTTTCCTTATGAGCTCAAGAAAGAGTTTAGAAATCTGCACTAAGTAACTGTGAGGCAAAAAAGGAAACTTTATCTATTTTAGTGAGACGGTGAGTCACGAGATGACTGTGTGGGAGTCGTGAAAGACAGTTTGCAGTTGTTTTTCTTCGCAAGATGATAGCTGTTTACCAGCATTGGTGCTGTTGTATGTCAGTATGGTGGTGAAACTGATGAAATTACATCCTCAGAGCAAACTAATCTCTACAGCCATATTGCGACAGATGTAATCACTGCATAAACCGCATGCTGCTTTTTATCACTGGAAATCCAACACTGGTTTACTTGTTATTTGGATTCAGACAGAAAAAAAACATCTCCACTGAGAGCTGCTCCAAACACAATGGAAAATAACAAACCCATCAAAAAGTTCGTAAAAGTAGAACAGCTGGGAGATCAGGTAATGATTTTGTTTTGTTGTGCATGCAACAGCAAATATTGGGTGATGACTGAGCAGGAGGGAAGCTGACAAAGGTCAAAACTAAAGGTTAAATATTGTGATTATATATTTGTATGATTAGATTTGCATTTTTAATCAAACGCCTTCTTAATTAAATGTCTCTAGTCATGACTGTGACAATGAGCCCTATCACTCAAACCACCAGGGTGTAAAGAGAGATGAACCCTCTAACTAAAAAGGTTTTCATCTGGTTTGGTTTGTCACAATGTGTTTCAATCATTGTTAACAGTCCACATGTGATAGTATCAAATGGGCCTGGGAAACCTTTTCAGAAAGTTAAATACCAGTTCTGGGTGTGGAGAAGTAACAGAATAAACAAACAGTCGGTTCAAAGGCAAAAAGGCAAAAAAAAAAAAACATGCATTAAGGAAAGAGCAGAGTGCTTCCTGTGCTGGACACTGGGAGTAGATTAAGAAGATCAAACAGAATCAGATAGGTGCATTTCAGAAAGACGATCTCCGGGTAAGATAGCACAACCCTCAAATCAATTTCCATTGTTCTATCTGCGTTTCAACATCCTCTAATAGTAGCATGATCTAATATGACTGATTATGTTATAATGCAATCTGTCTTATCTTTTCTTTCTCTCGAGTCAAGAAATATTAATAATTAATCCTGCCTGCCCTCCTGCTGTAGGATTTAGGGTGGATCTCCTGGCAGCAGGATAAGATGTATTGATCTCTTGAAGGAACGCTGTAAGAGATCAATATGTGACCTATTTGGGGACCCTGAAATTAAAAAAAAAAAAAAAAACAGCTCGTTTTACGGTCATATCAGATTCAAACCTTTTAAAAAAGCTCCAGTCTCTCTGAGGCCGCAGGCTGAAACAGTTGGGAGTGATTACAGGAGTGAAGAAGTGGGACATTCAGTCCTCTATCTCATCTGCCCGAAGCCAGACTTGTCTGAACTTGTTGGGACTTAATATTCATTTTTAGATATGCAGTGTTTTGCAGAGTTCTTGAGTCTGTGGTATCTGCAGTTTTCTCTAGATGATCGTAACTCAGAGTGAGGCAGGACAAAATCAGTCGGCTGTAAACTGAGCAGAACAGGCCGAGTCACTTTGCTGATCTTAAACAAACTGAAGATAAAGAATCCATAAGATCACTCATGACAGGTATTATACACACCAGTCCCGGCTGTGAGATAATACACCACGTGACCTCACTTAAAGACACCATCGAGCAGAGGAACACGCTGGAAAGATTGCAGCTCAAGGCTATTGAACTACTAAAAAACTGCTGATATCAGGAAAAGGAGTTTCCTCCACGACTGTTTCCCTCAGCAGCTCAGTGCTGACTGTTCAAATTCACACAAGAAGTTTAGCACAAAGGGTTCCCTCCACTATTATCACTGGTATCGAGCCAAATCCTGGGCCAGAGCTTGTCAAGGATATAAATAAAGTTTCACCTCTGTCTGTCTCATTCCCAGATCATTACAAGTAAAGTTACAATGTTTTTTTGTTTGTTTTAAGTTTGGGATCAATCGCACACGTGAGGTGATTCACACCAGCTTTCATCTCTTAATCTGTCCCTGGGGTGAAAACAAGTTTGAACAAAAAGCCAGTTCAGTGTAATGTGGTAAACAACCTGGCTCAGTGCTTGACATTAATTCCTCAGCAGCAGCCATAGACATAGCTGTAGGCAGAATTACACAGCACTGCTAAAAATGGACCAACATCAAGTCGATTTCCCTTCTGTCTCTTTGCTTCTTTTATATTGCATAACCTTTGTCCTAGAAAAACTGGGCTTATTGATGTTACTGCCACATGTTTAGATGACTATTATGAGCATTATGGGATTAATACAATTTGCAATCCATGGCTCTGTGACTCACTGTCCTTCACTGATCACAGACTGAAACAAACCTGACATGACAGGACTCATTTCTTCAATTTGTCAGTTGGTTTTTCCATATGTGGGTTTTAGGGTAAATTGCAGAAGTGAAATTGCAAATACAACGTCTGCTGTTGAACTGAGAGGCTGACATGACAATACTGAGCAGATCAGAGGTTACTGACACACACCGTTGACAGTCCTTAATGTGTAGTTCTTTGTTTCACACAAATACACATTCAGTTGCTGTAAGTTGTTTGATGGAGACACAGTGTCTCTATTTTTAGAGATCTTGAACAAACAAACATGTCATGTCCCCCCTCTCTCTGCTTCCCGGAAGCAAACATGTGCATCTGAGTGGGGGTATCAAAGAAAATAAAGGGGAAAAAAAAAAAAACATACACACAGGAAAAGGTGAAAAAAACAAAACAAAAAAAACAAAAACAAAACCAACACCAAATCTCCATACCTTGTCAGGCTTTGGTTTATTTTGAAGGAGCTGCTCCAGGTACAGGTCGGAGAGGGCTGTCCGGACTCCGCTGACAGACTCCAGTATGACAGCAGGTTCGTTTTTATTGGATTTTAACGTCATCTTTCCCTGTTCGTTGGAAAGAAAAAAAAAAACTGTGAACCCGATGTGCCCCCTGCTCAAGGTCCACAAGAGGCTGGGCAACAAAAAATGCTGCGGGAGAGGAAACTGCTGATAAGTTGCCCTGATGATGTGATAAGTCAGAGTGCGAGATAAAAGCCAAGGTCCAAGGTTTTGATCAGCAGCGGGTGAGGTACACGGGATCTATGCCGCGGGGACACCGCTGACAAAGCAAGTAAACATGTAACTGACTGCTGCTCGGAGGGGCAGGCTTGTGTTGCCTTCATGCGCTCTCTGCAAGCTCGTAAATCTCAGTATTCAAGTTGTTTATATCGTAACACACCGAGCTGCTTCTACACGGAAAGTAAAACACAGATAAACTCTTTACAGAGGTGTTTTTATTTCTTTATCTCGTGTAGCGTATATTTCCCATACTTAGGTAAACTACTATGCATCTGTATTTATATTAAAGACTGCAGTTTTTATTGCAGGTCTATCCACTCGTGTGCTTTAAGTGCCAGTTTTACATATATTTCTGTTGATATCTCTTAGTTCGTATTTAATGAGGTAATTAAGCCAGTTAACTGTAGTCTAAAATACTAAAGAAGTGTATTCTTTACGTAACTTATTTTAAACTACGACAATTAGTTGTAGAATGAATAAACACTGAATGTCTCTTTTTTTGAAAATGAATTTTGCAATAGCTGGTTGTAAAGCTGTTGTAAAATAAATTTGGTAATTATTATTATATCATCATCATCACCATCATTATAAATAAGAGAGAAAAAGAATAATTATATATAACGGTTGTCAAACCATGAAACATCATGATTGATTTAAAAGCTCTGCTATACTTCTGTTCCCTTCCTTATATTCCTCCTCATATTCTATTAACTCTAATTTATCTTCTATTGGTAAACAATGTACTTTTATATTTCTCATTTTACGCAATTCCAGAACAATTGGTGCAAGATTTCAAATGTCCGACGGTCCTTGAATGTGACATTACCGCAGCAGGGCTGCACTATCTGGCAACACGGAAGCGAAATAGCGAGAGTCCTACTGACGGTGATTCCTGCAGCTCAGTGTATATGTACGATACAAACAACGCACCCAGCTGCAGTGTGATGATAAAGGTGCTGATCTAAAAAAAAATATCCTATTATATAATATATAAACAGACATCGTGCTGCAGCACACGGGTGTCTGCAACAATGTTGCTATGAGGGAAAAGGACTGGGTGGGGGTTGTAGACATCATATACTGAGCCTAGTGTCCTTAAACTAAAGATATGGTCTTCAAATTAATTGTATTCTCATAAACTTAGTTTTGAGGACAACAACTATATGAGTGTGCATTAAAAACATGTATTTTTGTCTTTCATACCCCAGTATAAAATACATTCTACTCCCAACCTGCATTTCCAGGCCCTGAAATAAAGGGACAGAGTGAGAGAGAGAGAGGGGTCGGTCAGTACGGAAATTGCCTTATCATCTATCCATCCTTTTATTGAACTCCATGTACTGTTTGACAAAAGCCCAGTGGTGAGTGGAGACAATATTATGCTGTGCAAACAGCTGAACTCTAATGATCTTTGTTATGAATCATACCAGCACCAAAATAGACTGGCAATCAGGGGAGAAGCAAGAAGAGATTAAAGCCAGGTCATGAGTGTTAACATCCAGATTAGCTTCCACTTCCCAGCTGAGACTCCAGAGGGAGTCAGCATGTACATTCAGGTCATCCATCCACTGTGGTCCTCAGTAGAATGATCAACAGCTTCACTGCTGCTCCTGCAAATAACCATCATATACAAAGACCTGAAAAAAAACAGGCTTATGAATGTGAATTTAGCAGTGTGACTAGCGCTGAAATGTAGTTCCAGGACCTTCATCAGTGGAAACAAAAGCTGATCCCGTGACAATGGATCACCATGAATGTACACAAAGTTAAGTTCCCATAGTGGTATTTGATGTTATCAGGTGATCGATTCACACAGTGACACAGGTTGACCTGATTTGCTCTCTGGCTACTTGGTTTTAGCAGCGTCATGTCGCATTACTAATAAGTCAGACCCACTTACTCCTCCTCTGCTCATTTGTTGAGATTCCCTGCTTCCAGCAGCAGATAATATTGTGTGTGTGTGTATATATAGCATGGTACTTTGCCACACTCATCAACATACACCTAAGCCTTGATTCTCACCACCACATTAACAAAAGGGTTTATGTTTATCTCCTCACCTATTGAACCAGTCGGTGTCCTGTCTCACACTCCTTGTGTCTCCTTCCTTCTTTCTATCTCACTCTTGCACAGTTTCTATCTATTCTCATACTCTATTTCCACCCTGGTGTTATTGTTCTTATCTGTCCCCTGTTTACTTCTTTGTCCTTCTAATTTCCTTTTTTTTCCCCCCAATTTCCCACCCGCTTCTGTGTGCTTTTCCTGTTTACTTGTATCTTGCTCTTGTTTCACTCTGTCTCGTCCTCACTCTTGTCCTCTTTTTTGTCTTCTTCTCTTTCTTTCCATCTACCCCTCAATATTTTTGTAATTTTATATCCTTCATGCTCCCTGCAGAAAACACGCTGCAAATTCTGGAAAGCCACTGGGCTCCTGCCAATGAAGCTATGACTCACATTAAATAGCCATTATACAGTATAAGAGCAGCACACTGCAGAATATTTCTTCTCTTGTAGTTTAGTGCAGTTCAAGTAGTGTAGTATTCGAGCACGAAGAACGAAAGTAACACCGGCAGACTGCACCTTTATCACCACATTAATCTAATTTTAGTTTCTGTGTGGGAGCTCGCAATGGACTAAAAAGTCTCTTAATTGTTGAATTTATGTTTTTGTCAGGACTTTTTCATACAGCAATGAACTACCTACCTAATATTGTACAGTTTCCCCCGTTGTCACCAAAAACATCCCAGAGGTTTGGACTTGACTAGATCTCTGAAGACACTGTTGTATCTGCCACCAAAACGTTAGTAGCAGATTATTTGCGTCCTGTAAGTTTAAAGGTGAATTCATGAATCAGACCACAGATGCTTGATTGGATTGAGATCTGGGGAATTTGGAGCAAAGTCAACACCTTAAATTTGTTGTTGTGCTCCTAAAACTATCCTGAATCATTGCTGCAGTCTGGCAGCTGCATTAATAAGGAGGCCACTGCTGTAAGAGAATACTGTTTCCAAGAAGGGGTGCACTCTGTCTGTGGCACTGTTAGGTACTATAGTTGGTATGTGTCAAAGTAACGTACATGAATGAATGGCAAAACCCAATGTTTCTAACCATTATTCTTACAGTGCATCCTGGTGCCATGTGTTTCGCTGGGAGGTTAAGTTAACCCTGAGATGAGGGAAACTCTGAGTTATCTGTTCCAGAAAGAGAGGTAAGTGAAACTTTGACTCAGTCACCATGGTAACAGACTCCTTGAACATCGCTGGCAGGTTTACTTGAAGAAACCGTGAGTTTCTACCTGTCTCCTCCCACATGAAGGAAGCTGTTCAACGGGGATTGTCAATTCATTCACAATCCGATTGATATCGAAACCGAAATTATTTGAAATCTTCTGACCCAGATTAGATGCTCTGTCATTTCCAGATGAACATCTATTCGAACGCCACCGCTTTTAATTGACTAGTATAATTTATCTCGATAACACGCTCCGGCCACACATCACCATCCTCACACACCGTGGAGGACGTGGTGCGCTCACATCACAGCACATTTTATGCGCAACGCTAGGTTTTTATTTTTTATTTATTTATTTATTGCAAATGGGAGTTTTCTGTACAGAAGTGTTTTTCCTTCTTTCTGTTGGCTGAGCAGAACTCAAATGTTGTTGTTTTTTTTAAATGACTATTTTATTAAGTGTTTGCGTTCACATCGTCACAGTTTAAATGACTTCAATACGTATAAAATAAAAAAAAAAAGAGTAAACATTGTATCAAGTGTTAAAGTGGCGTATTAAGTTAGAGGGTGATGTAAAACAACATTTTGTAAGGGGTTTAAATTACTATTTGAAGTAGCCACAGAATTAATATTTACTTTGTTCTAGAGCCTAAGTCAATTAAATCAAAGTGAGGTACAATCATAGCCAAGCAAAATATGCCTTACCTTTTTGAATAATGTTTTTATGTTTCATTTTTAGTTGCTTCTAAGTTCTCCTCTCCCCTGTTGGATTGCACCTAAATAAAAATCTGATTTTATTTCCATTCATATTCTTAACTATATTCTACGATCTTACAATTAAATGTTATGTCAGTGGAATAGTAAATCAAACTTAGATGTTGGCTCAGATAATTTTCTCCCATGCCGTCTCTCTCTCCTTCACTGCTGCAGCAGTGTTACTTTTACGGTGAATTATGTGTCATACTCTATGGGCCTGCATTAATACCTCCAACTCTATCGGGGTAAAATAAGTGGATCTTTTGTTTTCTCCGGTTGTCATGGTTTCTCATGGTATCGAAGCTCCATTGATGATGGCTTTTTATGGCGGTTGTGTACGCGCGTAACTCAAGGTAAACATACTCATTGATTGAACTAATTCAGATCAGCTGTTCTGGAACCGGATACTCTGAGTTTCCCATCTCAGAGTAAGTCAACTCAGAGTTCAGGGATAAACTCAGAGTTCTTTTAACCTCCTTTCTGGAAAACCCCCTGGAGAGAAACTAAAATGAAAACGTAAATCATCGAATGAGGCCATTTCTAACTATTGATCTTTTGATGCTCGTGTGTCCATTGCAGTAACGTTTGCCAGTGGGCACTAACTGATCTGCAGCTACTGGTCATTATACAATGATCTGTGATGCACTTTGTGTTCTGATGGATCAGACACACACACCAGAAACCACTGGTGGCCCACAACCTCATTCATTGGTTTTCTTTTCTTGAAACATTTTTGTTTGGTGCTGATCACTACAGACTGGGAACAGCCGACAGGAGCTGCATTTTTTAGTATGTGATAACCTTCATCTTGTTCACAACTACACATTTATTCCTCCTTCCAACATCAGTTTAACTTACCGCTGAATATATCACACCCAGTGTAATTTAAACAAAAAAAGTTAATAATTATTAGTCCTTTAACCTTGAGTGTGTGTGTGTGTTTGCACATGTACTAAACTGAGTTTATGTCTACCTAAAAGATACAACTTCCCCCTTAAGTATAGAAGGAAGCGTGTGCGTGCAACATCCGGGTACTTTGAACATGTCAGTCGGCTCAGTGGCTCAATGGATCGCAGCATTATGGTCTGAACCGTTGACTGTGGTTAACTATAGTTGACTGTAAGGCGAATTACAACCCATGCATTGTTTAATGATTAATCTGTGCCATTCTCTGTAGACTGATGGGTTTTATGAGATTACGGGCTCGTGCAACAGTGAAGCCTAAAGTCAGAATAAACGCAGCGCAGCACTTTTCTCCTCGGGACGGGTCACGTCTGCAGACTGCACGGTTATTTTGTAATAAGTGTATAATATTTCAGTGATTTAAGATGTTTGTGAGGTTGCAGAGGAGTCTCCGACAGGCTCAACTACTCACAACTACAGTTTGGAGACACAAGCTGCAGGTTCGCTCCTGCGCTTCAACTTCTGCAGCTGTTCACCTGCACGGCGATCATCTCGGTGAGTTTAATCACATCACTTTCATTCAGTCTGTGTAGTTACCCTCTCACTTTATTCCACTGTTTTTATAATATCATTAGAGCTCAGTTATGGTGGGACGCCCATGCGTCTGAACTACGTGTGGCTGCGGGATCACTGCCACTCCGACTCCTCATACAACTACAACACCAACCAGAGGAACCTGGACACCGGGAGCATAGACCTGAACATCCGGCCTGACAGCACCGCTGTGGAGGATGGACACCTCGTCATCACGTGTAAGTCACTCATCTAAAACAGTCTGAAGCAACGCAGCGTCCCCATCATGACGCTTATAAATCATCCTCATTTCACAATCCACTTACTCCAATAGATTTTTCAGATTAAAAGCACCCGAAATCCACAGCTATAAAGTCATTACAAGCAAACAGTGAAATGTGGTGGCAATTTTATATGATGTACAATGTTATCAATTAAGGTGGATCCTGCAGTGTTGCATAATCTTGTGATCTGCGCCCAAGACTTTATTAGAGTTTATTATCTGTTCATAAACTGCCTCAAACTAACTTCTAGCAAACTCAAATATGAGGACACTGAGTGTAGCCATTTATAATAATGTGTTGATATATGTTTTTTAAAAAAGCATCTTAACTAATTTGGCTTTTTATTTACATCACTTTATTAATAATGAAAGAACCTTTAAGGCTTAGGCTCAAACAGTTTCTTAGAAAAAAAGCATGAATCAGAACCACAATGTGACATAAATAGCATTTGGGTATAGTCAAATGTAATTTAATAGAGCAGATGTTGTGTTTGTGCGGCTGTAAAAACACATCACAACTTGTGTCATTCATAAAAGAACTTGCTACAAATGATATAATTACAAAGTTACCATCAAATCTTTCTGTGAATTCATCAGCTGAACAAAAAATAATGTGTTTTGGTTGCTTTGAGCAGGAAAAACCCACACAGATTTTAATGTGTAACCTGAGATCAGAATGGATCATTTAATGTAGGTGAACCATTAATTTCTAATATATTAAGTCTTTAATTTGGTGACATTTTGAGCTTCACCTTCACTTTCATTTTAGCAAATACACAAGATAAAAGAGTATAACTGTGAGTAAACCTATAAATGTTATGAAGTTATGAAGTTATCTGCACAGACAAAGGTGAATGTGGACTTTTCCCTCTTGTCATCATTATATTTTATTGTGAAAGATTCACTCTACTGTCAGGTAATCTTCAGGGTGTTGTCAAGTAGTGAAATTAAAGCCCTGTACTATAACCATAAAACACATTCATACTAGTAGCCTTATGTAACCTGTATTAAACATCAGCCTTTATTGCCAACCAGTGAATTGCAACAGCAAATAGTTGGTTTCCACATAAAAAAAAATCTTAGAATAACTAATTATTTTTAAGTTGAAGTAAAAGAGTAATATTTGTGTATGTAATAAAAAACATGTTTGTTAGACTTCATTGAAAGTACAAATCCCAAAGGTGTAACCAGATTGTGTGAGTGTTCATAAAGATTGCAGGACAGGAGGCTGAGTAACATGAGCTGAAACAGTTGGTTAGGACGCATAGGAAGAGCTGTATTTCTACTGAGAGAAGTGATGACAGCCACCTGAGACTGAAACCTTTGCTCACAAAACTGAAAGATTGGATGATGTCAGAGAACACCAAAAGAGGCCTCTGGTCAGATGAAACCAGTTCAAAAGAATGAGAAGAGAAAACATTTATATGTAACACAATAACTGCACATTAGTGTTAGTTATGACTCCTGGTCTCGAGGTTTAGCAAGAGAGGAATTTTTGAGCATATTGATGATCTGATAGTGATTCAAACACACAAGAGTTGTCAGAGCAGAACATAAGTGAAAAACATGACCTGGCCAAGTATGTCCCCAGACTTGATTCCCAACACTTTCGGAATGTTTTTGTCAAAGTGAAATATAGAATAACAACCTCCCCTGCTGAGAAGAATCATCTGTGAACAAAAGTCAAATCATTTCTCCATAGATCTGTGAAGGACTGGTCTCATTCATGCATTCACTGTCACTGAAAAGTAAAAACAGTAAGGAAAAAATGAATAGAAAAAAAAAAACCATCCAAGTAGTGTCTGGGAGAACAGGCAGATGTGTTCTGCAGGTGTAACACAGGTGAGGAAAGCTACTGGGGAGGCGTCTTCCACATGATAACATGTGCTGCACACCCAGGTGGAGCAGACCTCCAAGCCTCCGTGTTTCCCCCCTGAGAGGCTGCAGCAGATGGAGCTGAAGTAGCTTAACAAGCACAAAGCCCCGACTAGCTGGAGCCATGCCTTATTCTGTCTCCATGAGCAGTCATGAGGGATTTAGTTGTTTCTGTTTTTTTTTTTTTTTTTTTTTTTGTTGTAAGAGCAATAAATGGTCCCACAGTCCCACTGCACTGTTACCCCACACTTTTAACCTGTGTAACCCCTCAGGTTTCAAAATGGACTGAAACATGCCATCACCACAAACTTTTAATACACTCAGACCATTCAGAGTGTGACAGCTTGAAGATGTCCTCATGTTTTCTCCATGGACAACAGTCTGGCTTACATGCCTGAGTGACGCCTTCCTGCTGCAGAGCTGCTGTGCGCCAGCAGCTCTTGCACAAAAGACGGATACTCTGTTTTTTTTTTTCTTTTGTGTTGTTGCACACAAGAATGGCAGTGTGTCTTATATGAACTGACAAATGGGGAGCTGTCAGCTCAGAGAGCGTTAATGATGCACATGTTCCTGGAGGCATGTTGGCAGCTGTGCTCCAGCAGCACTGATTCAAGGTCAGCTGAGTCTAGGAGACGATATTCTGTCCATGATGCAGACTTAGTTTAGTACGAATGCTGCAATGGGCTCCATGGACGCACAAGCTCCAAACAGATTTACTGCCTGTATAATACAATATCCTGTATTTTGATTCATTTAGGCTCCTTTCATTAACAATATTTTCTGTGTCTGTACACACCAGGGCCTGGTGGTCACATGTCAAAATTCAGCCTCAGCTGGTTGGCTGAGAACAGCTATGAAGGAAAGAAGCAGAGCACTGTGCAGCTGCGTATCCTCTGGAACTCAGACGTCTATGGAAGGGCAAATGTGCCATCAGCCAAATGGGACACGTTCATGAGCTGCGATAATGAACTGAAGAAGTTTCTTAAGAACTATCTTCTGTATGGGATCGCATTCGTAGACGATGTTCCAGCTACAGTGGAGGCCACAGAAGCAGTCACACAGAGGGTCAGTCTTATCAGGTATTACATGTTTCTTTGGCTATAATGAAACACTTTTATACACATGCAGCTATTCAGTCTCGGCAACTTGAAGATGTCCCTCTATTCCACTTGTGTGTTACTCACTCAGAGAGACCACATATGGAAGAATGTGGAGTTTCACCTCAGATTTTTCTAGAGGAGACACTGCCTACAGCCAGCTGGCCCTGGATCGTCACACTGACACCTCATACTTTCAGGAACCATGTGGGTAAGTTCAGGAGGGAAGGACGGATATAGAAATCTACTTTACCACACTTCTTTTAATACTGATTGTTGTTGTTTCAGAATACAGGTATTCCACTGCTTAAAGCACGAGGGAACCGGGGGAAGGACGTTACTCGTGGATGGATTTTATGCTGCAGAACAGTTACGCAAGAAGTCACCTGAAAACTTTGAGCTGCTCACACGTGTGCCCATCAAACACGAGTACATCGAAAACACAGGCGACCACAGAAACCACATGATTGGCATAGGCCCTGTGCTCAACGTTTATCCTTGGAACAATGAAGTTTACATGATCCGGTATGTCTGTGCCTAAAGTAGATTATCATCATTATAATCATGTACTATTCATCTCACTGTCAAATTTTTCATTACTTTACTGATTACAATCTAAAAAGTGGTTGCTAAATGTTGTTGTGTTTTTCTTGTTTTTTTAGAGTGGTCATCAACAAAAAGCTTCTCTCTTTTTCTTTTTTTTTTTTTCCAACAGCTACAACAACTATGACCGAGCAGTAATAAACACTATCCCTCATGACATCGTTCAGCGATGGTATGTGGCACATCGAGAGTTAACAACAGAACTAAGGCGGCCAGAGAACGAGCTATGGGTGAAACTGACTCCAGGAAAAGTAAGAAAGTTCAACTTAAAGAATTGATCTAGAAAAAAATAAATCTTAATCTCAAGCAATAAATTCACAAGTTTGTGATTTACAAAAAAAAGAAAAAAAGTCATTTTAATTTAGTGTAATGTAAAGATTGTACCCTCTATTTTCTTAATAAGGTGATTTTCATCGACAACTGGCGTGTGATGCACGGCAGAGAGTCGTTCACTGGCCTGAGACAGCTGTGTGGATGTTATCTGACCAGAGACGACGTCGTCAGCGCTGCACGCTGCTTTGATCTGCAAGCCTAAAACAAGCACACGAAACCTGTTTCACTTTTGTGCCTTATTGGTTAACTTTTAATATACAAGTTTATTTGAATTTGCCCTTGAAAGACTTCCTCAATTAAAAAACTTTTTGATTAATGTTTATTATTTTTCACTCTGTACCAATGTTGGACACTTGACATTATACTTGAAGCAATTGAATATGTAAATACCTAAATGGCTTGCTGTTGTTGAGCTCATATGGTTAAACAGCGAGCTATGCTATATAAAAGAGAATGGGATTGCAGTTACCAGAAGCCAGTTACATTAGCTCTCAGACAGTGTCATATCAGTGCCTCATGCTAACATGACTGACGCTAGTGGCTCTGTGAGTCTGTATTTACAGGCACAGTGCTGCTTTGAGCTAAATGCTAATATGAGCAAGCTAATGATGCTAACATCTCTATGGTCGCTATTTTGACCCATGTGTGTCCCATCATGAGGGTGTTGAGATGTTTCAGTCTGGATCAGTGGTGGCCTTACAGACAGTGAAAGGTGAAAAATGGTGAATGATGTTGTTTCATGACTTTGAAAGCTGCACCCAAAGTCCAAAGGTTTGAGTGTTTTATAGTAGTGAGAATACTCTCTGCAAGTGTGCAAAAAAAATAAATAAATGAATGAGACACTAATTTAAAGACCTATGCAAAACATATGTTTAAATCAAAACTTATACTTTTTTCAGAATACAAAGCCCAAGTGCGACCATGTTGATTATTACAAAATGAAGTGCTCACTCTGTGTGTTCAGATTCTCACATCATTCACACCTGGTTTCTCACTGGGGCGGTGGTGTGTTTGTGCCTGTGTGTTTGAGTGTAAAACTGTTCTTAACAGCTGCCAAAAAAAAAAAAAAAAAACAATCTCCATTTCATCCTCTCTATAAGGCTGTGTTGAATATCAGACCAGATTGTGAATAATCCATGTAAATTAGGGTTGGCAATGGTTCCTCTCAGCAAGGGAGGAACCTGTGTAAAACTAATTAAAAATAAAGGCTGTGTGTGTAAACCCACCATATGACTCCATAAAGATGTCAAGCAGCAGTTAAAGGAAATGTACTGACAGTCTTTTTGCTGCCAAATAAGCATATATTTGTGGATTCTAGCTTAGCTTTGGCAGAGGGTGGCTGGATTGATTCGCATTAAATTTATGGATTCAGTTTGGGCCACAGAACAGAGAGAGAGTTCAATATTTACTTTTACTAATGGGAAATAAACAAGGTTGGCACGGCTGTAGTACGAAATGTCTGTAATTCATCAGCAGGTGTTTACAGTTTGTGATCAAACCAATGAGCCAGGAACTTCTGGCTTTGACTGTGTGGCTAAGAATAAAATAGCTCATGTTGTTACCGCTGTTCTTTTAATGATTCATGAATATAAAGATGAAAATCTAGAATAATCTGTTCTTGGCATGTTAAAGGAAAGATTTCTGCCAGGTTGAGGGGTGCATCCACAGTCTAAAAGATGTAATGTCATATTTATGAATTTAATGTACAGATGTCAAATGACTTCAGGACCAGGAACAAGGAGGTGGTACATGTGTAAAAATCAGTATCAATAATGAATATACTCAACTATTGCTTTTTTAGTAGCCTGATGACTAAATAAAAGATATTGTCATGTGACCCTCACAATCCTACAGAAAGACACTGAAACCTACATGTCCAATCCTCTCAGAGGTTTCAGGGACTCTACTGTGAGATGGTTTGAATGTGACTGTCCTGCCCCCTAGAGGACATATGACAAACTTACTCAGAAAACATTATCTTTTATTTAATCGGGAACTGTGAATGTTTTAAAACACACAAAATATTCACACTTTATGCACAGTTGCTTGACAAATTAGATCAATTAAAGAATTAGTTACTGTAATTGCCGTTAACTGTGACAAACAAAAAAATATTTCAAACATATTTCTAATGAAGATATTTTGTCATTTGAAACGATCATTAAATGTCAGTTCAACAACAGAGATTAAGTAAAAACACATTAAATATGCTTTAAAAATGCATGTCTTGTTAGAAGAAGATTCACGTCTGTACGCTAGTCAAAGTTTGAGTCAAAAATAAAAAAGCAGCAAACACAATTTGGCAAATTGGCAAAGCTGTGAAAGAGTGAATTTATGGTGAGAGTACAAAATAAGAACACAGGCTTCATCATTGATTAAATCTGACAGTGACGTATGTTAACGACTGGACTTCCTGTTATTCAGATCAGTGACGTTGCTCCAGTTGTTTTCAACAGGCCTTTTTTTAGGCCTGTGGATCATCTTCCTCGACATGGAGGTTGCTGGCTGTGGTTGCCACGGGAACACTGTCTGCGCCTGAAGCTTCTTGAGTCTGGCGAGGGCTCCTCCTAGCGGATAAAAGACACAATTGATGTAACACTTACTATTACAATGATGAAATGCAACATCATCAAGAGCTTATAAAATCTTACTTCATCTCATTGCCCTCTGACACTTTCACTGCTTTGTATTTGTGTTTCTTCACAGTGTGAGCGATGAACCACACAATCAGGACAATGAGGATGCAGCCGAGCAAAGCACCGATCACTGCACCAGCAATCACTCCATCTCCCATTTCTGTACACAAAGTTTTTATATCCATGAATGAGGCCTTCATTTTTTATAGTTTTACATACAAAAACAACCAACAACAAGCAAACAAAAAGACGAATCATACCAGCACTCAGCTCTATGGTGCAAGTTGCAGAACCCACAGCATTTGAAGCGTTGCACTGATACTCCCCAAACTGAAACTCAGATATGTTTCTGATTTCCAATATTCCGGTTGGGGTAGCTGAGGGAACAAGAGCATGCATGGACATAAATGGATGAATGTGCTAATATTTAAGTATCTTTCAGTATATTTTCAGTACCCACTTCTTCCCAGCACAGGCCTCCTGGTCTTAGTTTGGTCCAGTCTGATCCAGGTGTATGTGGGGGCCGGGCTTCCTCGCTCACTGTGGCAGGTCAGAGTGACCAGATGACCTGATTCAACGTTACCATGGACGGAGCAGTAAGGAGTGGAGGGCATCTCTGAAAGACCGAAGGGAATATTAAATATCTTGTCTCCTAAATCAGCATGTGCCTCTTATGAGGCACATGCTCAGTCAGTAAAAATGTGACTATTTCAGTTTAGTTTTACAAAATATTTTGACATTCAATGGCTAATATGGTCATATGGTAATAGTCACTCAACCACTAATCAATATCATTACTTTAATAGGTAAAGTATGAAAAGAAAAAAGTGTCCCATATGATATATGGTAGGATATTAAACAGGATTTTATTGTTCTAGCTTTTTTATTTTTAAATAAAAAAACCCTGCTAATGACTAACAATTTAAAGTCTTTATCTGAAATGTAACTAAAACCTGTAGCCTCTACATGGAAAAGGATATTATCATTTCTTCCTGTTATATATTGAAATAGAATTGTGAAGTAGTATGAAATAGAAACACTCATGTAAATGTCCCTTGTTACCTGCCACTGCCTCTTTAATTCTGGCTCATGCTGTCCTGCATATTAACTACAATCAAATTTGATTTGATTGGTTGTGATCTGTGGTTGTTTCTGCTGCATCTGATCTTTATTCATGGTTATTTGTTCAGTGACACACCTCACACACACATGTACCATGTTATCACAGTTAAAGAAAAGAAATCTGTTATAATGAAATATATTTAGCATTATTTGCATCATGCTGTATCATTATACCTTGTTTGAGTCACACAAACTAAAATAAACCATATGGTCAATATGTATGTCTTGTAACAAAGGTAATTTTCTGATTTCAGTGAGTGCAAATGGGAAATACTTTGCTTATTGTCAAACAAATAGGACATTACGTGTCTATCCATTAGTCATCATGAGGCAGGAAGTGTTGGGAGTGTCCTTATTCTCAGGTCCTGAGCTCTGACTGAATCCCCACTTTATATTTCATGCTGTCTGTCTATTATTGAACATTAGGCTTTACATTTATTGACTGGACAGTTCTGCTAAAAACCTCTTTTAAATTTTGATACCTATCATGTTTTCACATCACAGAGTATCAACTAGGAGCATATAACATACTGTGAGGAGAGTGGATTGGGGGGCACACTTATTTGTAATTTATGTGAGACTGCTCACTCTCATTAAAATATTACCATAATTCTATGTAGTCAGTGAGGATGAAAATCATCTTTGATTGAATGATAATCAGCATGAGAACAGACATACATATTCATACAGCTCTTAAATATGCATCACAGCTCAGTGTGTGGAAACTGTCCTGCAAACATTTTCATAAAGACCAAGGTAACGAAGTACAAGGCGTGTGGTTAACATGCAGCAGCTGCTGATATATATTCTGTATGCAGCACAAGGATGCAGTCACAGTCCTACTCTAATTTCCAACACTGACAATGAAGAGACTGCTACAGTAACCATGGAAACTAGTCAAGATACTGAGGCCTGCAAGGTTGTCCTGGTAACTCGGTGAATAAGAGGATTCAAACCAAGTGTAATTCCCAAATCACACACATTCAGGGCCACTGTTTTAATACATCTGTTAATGTTACTGTGCTGAATCAAATATACAACTTCAAATCACGAGACTGACAATGTGCTGCAGCTTTTCCTTCTTTAGGTGGACACACCCTAACCAACGAGGAGGAGAAAAACAGCAAAGTGGGAGGTTCAGATTAGATCTTTGTTCATGACTTGATAGAAAACACCAGCAGCTCATGTTGTTGGACTACGCCCTGGTCCAGGTGTGAACGCTGATTTTAATTCCTGCTTTTTATAATACAAATACTCAACTAGTACAGCTCATAGGTGTGGTCCAATGCACACACACACACACACACACACTGTGTGGCCTCACAGTGTGGGTATATCTACAGATTCTAACTGAAAATACCTTCTTCCCTCTTTACTTCCTCCTCACTGTCGTCAGATGAGGTCACGAAAAAGGTCACGAAGCTTACCGAGAACATGCACGACGATGCTGGCCTGAGACTTTCCGTCCACATCAGGAAAGTTGTGAACCTCACAAGTGTAGACTCCAGAATCGGACGGTTTCATGTTGGTTATTGTTATCGAGGCATTTTTGGTCGTGCCCGGAGAAATCGGAGGGTGAACCCTTCCCTCATAATCGTCTGGAATAACATCCTTTCCTGACTGATAGTAGTAGACCTGAAAGAAAATAGGAGCAAATCACAATGGATTAGATATTATTAATTTCTCTATATTATTTGTTTCTGACCGTGGCAGAAACCTGTGGTTCAGCTGGTGTGTTAAGGAGATCTGACTGTTACTTGAATAATTGCATGCTCATAATGTATGATTAAACACCGGATAATTAAAGTAACATTGGTGCAGTTCATAGATTTACAGATTCAGGGATCAGGGATTTTATTGAGCATATGTTTCTTAATTTAGGAGCAGATTCTTTTTGTTGAACAAGGTAATGACAGTTAGTTAAATTAGCATGACCAGAATAGATCTATCCCTGATCACTAAAGAAATTACACATATATTCTCACCAAAAAAGTACAAGGTGTCCCCAGGGTGTGATCTGTGTCATTTTATATAAGATATAAGTTAACTGTGTGTGTCAGAATTTTCTTTTCCCCTCTGTATGTGTCATTTTGTTTAATTAATTTGAAACTAGCTCTTATCTGATTCTCAGCTACAGGCTTTGTTGTCTGAGCGAGGTGTGTCTGCAGCCTGTTAATGAGGAACACTGAGCATGAACAAGCAAATGTTTAACATATCAAACTTTTTCACACATTATAAAACTTTGAATGTCCACCAAAATGGTGAGTTCTGTTAAGCGAAAAAGCAGTGTTTTTGAAGCAAACATTAAATTCTTACTTAATACTTAATACTTAACTTCAACCAAATGCAGAAGGGAAAAGTGTTGATTTTGTGTTCTGTGAATATAATTAGAAGGTTTCGGCTACTCACTTTTTTGAAAAGAAAGAAAGTTAAAGTGAAGCATCATTATTACCCAGATTTTTAGATACATTCAGGTAGATACATTCAATTAAACCTGCCTTGCTTGGTATCTACCTGCTCTGGTGTTATAATTGTTGATGAGACAAAATCCCACTGGATGGTCAGACTGGAGGTGTCTGGAGTCGTCACAAACATACATTGGAGTAGGACACTTCCACCTGTTGTAACATTGACGTATTGGTGCGGGGTGCTGACCGTGATCAGCTCTGCACACCCTAAAAGAAACAACAAGTTCAATCAAAACCCAAACTATTTTTTTTTTGTTTAAATCAAGATCCAAAATGAAGAAGCAGAAATATAGTTACCTATGATGCTTGTAAGCACCAAAACATGCAACATGGAGCACATCTTCACAAAATTCTGGAGTACTCTCACAGAGCTTCTTATGAACTGAACTTTTCTGTAGTATCGACCGCTGACTCGTTACTAGTCACACCGGAAGAGAGGACAGAAACCTTACAGTGTCACAGACAAGGAGGCAAGGTTACAATATGCTTGATAATGGACTGGACTAACTGATACTGTGCATGTCGATAACACAATGTTTGCATATCCATGTTTGCCAGACTGGGTGTGTGTACTCTGTTGTTTTTCAAAAAAGTTAATAATTTTGGGTGGGGGAAACTGAAAAAGAAAAGCAGGAAGTTGAAAATGAGAAGTAAAAATATTTAGTCAGTGAAATAAATACAGATTACACTTGTTAAAAGCAGCGCAACCTTTTGTGTGTTGGTGGTTGATGACATTATGACAGGTTAGGACCACACTGTTTCGACACCGATGGTTAATTCATTTTTCAGCACTTTGGCAGTAGTTTCGACGCAGCTCATCACTCCATCCTCCATCGTCTTGTAAGTCATTCTGGGTCAGAGCTTCTGGCAAAGAAATTAATGTAATTTAATCTCCACCTGGCCTTTATCGCTCGCCACAGGGAAGTGTAAGCCAAAGCACTGCAACATGCTGCTTATCGCTGGGGAGTTCACTCCCTGGTGCTGCGTACTTAATAAAGGCAGTTTCACCTTTGTCGTTTTCCTTCACGCAGTGTGGAGCACAATGCTGACGGAGAGAGACAGTGAATCACACATGATTAATTGTCTATAATTACCAGAAGCTGACATAAGTGATTAACAATATGAAAAATGTTGATCAGGGGTGACTGGAGGGGTGAGGGAGGGAGATGGTGGGCGCTGAGGAATCTGGAGGGAGGACTGTAGAGCTCATTATCCACAAGACACTTACATGATAGGTTATGAAGTGAGACGAACTCGGTGTCTTTAGACTTTGTCTGAAGAGAACAATATGTGTTGGCAGCTGTGGACAGAAGTGTACAGTGAAACAACAAAGGGACAGGCTTTAAATAAACACAATCAACAGTATGACTCACAACCAAGTGATCAACATGCAAGAGTCAGAAACATCTCTGGAAAGTGAAATTGCCAGAGTGCGTAAACAAGTGATAAGAAGGAGATTTTGTTCTGTTTCCATAAAGTCAAGTGGGAAAAACAAACAGAATGAATAATCATGAATAATACAGATATTCACTTATATTTTAGAACTAATAATTATCTATTGTGACATAAGTCTGTTCAGATCAGATCAAGCATGCTCCACTGTTACATGTCTCCTTTTCTCTCTCATTGAAACAGTATTGATATTTATCTATTTTAGCATCTTATTCAGAAACGATATAAAAATAGACAATAGCCTTTCGTCCTGTTTGCCAGCAAACTCTGTGAAGTTTCTTTATTTATTTTTCGCTTTGCATGGTTCGTTTGAGGCTATACTGTGTTCATCTAAACACTTAAGCAGTGACAATATTAACATGTTTAGAAGTTTACTGCATTAACAAGTTAATATATGCTACTTTCTATACTTGTGCCTACTTTGTACATGTGCCAACCATGAAGTATAGAAATGTCAGTAGTGTGGTAGATATTTGGAGCAAAAACCAAATTAAACTTTGACTTGATAGTGCTGTTAGATAAATTTATTAAGTCACAATTTAATGAGTATACTGTGTAGATGATGCCTTTATTGTTGATATTTGTACTTTTATTGTTGTTTGTTATTTTCTTGTCTTTGTCTTTCATCATATGTGATCATATAGAGTTGTGGCAACCTTGGTAGTGGCTAACAGGGATACAACATAACACATTAATTAGGCTTCAATAGCTGTTGACATTTTTCAGTTTGCACCAACGTAATGGACCAGCAAACAAGACACTGACAAACCAACCCAGCAGTAAAGCAGCCATATGTCCAGCATGATAAAGGTAAAAGGTTGGGTCAAAATAATCTATAAACAGTTGAGTAGATTGTTGTTGTTCACAGACTGAATTGCTTCTCAGTATTCCACACTCTTAATTATATTCCAATCACACTAATGGCTCTTCAGTTGCTACTTTGAATGTGAGTGGAGGGCCGATGACGAATCCGCCCTCCAGCCTGCACAGACCTGGAGAGCTGTCTCACACACTGAAATGAAGGTTGCTGGGCGTGGAGCAGCAGCCCGTTCAAACCTCCAGCAGGTTTCAGTGTAATGCCTCCACACAGACAAATTCATCCACCCACTATGACCTGTGCTTCCCCGTCAACAGACTGAGAAGAGGTGTGAATCAGAGCTGTGGCTCAGACAGAGATGTCGTATCTCTTTTCTCCTTTTTTGAAAGACAGGTATAATCAGGTATTTATGATGTGTTCATTGTGGCACTGGTAGTTGTTGATTTATTTAGCTCTTTGCTGTTAGCAGTGTGGTTTGGTGGTAACTGCTGCTGCTGTTGTACTGAGGAAGGCGGGGGTGCAGTTCAGAAGCTGGCCAGCAGATGACAGGCCAGGCTGTTAGATGGTAAGTATTTCTGTGTATTTGTGTGTCTGTGTGAGTCTCTCTCTCTCTCTCTCTCTCTGTGTGTGTGTGTGTTTAGGAGTGCTTGAGGCACAAAACCAAGAGTGCCACACTCCGGCTTCAGCAGGCCTAGTTCCTCCTCCTCTTCACCCTCCTCTACCTCTCCCAACCATCCTCGAAAAAAAAAAATTACACACGCACACACACACACACACACACACACACACACACACACACACACATATATATATATATATATATATATATATATATATATATATATATATATATATATATATAGGCCAGACATTAAGCATGACTTCACTTATTGTCCCTGCAGCTACCAAGCAACCATACCACTCACTCATAAATCTAATGGTACAAAAACCAAGTCGCACGTGAGGACAAGGACACACAACTGTGAACAGAGGCTGCATTGTCTATCATTTCACACTGGCGTCAAATGCGAGCGTGAAACTGTGAAACTGTGCTTTCATGAAGATTGACACAATTGGGCAACCAATCTAAAAAAACGTGGGCACTAAAGGCAACATGTCCTTGTACTTTTGTCATCTATGAGATTCAGAGTCTGTCCTTACAGAAGGTGACCTATCAGGAATTGTCTAAGAAGCAAATCAGCGTATTCGTATGAGCAGACAGACTCTAAATCTCTTAAAACGATGGCAGTGAGAATCAAACAAACTCATGTCTTACCCACAAAGTGTTATGATTTCTATGGCACATTATGTTCTCATATCCACTTTGTCTTAATGACATTTTTGATTATCTAAAATCTAACATTAGTACAGGGAAAATGCCAAAATAAATTAAGGGAGCAGGCTGTTTACCAAAGATTTACCAGAAAAAACACCCAATATTTTTTTTTCTTGTGAATTACTCACAATGTAACTCGAGAGAGAAAGAAAGCATTTTCCAGCTAATGGTTTAAAGTGATTCCCACAGTGATTCCTCCATGTCTTGTATTAAGTACTGGAGATATCTTGTGGACTGATTGGTATTCATTTCATGGGATAATGCAAATGTTGGAGGGCACTGACGAGCTCAAACACAGCCACTGTTAGCCACATAGTATCAGCTAATAGCGAAAATTGACTCTGACACTGGTGGCATGTGTGCGCACCTTCTTAGTTACATTCATCAAACAATATGCAGCGTCCACATTTTCTCTGACACATACATGTAACTATAATCGCACTTTTAACTGCTCCATCACCATCATCCTCCTTCATTTTATAAATGAAGCCCATGGGTGGGCAGGGTGTGTGTTTTGTGTGTGTGTGTGTGTGTGTGTGTATGTGTATTTAGTGGTTCAGTCGTGGTCACATTGCACAAAAGAGATGTGTCTCAGTATTTTATTAGACACATTATGTTACTACTCTTCTTCGTCTCTTCCGTCTCTTTTTAACCCCCAAACAAGAACTCCATGGCAACAAGACTAACATCCTGTAAGAGTGAAAACAGCAGAAACGTGGACTGACATCATTTTCTTATGTCAAAAGATTACGCCAAAAACAATTTGAGGTACCTGAGTTGGGGTTAAGCACTAACAGATGTAACTGTTTACTGAATGTATAAGTGAATAATTGATGATTTTAGTGGACATTATCTGTTCAGTCAATCCGAAAGCAAAGCAAGTTGCGGTAAATCTGCTGCTCAGATCAGTTGTAATGCTGAGATCTTCAGCTTTGATTTAATTTTATTAGGTCTAATGTGATGGGTTTTTATTTATTTATTTATTTTAAGTATTGTACCAATGTGACAATCACCAAATTTACAAATAAATGTTAAACTCACATTCCACGATGGCTGTATGGCAACCTCAGTGAGCTAATAATAACATGTGAACCTCTGGAGATCCTTTATTCAAAAACATGTACATGACAAGAAGCACAAGCAACATCCTGAGCTGCTTTTTTTTTTTTTTTTTTTTTGACCACTTTGGTGTGTTTTTTTTCTCCTCCACTGAGGAACAGCCATCAATTTCTGACCCATGTTAATGCACCCTTTCAATATTTTATGTTTTTATATGGAGTGCTGACAATAGAACACGGAAATGGAAGGCACATTCTGCTGAGCTACTTCACCAGCTCTGTATCCATCTTCTCAACAGAGCTGTACTCCAATGTACTCCAATGCAGAAAGAGCCAATCGACGGGAAGAAAGATGAAAATATGGTACCTACTGCTACCTACAGTAAACTCAACAGTGAATTCTAATGGATGTGATTTAGGTATGTTGGACATATTATTTATATACCTCCTCTCAAGGTGAACTCACTTAGCGGCGTAATCAACTGTCGAAGTGGCTGATCGAGGCGACTGAGAGTAAATTAAAAGAAATCAATTAAGGGGGACAAACCCGTGCATTAAATCTGCCCTGTATCTGAAGGAGGACACATGAGGAGAGGATCATTACTGGTCCCAGCTGCTACAAGAAGCTAAGCATGATGAAATACAACACACACAGCAGCAACAAAACATCGAGCACACCATGTTTTAGCACATTTTGAAACCATGATATATTGACGGGCAAAGATCCTTGGCCACTTCTTGTGGTTTACCCACAAGGTGAACGATGTGTGGTCAGACTGAAATAAATACCCCCTCAGAGGCAGAAATAAAAGTAGACAGTGGCCCAGAAAGGTGAGGCATGACAAAAAGACACCAGTCACAAAAATACTGAATCAGAATGCGGCCAGGTTAAACATTTTTTTTTTAATTTTAAAGTCCATCTATTCCATCTTTCTTAATGATGCACTAGCAGCTTCTGCTTGAGCCCAAACATGATCAGATCACATTTAAAAAACAGAAACAGTTTGTTTACGCTCGGCTCCATTAGCTCATGTTCCAGCTGAGCTGCTTTATCACAACTTTTTACGACCTGCTCACCCATTATGACATTGATTCTTCCTCAGTATTAAGATCCTCTGGTTATCTATTATCCCCTTTTAATTTCATGGAATCAATAGTTAACCCCTGACCTCAAATCAGTCATGTTAATACATGTTAGTTCCGATATTAACCGGCTGTCCCAAAGCTCAGGAAAGAGAGTTATTGTAGCCATTGATCTATGAGGATTTTTTAAAATAATGATATTGTAATAATATATCTGATTTAATAATGCTACAATATAAAACTTAATATGAAATATAATAATCTTGATTTTGGACTCAGTTATCTGTCTTTGCGTTTTGTGAAAATGACACCCACACATACTATATGTACTGTATACAAAAGAAATTTAAAGGATTGTTCTCCTCTCTCTGAACTGTGCTGCTGCTGCCGCCTCTTCTTGCCCCTATGCATTATTTATAGTAAAATAGCTATGTCTCAAAAAAGAACTGATATGGAGCAGAAAAAAGGGGAAGTGGGGGAAAAAACAAGTGGGAAGAAGGTTGTAGCTATTATTTTAATGGTTGCTAAGATGCTGTTTTGCATCGTAGCGGTTAAGCCTACGGCCACTATCCAGTGTAGCAGCAGTAACATGAGAAAAGTTTCTTGTTTTTTTTCTCTCTTTACCAAGGAAAACCATGAATATATAAACACTGTAATATTAAAAAGAACGAGTGTAAATGAGCAAAAATATATATTCTGCCAATTGGGCATTTTAAAACTATTCGTGCATCCCTGATCTATTCCACTTATCCTGTCAAGGATGTGTTGCAAACATTGCAGCATCAACCTTGTCAATGAGGTGGTTCAAAAAATAAAGGAGGGACGTTTTGTTCATATACTTGAAAGAAGTCCACCAGAGGTAGTGAACTGTTTTTAAACCCTAAAGAAATGCACAGCTGCAAGAGAACCTGAATATTAATTTCTATCATCCATGTAAACAGCTTGGTAGTATATTATCTTTTTTCTTTCTCTGGATATTTTATCCATGGAACTGTAGCAATGCTTCACAGTTGTTCACTGCCACATTGTCATGAATTACTTATTCAGACACTTGAACACAACAGAGGTATTTGCAAATAGTCATCATTCGTATTCTGCTGTTACACTTGGAACGGAACCATTTCTGATAGAAAATATCGAGAAAAATCCACAAACTAATACCTGCAGTGTTTTTAAACACAGAGGGAGGTAGGACATGAAACAAACATGTGAGTGAGTCACATGTAGATTCAAGGAGAGAACTTCACACCAGGATTGTAATGAACAGGCATTCATGGTGCCCAGAGCATGAACCTTAACGACTTCTGTTGACTCCTCGTCCAGCGCCTCCTGCAGGTCAAAATATACATCATATCAGCCGAATGGGTTGGCACAAACTTTACTTGGACGTCTGCAGTTTTCAGACAATGTCTCTTGACATATGGCATCATTAACTGAAAAGATCTGATTAGCCAAGACTTTACAACTAAATACCTACAAATTAAAGATATTTCCTATCAGTCTGCCTTTATTAGTATTTTCTTGTGAGCATGCAAGCTATTTCATATTAGCATTTAGCTGGAAGCACAGACTCAGAGAGCTCAAAGGATGGTTTTAGATTCTTAGTCTCATTTGGATACTAATTGCAAATAATTGTCCAAAATCAACACTTGGATAAAATAGTTTTCTTGTAGTCAGGATTTCCAGGATTAGAAGCAATGAAGCACATATTCAGTTTTATAGCTCATGTTTTTAACTATACAGTGATATGTCCACATCATAAGTGCCTATTAGAAAACTCATTTGAAGTTTCTACTGTAATAAAACCAGTAAATTATGCATCACTGTAACCCACACCCGAATCTTTTCAGCCAAATCTCCATGCTCAGGATGTGGAGAATGTGCGCTCACACGTTTCCCATTTACTTTTTTTATGTCGTAAATTTCGCACCCCGGGTTGCATGTGTGTCATTTGTATGCATGTGCACTGTTTACACGCGAGGCCTAGGGTCCTGCTGCTGACGACAGTGAAGTATTAGTGTCTGGGGATGTCACCGCTCAAAAATCATTAATGAATCCTGGAACTGATGACTATTTAATGCCATCAATGCACAATTAACAACACACTCCACTGTGTGTTGAGTCAGGTTGAGGACTTAAAGACCCAATCTTGTATTTTTTTTCCTGATCTAATAAATAACAAATGCACTGAGTCTGATGTAAAAAAAAAAAAAAAAAAAAAAGTCCAACCATCCATTCGTTTTCCAAACTGCTTTTTCTGTTGAGCTGGGGGCTGGAATCTATCCCAGCATACCTTGGATGTGAAGCGTGGACATGGTGCCAGTCTATCACATAGATAACACACATGTAGACAGACATTCGCACTCACATTCACACCTACGGGCAATTTAGAGTCTCCTGTGTACCAGACTCACATGTAGTTGGACTGTAGGAGGAAACTGGAGCACCAGGAGGACGTGCACACTCACACGAGAGGGAATACTAACTCAGATTTCACACAGCCAGTCATATATACCATTTAGTTTGTAAAAAAATAGTGTTTTGTGCATGACCACTGTTCATTAGTCATATAAACAGACCTTAAATAGCATTAAAAGAGTAAGAACAGATTCCGGTCCTGCTTTTTAAACTTTTTTTTTTTGTTTACCACATATTGCGCTTTTTTAATTGGGATTGACTTGAAAATTGGGACAAAGGTTGCGCCAACAGGCCCCCAAACCACCCCTGCTTTAAATCTATAAAATCAATGAGCTACAAGACGTCGTTTCCCGATGCTCAGAGGTGTATGCTGAGCGTAATGTTTCAACTGTCTCACTGGATCGTTACTACTGTTCTCTCAGCTCCAGGAGCAGCAGTCACATTTAAAGGCCCTTCTCTTCACCTTCACCTGACTAAACATTCACTGTAGTTCAAACCCTGGGTGAATTGAAGAGTGGGGGGAAAAAAGTCCAAATGTGCTACCATATATAGTGCCATGTCCTCATCCAGAGGACAAAATGTCTTAGTAAAAAAAAAAAAAAAGTTTGAACTACATATGTCCTTCTGACAAAATAAATTAATTTGCTAGTGTTTAAAACTGCCCCAGACAGGCCACAAAGCTACTTTATCCAAACTTTGCTATTGTAGATAATTTGTTATGTGCTACTTAAGTAAGAAAACAAATAAACAAAAACAAACCTATTTAATAGTTCCTGAATTGAAAAAGGGGGCAAATATTACACTTGTCAGCAGGAGTCACTTTGCGTCTTTATTCAGGAAATAGGGTATGAAAGGAGGTATATTCTCATAAACGCGCAATGTTTTGTAATCAAATTAAAAGAAGACACTCTTGATTTTTCTTAAATTTTGTTTTTGGACTGTCTTCGTAATCCAACAGTCCTTATCAAAAGCAAGACACCAACTAAGAGGTGAGAGCTCTGACAACAACCTGGAATAGCAATGGTAAATACCTGATTTTATCCTCTTATTTTGCAATATTGTATGCTATTTACCTTTTGGGGACTAATATCTGAAAAGAAATTAATAAAAAGTCAAATGAAACAATGTTATATATTAGTCCACAAAGGGCAAATGAAAAGACATTAGCTTTCTTTACTGTATAAGCCTTTATTTGTAAAAAGTCTGTTGTTTGAATGATAACCCTTTTTATACCACATACTTGAACACCTTGTATTTGTAAAAAACACATTTTGTTCAAACACCTAAAAAAGCTGATTGACACTATAACATTAATTTGCACTGACAAAAAAATACAACTTCATACTACACAAATGTTGATTCCATGAGTACTGATACTCCAAATGAAATCAAACACCTTATTAAACAACTGAATCAAATAAGCGCCCAATGTAAACAAAACAATTACAGTACAAAAACCAAATGCATTTTTCTTCCAGTGCCAGTATATCAGATGAATTACATTTCCTTCTTATGATAAAACAACAACAACAGTAAGAATAACAATCCATAACAAATGCAACAAATACAATAAATCAGAAATGAACACAGAAATGAATAAAATCATTTACTAATTCATACTGAAAAATAAATGGGCTGTTGGTCGTGTGGGTTTCTTTCTTTTCGTTGCCAATTTTTTTTTTTTTTTTTTTTTTTTTTTTTTTTTAATAAAGCGGTGGAAAATCTTTCTCACCTACTGGTTAAACATGAGATAGTCTCCCTGGTAGACTCGTTCAAAACGGGAGGTAAACTGATGTGTAACTGGGAATCAGCACAGCTTCTTGCAAGTATCATCATACATTAATCGACAACAGACCATAACCAGAGGCAACTTATTAAAGAGAAAATACAGGGAACACCCACTCAGTGTGCAATCACATGGCTTACGTTCAGATGCTACTGGTGAGCATCCTTTACATCCTTTGTAGTTGAAGGGCGATTGATGTTGATGCTTATGCTGAAACCTGATAAAACTACAACATGCACTTGGTGCACCTATTCCAAACTGCGTGATTTACAGTAAATACATTTGTAGAAGTACATGTTCATGATTCACATGAATCACACAGATGTACGTTCTGGCGGTTTCTTTTCTTTTTCTTTTTCCTCCAGTTTTTTTTTTTTTTTTTTTTTTCTTTTTTTTTTTTTTTTTACGAACAGTTTGTTTCACAAGATTTTAGAGAGCTGGCTGTAAAACAAGTGCAATTTTAGCGTGTAAACACTGGATCTTTCTTTTTCCTGGCTGTGGAGATGAATCAGATGGTGTGACGTAAAAATATATGAAAATAAAACCTTTCAAAAACTCAGGTCATGCAAAACAAAACCTACAAGGTATTCAAAATAATGAATGCACCAACAGAAATTCTTCCAACAGTGAGGAGTCTATCAACCTTGTACCGGTGTTTGGTGGATGAAACTGGCTTGTGTGGTTGTGTTCCCCTCTTGTAGTCGAGGTCAGACTCAGTGCTAGTAATAATTCACACAACAGTTTTGTGTTCACAGGCTCAGCCCATTATTCACACTGATTTTTTTATTTATTTATTTATTTATTTTTTTTTTTGAATGGTGTAATCTCAGATGAAATGCTCCAACACTCAGGCTGAAGTCAACAAAGACTGATATGATTTATAACTTTGTACAGATTAGATCCCAGCTGGTAATTATGGCATCAAAAAGGCCACTGAAAACAGTTTAAATCACACTATAACAAAGACTTTAATTCACATTTGTGGAACTGTTTTCTATTGTTACCCTCACACAGCTGAACATATTTACTTCTGGGAGCTAGCCTACACAGCTTTCTGTTGTTAGCAAGTGAGCAGCTACACTTTGGCAATTGGCTGCGTACCTTAGTCAAGGGCACACGTCACTGTCTTATTGAGGAACAGGAAAAAAAACGTCCCACTCGCCTTCTTAAGGCAACCCTGCTCCTCTAGCCTCTATAAGCCAGCTAGCCAAACATGCCTTGAAGTTTCTTAGTAGATTCACGGACAACTGAGTGATTTGTTGATGGCTGAGGTAAACGCTGCATGTGTACTGTGCTGAAGTCTTCCAAAAGAGAAAACTAAAAACCCTAAGGTTACTTCAGTTATGGTTCAATGGAAGAGAATTTCACTTGAGACAACACCATCCTCGTTCACTGACACTGAAACAAGTAATGCCGGGAAAATCTTCATTAGCATTAGTGTTAGTCTTTCGCTTGCACAGGAACAGTTGAACCTACACAAGCCCAGAGCCACCAGGAACTCCGTCACTGTGAGAGGACGTTTGCGTTGATCTCTCCATTATTTTTGTTCACACCGTGTATTTCTTGTGTTTCATTTTTTTTAGGTTTCGTTTGCAGAAGTATGCCAATGCTAGAGAAGCTGTCCATGCCATTAGCAGTGAGGCTAGCTGGTATTACGAACTGCCATGTTTTTGTTCATGCATTAAGAACTATTAAGTGAAAGATATCATATTTACAGTACAATTCACATGTAATTACACATATACACTAGAGGCAAGAAAATTCACATTGAAATCAGTTCAACACTTTTTTTTTCCTCCTCTACTCCTTAAACATATGTGTCAAAAGAAACGTATTTTCTCTCTTGTATAAGCAAAGATCCTAAAGTAAAAGCATAGAACAGAACATCCTCACAGCTTTTGGGATGAATGTGCTGATTTTCATGTCCAGAAAGCAGGTAACACATGTTCTGAATGAAATGAGTGGTGAGTATATTTACTGCGAGCATGCAAGGGCTGCTAACGTTTCTCTTCTTTGTGTGTTTGGAGTTCATTAAAGATATGCATCAACTATCTCAAAAAAAAAAAAAAACTAAATAGATAAAAAGTTGATACCTGAACAGGTATATATGTATTAATTACTTAGAATCAATCAGTCTAAATGAGAATTTGATACTTTAGTTTAAATGTACTGTTAAGTACTTAAACCACAGGGTAGATGGACTAGTTGAACATGTTCCATTGTTGTAGTTGCTGTAAAATAATACTTAAGTCCCATATTTTTGTGCCTTTTTTTTGCACTGGAACTGATAATATCATATCCTCTGGCCTCATAGTCTGACTCAGCTCTTTGTAAAGATCCATCATATTGCCTCTAAACAGTTTGACAAGCTGTTGGTGTGCAGACCAGGATGAAATATAAACTATAAACGTCCATTCGTTATCTGCTAACCGTTGCCTCTTTTCTCTATTTTTATTTATTAAAAAGAAATAAAATTAAATGAAAGGACAAGGCTACCTGAAACATGAAACTCAATGTGCACATTAATAATTATTAAGTGCCTGATTCCCCCCCGACTCTGACATCATATACCCTTATACTGATCATGGCATAACCTGTATTAAGGGGACATCATTATAAAACCTAACAAAGTGAATTGTATCTAATACTGATGCCACTGGAGCGTTTCATATTGTAGTGTTTTTATAAGATATAACTGCAGCATATAAATTTCCAGTGACATATATATTATGAGTTAAAGGGGCTCTCCACCAATTTTACACATCAAAATCAGTTTACAGGTGTTTACAAGTTGCATCGTGGGTAACTTAGGCACCAGATTTAGACAAGAGAAGATTTATGTAATAATAATAATAGTGTTAAACTGTTATAGGAGTGCAATGTATATCGGTGGAGTGAAGGAATAACTGATGCTACTGTTTTCAAGTTCATTGCATTTCAGTCTTATCTTCCACTTCCATTTGGCAACTTTTTCAAGAACTCTGACCTCGTACACTATCACATACGCCACCATT
The DNA here is from genome assembly GCA_016801845.1 of Polydactylus sextarius. Classification (NCBI taxonomy): domain Eukaryota; kingdom Metazoa; phylum Chordata; class Actinopteri; family Polynemidae; genus Polydactylus; species Polydactylus sextarius. The sequence goes on from CM028914.1 coordinate 17,589,931, forward strand.
TCCACCTTTACATTTACCAGTTGACTACCATTTAATACTGAATATGTATTTTCTATGTAACACATTAAAACCAGCGTCAGAGCTCAGAGACAGTAAATTTTTAACATGGAGGCCATTTTTTCTTGCAATACTGACTGTTAATTTTGCTCTTTTTGACTCATCGTTACGTTTCACACGAATGACAACAAATTTTACTCTCATCACGTTTAAGACTAATCACTATGTTTTGGTCATATGTTTGGACTCACAGTCAACTGAGAGACAACAGATTGTTCAGCTGCAGACATAAAAACATAAAACTCAGCTCATTGTGTCTTAATGAGACTCTCGCCATCTTTCTGCATATTTGTATGGATTACTGGAAAATTTATCATCTTTTTTTGTCCATTTTCATTTTTTTTTTAAATTTATATATAGATATAGTATATTTGCTTCTACATAATATGAATATACGACTGCACATAAAATCGAAACAAAAAGAAATACTGAACTCAGATCACGGCTCAGGCCACATCACTGAACAAACTTCACTATGACTTACGGAGACAAATTGGTTTCTGATCAGTATTCCTTTTTGAAGGCGTCTTATGCATATTACATTCAGAGGGGAGTGGATATTTCTGATGATAAATTGATACTCCTGCTTTGCCATCTTCATCTCGTTAGTCTGCAGCCCTTCCATCTTCGTCTTGTCCCCGTGCGTTTGTGTACAGTATATGCCAATTTTCCCTCTCGTTCTCCCTTTGTGTGTTTCTCGGGGACTGCGCCGCGCTCGTATTCTAATGAGTCAATCGTTTTTCTTGCTGGAGGACTCAATGGCTGATTTGGTTGTGTAGGTTTTGCTCAGAGCCTGTTGCTCCCAGTAGAGCCTGTTTGTGCTTGAAGTGAAGACGACACCGAGGAAGATGCTGATCTGCACTTCAGCTCAAGATAAACAGGCATGGGAGGATTTTATTTTGTTTTTTAGCTATTTCCTATCTTCCATAAATATCTTCTGTCTGTCTTTCTCAACCGATTAATTTCTAATTTCATCTTCTATCTATTTAACTTCATGTGGGTGCTACATAAACCAAACTTCATTAGAATCTCAACTATTAAACACTTGATTATCTAGTCTGGTTTCAAAATGAATAAACTGATTAAAAATCAAAGTCCTACAGTACCCCCCACCCCTTTGTATATGAACCTGAGCACTTGAAATGTAGTGTGTGTCTGTTTGAAAGCAAAAGAAAACAGTAATGCGTATGGATTATAGGCCTTGTGGTCGTCATTTGAATTCATGGCTATTTATCACATTTTTCTCCCCAAGGATCAGCGTTATCATTCCTGATTAGGCTGATGTTTGTGATCCTCGGGGGTTCAGAGCATTTGTTGGATGGCGCTGATTGAGTTTTGCGTGTGAAATGTTGAATTCTTCCTCCCTGCATCTTCTGCTTGGGCTGCCTGTCACTATCCCAATCAAATAATCTTGCCCTCGGAAAACTGTGACTCTGACACTGAAGAAGTGCTCAAAACAAAACACAAAACAAGCAAAAGAATAAAAAAATACTGTATACTGAATGACAACCAGTCAAACTGTGGGCGGATATGTTGACTCTTTCCAATATACATGTTCTCACATCGTCACTGTGGAATAATTTCAAACACAAAAGCAATCCCCCGTGTCCTTTTAGCAAACACAAAGCAGGATATGACGTCAATGAACTCTGCATCTAAAGAGCATGTGAATCAATCAATAGGAGGAAAGAAACAGTACAAATATACCTTCATGAGAATACTGAATGATAAAATGTACAGAATATGTTTCTCTTTTTTTTTTCTTCAAACAATCAAAATGAGTAATGCATACCTTTGACTCTTTTATCTCATAATGCCCTAGCTCTAGAACATGTTCTGACACTCTCTGAAATCACAGTATTTTTCAAGACAAAATCATATCTACAATAATCAGCATTTGTTTTTAACCATAATGAAAAAAGACCCCTCCCCCCCACCCGAGGACATGTTTTCTAAAAATAACATGAGAAGAGAAAGGAATACAAGTTTGCGTTGACTCTGGGCGGGAACTGTGGTCGGTCAAGCATCCCATCCACGCGGCCCTCTAATGGAGACCATTAGGCCAGAGCTGATGTCTGATAAAGAGAACGATATCACTTCAAAAAACCCAAGGAACAACACATAATCCAAACAAGGTTGCTGTACATAGTAGAACCGGAGATTTCCGTGCATGTTATCCATGGTTGATGGCAGGGTTTTTGTGAAGGGTGGGTGTGTATGTGTGTGTGTGTGGAGAAGAAGAGGAAGGGGGTTAAATTGGGTGAGAGCGGTGGAAAGGAGGCAAAGTGGGTGGGAAGGAGGGCGGCAGCGGTGGTGGTGGGGGGTGTCAAGGATCTCACTCAGCTGATGCCTGAACAGACAAGCCACCACTGATTTCATGAGCTGCAGTAGAGGATTTTTGATTACGATAAGTATCAATAAAAAGTCAATGGGACTCTGAGACATCTTTTCTCTCTCAAGAGCTTTCACTTTCTCGTTTTTTCTTGTTTTTTTTTTTAGCAAAAATATCATGCAGTCTTTAGTTCCAAAAACCCCTTGTTGGGATCTCATTTGTTTGTTTGTTTGTTTGTTTGTTGGTTGGTTGTTTGTTTGTTTCAGGAGGAAAAAGAAACTCAAAGCCTTGAAATTCTTCTCTCACAATTATTCTTAAACATTCAAGTCATCCTATTAATATTTTGTACAGCAGAAAGGTCCTTCAGATTTCACACATGTATATATAAATATAATATATAGAAATATGCATATACATATGTTCAACTTGTATATGTGTATACATATTTTGGAACTGTATCAAAGCCAATTTAATGTGCTCTCAAAATATGGCCCATGATTCCTAGTGGGATGCACATCAATTCACATAGTACAACCAGTAGATTAGGTTGAAAAATCCAAAGGTGATGGGGAAAATGACCCGGGACCACTTGTCAATGGTGCTAACATCTGACAGGTTTGGGATTTTCAACTTGAGCTTAGAGGAGCGTCGTCGAAGCCGACAGTTGGCCCGGCTCCGCATGGCGCTCCGATCCAGCGAGTGGTGGCTGAAGCCATCTCGGGGCGCCATGGGCTTCCTGAATTGGACCCCGGAGCTGTCGAAGGACATGACCGAATTCCGAGAGTCACTGACGCTGCTCCCCACGTCAGAAGGCATCACTTCGTTGTTCATCTCCAGCGTGGTGAGGAGGATGTTTCCATAAGCATCCACCTGCGTGGAAAAGATGGGAAAGACACCGGGGGTCAGTGAGGGCTGAAATGTCAAGATGTAGCCCCAGATTCCCCAAATTATGTAATTTATATTAACCCCCCTCCCATCCCCTCAAGCTGTCACGCTAAAGCAAAATGTAGGGATGATATGGAATGTCATTTCTTACATGCAACATAAATAGTTAACAAAGAGTTTCTTTAAACAGACATCTATTAGTGATTTAGTGACACAAATACTTTGAACAGCCTTAATCATCTGACTTTATCGTGAGGCTCTGGCCTACAGCTGATATGATTGCTAAATAAATGTACCCCAACTTTTCTTTGTTCCTCGAGATACAGATTTCTTCGCTGTGTAAATGACCTGAAGGTGTTGGTTTGAAACGGCACGGAAATGGAGTCCTTGCAATGTGAAAGAAAAATGAAGAGAACATTAAAACGGCTATAAAATACTGGCAAATAAGCACATTTTCTAAGAAATACACAATGCATAGGACATAAAGTTAACAGGAACAACTTTAAATAAGCATAGCATTTAGCACTTCACACACAGAAAACCAGAGGGGGGCTTCATTCACTCCAACTATTCCAACATCTGCTGAGGACAAATTGTTAAAATACCAATGTCTTCATTCTGCAGTTTTATTTTTATTTATTTGTTCTTTTTTTTTTTTTTTTTTTATGTATAATTTTGAGGGAGAAGGAATCTGAGTAAGAATGAATGAAGCCTACAGCATAAACATAGACAACAACCTAAATAAGAAATGAGAATGTTTACACCACTGTTGAACTAGATGAATCGCTATCTCAATGAAAAAGGCTATGCTCGATAAAAAGGAGTCAGTGCTTGAGGGAGAAGCAATGGACGATGGTTGGTGAATGCATATTGGGCTGTGGTGGCATCAGTATGCTTCTGGAAGATTACTTAAGGGAATGCTGTGTGTGCATCTCTGGATAAAATGACTCTGGCTGGAAATCATATGTGTAGTACATAGTTGTTTTTTACTTGAACTCTGACTGACACACAGAAGTAGAGTAAAAGAAAGAAAAAAATATAGAAAGGCAGCAGACGAAGTTGCAAACCTGTTCCCTCAGGCGCTTCTCCTCGTATCTTGAGCGCTCGTTGTTGGCTTTGTTCAGCCTCTCATTGATTTTCTTCTGTTGCGCAGGGCCCCGGCCAAAGAACACGTAATTTACAAAGGCATATTCAAGCAGGGCCAGGAACACAAACACAAAACAGCCCATGAGGTAGACGTCGATGGCTTTCACATACGGAATCTTTGGGAGAGTCTCCCTAAGGTGGGTGTTAATTGTTGTCATGGTAAGCACCGTTGTCACACCTGAGCACAGCAGCACACACAGAGACAAAGAAGTCACCATCAGACGGCATTTCACTGACACACTGGAACAACTGAATGTTTGTGTTTGCGTATGAAATATAAATCTGTAGACTAACGTGCTTGAAGGTGAGATATTAATGTACTGCACTTAAAACTGAATTGCTAAGTAGAAATACCTCAAATTTGTGCTCAAATACAATTGTTTAATACATAAATTTAATTGCTCCAGTTTATCTTTGATGTAAAAAGCCTGACTGTTTAATCTCAGACGTATCTGTAATGGCCTTTTATTTACTGTTAGGTTCTAGGAATTATTTATTATTTCATAAAGAATGTCTGCTGAGTAGTTAATTAATTTTATCTTCCTAATAATAACAGCTCCTGCATCTGTCCCAAAAATCCCAGTATACAGATGTACTATAATATTCCCTGTCATTAAATCATGAGCCCCCTATTATTTGAGACAGTTGTGCTAATGACCACATTATTGTTTATATTTTTACAGATTCACATATCTCCTCATTTATGTTGAAAAGGTTAGAAATATGATTAATGTACATGTTTAATGTGTGACAGCTACATGCTGTTAGTCCCTGTGATAATCAGTGGATTTCAATGGGAACAGTTAGAAGTTTAATAAGGCAGTGGTGGCTGTCTTACCCAGGGCCACCCGAGCTGCAGAGGCATCATAATTGATCCAGAAGGAGACCCAGGAGAGGATGGTGATCAAGATAGAGGGCATATATGTCTGCAGGATGAAATATCCAATATTCCTCTTAATCCTGAAACTCAGTGAAAGCCTTGGATATGAACCTGTAAGGATAAAGAATGGAGTGATAGTTTAGAAAAGAGCAGGGGCAAGAGTGAAAACATCAGTGAAAAACGGAGAGAAAGGGGAAACGTTGGCACAACTTTAGAGTTCCAAAGTCTGCACTTTGACAACGCGCAGGGTAGTCATTTCTCCATTTGTTCAGATGGAGCACTTAATTTCCCCAAAGCGATGGATTCCTTTCCAGGGACGAGTTCGATTCCAATTAAACATGGCAGAAAGTCGCAAACACGGCACATTTTTCTGCAACCCTCTATCTCAGCAGGCAGCTCCAGCACCCTCTGAGAATTGTCACAGAGAGTTGCTCTGCTTTTCTCTCGCACTTTCTCTGTCCTCTAAACATTACCAAAAGGGCATTTTAGAGGAGCATAATTGCAACGCATCCCGTTACACTGAAAGAGATAGAAAAATATACAGTATGCAGTTGTGAGGTGGTAAATCCTTCCATTGTGCATTTTACAGGAATATATCAGTCAGTTGTGCCAGGACGTTAATTGGTCTTTTGATTGGCCTTTAATTCAAACAACCACAACAATACAAATGCTGATGCAAAAAGCAATATAAACACTGAGGCTGGACTGCTCTCCTTTAGCTCTAGACTCAAGATATTTATGAGGATGAAAACTATACAAATTGCTCTAAATAATAGTTAAATTCCATCCTGTGTATTCTATCCACAGTTTTATGTCCAATTTGTCACCAAAGAAAAAAAGGCTTGAGATAAGCGTGATGGTTTTAATCTAAAAGCTGTTTGCCATGGGGAACACACAATGATGAATGACCTCATCATCTCCAGGTTCCTGTAAATCTTTTAATGAATCAATACCTTAGCATACACACTTCATCAAGTCTGAGACGGACGTCTTAGCTTACCCAGGTACATTGGTGAATAATGTTTGCAACAAATGTTCACAGATTTAGTTAAACTGAAACTTGAGGGTTACGCTTAAATTTTACTTTTGCTTTTGTTGTTAGCAGGGTAGCTGAGGTGGAGCATTCAAATAAAAGTTTGAGGGTTAGATGATATGACCAGTGTTTCTTATGTCTCTTGTCCAAAATATAAAGCTACAGGCAGGAGACAGTTAGCTTAGCAAACACACTGGAAACAGGTGGAAACTGCTAGCCTGGATCTGTTTAGCTTTAGATATGCTGGTAGACATGGTATTATTTTTATTTTTTTATTTTTTCCATTGGACAGAGTCAGTCAACTATTTGCTTCTATTACTATTCATTATGCTACATTAAGCTAACACCGACTGCCTGTAAGTTCATTTGTCAAACTATTTGTGTAAAATTGTGCAAAAAGCTAAAAACCAAAATTCTGTGGTCATATTGATTTTTAATTTTTTTTTCCACCACTGTGCCACTACAAATGACTATACTGGGTGATATAATAAGCAATGCATCAAAGTATCTGAATGAATCATATATCATTTCAAATAAGTTTTTAAAGTAAAATAATTGTGGAAATATATAAAATAGAATTCTAAGAAAAAAAAAAAAAACAGTAGGTATGAACCCAACTCTTGTACATTTATCAAATAAAGGAGTGTTTTATTTTTTGACTGGTGTAGTTCCTACACTAATGGAAACACTGAGCATATTCCACATCAGTCATCAACCTCACTGACCATCCTTATTGAGAATAAAGGCAATCTTGTGAGTCAGTGTCTGGTACTTCAATTGCCCTTTGTTTTCTTCGTCCGTTCAAATTTTACAAATATGTGGAAAAGGCCTCCTACAATCTGCTGCATTGAAAAGGATATTGTCCTCCTGCATGACCTAAATATAATCACAATGCCCACAGTGTCAATGACGTATCTGCCGATGCCCACGCTCACAGCAACGACACAGATGCAGAGGTGTTTATAGACCATGTAAGAATAGTTTTGTGTATGCAGACGCTTGGAGACTAATTATGGTCGCTATGCAACATGTTTTAAACGACAGCCTTACCTGTAGTAAACCTGACCTCCCTGGACACCAAGTTGGTGTCCACAATGGAGAACTGAGGTAACTCTAACTTGTCAACACCCGTCACGGCATTGTCTCCTCCTTGCCAGAAGAATACGATGTCATCTGTGGTATATCCATCTGTGTCAGGGAAAATTGAGGAGAGAGGAGAAAAATAACACGTGGAGCATAAATGAAGAAACAACCATTTAAGTTTCTATTTTAAGCCTGTTCCAAGAGTTGGAGGTCGTTTTGACAAATCAAACACTTGCCTCTGTCTAACTCCATCCTGTCATTTAGGGCTGAGCAACCTCACAACATATTTAGTCTTGGTATAATTATGTTTGACTTTTGGAAGCTATCGCATTGAAAGAATCTGTGATTGTGACTACACCTGACTTGGCTTCATAGTGATTACTTATGGATCTATATTTTATATTAGCTTATATTTTAATGGCAAAATATAGCCACTAACAACAAAAATAAACACTGGTAACATAAAATCAATGTAAAATTTAAAAGAAATATGCAAAGCAACACATACATTTACAATAATATCCAAAAAAATCAGTCACAGTTGCCTTAGCTGTTGTAGAGATGACATAAATAAAAATAATTGTATTTTTCTTGCAGTACAAGCAGAATTTCAAACAAAAATAAAAGCCTCCGTCAGTGGAAACAATCAAGCCAAAGATTTAAATCTGCCTGTTCTCTTGTTCTGTAATCACATGCTCCGCTGTCCAGACTCCCATGGAGCTATATCACTGCATGCATTACCTCCTGCATGAATATTCATTAACATGTGTCACTTTGTATGGTGCTCCCACACATCCTCAACCTGCAGCGCAATTTAAAGTGACCACAGAAGCAGATTTATGTCAATAGGCCAGTATGCATTCACTGCAGAGCAATCTCTCAGTGCGGGGAGTGTTACTACATTTCACATTCTACTACCACATGTCCAGACCTGGATGGCATTAAACTCACTAAGAGACCAGGATTCATTACCATTAAATCTCCCTCTGAGGTTATAGGGTAAGGAAATGTGACATTGTCCATGAAATTGAAACAACTGCCTGCCTAATCAATCAAACTGATGGCTAATGTGCACGACCCCTCCCCCCACTGGTGCAGAGCAATGCATGAGCAGAAACAGCAGATATTCTTGCAAATTTTTAATTCATGGCATATCCATATTTCATCGCTTACTGACGTCCCAGAGGGTAAACACTCGGCAGTTTTATCTTGAACGGCAAGAACCACAAATATCAGGTGTATTGAACAAGTGGGCTGATTTATGAAGTGGTCAATGAAAATGATCAAGCAAATACAATTTTTAATTACAGCACCAGCACAATTTTCTCCAGGATAATGATTTATTTAAATTAAAACATTTGAAAAAAAGAAAAAAGAAAGATATCTAATTGCCAATTGAATTATTTTATATATTATGAAAAGTCTGCATTTGACCATATTTTTGATAACTCATAATGATCTTAGAGTCCAATGACTCTGGAGGGAGATTTTAAATGTGAACCCTGAATGATATCATCAGTGTTGGAATAGAAAGTTATAGTGCGACTGATTGCATTATGGGAAATGTAGGAGTCAACATTTTTGAAGCGTGACTCTTTTAGAAAAACTAAAAATCCAGTATCTTGGCCTCTATTGTTATTTGTTATAACTGTATCTAATGGAAGTGTGGTGCTGAATCTCTGGAGTGGCTCCACAACCCTCAACAAAACAAAACATGTCATCTCTAATGTATGTGTCTCTAATATGTTTAATACTATTTCTAAGGAAGATTTAACTGTCATCTGCATTACAGTTGTCACAGTTCATACTGCACTTTAGAAAAGGTCAGACACACCCAAAACATTTATGTGTCAATTTAAATTTAAAGCCAATTCAAAGGCAAAAACGTTTAGTGTGAAATCTTGTATGTATTTTATCCACACACCATTTTTGTAAACACTCAACAGAGGCACTAATATAGTCAGGCATTTACAGCTCTAGCATTGAAAGGAGAACATAAATCTGATTTTGTATACTAGTTATTATTTCTGATAATATTCTTTGATGTAATTCCAGTGTTAATAGGAGTCAAGAGTGAAATGACAATAATCTAACAAATCAGAACAAACCAGGATTTCATTTCATTCTCAATTAAAGGACAAGTTCAAAATTTGGGAGATACACTAATTTGTTTGTCCCAACAGCTACAATAACCCCACTCTCATGTCTATATGCTGATTGTGAAGCCACTAGGTTAGCCAGTAGCCATTAGCTTAGCATAAAGAACATGAAAAAAAAAAAAAAAAAAAAAAATTCAGAGCTTTAGCCTCAATGTTGAGTTGTTTTTCTTTTGAACAATTTCTTGTTTTGTCATCTCATTATAACCATGAGGCAGATGAAAAGCTGAACAGCTCTTTAAAGACTACAGGTGTAGATAAAAATTTGATTACTGACCACTTCCTTTTTTATTCTGTTGTAATATTACATTTAATTGAAATAACAATTATTATGTACAATGAGTGACACCGGTGTGATTTGAGAGTTGAATCATACTAAAGGTCAAGTAATTCCTCAGTATTAATGTTGTTGGTTTGCCTTCACTATTCATAGATCCAGGGGTGGCCCTATTCATCTGTCACCCGGAGGGAATTGTAATCAATGCACATCATCAGGCACCATGATTTCTTATTTATTTGTTAGGGCAGTCATCGGCCCCACAGCTGAAACATCTGACAAATGGCTCACATCAGTAGAGGCGCCAAATATTTTTTTACTAATGTCTTCTTCTAAATGATCCCACACAGTGTGGTACTCTCACTTAATTACATGTGATTTCTGTGGTGATTTTAATGGCAGTCGTGCTTATTGTTGCTGAAGGTTGCCCAGAGTTCATAGTGAAAGGTTTTACTCACAGCTTTCAATTTCCAGGGTGCAGTTCTGTTCATCAAGAGGGTACCTCCTCAAGTCCATCATACAAGCAGCTGTAGTTGTTATTCTGAGGAAACAAAGACGTGCACAGAACAGATACTTAGACACGGATATCATCATCATCATCATCATCATCATCATCATCATTGTGTGTGATTTGTTTAACTCAACTGAAGGAAAAGGTAAAGAATGACAGACCAGCTTCAACATATTACACAACATGATGAACCACAATCTCTGCTGTGGACTCACCCAACATTTGAAAAGTAATTATTTTCAGAAAAAATAAAAGTAATTCCAGCTTTTCATCTAAAAATATTTTTGAAGAAATTATCACATATATCAAAATGAGAATTCATGCTCTTTATCCTCTTCAAGCCTTTAAGGGTCACAGGGGCTGGAGATTGGGCCGTGTGTGTGTATGCATGTTTTGTAGGTGACGTCTTTGACTATTTTTCTCACTTTTCCAAGGACTCTTAAACATGATTTATTCTTTATGTTTCTGTGAGCAGTCTGGAGACGTCATTTCTTTTTATGCGGATCACTAAGCTGCTCAGCCTCGTGTATGCAATTTTGTCAACGTGTGTTATTTATTGCTAGTTTCCAGATATGCATTTCTGCCAGGTAGCCTTAGGAAAGATGTATGCATAGCAGTTTATTAATGTCAATAAATCCAGGAGCCCAGCAAAACAGCACTGGCTACAAATTATACATGTACGGCTCTTTGGCATATATAACTTAGATATTTACCGGTGCAGCACATTTTGGTAATTATATTTCTGTGGTTCATATACAAGCTGCTATGTGTTCATCATTCCAGCTTTCATTTACTCACTTCCCTGAATGAAATAGAGAAATTAATTTTCAGCTCATCATCTCTGTGTCAGGATCCACCAACACGTCTGCAGAGAAAGTTCAATGTCTCTTTCTGTGTACATGTTAGAGCATGATGAAGTTTTAGCCTTTCAAGCATATTTCACATTCAGGATACATTATTAATCATGTTTTAGTCAAAGCCACCACTTCTGCTGTTTTACACTAAGTTGTCTACAGTACCTAGAATTAGTAATACAGTAGATAATAAGCTGTTTGCACTAGAAATGTACCGCTTGAACACAGAGTTTGTAAATTGGTCACGGTGGGGTGAACAGAGTGCTGTCGCTGGGTAATTGGAAAACAAAATATGTTCTTCTGAAGCTGATTGGACCAGATTAACAAACAAGCACTTGGGGGAGGAGGGGTCCTCCGGGTCCATGATAGCACGAAGCACAGGAAGGGTAAAGAAAATAACACATAAACAAAATGTCTGACAGGTATGTATTTATTATTCACAATGACACTGAACTGCATTCTGCTGCACAAGCATTAAGCTGCTCAAACAGCACGGTGTTCTGCAGCTCCCTGCTGGCTCGCTGCACTGCTGTGCTTTGCTGTGCTGCAGCAGGGGCCACTACCCACACGTCCTGTGACAGGATAACACTGTGTCTAATTACTTTAATAGGAGAGGTCATGTAACAATCGGCATTTTACAGACAAAGAGAAAAAGTTCGCTGACTTTACGAAAGGCCTGAAGAAAACACCACGAATGACGCTGATCACGCGTTCTCATTGAAAACTTCTCACTTTACCAATTAAACCAGTCACTGTTTAATATTTTCAGTGGCAGGTTATTAAGTGATGAGTCTAACTTTACAAAACTGTGGCTAAATGGATCCACTGCAGCAAAAAAAGACTGCAATCAAGTAGATGAAAAAAACTTCACTTTCACTTTCACTCCATCAATGGTGGATATACAGTATAGATATATTGATTATGGCATTATCTATGGGTACAATCAGTGGGATTAAGATAGAAGCCTGAGAAGCCTATTGTTTGGACAGTCACAGTGAAGAGAGGGATCAGAAAGACCGAGGGTACAGAGGGGATGAAAGACAGCGAAGGGGCCCAGGAAGGATTCAACCTCTGTGGTTACAGACCACGGCCTTAACAGTACATGCTTAAAGTAGGTGAACTACGGGTTTTATATTATTTTTTCTGTAGAAAAAAAAGGTTAAAAATAAATCATTCAGTTGCAAAAAACTAGGGCTGGATTTTAAAAAATATCACTTTTCTGTTTCATGTCAAGCTTCATTTGAAAGATCTGATATTGATTGAAATAATTATTTGATTGATTGATCTTTTAATGATGACATTTCCAGATTTGTGTTGTTCCTGGAAACAACACAAATCTCCAAAACCAATTTAACCAGACATCACCCAGAAATGCTATCATCCTAACCCTAACCCAACATCATCAGCTATCAGCTACATTAATCTTTGTAAAACTGTGACATTAGTTCTGTGAAAATCTCTTTAACCACGCAAAACTGGTACTGAAATTGAAATATCTCTAAATGAATCATATCTATATCATCTATATCAAATCGAATCAAACGGAATCATAAATTGAATCTAATCTGGACCTTGTGAAATGGAATCAAAGGAAATCAGAAGCAAAAAAAAAATCAATGTCACCATTAATAACACATTTTTGATTAACAAGTGAAAATGAAAATGTCTCTAAATCATTTAATATCTCTGAACAAGCAAGAAGAGGAAATAACACAAAGGAAAATCCTATTTCTCAAGTCATCTAACATTGAAAATAACACATGTTAATATAGGATCTTATCATTTATAGTATCATACTATCTACCAATGATGCATCTGATCTTATTGTAGAAATTAAGGTAAATAAAATATGGAGAGAACATTAAAGGGCTGCCTGAAACCTGGAGCTGTGTTCTCTGTGATCATACACAGGAAGACGTATCTTGTCACGAGCTATAGTCACTGCTCTTAAAAGAAGATGTAGACCCTGGTACAGAAGTGCGGTGGAGTAGTAAAAACCTGGCAGAGGCAGCAGGTTGGAGTAATGGACAGAAATGAATTCTTTACCCCGTGGCAGGGAGAGAGAAAAAAAATCCCACTACGAATAAAATTGACTTTATATGTGACACTTAACAAGTCAGGAGAGAATCGTCACTGAGTAGGCACAAGTTGGGACGGCTCACAGCGAGGGCCTGGGATTTGGAAATGTCAGCAGATGTAGGTCAGCAACTTCAGCAGTCCCATCAGAGATGGTCAGCAGCAGCAGCCTCAGACCTGAGCGGACACTACAGCCCAACACTCAGCAGTGTCTGTACGTTGTAGATTTCAACAAGATGTGCGATATCCAGTCAATCTCAGTGGACTGGTTGTTGTCAATAAGAGATGTGACATGACCATGTGATGCGGACTTTGAGAGAACTTTGTTACAGGTGCAACTTCTGTAATGTCACTGCAACACAAAATTAAGAGTTTAGTATGAGACCCAATGTCTGAAGAAGGAAAATATTTTATTTTACAATCAAATATGAGTTCCTCTCATTTTTCCAAGCCACTCCTGGCGTCTCTGACCGTGCATCGTGCCAGCACAACAATACATTCCCACAGGCTCAGAGCAACAGACAGGGAGGTTTACAGATATGTGAGCAATAGTTTTGACACCTACACAGTCTACGCCGGTGTCCTCCTCTGTGAGGTAGCACGCTTACCAAACGAAGATCATTGTACTATCACAATGCTACACCGTGGTTTAATAAACAGAGGAACATGAGAGAGCAGATTTACAGGAATGGGAAGAGAGAAAACACCATCTGGCGAAAGCTTAGCTCAACAAAGCCCTCAATGCTCCCAGGACCCTGTGCACCACCAAACCGGATAGTCAGTCAGCTAACGATGATTCAGCCTCTCGTCTCACTGGCACGTTCGAAAAACCTGCTCTGTCATGCGCACCGGGGTCTACTCTTTCTACTGACACCGACTTCTTTTATTGATGTTTGGAATGACTTCCTTTGTTTGCTACACCACAACTCTCCCCTGCACCACTCAGCAAGTCTTCAGAACAGGCGTCCTCCTTCCTCTCTTTCTCTCTCTATGGAGAAATAAAAAACAAAACCAGGATGTCTCATATATGCCAAAAACAAATTGTGAGTCTATGGTAATTGATGTCGATGTTAATTGATGTTAACTTTCCAGATTTATTCAGTTATTTAACAGTATACTATATAGTATAGCACCATCATGACTGCATCTTTTGATCTGATCAGTCAGTGGAAAGAAATTAGTGCAGGAATATGCACACTGAATATGCACACTATATATTATTGTCTGCAATCCACTTTATCTGTGTGTCCATGACATTGATGGAAGAAGTCCAAGTGCACTACTGTAAATAAAATCATTTACTTACAAATAAATATACAGTAAAATGCACCTAAAAAGCAATTATTCATCCTGCAGAATTGTTTTATTAATAATACAGTTTTATACAGACATATTAGATTGCTAATCTAATATAATCTAATGCTATTACTAATCCAGTAAGTAATGCAGGATTTTACTATCGGAGCTGGTTTAGTAGTTTAGTCCAATTCAGTGAACATCACAAAACAGACTAATTTATGTTCATTTTATGTAATTTTCCTCTTTTGTGTGTGTGTGTCTTTTTATTGCGAAAAAACAAACTAAAGCTATTATTCAACCGAAACCCTCTGAGAATTGTCATCTGAAAGGGACAGACATGTGGACACAACTACTGATTATATGTAAAGTCTTACTGTGAAAGTCACCAGCAGATATCAGTGAGATTGTCGAATATTGTCAAATATTTCCATCTGAAATGAAGTGATTGCAGTAAAAAGTAATATAAAGTAACATACAAAAGTAAGTATTTATGTCCAGTAACTGAGTTTATATGCTTAGTTACTTTCCTCCACTGGTCATTAGACTGTGGGACAAATATGGAGTTTAGAAACACAGTAACTAGAGGAAAAAGTCACCTTGGAAGGACCTGGGCCCTTATGTGAATCCCTGGAAATGATATTGCTTTGACAAAGCTATACTGTAACTTTCTGTAGGTCGAAAAATAAAAACAATTCTGGAGAGAACTGGTGCAATATGAAAGGTTGACGCCACAGAATAAAGACTGCAGGTACAGAGAATGCACCACTCCACATCCAACACAAGATCAGTAGGTAAAAAAATAAATAAATAAAAAAGGAGGACGCTGTTGTGAAGCAGAGAATTTCAAAAATGAATACAAAAATAGATATGGGTTGATCAACACAAATCAGCACGACTCAGATTTAAATCAGTGTAAGCAGTGGAAATCAAGGAAAATAAAGGCTAAAGAAGAATAAAAAAGAAGACAAACACCAGCATCAGCACATTTCACAGTGAGTGGATAGGTGAGAGCGCAGTACAAGGTGCAGCAGTGTGTGTAATGTGATTGTCCACAGTTTGTATTCTATTGTGCTCAAGAGTAGCACAGGGGATAGATTCAAACAGGCGGTCTTTACAAGAAAATACATTTAAAACAACAAGAAGAAAAAAAAAAGCAAAAAACCTCAAAGCAGCTGTACGCAAAAGGCGCAACATTGAACAACATTCAAATGAACTGAGGATACAACGTCTATTGTTGAAGTTTCCTCTATTGTTGCAGACGAAAAACGTCCACACAAACCCTTGGGCAAAGTCAAACATTTCAACAAAGCGATTTAATTGCATGCTTACAGGAGGATGGTGAAGGTCCTGAAGTCACCAAGGCATGTAGATTACGCGCTGCTTCTAATCACTGTACGCTGCTGAAAGAACGGTCTGCAGGACACAATCAGGGGTTCGATGCCATCTGCCATACACCATTACTTGCAGTGGGCCATGATACACGTAAAACCCCCACGTGGTAGGTTTGAAACTGAGATGATGGAGGAACGGCAACACTCTTGGCTTTCTATGTCACGCAGCCACAAAGCAATTGAAGATGCATATCTATTTTCTTTTTACGATACATGTATTAGTGTGGCTCCATGTGCCGAGTTGCTCCAAGAAGAGCAGCTGGGAATGTTTATTCAGATCAGGTTCCGTATTATTGGAATATTAGCACCACTGACACGAAACAGACTCAGTTTTCACCCAGTTTTTTTTAGTCAGTTCACAATTACAAACAATCAAATCACCTTTTTTTTAATCACACAGCAATAATAACATAATCCACAACTGCTTGTATGAGATATGATTTGCTCTAAAACAAGCCACATCTTCGTCTCAGGAATCATATATTCATCACGCTCCAGACGGTTCTCAGGATTGCACCATGCGCTCAGACATCTGGTCACCAGCCAACATTAGTTCACCACACCCACGTGCACTTGTCACAGAGGATAGAGCACAAAACGTCAAGGATTCATTTAGTCGACAGACATTTCAACTGTGCTGATAATAGTCAGAAAAAGAAGAAAAGACAAACTTTTGCCATCATATCTCCTTTTGTGTCAGCACCAAGTCAGTAATTCAGACTTTCTGAATACTGATTATTGTATTAATAATTCATCACTTCATATGATCTAAAACTTGTCACTGCCATTTTCTTTTATTCATGGAACAAAACACACTCGCAGCTACTTCGCCGCCATCAAGCTGCTTTGTTTTAATGACTTGTGTTAAGAGAAGCAGCAATCCATTCAGAGTTTGAACAAACCTCAGGGCGCGTTCTTACTTTTAGCCGATCCCTGAGGGATTTCAGACGTGTCCTTCTGTGCGCTGCTGTTTACTGTTGACTGAATTGTCTGGTTTGTCACAGTGATCTGCAACATTTAGATGCTGAGCACTGTCAACCTTTTTATAGCCTTTCTGGGTCAATGAGTCTTAGATTTAATTTTACTATTATTCCTATCAAAACATGTTTTATTTGAGTCATATTTAAAGGTTTGTTGACTGTTAACCTCTTCCTGCCACAAGTCTTAATGGCACATCGTAGCAGCAGTGACCTTGTTTTTTCTGATGCCACGTGAATATCGTCATTTATTTATTTTCTTTACTTACCATAATTACCATAAGACAAGGATATTTAATTAAAAGTTGTCACATGTCTGGGTCATAAACTGTCTATCCCTCTCTGCTTAATAAAGAAGTGTCTGGATTTCTCTGGTCTAAACATTCTTTACTGGGTATTTTTCTCTTGCTTTAGATTTCTAAATATTCTGTTTTTGCCAGTTTTGTTTATGGTTATTTACATTTTCCCTGTATTTCCATAATTTCTTTAAAATCACGCACATCTTGTATTACTGAATAAGCAAAATTATGAAAAAAAGATAAATTTTTTTCTCTATACTGTATCACCTTCCTCGTCTGGGTATTTCCCAGCATGCTCCGTGTTACAGAGGCATGAAAACATGCTGAAGTGGTTGCCAGTCAGCTGATGAGCACAAGCAGACAAATATATTCTCACCCACATCGATACCTTGGGGCAATTTAGTGTCCAGTCCAGCTGACCTGTTTTATCTTTAGTCTGCGAGAGCAAACTGGAGACGTATGGAATATGTCTTGAATTATATCTAACTGAGACTACGTGCTGTAAATTTTGCTGAATAGCTGTTACTGTGGCTACGAGTAACAAGTCCGGGATAATGCTAAATACCAGAACATAGTGTGACAGTAGCACAAGTGGAGAAGAGTCATAAAACCAGTAAACCGTAATATCTACCCAAAGTTTACATTAGCTGCTGGTCATACAAGACTGAGTGAAGCTGGAGCAGCAAAACCCCAGAGTGCAGTGAAGGGAGCAGTGGCGCATTTTATTGCCCATAAATTCATCATCTTAGGTGAGCTGTTATTTAAAAAGTCATATAGTATCAATTTAACTCCTGTTATATCAGAACAAAGTTTCTTTTGAAAAATGTGTTGATGAAATCTTTTGAAATCTCAGACTTACTTGGTAGAAATGTATTAAAAACAAACACAAACACAATGTGAAATAGGAAACAATGATCTTACCTCAGCCCATATAGGACAGTGCCGTCAGGGTGCAGTCGGATCATACGGTTTTTTACTGTCACCCCATGTAGAAAGGACTTCTTGTCATTTAGGAAGTAAGTATCCGGGAGCCAAAGCTGGTCTGCTACACGGTTGTCCAGAGTCAGGTTTAGGTTCAGCTCACCATAGGCCAAACGCTTGTCCCGCCAGCTCTGCTGGAAATACATTGTGATGGTATAGTCCTGGGGAGAGACACAAACTTAAAATGAAATCACAGACCAAAAAAAAAACTATTCAGTTGTACACAAGGTCGTGAGCTACAGTAAGAAGTCAGCAAAAAATGCTTTTCTGTTTCATATTTGTCACAGTGTTCGCTGCCAGGGCACATAGATACTGACCTCTTCACAAATAACAGAAGAAACACACAAACTTATCACAAGCAAAGAATAAAAAGTTTCAAACTGATGTCAGTCCTAAAAATCTGATTTGACAGAACAAGGCAGCGCATTCTGAAAGACATGAAAATATGAAAAATTAAAAGTGTTCCCTGTTCGACATTTTACCACAACACAGATAAAGAAAGGTGAAAGAGGAAAGAGGCAACTTTGATAAGATTGTGTCAGCGATAAATACATGCATCTACAACTATTTCACCTTTTTTACCCAATCAGAAAAACTAAACTGCTCAGCATTTGTAAGAACAGAACATGGGCGACAAGTACATCTGTACTCGTGCTCCTGTGTAATACTGCATCTACCAGGAAAAGCACTCAAGTGAAGATTTAATGTCTGCCAGCTAATGCATCATTGCCCCTGTAGTCAAAGGACCGGGCTGTTGAAGACTCAGTGGCATGAAGCACAACTATCAGCGCATTGGTTTAATGTAAAAGCTATGAGATTTTAAATATTGTGTGGAGTGGTTTACTGCCTCACACTTTCAATCTAACACAAATCAAAATATTGGCAACCGTGCTAAATGGACTATAAGCTCTGTATCCAAATTACTCCTTATCAAATATTGCCATACTACCTCGACACTTTGATCCTTTTGCACAAAATCCTTAAAGAACATGTCGAATTATCATCTATCATTAAAGTTCAGTCACACTTCACATGTTCCAGCATGAAGATATTTGTATCTCATACATCCATACATTTATTATTAATGATCCAAAGTCTGCTGTGTTGAAAAATGTCACCTGTGAACAAATGAATAAACACCGAGCTCCTAATGAACACTCAGCCACATCGCCGATAAACAAATCAATCAAACCTCTCGACATATTTGTTGTTGAAAATGCAGAGTTGAGGGAAAAAGGCACTCTGAACTGGTTTGACTAAAACACAGGCAGCAAACGTTTTTTGACACTTGACTGCTCCCACTCTGCCTCTTATTCTCTCATGAATCAAAGGCTTTGTAAGGAGCAAAAATATATCAAGTGAATCGTGAACATATTTAAAAGAAAGTCTGAACAGGTTGATAATCATTTGATCAAAGTCAAAGTAAAAGAAAGACGACAAAAGACGAGAACGTGAAAGAAAACAAAATAGAATAGAAATAGAAAACCACGTGGGAGGAGTGAGCTGTAACTGTCACACTGAGTGAAATAAAGGGAATAATGTCATCACTCAGACTCCAGCCATATTGCCTTCTTCACTACTCAGCCTGCATTTATAGCTGATCTCACGTCTGCTGTGAGGATTATACTATAACTGAACTGTCAGTGGCTGCAGAAAAAAGTGAAAAACATTGATTAATTTTGCTATTTATTGTGAAAACCAAGGTTCCACACAGATCAACCCAATCTGACAATCGCAACTGACAATGTTTTAGTTGGGAAGCTGATGAGGGATCATGGATTTGTTTTTATAAAAGATGGTTGAATAGGAGTTTGTGGGAACTTCAGTCCTCTTCAGGTCAATGGTAAAGTCAACTGTGACATAGACAACTGTGACAAGTGGACAAATTTAGGAGAAAAAAGAAAGACAAGACAAAAAACTTACCATGTTTACTTCTGAGATGGAGTCAATGCTCGCTATATTGATGCTCATTCCTACGATGACTGGAGGACCTGAGGAGAAAAAGGAAAAAACTGCAGTCAGCTTAGGAAGAAGGATTACATGTAACCATTGTATTTGGAGAACACTTTGGTGTGTACCAATTAAATGATAATGGGAAATTAATGGAAACCCTCATAAATGTGACTGATCAAATCTGAAATGTTCTACAGTTCTTCTAAAGAGGATACAGCAAGACAATGCTGCTGTATCCATGACTGAGATTAGCACAAACAAAAATGACTGCTTTATGGTAGTAAACCTCCTTCAACCAGGCAACTAAAATCTTTTGAGTTCTTAAAATCATGATGTATTGTATATATTAAAATGTTTTGTACAATCACCCTGACCTAGACCTTTGAAACCCCAAAGTTCAACAGTTCATCTCTGAGTCGAAATATAGCTTACATTTGCGCCAAATTTGAAATCTCATCTCAGCGTGAATGGGACAGACAACTACAGATGTACAAAATGACAGTGGATAATCTGAAGACAAAATACCTCTGGTAGCTGTCATCATAATCTGGGCATTTAGAAAAATTGACAAATAAAGAATGTGTTGGTGTTATAACTAAAAAAGTACTGTATATGACAATGGGATGGATTTTGGAAGTTAAATCTTTATGTATGTAGGTACAGTTTGTTTGTTTTTTTATGGCCGATCTCAGCAACATAATGATACTGATTTCAGTGCACAGGAGAACGTTTGACTACCACTACTCCAGTCCACCAGGAGTCAAGGACCCACTCAGGAAGCTGCATCCTCCATCTGGACTCTTTCCACTGGACTAGAGATAAGCTTATAAAAAAAAAAAAAAAGGTCTTCCTATTTGACTTTACTGACGATGAAAAATGGTATTTCTAAGTACACTGCTACTAAAAAATACACAGGCCAGCCTTATAGTGCACCATATGCCAGTGACAAAGCAAATTTAAATCTGTTTCTGCTGCTCAGACATTGTACATAAAACAGAGAGTAAAAAGCAGAGAAGCTTATGAAACAAGAACACGGAGAAAATGCACTCATCCACACTAATTTCTGAGCTTACAATTCATGTAAAGGAACATGAAGAACAACCCGTGCCTCATTTACATGATTACAGTACATTGCTGTATACATGTAAACAGCTATGTGCATTGACTCTCTTACATGTACACTCAACACTTAGCTCACTTCAATATTCAGACATCTTTAAGTTTACAAGGATTATCCATTCACAGTGGCCGTGTCGCTGCTGTTTGTGTAAGCAGCAGCAGACGTAATGTGAGACCATAGGATCATTAACGAAAGCACAGATAGTCTCAATTTTAGGAATTAATGAAATATTCAGAAGAAAAAATTAATACTTAAGTGTGTGATTACAATATACTTCATAATTGTCATGATAAATTTACCTCATGCTGGGGCGCAGTTTATTAATGTTGGTGGTGGTAACTTTTTTCAGATTCGGTTTCATCCAAACTAACTTTGCAATAATAGCGCCACAGCACAGAAATATAGAAAAAGCTACATATAGAAGTGCTGTAACAGCTGAAGACTAGAGTCAGTTTTAAAGTACATATTGTTTTTTTTCTTTTACTTCATATCTTTTCTAGCAAGCAGTAAAATAAAGAAAACTGTCACCCAGCACTAGAGAAGCAGCCACCTCAGGCAGTGAACAGATGTGTTGACAGTAAAAGTTTTTTTATTATTATAAATTTTCATCATTCCATACATTTTCTGCACGTAACGTCCGTAACAACATTCCCTGTTCCCTCACTCATCAAACCACGTCAGCCTTACATCGTTTCAGTCAGAACTCTTGGACCAGGAAATATGAATTGCTGACACAGAAAACAGAAACAGCAGAAACTGTTGGGTGATTGGCTCGTGTGGTAGTGCTGAATCAGTATATCCACAGAATGTTCCATGGTAATATACTGGAAATGACATTAGCATAAGGATCATAAACATCACAGGGAACAGCTCTGCTACAGTATGTACTTTATTTCATGTATCATCAAGTTCAAGAGGAAAGAATCTGCGACCTTCCACTGGAATGAAGGATGGAGATGGAGATGTAACTGCATTAGTGTTTATGTGTTTTATGTATTTTTCTGTTCTGTCTTTCTAGTCACCTTCTCTCTCTATGTCCTTTTCACTGACTTTCACAAAGTGAGATGCTGAGGACGAGAAAAGTGCTCAGCAGTTTTAATATCACTCCGGTCAGAAGCAGCTGGAAGTTAGTTGTTTGTTCTTGTGCATCTGGACAGCTCATTTATTTATTTATTTATTTTACATATTTAAAATTGAACCTGTTTGTGACACCATGGTTCTGGGTTGTTTAATGTATAACGCACCAAAACCAATGCTTGACCCTGCAGGTGATGAGTCCACAGGGCAATCGCTTTAAGCCAATTGTTCACCCCCCTGGGTAAAGGCCCCTTGCCAACAGAGGCCCAACAGTGAGTCCCCAGTTTCCCTCCTCTGGGGCGAGGTGATGCATTCTCTTAGTCTGGCCTCTCCCCTGAGACCAATTTGCTGTGGAAGACCCCACCAGGGGCTAATACCCCAGACAACACAGCTCCAAGGATCACAGAGACACACAAACGCCACCACCACGCTGAGGTGGTAATGCTCAGAGGCTAAATGAGATCTATAATCTCATTTAGCCTGGGAACGCCTCAAGGAGGAGCTGTAAAGTGTCACTGTGGAGAGGGACTCCAACACTACCTCACTCACTGTCACGGTGACCGATCCCACTTAAAGGGCTAAAAATGGATGGATGGATGGATGGATGGATGAATATTTTAAATTTAGCAGGGCCTCATTCCATACACACCTGCACAATGTGACCGCATGATCTGTGATTTTTACTGCAAATGCACAAAGCTTTAAAGTTTTTTGTTGTTTTTTTTAGGTTGAAATAGTACTGTGTCAGGCAGGAGTCAGCAGTAAGCATTTTTGGGGGTAATAATGTGATATAGTTTGCAGGTTTTATGTGAAAACAGCAGGATTAGGTACAGACAGTTATGGACCACTGTGGCTCACAGAGGACGAGGGGGTGATTCATTTCTGTGCTCAGCTGACAGATGCACTGCACAGGTTCACAAAACGGACAAAATTCAGCATCTGATGGCTTTCTGAGATCAGATGTACAACTTCTTGACTGATTTCTTTGAAATGAATAAAGAATGGAGCCCGTAAAGATTGACAATGCTGCAAAATTACTTATATAAACCAATCTGTCTGGAAAAACCTTAACCAGCCTGAAATAAAGATAATAAGAGCAGGAAAAGCAATATGATGATACCTCTGATTATTGGATAAGGCTAAAAATACTGTCTAATCAAAGCTGTCAGTCTGCACTTTACCCTCACTAACTACAGTGTTTATCACTGTAATAACAGCATAGACCCACAAATTCTGTGTTTGGCTTCAGTTACTTAGAGCATGGAACTCATTGTACATCCAGTTGTGTGAAATAAGAGACGAATGAGAACATTTCATCAGAGGCTTCTTCCCTGAACAAAAAATAAATAGATAAAAATTAATTTATACTACTAATATTTTATTCTGTACTATGTTTTATCAAGAAATGTCACTGTAAAACAAAACAAAAAAAATCTAGACTCAAATGAAAGAGATAATGGGATCTGAGAATCCTGTGCAATCTGGAATTGAGAGGCACACTGACCCGGAACGATGGCAGAGCCAAGGTTGTGGTTGTATAAGGCTTAAACAGATGCTGGAGCAGCTCAGAAGGCCTCCTGCAGGGCACACTGCCAGAATCTGATCCAACATCCAACCCCCAGACCACGAGGGCTGTTTGGTCTATGTCTGCACCAAAACTCTTTCTAATCTTATCGCGCCTCATTCATGAGTGATGAAGTGTCTCTCACTGTAAGCACCAAAGCAATGAATGCAAATTTTAACAAACCTCCTGACTACATTCAACAACACACACTTTAATGCACGAAAAAAAAAAACACTTGAGTTTTTAACGTAGTTATTGAAAATGTAATTGTACTGGCACACACATGCATGTGCTAAACAACACCTGGGCATAAAAAACATGGTTAAATGCTTGGAAAACAGTAAACAGCTTCATGGTGGGAAATCTAGAGTAGACACAGAGTAATTTAGTTGTGTTCTGTACAAATCAGTTACAATAAAAGGATCGTTATTTGTAAGAAAGTGTGCGCTCTCCTGTACAACCCTTACAGTCCTGAGGCATTAGTGTCAGGAAACGTTCCCCTGCAGCCTGAAGGCGGACAGTCGTGACTGTACTCATCTATGACATCACAGCGTTGAGAGACGCATAAAAACTCAGCTGTATGACTGGTGTGTGAGAACAATTTTATCTCGTGTCCGTCAGCAAGTTAAAATAAACTTAAACTTATGAGACTGAGTCCAATTTCTATATAGCCATGATAAAAAGGCGAAAAGATCACTTCTCTCTCTTTCAGCCCATTCCTGGAGATTTTAGTTAATTATAATGTTCCTTTTCAAATACCGGTGCTAAAATATTAACCAGTGAACCACTTGACTGAAAAGGCCCATCTATCCTCTTTCTTATATTCTCTAATCCTATTTCTCCCCCTTCTCCCACTCCTCCCACAATCGCTAAATGCTCTAAAGCTTTGTCATATTCCCTGACCCATCTCCCATCTCTTTCTGAAAAAAAAAAAGAAATGAGGAAAATGTAAGGCCATTTTCCATCACACTTTGTGAAAGCAACCAGTAACAGTTTCCCCCAGAGATGTCAAAGTACATTCGTTCGCTAGATGAAAACAGAAAGCACTGAATCTCTCTCTCTCTCTCTCTCTCTCTCTCTGTGCATATTTTGACCCCGCTTTAGAGAAACAGAAGCACTCACTTTGTCACCACAGCTTTCTCAAAATAAAACTGCTACCTGCACTTGCGCTTCACAGGTGGTGAGAAGTACAACATGTGTCTTAAAAAAAAAAACCAAAAAAAAAAACCTTAAAACCATATTTCCTGTTAATTTTCAGCTGAAATTTTTAACATTAGTGATAAAAGTCTTTTTTTTTTCAGCACTGAATTATTAGGAAGTCTTTAAAAACACCAGTCTCAGTCTTTTCCATGCTGGTTTATTAAAAGTTGGATTTCATACAAAAAGAAAGCACAAGAGAAAGAGATCATAATGTCCCGAGGCAAGCCATATTGAACAATTGAACAATTAGCCTATCAGCGTGTAAACACTTTCCACTACTTTTCCAAGAAGCCACTGAATGCTCTGGTTTGCTGAGTGATGTGGGTCCACATCACAGCGGGGCCACCTTCCAGCAGATGTCTGACGATGGGCTGGATATAGATGTGCTACATTAAAACAGAATAGAAACAGAAACAATATGCACTGATCTTTAATTATCTCCCAGTTTTGCCTCTTCGCCGTATGTGTTGCCCTGCAAAGGCAGGGCACAGAGACAAAGCTCAGCAATTAAAGCAGATTTATTAAAATTTCACTAAATTAAAAGGTGCCCTGTGGGGTTTTTTGGGGGGTCACTAATGGTGTGGCAGAGTAATGATTACATGTTCTGCTGAGAACATGCTCACCATGAGCACAGACAGACTGCAAAGGGAGGTAACAGTCGTTGATAATGCTGTAAAAGCACAAGTGCACTAATAATAGAGGAGAACGTACAGTATCTAATGCAGCCTAAATAAGGGTTTGCAAATGTTTCATGAGGTAGGACTCCACATGGTGCCTTTAAGAGATAAAGAACTGCATCTATGGTGGACCATTGCCATTTTAGTGTCTATCCATCAGTTTGTAAATGGACAACAGACAATGACTGCTCTCCAGACATCCATACGTTCAATAGCTGATAGTTAGAAGCTTTATGATAAGACTGATACAGTTTCAGGGATGACTCATTTATATTCACTGAAAGAATACTTTGAAATCACTGTCACGTCTGTCCAGTAAATATAAAGGTGTAAAGACCAGCTACCAGCACTGATTAACACATTTTATATCTTGTTTGTTTGAAATTAGAACAATGAGATTGACTGATTGGGGTTTCCATGTCGGGATATTTATTGTGCATGAGCAGACGCCTTGTCTTCACCATGAAGTTGCCTAGCAACCAGAGACTTCATATGTTCAACACTCCCAACAAAAGGCAACACCCTGCATGTCACTGTTCGGCTATTTATACAATAATTACTTATTATGTTGTAATATGTTGCTGAAAATAAACAGAAACATTTACAGAATGCCAGTAGAAATAAAGTGAGAGAAAACATATGACATTTTCTTCCATTTTTTGAAACCCTTTTTGTTGGAAAGTGTGATTGTTACTATAGCAACAAATCCACAACCCCTGTATTCAATAGGTATCTATCAATAATTTATGCAAGCAGAGTTTTTTTTTTTAAAGCTTTTAGCCAGTGAGCATCATTTGTCACCAGATGTAGTCAGCTTCCTAACATGTGGAGTCATCTGAAGTACTGTCAGCTCCCGAACAGCTCAGGAAGCATCAGTTGTTCACTGGGTCTAAAATGGCTGAAGGATTTCTACACAGTAGTCTACACAGTGGTAGTGATATTACATGTCAATAAAATTACTGTGACATCATCCTAATGCTAAACTTGGTCTGGTGAGTCATTTACTAACTGGTTTACCACAGCAACATTTAGCAAACATTATGTTAGCATTTGGCTTGAGCTACACGGATAAACAAAACTAGCTCACAGGTAGTGAGCTTATTTAAGTAAGTTTTGCACTTTTGTACCTAAATTAAAATTAAGAACCTCATTTTGATTTGTAAAATGAATTATATAAGAGGTTCCAGTTTTTAATTAAGCTGCTTGTGATACCTTTATATTCTACTGTGTTGACATGAGAGCGCTGTTGATCTTTGCATCAAACTCTCAATGACGTGGCTAAATTTCCCAAAGCGTTAGGTAAATTGGATATTATTGCTATCTATAATTTACATGTACACAGATCTGACTAACAAAAAATATATCAGCAGCACATGATATGATGTCCAATTAAATACTGGGTGCAATTTAAAGTATAATATTTGTGACAGCATCTTGCAGCAGTATTCATCTAGACATAACAACCAGTTAAATAACGTACCAACAACAAACAGTCATGATAAGGTTAAATTTATGTTGTATTTACAGATGATTGCTTTCTGTGAACTCTTTACTGGGTTAAACCAAAACCCCCTAAAACATAACCTTTGACTGTTTTATTATTTATTATTATTCTCTACTAATAAAATGCTTGGTCAGCCACAAGAGGGCAACATAATGATACCCCCTCCCTATCTCTGCTGCTTATAATTTGGACATTTTAATAAATAAAGAAGCATAAATTACCAGCAAACAGGTGTTGGGATTAGAAGCTGAGTAAACTCTTTTGGCATATCTGGGTTGATTCTCTACTTGTGCCAACAGAATGTAGTTTTCAGCAGATGAGCAGACGTCTCATTTCAGCTCACGCAGCAACAGCATGTGAAATCTGATTAAAGAGGCTCCTTAAGGAGAACAGTCAAATATATGATTTTTCTAAGGTTTATATACAAGAGAGAAATATTGATTTCCTCCATCACTGCTGAAATCTTTCACAATGTTTACATTTTATGTAAATAAGCAGCGTTTGAATATTCATCGTGCCACAAATTTCAGTCCAGAGTATAAACACATCAAACTGGATAAATTGTTTTTAAATCGTGGATAGAGTTGGCATATTATACCTCAGATTGTGTCAGTTGTAAAGCCTTCTGAAAACAAATTTGCTGGACACCAAAGAAAACACCACTCTGCCCCTTAAATAAAAAAACTCTAATAATCAACCCATTGCCTAGCAACAGAGGGTTCCATAGCAACTGTGCAGCATTTTCCCTACAGTGTTGCAAGAGAAGCATGATGATTTATCCACTCGAGTCTGTGTTTGCTTTTGTTTTCAATGGCTACTGCTCTCATAAAGCCCCTTTTTCCTCAAGAAATTAACAAACTGAACAATATGTAGTGTCGCACTGAATTCTTCGCCTGCATAAAAAAAAAAAGTCCAAATTATTTATCTTTGATATGCAGAAAATGCTTAAAAATGTATCTTTGATATGCACCAATTGTGACCAAATACACAGGTAGGAAGAACAACACCTTATACGATATAGAAGTCATGTCTATGTAAGGTAGTTACTGAAATAGACCGCCCTATGGAACTGCTGTTTGTCTCCTAGGATACGAAGTTCAACTGTCAATCACGTGTGGGCGCCATCTTGATTTAGTGTTGATTGTGATTTCCAAAGGTAAGCACTGTCAATGGCCCCGCCCCGCATCATTTCCTATTGTTTTTAAATGTTGCAACTTTATCTCAATGTAAATAGTGTCTAAAAGTTAGCTAGTCATGTATTTGTGTCAGTTATTTCTTATACCTTTTGTGTTTATTGTGATTTTGAAAGTTTACAATAAGAGATTTAGTGTTGATTGTGATTTCCGAAGGGCTCAATGGCTGTTCGAACGTTGGATGTGTGCCAATTAAACGGTGCGGTCGGAGCCACGATCTGAATGCCTGTGTCCGACTCGTCTCTCCACCATGTGCCCCGATCCAACACAACACAACACACAATGCAGAGTCCAGGGTGTAGGGAGACTCTTGCGCGGGTTGGGTTACATCTTTGGTACCATGGCCCGGATTAGTGGGGCTTTGAGACCGAAGAGGAAGCGACGCCGACGGCAACATCGTCCGACTGCAGCAGTATCAGTAGCACTCTCATCTGAATTAACAGTATGTAACTGAGTTACTACTGCCAGTGCAGTGTCATCAGGATATTCACCCTCCCAGACATATTCTTTGATTGAAAGAAACTGCTACTATAATGGTAATGGATGTACTGTGTGAAATATTTCCACAAGGATACTTTGTAATTAATATGAAGCCATTGTGGCTGATTTATCTCTTTTATATTCTGTGTGCTTAAGATAGAGTTGTGTATTGATAATATTGATAATTGATAATTTGAGTTAAAATCAAGTTATTTATTTATTTATGTAACTAATATTTTGTTCAAGTTTACTGTGAGCTTTTTTTTTTTTTTTTTTATGAGGCGATAGTTGTGCCACAGAAGTTATTTTGTTCTTTGCATTTTACCATTATACCTACTCTATCCAGAGAGGACACCACAACATCCATTGAGTAAAGTGGCAACAGCTGGCACCAGCACAGTGAGGCAGCAGTCATCAGTGAGGTCCAAGCTAAACAACCAGCAGCCCCAGTATCACACTCCAAATCCAATCAGGGAGCTCACCGACTCAGGGCTAGGCTCACAGTACACCTCACCAACCCCCATGTTGTCACCCTATTCTGATCTCCATGTTGCTTCAGCTCATCCTCTGACATTACCAGCCTCTGGAACTCCAAGTGCAGCTCCACCAGCATTTCAGTAGGCTGTGCAGATAACTATGCCCCCTTCCCTCCCTCCCCAGGCCAGTGCCCATGGGTTCACAACCACCCTGTCACTTCAGAATTTCCTATGCCCCAAATTCTCAGTCACAAATTATACAGCAGCACTCCATGAACCACTCAGTCACCTCCCCTTATCCAATGCACGTTGCTCTGCCTAGCTCCCAGGTCTATGCCAGCTGTGCATATTCCACACCTGCCCTCCAAGCTCCCATGCCAAGTTCCCTGATGCCACAACCAATGAACATTATGAATAATCCCCCTGCAGCTGACCCTCCAGACTTTAGAGCATGGACCAGCCTCTCAGTCATATAATATGTACCCAGCTGCGTCCACCCCTTTGAATATGACTCATGCAGCTGTTACAGCTCCACTCCACACCCATGCCCCAATACCTTTACAAACAGCTGCTACAGACCATCGGGTTGGCATGTATCCTGGTACACTCACCCAGCCCATGCATACCCCATTAAATGCCCCAGTCAGAGTTGCAGCCAACCTGAATCTCCCATCGGCTGCCTATAGCAGTTTTGTACAAACTCATCAGGTGAAGAATGTCCATATCTTCACTGGTAGTGCTGATAGCAAGATGCTTGTAGAGGACTGGATTTATGACATGCAGTATCTCCTAGAAGCAATAGAGCTTCCCACTCACCTCCACTTTTCCACTGTCATGCATCACCTGAGTGATGAGGATAGAAAGCGGGTCCTGAACCTACCTCCCCATGACCAAATCCCTGAAAAGGCATTTGAGGAACTGAGAGCAGAGTACGGCAACACACAGGGCTCCTTGGACCCAATAACGGACTTCTATGAATGTAGCCAGAGGTCAGGGTAGTCCTGCTCTTATGCCATAGCACTAAAGGCAACTCCGTAAGCTGTGCAAGAAAGCCAGAGAGGAGCAAACCTTTCCCTGATCGTGACAGTAAACTCATCTGGCAGTTCTTAAGGGGACTTAATGATGAGGCGGTGTACATGAGGATCTCACCAATGAAACCCCGGCTTCTGAGGTTCCGGGAGCTGCAAGCTGAGCTCAGGAATTTATTTAAGAAACAAGTCAAAGTGCTAAACAAGTCAAAGAAAGCCTATGCCCAGGTCCAGCAGAGTGTAATAATAACGTGAAAACAGAAAAGGTTAGACACACCACAGAGTGGTCTGAGCTAACTGAGCTGTTTAAGAAACTAGCACTTTG
This sequence comes from Polydactylus sextarius, assembly GCA_016801845.1. Lineage (NCBI taxonomy): Eukaryota > Metazoa > Chordata > Actinopteri > Polynemidae > Polydactylus > Polydactylus sextarius. The sequence continues at coordinate 17,620,765 of CM028914.1, forward strand.
CCAAGAGGAGCAGATGATTAAGTTGACTCACCTTGAATCAAGAATTGTTGCTCCGTCCTCTACCCCTTCACCAAGACACCTGCCAAGGGGAGTCAGCTAGAGCCACCTTTAAATGGCTAGAGTCCATGGTAGCCAAGGCAACTATGGGTGAGCAGCAAGTCCCCCTACTGCAGGTAAACAGAAGTGGCAACAAAGGAGAGGGCACTCCCTTAGTGGGCCCCAGGAACAAGGGTGAGGTGGAAGTCAGCGGAATGCAGGGCTCTCATCGACTCTGGCTCTCAGATATCCAGTATTACCCACCAATACTGGCGCAACTACCCCATCCTTCAGAAACAAAAGCTACAGCCCTCTAAAATACCCATAGAAGGGGCAGCCAAGTATATGCCAAGCAGTTCCTTCACCAGGTCAAGGAGGCTCATCCAGAGTGGTACACTTCTCTGCTAGGTTAGGAGCTCCAAACATTATGATATGGATGACATGGTAGGCCCTGCTGTGTAAGCTGGATGTAAAATACACATTCCTGCATTAAAAGAGATACATTTAATGTGCAAGATGAAAGCTGGCTCACAAAAGAAAGACTAACACTGCCCTGATTGAAAGCCACTCCCTCCTGCAGCTCCTCCAAGAACTCTTAGTCACCGAAGTCCTTAGAGGTGTAAAGAGAGGATGCGCCCCTGTCAGAGTGATGAATCTGTCCCAGCATCCTATTACCATCAAGCCTCACACACATCTGGCCAAAGCTTCCCTGGTGGAGGGTATTGTGGATTTTTCAGGCAGAAAGCAGGGCTCTGATCACGTGGATGGAGGCAGAGAGGCATACCTGAGTCTGGACCAGGTGGTGGCAAGTTGTGTGGTGGACTTGAGCAAAGCAGCTGTTGAGAATGAGCACCAGCGCTCCCTCCTTAAAGAGCTTGTGGAGAGGAATGTAGCTGAGTTCTACCAGCATTCCATGGATTATTGTCACACAAAGATTGCTCAACACAAAATCCTAACTCTAAACCCTCTTGGCTCCGTTATTACAAGATTCCTCCTTCACAGTGGCAAGATGTAAAAAAGTTGTTGACAGAGATGGAAACCGCAGGAGTCATCAGACCCAGTAAGAGTCCATATGCTTCACCTGTAGTGATTGTGACTAAGAAAGACAGATCACTAAGGTTATGTATTGACTACAGAAAGCTGAACTACACTTTATCTCATATCCGGTTATTGGCAAGTGGAGGTGGCAGAGCATGACAAGCACAAGGCATCATTTAACACTCCCAAGGGGCTATTTGTAGCCAATCGAATGCCTTTCAGATTGCAAAATGCTCCCTCCAGCTTTCAGAGACTCTTGACTTGCTGCTTTGGGGATCTGAACTTCACTCACCTCCTGATATATCTTTATGACCTCTGGGTGTCATATATGACACCCAGAGAAGATCAGCAGGTTTAAAGAGTGGGTGAGGCCCACAAACCACAAGGAAGTGTTGCAATTCCTGGGCTTTGCTGGATATTATAGGCGGTATGTGAATGGATACTCATCCATAGCTGGCCCCTTAAACCGCCTCACTGCTGGTGACCTCAAGAAGAAAAAGAGAGGGAGGAAGAGCTCAACGCCTGATCCACCTTTTCTGTGGGCTGATGAATGTGAGGCATTCCAGACCCTCAAAGAAAAACTTATAACTGCTCCAGTGCTGGGCTATCCTGATTATAGCCTATATTTTATTCTTCAGACCGACGCCTCAGGGAAGGGGATTGGTGCTGTTTTGATTCAGGTCCAGGAGGGAGCTGAGTATCATAGCCTTCGCCAGCAGAGGTTTGAGCCCAGCCAGTATTGGAGAGGACAGAGCAATGCAAAAGCCGACGCCTTCTCTTGTATGTCCAACCAGGAAGTCACCCAAGTCTTGCAAACATGCCTTCAACAGGTCAGGTCCAGTGAGCAGGGGCATGGTGAGGGACAGTCCACCCAGGAACCTGTAAGGCACACAGGCCAGAGCACGTCTGCCCCAGAAGAACTTGAGTCTGACCCTTTTAAATCTCCTGAGCCATACAGAGATGTGGGAATGGAATCACTGCCTGCCATGACAAACAGGAGATCCGCGCAGGGCAGAAAGAGGATCTTTGCCCCTTTGCCTCTTATTGCCCCTGTCTTGCATTATAAGAGTCTGAACCAGAAACCAAGCCGCAATGACAGGATCAGTGGTGGTGAGCATGTGTGCTCAGCACAAAGGAATGGAAGAGCATCCGAGACTGCCAGAGAGGAGTAGCTGAGCAGTTAGTACTGCCAGAGAAGCTGCGTGCGCTAGTCAAGACTGCTCTTCATGATGATTCAGGACACTTTGGTTTTGGGAGGACTCTGCACATGATAAGGGAGAGATTTTATTGGCCACGGATGTTCCAGGGAATCAAGGCTTGGTGTGAGCAATGTGAGAGGTGCTGCCTCAGAAAAACTCCAACTGCAGGTGTCAGGGCTCTCCTAGCAGTAGTGCCCCCATGGAGCTACTATGTGTGGACTTTTTGACCCTGGAGAAGGTTGGCATAGAAAGTGTCCTCATTGAACCACTTCTCACACTACGAACAGGCATACCCCACTAAAGACCAAAAGGCCAGCACTGTGGCTAAGGTGCTGTGGAGAAACTTCTTCTACCGGTTTGGTTTCCCTGCCAAATTGCAGACCAAGGGCGCAATTTTGAAAGTGCAGTTGTGAAGGAGCTGTGTAAGTGTACTGGCATCACCAAGGCTCACACAATCCCCTATCACCCACAGGGCAATGGGACCACCGAGAGGTTCAACCGCACCCTTATGAACATGCTTGGGACACTAGAGCCTCACCTGAAACCACAGTGGCATGAGCATGTGGATGCGATGACACACGCCTACAACTGCACCTGCCACAATTCGACAGGATATACCCCATACTAATTGATGTTTGGCAGGCATCCCAGGGTTCCTGTCGACTTGATTTTTGGGCTATCAGCCACTAATGAGCCATGTGGATATAGTGACTATGTCCAGACTCTACATTGCCTGTCGCAGGCCTATGCACGGGGTAATCAGACCTCTCATCAGGCCAAGGGACGTCAGAAAAAATACTACGATCAAAGAGAGTCGAGTTTTCAGCCCAGGTGACAGAGTCCTTGTTAGAGTGTGTCATGTGGAAGGACGACAGAAACTAGGGGACAAGTAGGAACCACGCCTATACATTGTGGGCGTGGAAACAGCCTGACATACCTGTATATGTGGTGCGATCAGAGAATGGTAACACAGTGGTCCACCACAATCTCCTTACACAATGTATGTTTCTTCCTGTGGAGCAAGCCGATGAGGAGAGAGAGAAGGGAGGCGATTGAGCCAGACACAGAGGAGGACATAATGGAGCAGGCTGGTGAAGTGATCAGAGAGGAGGATGAGTCAGATACAGCAGAGGGTGGGGAAGTGGAAAATGTGGAGACAGTTTTACCCGAGACGACAAATGAACTGTTTGGATGCACAGGAATGGAGGGAGCAGACATGGAGGCAGGACAAGTGACAGAGGGAAGGGAGGAAAATGACACAACCATAGAAATCAAGTCACCTCCCAGACCCAGTGCTCCATGGAGGAATGTGCCAAGAAATCGACGTGCCCCACAAAGATTGTCCTATGAGTCAAGAGTCATGGGATCAGAGGGGGATCCGCAGAAGATAGAAAGAGGACGGAAGTTGTGGCAGATGGCCAAAGCAAGAAGGGCAGCCAGACACATGTAGAGTAACACAGCTAGTGCAACCACCACTATAGGGGGTACACCTACACATTTTCATGTTACACAACACTTCATGCCACATCTGTTGCATATTTATTGTGGCTGTTGATATTGCATGTTCTGAGTTCAGCAGGTGGTCCTTGTTTTATTTTGTTTGTATTCACTGTGATGACTGGGATGTCATCAATTAAAGGAGGGGTAGATGTAAGGTAGTTACTGAAATAGACAACCCTATGGAACTACTGTTTGTCTTCTAGGATACGTAGTTCAACTGTCAATCACTTGCGGGCACCATCTTGATTTAGTGTTGATTGTGATTTCCAAAGGTAAGCACTGTCAATAGCCCTGCCCCTGCATCGTTTCCTATTTTTTTTACGTGTTGCAACTTTGTCTCAATGTGAATAGTGTCTAAAAGTTAGCTAGTCATGTATTTGTGTCAGTTATTTCTTATACCTTTTGTGTTTATTGTGATTTTGAAAGTTTATATTAAGAGATTTAGTGTTGATTGTGATTTCCGAAGGGCTCAATGGCTGTTCGAATGTTGAATGTGTGCCAGTTAAACGGTGCGGTCGGAGCCACGATCTGAATGCCTGTGTCCGACTCATCTCTCCACCATGTGCCCCGATCCAACACAACACAACAACGCAGAGTCCAGGGTGTACGGAGACAATGGCGTGGGTTGGGTTACATCTATTATGACACAGCCTAGGCACATATCTCATATCAATAACACTGACTAACTATATTACTGCATTAAACCAAGGGAACATGTGTATTTGGACAATACTGAGGAGGAGGGAGTCAACAGTTATTGTACAGTGTCAGATCTGGTGGCTGTGAATGTAAATTGCTTCTATGAATGAAGCTATTTAGATCACTACAGGGAGCTACTGCAGTTGACCGTGTTGGCTGAATTTATTCATCCTGCACTTTAAAGATCTCACATATCCCCACTGGCTCACAACATGAGAATAGTAGAAAGTCAGAAATCACCAAAACCACTTTGATATCAACTTTGATGCTGAAAAAAAGAACAAAAAAACCCAAAAAAACAATTTTAGGTATGTTAGTTAAGGCATTCAAACTCTTCTTTTGTGTTCTTGTGGATGCATAGTGATGAATATGGTTCACTCTGTAAGCTCAAACTCCTGCAAACAACTCTCCTCCTCCAGCATTTTATAATCTAATAAATATTCTTCCATTTTTCTAAACATGCTCAAGCTCAGGGCTGTGTGGAGTTGGAGCCTATATCCCAGCATGCATTGGGTGCAAAGGGCAGGTCACCAGTCTATCAACAAACTAAAACACATATACAGTGACTGTCCCTGACTGTCTCTTTCAAAATAGAGTAATAAAGTATTTAAGACATAAACATAGAGAAGAATATAATGTCCTCCAGTTCAGATGGGCCACTTTTTACATCCCCTGCATGTCAAAAAGAAACATATATGAAATACAACATATAGTGTGATATCTCTAGTGTAAAGAAAATGCTCTTTAACTTAAATGAAAACACACGGGGATGGTGTTGGCAGTGTTGGTTGTAAATTGTTTGACACTGTTCAAAGCCTAATTTAAATAAAAAGAGGGGGACTGTATACTTGTAAATTAAAGTTTACTATAAAAAGGCTAATGATGGCAATGGTATGCTTGATATTTTAGTATAAATGTATTAACGTCCCCAGCGTCAAACCTACTGACTTGACACTGTGATTCATTCCTGCTTAATGTTTTTGTTTTGAGACCTAATTAATTATCACATATTCCCAGTTTCACTCATTTAACCGGGGCACTTTCCATATTCATTTATTAATTTTATTATGACTTTGTCCACTTTACATAATAAAACTGCAACTGTGTGTGTATGTTTTTTAGAAAGCACTTGGAGCTAATAATGTATGTAGCTGTATGTAAAATTCAACACTGACTATGGACATTTAAATATTCATTAGAGTGGCAAAAATGCTGTTAGAAGAAATATATTTTACAATCTTATGTATAATGCAACATGTTTTTTTATTTATTGATTTTTTTTCATGTATTCATTTCCACATAAAAAAAATACATCTCAGCCACTTTGGGATTTTCCTGATTAAATAAAGGTCATGTAGTGTCACTGCCTCATTCCCCGTTGTCAGAGAGTAATAATCTGACTCGTGGAAATACACAGAATGCTGTTAAGGCAACTACGTATGGAGAAACAGCTTGGTAAGGTTAGCGATTGCTGGTGAATAAAGGGAAATCATTAAAGCAGCTCCGGCACGAGGAGGGAAAAGGAATGGAGGAGAAGGCAAAAGAAAATGATGAGGTAAAACAGGAGAGCAGAGGCAGTATATCACAGGAAGTCAGAGAGACAGGGGATAAAGTAAAGGTGGCCTCATCTTATCGTCCTATCCTGTCACAAACCTTGGACCTGATGTATGAAACCTACTTAGACTCCACACTAAAAGCTGCACATGAACAATGTTTCCTACTTACATACACAGATTTTGTCAGTGAATTATGAAACACTGTGCATATTACCAGAGGACATTCCAACTCATAAATCACTATCCCGAGAGGAGCATTATTAAAGTACTTCCAAAAGAATGAAGAGAGAATTAGAAAGTTTAGTTAAAACTCCATCTACTTTAATAGATTTTAGTTTAACTGGGTACTCATACAATAAAAAGCTCTTTAAATGTATAAAGTTTGTAAAATAGTAATGAAAATATGTAAATGTAGAAGTAAATTAAATGTGGATGCCCACTCTCCTGTAAAGTTAGGTCAAACAATAATATAAATGTACATGTAGAGAGAGAGACAGAAGACAGTATGTAAATGAGCTACAAGGTAGCTCATTGTGTCTCTACTTTAAACTAAAATATATATTAAAAAAAGACTCCTGAAGGTTAATTTCCTTATTCCTAATAAAATAAAAAGGCAGCATGCCTGTGTACAGTACTGGCACTTGAGGACAAAGTGAACCCACTGCAGGATTTTCTCCTGCAGCCATTAGGAAACTATTGGCTAAAGAAGTATATAATTCATTTAATAGTCCTTTACAGTCCAACTTATAATTTATTCACTTACAGTCCTAATTTATTCAGCAAGTCACAGATTGACAGTGTTAATCAATGACAATATATCCACAATCTCCTGTAAGAGATATTTCTGGAAAACTAAAGATGCTTCAGAATGCTATTAACCGTGCTATCGTATTTTTTTTCCTTCCCGTAAAAGGACAGCTGTCTTTGTCTCTTTCAGCTGACGCCATGTCTCAGAGCTAATCTCTTGAGTAACCTTACATGTGCAGTAAATCCCAGTTACATCAGTAGCAAGCCATGCACTGCTAAGTCCTGCTGAAGCTGTCTGCATAATTATATTAACCTATGGTAATTATGTGTAGATCCTCCTCAGTGATCATGGCTAATATCTCTCAGGGGAGTAGGATTCATGAATTAGCTCTTTATTAATATAATAATTTGTGACCATTACTCTAACTCTGGCGTGCATGCCAATAAATAGGGGAACATATTGTTGGCTGCCATTTTAATAAATACATTTTTAAATGACCTCTTACTGATAAGTGTTTAATAATAAAAAACAACCACAGACCCTATGTTGTTAGACTTTTTTTGCACATAATTCTGATTACTGTCTCCTGCACTGCCATCTACAGTTTAGAGTTCATTGATTTGCACATGAAATGATGGTTTCACTGAAGAAACAGACAAAGTCACATGGTGAGATAACGATAAAGAAACATCTTTCCTGTGAAACAAAACAAAAGTTGGATAACAGACTCTGAACAACAGGTTTGAAAACAAGGGGAGAAAATAAAATCAAAAACATAAAAAAAAAAAATGCATGAATGTAAAGTTGGGGAAAGCAAAAGAAAATCACATAAACTAAATGCAAAAAAAAAAAAAAAAAAAATGGAATAAAAAGGAAAAAAGTGACGTGTAGCGTGTGTTCAAAAAAAAGAAAACAATGGAGAGAAATGGAGGTTCCAAAACTTCCATCAGATGATACATTCTATATGTATGTTACAATCTATGGATTTCTGTGATTTTAATGGATGCCAGAGTATAAAATATAAAAATGGCCCCTCTGTAGGTATTATGTGTGATATATATACCGAAGTTGTGCTGTACAAAGGACAGATCGTCCTATGTTTTGAAGTCCTTTGCGATTACAAACCACATCAGCAAAAACAAAGGTCGACACAATAACATGTATTTAAGTCATTTCTGAGTGTTTGCATAGCACTCAGTGAGAGCAGCTCAGCTGCACCCGCAATGTCAAAACCATAATGTACCCACCTCACAAAAAGACAAAAGTCGTGAATAATGGATTTTCTTTTTTTTTTTTCTTTTTTTTGAAGCACACATTTACAACTACTACAAACCAAAAAAACAAAACCACTCAGAATTGAACATCTCTTGAATTCCTTCACTGACACTGAATGTTACTGGACAAAACCCTTTGATGCAGAACAACTGAGGTTATTTTCTATACCCGAGCACCTCAGCATGCAATATCATGCTGAAGCCACGCATATATAGATGAAGAAGAACCGTTGTCAGGGTTACCCGTGGTCAAGAATATACTGTGTTTACGATGTAGACGATGGGAACACACCATTTGTCTGAGGTGTCCTGTCTTATCATTTTAATACGTAATTTGTTGAGAATATCCTTAAATGAATATTCAATACGTTGTTGTAGAGAGTGACACAACTTCTACATACAACACATAAAAAAGGATGAAGCAGTTATTATTAAAAACTCAAATGTTAAGCAGCACAATCCAACACTGAGGCCTTGTTTTCTATTTTTGATCTTTCTCCCATATTGTGTGTAATATCTACACTTGTTTTTTTCCTCTTGCCCAGCATGGTGCTCACATCATTTTTATGTTGAAACCTGTTTATACAGCTGACTGTTGGAGTTCAATAATGAGATGGGCTTTTAAGCACACTTCCCGGTAGCGGGGCTGACAGCATCTGTCTCCAGATGCTGTAAATGACATTTCTCTCCTTGTTTATCTTCATGAAAACAATTGGATAGCCACTGTATTTCACCCTTGGCTAGCCTATCCTGGCCCTGCCAAGGGCACACTTCCCATCAATCACCGCAGGTTCAAAAAGCGAGCCACTGGGGACCTTAAGAGGTGGGATGAAAAAACTAAGAGGGGGGGTAAAAAATGCCCCATATGCAGGATGCCACACCAATGTCTGACCTATGGGGTTTTATACTTAGTAGTCCAGTGTGATACATTCTGGTGCAATTCTATCAGCATTTTTCTCCTTCATTTCAAAGTTGCTGAAAACAACACTTTGAATGGGAAGATGAAGTATGTCCTTTCTCCTGCATGCTATCTCTCACCACCCTTGCCCCCCTCTGCCTGCCTACATACACACCTCATTTAATTCAAATAGAAAATCTAAGTGAAGGGAAAAGGGGAAAGCACCCAGCTTGAGCATTTTTCCTGTGTTTCTCGTGTAATAAATCACTGAGCGTTCTCTCTTCATCAGGATAGATATCACTTGTACATGCCCCAGCATCCATCCTGGGATTCTGACAACACACTCCTGTTTTGCGCTGAATAGGCATTACTTCGAGACTGAATTACGATAGCCTGTGCTATCACGCCGTATGCAAAAGAGCCCCACTATTTGACATGTGGCAGCGCACAGACTAAGAGATTGTCCTCAGTATTGCAAAAGTGTCCACTGGTCTTGATAGAACTGCTTCCATATATCATTTAATAGCTGTGACTGCCAAAGGCAGGTTGCAACTGATAGCCTGCACTCATCACTCAGCGGTCATGTTCACACAGGGTGGAATTATTGTGTGGGAAGCGATTTCTGCAAATAGCTGTACACATACAGTATGTGAAAAGCATTTAGTCTGTTATCTCACAGGACATAAAGGATATCCTAAGATCAATCACACTTATAGTACATACAGTATAATGCATTATAAACTGAATATTAAGTGCTGCTGCAGCTTTTACTCACGTGCCTGGGCTCTCCCTTTCATATTCGGTCAATTAAATGTCTATTCTACTCACCAGATTCACTGCAACTGATCTGCAGTTTCATGGCTACATTTACTGCTTTTCCATTACAAACAAGATCAAGCTGCAGCTGGGACTCATTTGGGTCAATGGAGAATGAGATCAGTAAAACCCAGGCTGTGTACGGCAGACAGGGACAGGTGACCATACTTTGATGACATGGCTGCAGGCTGAACTGGCAGTGAGCTGCATCAGACTGGTAAAGTGAACACAGCCAGTAGCCAGAGATCAGGTGCTTACAGTTACGGCCATAAGCTGCCTTACAGATAGAGCCTGAGTCTCACGTTCCTGTGGTCCTGGCACCTATTGATTTGCCTTTTAATGGTCAACATTGTTAAACTGCAAAATGTACGCTAATGCTCCTTCAGTTGGAACCATTAATGGCTCATGTCAGTACGCTGTGATAAATACCCAGCCTCGCCATAACAGAGCTTTGAAAGACAGCAGTTCTGTTGTGCAGAAACATGAATATGGCATTATGAGCTTTCAACATATTGGACATTATTTGCACATGAGCTGAGGTTGTCGATGCATGTACATAATTCAAATTTATTTAGTATTGTACAGTATAGGCACATGCATATGTGCAGAACCAAAAGAAAAAATTACCTTTTACCAAAGAGACCAAATAATGATACGTTTAGTTAATTATGTTTCATTGTTTTAGTGATTTTCAGTAACAGTAGCATAGTTTCCAACCTATCAAGGTTTAGGTCCATTTCATTTAGTCGACAGTCAATGGCATCATATCCCCGTTGTGGCTGACAGAAATGTTTAAAATGGACTTTGACCATATTTTTTTACAATGTACGTTTTGGATCTTGGTCATTTTTAAACAGATTTTAACTGGTTGAAGGATTTTAGTTATTGGCTGTCTGGATCTTTATTTACCAGAAAAGAAAAAGTAAACATTGTTTACATTCTGATCATGACTCCTGTGTCCATCGGACACTACTGGACAAATACATACACTCAAACACTGCTTCTTTTTTTTTTTACCAGATTCAATCACTGAGTCAGTTTGTTTCAAAGGACACCTCTGCGGATAATTCGACTGGTAACAACCTGCTGAACATCTGGATCATAAGTTCAGTTAAGATCATAAGTATCAGAAAAAAGAAGCTGCGCAACCAGTAGGATGGTGACTGATGGTCTTCAGTCATTGTTTTTACCAGTTTTACCAGAAGCTGATTTCAGTGGTAACAACAGTATTAAAAACAACAACTCCCATGATTCTATCCTACTTTACTTCACACACTTTGCCTTTTACTAATACTTTTTGAAGAGAGAAGACAGAAAATTACACACTGTGTGTTAAAGGTTTTTTATTCAAACCCAAACCTCAACCTTTTCCAGGACCTACTGTAGCCTTGTTGATGTCTGATGTGATATTAAACTGACAAGGAACAGAACATATTGAACGTTTACATAATGACATTTTTTTTTTATCTTATAGAGGTAATAACAGCTCTAAAAGAAAAAAGCTCCCATGACCCCAGAGAATTCATCAGGGACTGTCACCATCAGCTCTTTCATCTTTTCTGTTTTCTAGTTTTCTGTATTCTCAGGGGACTTAAAACTGTAAAGTCACATTGTGGCATTACAGTTCTAGGACAGGACATTATCTCCTCCGTCCGCTGTCTCTAAAAAGGCAGAAAGGTGAACATCCATTAATACATCTTGTACAGAAACATCTTCCATCTCCACAGAATAATCACAGAACAGATTAGCGCTTGCGATGCTGAGCAGTCACACGTTCGTCTAAAATCTGTAGGGATAGCTGTACCAATAGAAAACACTTCATAAATTTTCCCAGTACAGCACCTTCTGTTAGACATTTACAGGCTCTCCAGTTTCTTTGTCATCTTGTTTATGCACATCTACAGTATGCTCTGCGAAATTCATTTTCTCTCTGCTGCGCAATATCATTTAAAACACACTAAGCCAGTATCACTGTTTATTACATCAGACAAGGACAAACTAAGGAAGGAGAGTAGCTGAGAGAAGCATCACAGAACTGTATTTGTGCTGATAATCTAAATTATTTTTCATGTTCAGTATAAGAAGGAGAGAAAGACAATGTAAATGCTGAGATAATCAACAACCACTGCAAAGAAGCTGAATAGTAGGAAACAGACCCATACAGTACAGTACATACACTGCAAATACCACCTCCACAGCAGTGTATATTACTATTGTACACATGAACTTCATCACAACAGCTATGCACCATATTGATGAATAGTGATTCTCCTCTGATTTAATACTTCCTTTGTATGTGCGTGTAATACTGCAGCTTCCACTTACTCGTGCAAGATATGGAAAAAAACATACAACAGCATTTGATGCCTTTGCAAGGTTTTATCAGCTAGTGTCATAGTGACTGCCCAGTCACAGTGAAACAGTGAATACTATATGTGGTACCAGCACCATCCAGCTGGTCATAGTTGGATTATAATGAAGATACTTTGACACTAAAATACTTTGTGGAACATCAACGCTGACTTACAGCCAAGCAGATAACTTGCTTTGTCATTAAAAACTTTCTCTACCACCTATCAAAGTTTTCTCTCTGGTGATAAAGAGAAGAAGATAAATGAAGTTGAATCAGTTACAAATCCATTACTGGGTGATTTTCTCCTACCGTGCTGCATTTGGTGCAACATTTTCTACAAATCTGCAATTTCTGTAGTATGTAGTGAAGATTAATTAGGAGTAAATGAGTGAGATTTTCAGTGCAGCACACTGAATGTAGCACAGAGTATACGTAAATAAGACTTTAACAAATGTGCAGGTCATTTGGAATGGGACTCTGACTGGCATGCTCACAGCAGTTGTGATATGTTACCCTTCATGCTTTGTTAATGGTGGACGCTAAGATCATAAAAGCCATTCCCGTGATGATAAAAGCTTGATTTCAAATTTGTCCTCCAGAAGGACAAACGTGCGAATGAGGTGAGAGCAGAGCTAGTTGGGCTCATCTCTTCTAACTGACTGAAATGTTGGTTCTCTAATTTCCATTTTTTTGTTCTAATGTAAATACTGTAAAAGTTTTTTTTTTTTTTTTTTTAAAGCTAGAATCCAGAGAAGGTCTGCGTACTGGTGCATAATTATTCAACATGTTTCCACTTCCAATGTACAAATTAATAATGCCAACAGAAGCAGTGTCAGACCACAGCCCTTTTTTCCTGAACAAAAGTACAAACCCTATTCAGCACTGTCCATGAACTCTGGTAGGAACAATATGCAGACAAATAAATAATATACTTAATCACACGCAGAACTAGATAACACGTGGCCACACACCAACTGACCTGCCTAACTGTCCAAGACATTACTGTTGTTTTAAACAAACTGTCCGGTGATTGGCATCTGTGTCATGGCCATGGGCAGTAGCTTTTTAATTCTGGAAACAAGACATACTTTCATGCACACAGAGATAATGAGTAGAGAAGGCATTGCCTATATAAATTGAATAAATGCAAAATTTGCCTGAAGGAGAACTTGAAATGTCACATTACCACTAAGGCTAAACATGTCGTAAAATAATTTAAAATGAAGACACATAAAACATTTGTTTTTACATTATTTATTATTATTTTTTCAAATGATCAACTACAAGGTAATACTGGTAAATGAACTGAAAATGATTAATAATTCAATGGGCCTCGGAAAGAATTTACCTAGGTCATGTATTTTATTACTCTGCCTAATAAATTTATTAAGAGACATTTTATGGGTCATGATGTTCATGAAGGCCACTTCATCATGTAGTATAACATCATCTATGTTCCGAGGTCATGTGTCTGAGAATCCATGTGCTTGTCACCCATCCACCAGAATTCCTTGGAAATCCAAATGGGTATGTAAGAGCAATGGGTCTGTAGATACCACGGTTGGATTCTTTGATTCATTTGCTACAGATTCATGTAAGGTCTTAAACCGTCTACTGTGCCTGTGTGTGTGTGTGTGTGTGTGTGTGTGTGTGTGTGTGTTTATGTGTGTGTGTGTGTGCGCGCACAAAAGATAGTACCAATGAGAAAGAGGACAAAAAATGAGTTGGATTTTAACAAACAGTATTTTCGGCAAAAAAATTAAACAGGCTTGCTTGACCATAGCTGCAGTGAGATTTTGTATAGATACACAATGGCTGTTGAAACTGCAGTTATATGCATTCTTGTTCACATGCATTGTTTTAATACGAGACTGTCCTGTAAACAACAAGCTCATTGATACCACAACTATTTACATCCAATACTTATGGTTTAATATTGAACAGCCTATACTGATTGTAGATGTTATGACTGTTGCAAAAGAGGAAGTCGAGTGATGCAGTATAAAAACTGTTGTTGATGAAGAAGATGTTGATGCCACTCTTCACCTCCCGTTAGAAACCAGTGTCACAGAGTCTTTTAAATTGTAACGACAACCTTAACAGTATGTTTATTGTTGTTATTGCACTCTGTAATATTATGACATATAATGTTTGGTATGCCAATTTCAAAAGAGACTCCAATGGGCTGTATCTGAGAGTACATACAAACAGAATATGTGGTCTTTCATGTTTGAGGACGTATTGGATAGTATACTGTACATACTGACAGACACTAATGTGAGACTCTACTCTTTATTAATGTGCCACAGCAATCTCAATCTGAACACATGCACATTAAAATGAGAAAAACGTGACTGATGAAATTTCTTACAAACGATTACCACTAATTTCCACAAAACTAACCATATCTTCCTGACAAACAGCAACTTCCTTGTTAAAGCTTAATATAACTTATGCCTCTACAATAAAAAAAACTTTCTTTGCAGTACATCCATTATAAATAAAATGCCAGCTGTAGTTCATCCCTCTCAGTTGGGCAAACTAGCAAAGCAAAGCACCCATGGAGGGGTTTTAAGAATAAACCACACAAGGGCATGACCATCAACCAACCCCGTCTATATCTTAACAAGATATTTAAAATTTTTAGTTTATATAATTTAATATTATATGATAATATTTTTTGATTAACCTACCAGATGCCAGAGGTATTTGGAAAAAGGCACAACCCTCCTGACAACCCTGATCTCCTGGAAAAAACGATCACTCTCAAAGCCTCGTTTCACTGTCTGAACTTGCTATGGCCAGGGCCATACCCATGTAGTTGATGTCAATTGGTTCCATGAACTCACTACGCAGGCCACATCCTATCATCACTGTGCCCTTGTGCAGTCTATGGACCACAAATACCTTGTTGTGATGGGTCCATCAAACCACTACAAGTCCAGTGATAGGTGCAAAATTTTGATTTGCCAAAGTTTGATACCAGGATTTCAGTTTATTGTCCACCTATTTAGATACAGCCACCAGGCATAAACGAACAGAAAAGAAAGGCTTACAAGCAATCTGTACCCAGATGATTCTCAAATACTTCCTCCATGATCTGTGATCAGGTGTGGGAGGGTCCACACGTTCTGGTACTCTACAGGGTACCTCAATCTTCCACCTGCCAGACAATATTTATGCCAAAATAGGACACACAGGACAGGACAGGGTCTCATTCAATCCATCATCATGTTCAGTTGCTGTCAGATTTTCTGTACTACCCATCCTATTTCATCAAAGAAAGCTGCAATGAAGGACTGGAATACCTCTTTGTTGGCATTGTAATTAACAGGCAGCTGAACTGACGGGAAGACCATCAGTACTTTCAGTGTTTCCAGAGATCAGCCCTTACACGTCACAACTTTGTGAAGAAGATACAGCAGATCAGAGTCTGTAAAGGCATCTAAAAATGGATGACAAAATGGACCACATAAAGCTCAAAAAAAGGGTGTCAGGGCAAGTGGTAGGCTATATATGGTCGCTATGATTTTATCTTTTACTGGGCACAGGCACACTACGATTCCCAAGTATGTCATAGTGGGTGCCGGAAACATACGTTTCTTTCTTTTCAGGCACACTCCAGTATCTAAAAGACGCTTAGATAAGCTTAGCTTATCTTTCACTAACCTAACAGGAATCCAACACTGATCCAATGGGCAGCCCATCATAGGGCACAACAAACACAATGCAAAAGTCACAAAACTCTAGACTGTCAAGAAGTGCTTGAAACCATGATGGTTTGAAGATCAATCTCATGATACATATGAGAAAACCCTGGTACAATACACAAACATAATCAAACTGCACACTTTGCTTTTGAACTAGCATTTTCTGAGATAAGTCCAGGATTCCTAACAGCTACATAAAATGTTTTATCCCAAGTTTTATCCCAATCCCAATTTGTCATGTGTGATTTCTACCACTGCCAAAACACACTCTTGTCTACAATCTATTTCTCAATAAGGCATTTGCCAAAATACTGCCAAATTAAAGTAAGGAACTTTGTGTCAAATCAGAGACATTAAGGAGTGTGAAAGTGAAACTAAACTCATTTATTATCACCAGACTAGTTGATTTGCCTTTGGATGACATGATCAACAAAGCATTTTAAATACTGACTTGAGTAAAACACTGTCCATAAATGTGCCTTTGTCCAAAACAGTGACAAACATATTCCTTAAACATAAAGACAGAGATTTTATGCTGATGATAGAGTATAATGCAAACATGTGTTTCCTTTCTGCAATCACAGCACATCTTTCTTTTCAGTTACTGTATTCAGCAGAGTTTCTACATATGAGAAACCTAATGCAATATAAATAACAATAAGTATAATGATTCAAACCGGGCAAATGTTGGTGCTATCCTCAATATATTGGTTACCTTGCTACTTGTTGTTCAACCCTGATATTACAAACAACTTGTGAGCAATCACAACCCAGAGATGTGATCTAAATTGACTTAATGAAAGAAGAACAATAACCAAAACATTTGACACTAATACCTTACTTGTGCAAAATTTCACAAAGCTTATCTGTAATTCGTAAGTACTTTGAATTCAACACAATGACTGTATATTCCATCTGTTTGGGCCACCACTCATCAGTAATTGGTAACCCTATTTCTGACTCTTCAAACCATGAGGTTTTTCCCTTCCCTTCCCTTGCTGACACCTCAGACGTAGGTTTATATTTCAAATGTGGGTGTTGGCTGTCAGGATCCAAAGTCAGTGTCCAGCATGGTGCTGAATTAGAACCTTCTTTGTTGAATCTGACGAGCTGGAGGTCGTCAGCAGTTGTGTCACGACAGAAGTAGCTGACTGATATTGGAAATATCAAGACATGATGGACTACAGCTCCCTGGCCTGAGGGTGAAGCACAGCTACTCTCTGCCCGGGATACTAACTCTTTACAACGTGCTCTACCCACTCTAGTGCATTCACAGACTTCTAGACAAAAGCAGCTTATAATCAACAAATCTTTGAGAATATTAACACCTATAGAGATATTAATAATTTGTTTTAAAAAGAAAAATACAAATTCTCATTCATTTCCTGACATGTATGCGTTGGATTTAGACCAATGATACAAAGAGATACTCCTGTGAGGTTTGTTTTAATCCATTTGTTGCTTGTCGTTGTATGATCTGCAACTACGAAAACCATTGCACAAAGACAAAATCATGACGCTGTGAACAACATGCTTGATTTTTACATTTACAAGTAAGAATACAGTTTTTCTTTCTCTATTACAGACAATAAAGTCTAATAAAAAACATTTTCCCCTTTGTCTTTATACATTAATATACAGTATCTATGTAGGCTTTATGCAGTCTTATTTTGCAGAGTTGAGTAAGATGTGTGTTTTGCATCATGTTGTTATGTGTGAATGCATTTTCTGTATGTGCCACAGAATGTCTTTGCTTTCATTTGTATAACAGGTGAATAACACTGTTGTTGGTGAATAATACATGACAATGACACCAAGTCACAAAAAAGTCTGTGGTCATATAGATGCATTTTGCTAGCAAGTAGCTACAAAGCTACATTAACTAAACAAAGTAATGTGTAAGAATGTTAATACAGACTTTGAATCACTGTTTGTTATAATTAATATTTTAAAAAATGACTCCCTCACTAACAGTCTTCAAAATAGAAAATTCTTCAGAGTGAAACACTCAAAACCACCACTAAGTATTATAAGCCAGTTTTATCATTTAGAAACGAGACGAACAAGACATTTCTTTGCTGCTTGATCTCATTTCCTTCCACTGCATCTTGACACAACTCTGGAATGGCAGCACTCCAAAACACAGAACGAAGACATAACCTCAACTTTAACATTTTTTTTTTTCAATGGCCAACATCAGGCACACGTGTTTTGACACATAAGCCTTCATCAGAGCATCTATTATTGGCAGAGCACACAACCAGAGGAAGGTTATATGCGGAGGCTATATGTTTTTTCACTACTCTCATTCTCTTCGAGTGTGGTGTAGTTAG
Organism: Polydactylus sextarius; assembly: GCA_016801845.1. Lineage (NCBI taxonomy): Eukaryota > Metazoa > Chordata > Actinopteri > Polynemidae > Polydactylus > Polydactylus sextarius. The sequence continues at coordinate 17,638,925 of CM028914.1, forward strand.
AGGACTGACAGACTGCTGCCTGCAGCCTACTTAAAAAGATCCTAGTGAATAATATATACTTAATAAGCACTATTTAGATTGTAGCTGTTGAATTGAATAATAATCAGATAAATGTCTGTCTACACAGTTTAAGAATAAATAAAACACACTAAATTCTAAAATTATTGTGTTGGCTAACAGAGAAAATGCCGAAGTGCAACTGTGAATGATGATACATTAAGTTCTTAAAGCAATAGACATCATGTGTCACGTAATTATTTCAGGATTTTCCTGAATGCAGTCTATCTTTTTAACACAACCTTGCTTCATAGCATATTCATATATTTTTTTGGTGAATCATGGAACATAGTCTCTGTGTACCTTTCATTTAAGTTTATTTTTAAGTTGATTGTCATGTATTTTGACTAAGCTAAGGTCTTTAAATAATTCCGACTAGACATGGAATGATCGGGGGTTTTTCCAGCGTGTCAGAATATTTCCATATATTGTAGATTTTCGACCATGCTGCACTGGAGCTCGAGCAAATTTAAATGGCAACGGACGTTCTATTGTGTTGTTTGTACTGGTTAAATTAACATCACTCTTGTTAACATGCCTTAGTAGTGAAAAGACTCCTTTGTTCTTTTTTTCAGGCAGTATCTGTAATATATGGCCATAAGCTTTTTTTTCTTAATAGAAAGTTTCTGAATACATGTGCACAGCAGGAACAATAATGTTGGTGCTGAAATTAATAGGTACAACCTTGTACACTGTAATGAATTAGAACCATAACTATGGCTGTCAGTCAGGGTTATGACGTCATCTGCGAGTGGCCTTGTACAGACCAAACCCCAGATGCTTTAAATCAAAATGATGAAATAGGAAACATCCTCCTCAAACAGATCTCATACATATATTTTTTTATTTTCAAAAAATATTTTTCCCCCCAAATTGTTTTCATATCTTCTAATTTACATCAAACTATTGTCATAATTAGCTAAGTTATTAGCAGTAGGCTACTAAGCAACTCAAATATTGAACTATTATAACTGTTAAGATTAACATCTACATGTATATTGGTTTAATAGTTTCAGTAAAACAATCAACCTAAATGACATACACTAATGACTTGTCCCACCCACGTCTTCTATTTTCAGCAAATATCAAAATACCATTATTCTGATGAGTGGATGTAAAAGATACACAATTTCCAATAAAAGTTAATGGGGCAAAAGTGTTTCCCTTGATCTGCAAATCCAAAAACTCAGAAATACTGATATGGAACAATAAGAGGCCATGAAACATCTCCAATCAGTAAAGTATCAATGATCAATACTTTGACTATTCCCTGATTTTAAACCCCTTAACCACTCTTCTGCATATGTGTCCACATTCTAGAGGAACAGCCATCTACAGTGCGTGAATAGGTGCATAGCAATGACATGGTAGCAGCCACCAAAGCTGTTTTACCACAGGGACATTCTTGAACAGATTTCAGGGGAACGGTCCATTAAAATCATTATGTACAAACCTTAATGTGTTTTACACGACAATGGAGTCCGAGCCCTCCAAAAAAAAACATGTGTAGCTGCAACACGTACCTCCAAAATCAGGCCTTAAACGGATGTCATATCCCTTCAGTAACTTGTCCACGGTGGTCTTGGCCACAGACATTCCGGTGCTTCCAGTGGAGGAGCTGAGGGCAGAAACCACAAGTGTAAGAGCCATTTTGAAGACATAGACATTTTGTTTCACTACAGTACAGCTACTGTATGATGAAGATTAAAATTAGTACGACTTGTCACTCAATATTCTCAACATCAACAACTTATATCAACATGGTCAAGGCTTTGGCAAAGGGAGAAAAACTGAGGATTCATTAAACAGCGCATGAGTTCACTTCCCTCTCCATGCAACCTATTTCATGTACAGTGAGCTTTAATTTATCATATTTAGTCTTGTCTTGATCAACTTCTGTTTTATTCTTGAATGAGGGAGTCAGACTACAATTTAAGTTGAAACGGGATAAATGTGCCTTGTTTCCCCTTGGAGCCCCACCTACAGTATCCATCTAATCAGTAGAGGGGGAGTGATGATGATACAAATGTTTTATTGATGTCAGTCGTTTAAAATAGTGCCATTAAAAGTGACTATGTCATAATTTCTGTTGCCAACCTGTTCAGGTTGCAGCCCGGTTTTATTCATGTGCATGTATTTAAACCAGATCAGGCTTTTTAGCAAACTCCTGCCCTCCCCATCATAATGTCAGAGGCCTCTTCAGTCTAAACCTGGAGACAGACTATCCCCAGGAGGAACGTATACTTCGCAATAGTCTGACTGACACTTATAACACTGGTGCCACGACCTGCATTGCCTGACTGAGAGCAGCTCTCCAGCTGAGGTTCTGTATTACAGGAGGAAGTAGTGGGTAGTGAGCGTAAGAAGGGTGGTGGCGGTGGTGAGGAGGGGGTAGTGGGTTAAAATTGCTCCCCTGATAGGAGCACTAGCCCTCGGCTCAGTCAGGGAAGCACTGTTCAATTAGCTCATAGGTAGTGCAGCTGTTCATCAAGCAGGTCAGTCCCAGGACTTGTGGGTGTGACATCTGAGAGCATCATTATGAGAGAAACGCCACTGACACCTGAAACACACACGAGATTACGCCCTCTCATCTCATATTCAGGGATATTATAATGGAATCAAAATGTCAGAAAAAAAAAAGTGTGACCCGGTCTCATAACTGAGGCTGTAGGTTACTGCAGACAGGAGAGTGCAGGCCACAGGGGATATATATCTGGGGATATACTATATAAACAATAAAGAGGGACTGATCAGGAGATTTTAACTGTGATGATGCCATGTAGGCGCCTGCTGTCATTCGTACAGTAAACAAGAGCTTATTCACTGAAACGTTACATCTTATAGAGGAAGCAGCACCTGATGATAATGATGATGATGATGATTTATCTATTTATTTTAATTTGATTGATTTGGTTTAATTGGTCAATACAATTGTCCAATTAAGACAATTACAGGAGGAGGAATTTTACTTATAGAGAGGAGGGGAAATAATAAGTAGGTTTGCGGGCCGAGTATGTGGAGCCGTACATCCAGCTTCTTACCATATAGCGTAATCAATCGATGATCGAATGACTGATTGTATCATCTAATGATGGGTAAGCCTGCTGTAGCCTGCGGAGGACTGTCATTTTCACTGAAAAGTCGCCCCGCTCTCCTTCCTCCTCCTCCCAAACCGATAAACACATGTAGGCTATATCCCCATTTTGATATCGGGAGTAGGTTACGTTTCACAATAGGCTTCATCGCGTGCACGCGCATGTTTTTACGCTCGCGCGCGCCACAGCTCCGTCTAATAGAGCATACATCGGCAGCGATGCCCCTCAATAAGTAGGCCTGGGTACCCCGTTAATGCTATTTGCCAGATCACAGCCGTTTATTGGCCGTTAATCACGTCTATAGGTGTGAAAGGTTTTTTTTTAATCCAAGCGACGTTTTCTTACCTTTGAACAAAGCATACGAAGGACAAAGCCGCCAGAGCAGAGAAAATTCCACATAATTTATCTTCTTGACGACCCAACATCTCCACAAATCCTTAAGATATAGTTTCTATAATCCAACCAGTCCAGTGGTCCTCCCGAAAATGCACAAAAGTAAAAACTGGCAATCAAAAAAAAAAAAAAATAATTGCCTTTTTTTAAAAAATATCGAATAAACTAGCCTACATTTACGCATGCGATGTCTTCTGTTTTATTTCAAAAATGGGCTTCTCAATTTTTTTATTTTATTTAAAAAAAAAGAAAGAAATCTCGTAATTGGCCCCCGCTGTTTTCCCCAGCTATGGAAATCCGTGCAGGTCACAGAGCCCCTCGACCAACACCAGAAGATCAGACATCTTTGCTGAAAAAAGGAGCACACACAATAGTTTTAAAAGTGATGACAAGTGTTGTTCCCCTCAAAAAAACAAACACTGGCATGAATGACTGAGCAGCAGCCTCTTGATGATCAAATTGGTGGATGAAATTTCCCAGTCCAAATCTGCAGAAGAGGCATGGTTCCAGCGATGCTCCGGCGCCAGACTATTCCACAACCTGACGTTGTTCAAAGATATTTTGCTTGAGCTGGAAACGCTGGTCGGCTGAAGGGGAGCGGTGGGTTTAAAAAAAAGAAAAATGAAATCTTCATTCCCCCCCAAGGTTTTTTTTTTTTTTTTTTTTTTTTTGTTACCCCCCCTCCTCGTTGCTGCTGCTGCTGATGATGATGATGTAGATCAGCGCAAAGTCACTGAGGGGAAAATGCACATTGAAAAAGCACTGGGTAATATCTGATGCAGACGTCAGAGCAGGCTATATCACTCCTCTGGTGAAAAAATTAGATGCCGAGAAATATGGATGGCCCCTGATACGCCAATGCATGTATGACAGCGTCGGCTTTTCATATCAAAGAAGGAACAAGGAGAAGAAGAAGAAGAAAAGAGATGCAAACCTATTTGAAAAGTCCACTTGCCTCCGCTGTCCGATGTTAAATGGCGTTTGAACGCGTTAACGTGGTCCGATGCTCCTCTTCTCCAAACACTGAGCAAATGACTGAGATTCAACAGTCCACAGACACATGATGAGGGAATCTTGTCTCTCGATTTTTCCTGTTTCTTTTCTTTTTGTGTGTGTGTGTGAAGTTCTTAGTTGAAATTAAAACAATGTCCTGTTGAAAAGGGGGAGGGAGAAAGGGAGGAGGGGGGACACCTAAGGTGAATTCCTTAGCGACAGCCTGTTCATGCGCCGAATTGTCTGTCTATTCTCTCTGAAACCCATTAGGATGCTGTGTGTGTGTGTGCGCGCGCGCGAGCGTGTGTCGGTGCGTTTTCGTGCATTTCATCCACTTTGGCACATCTATTTATTTTGTCCTAAAACACACACACACACACATACACACACACACTAAGAGATACGCGCATTTACGCACCCACACAATCGCACTTTCAGGCACACGCGCGTAAAAACGCACAATCTTTTATTATTATCCTTAATATTTGTTATAATAATAATAATAATAATTGAATCTAACTCCTCATCACAGTCCAGAGCTCGCTCTTGTTGTCTCTTCGAAACATAAACATCCTTACTGGAAACCCGCACGTCACAATTCAAGAATCACACAAGCTTGTGTTTTATACAGAGGAGGAGGTTTTCTTCAGGGATCTCTGTGCTGTCCAGTTGCTAAGCAACCCAGCCGGCACTGATGCAGTTGTGGTGATTCGAAGGCTATGCGCAAAGGCTCATTTAAAGGAGTAGACCCAATGCTGTCACCACTGTGGTGTCAGTAGGACAAAAGCAGACAGGCAACTGATGGAGCATGGAGCCATATCTGCTATGATAGGAGGAGGAAGAAGGGGGGTGATGGTGATGATGGTGGTGGTGGTGGTGGTGGTGGTGGTGGTGGGAGGGGGGGGGGGTCCTTTCTTTTACAACACATGTAAAAGAAATGTGAGGTGTCAGGGATACCACACTCTACTGTTTTTTTGCTTCATCATCATTGTTCTCCTCATCATCATCATCATCATAAACATCAGCATCACTGTCAGGGCCACAAGTGCTTCTCAACTCCATGAGTCCATATAAACTCACTTTTCTTTAATAAAAAAAAAAGTTTTTAAATGTCACGTCTAGCAGCCATTTGTTGCTCTTGAATATTCTCTGCTGTCCTCCAAACCCAGAAATGAGGAGAAGTGAGTTTGTCCCTCCCACAGGTGATGTCACAGCACTAAAAAACAGACGGGAACTGGTGAAGCTGGAAAAATAGCACCTGTTTTGTTTTTTACTGGTTTGTATAATAATGTCACGGTCATGTCAACGTAAAACAAAAAGGAGATTAATTATGTGTTTGTATTGTGGCTTTAGAAGAGACATGACTCATGACCCTGTCAACAGCGTGGTCTTCTATTACCTCTAATCATATAACTGACATAATGAGCAAACATTAAATAGAATGGCACTTCAATTACACAGTGGACATCAGAGGGCAACACCATGACTGACTGGTCGTGACCTGGCACCCACGGGTGAGCAGTTACCTCACATGATCTACAGGACTCACACTGGTCACTTGTTGCATTGTGGGAGAGAACAGTTATAGTGTGAACCTATTAACACCTCTCACAGCTGGATGGTATGGAAACATGTACTAATAATTAGAATTAATGTGGATGTGCTCTCTGCAACAATAAATAATATAATTATCTATTTGCAATGTTTAGTAGATTCAAGATTGAATGCCAGTCTTAATCTAAAATGAAAGAAATAAAAATAAGAAATAAGAAAATAAAGTAAAATAAAGAAATATAAAGAAAATAAAATTTATGATTAACATTGAGTAAGATCTAGAAATAAAATAAAACATAAGCATAAATGTAAATAAGAGACAAGAATATAGTTTTTCTTGTTATTATAATTAAATGTCTAATTCCAAAGATTCTATATTTTTTGTATCAGTTTTTGTTCAGTTTTTAATTATGCATTTCAATTTTTTTATTTTTTAAGATAATTTTTCAGGCATTTTACTTTATCATTTTTTGCATGGTTTACTATTGAAAAAGGACTGAATACATCATAGAACATAATCTTTATTAAGAGCATGCTATAGTTTCTGTAGCCAACAGTTGCTCTCACTATATTATAACATAACTACAGATAAACTGAAGGTAGCACGAGGAGCTATACCTGCAATAATAACAATGCATGTTCAACACAGCCCAAACTGTTCCACTAATGAGTAAAGTGAAAATGTTAATCACGGAGTTTCACGTCCTGTTCCAGGTAGCCACTGACAGCAACAATACAGGATAAAGTAATGTTTATTTAGCAGCTTTGAATGCTGGGTAAACATCACACACTAATATTTTGGCAACCATAACCTTGTCAGTCTCTCCAGTGGCCTTTCACCATTGAATTTTTCTGTAGGTGCCAGTAACTTATGTTGTAATTCTGATAATATTGATATTCAGATAATTGCTGAAAAAGCAGACTTGTCCTTATAAGTATTCTTTGAAAGCAGTCCATCTCTTATAGTTAATGCTGGTGGGAGCCATAGTGAAGCAGTGTCGGTACATAATGGAGTGTAATATGGAGCTGGAACCTGTATGACAGGATGCTACATGGTTCTCTTCAGTCTCCAGGCATGCTCAGTGTCTGCTCCTCTCCACAGTTGCACAACAGCATTCCCATTCACCGTATCCCCTGATCACTGCAATTAACTCTAATTGGCATCTATGACGAGGAGATCCAAGCCCCTGAGATGTCCATGTACCATGCTCTTTTTTTTTTTTTTCATTCATTCATATGTTGCATAACACACATGTGAGTTACTGGGTCACCCTTGCTCCTCCGATATAAATAGTATCACATGGTTAATGCATTGGTGCCTTCTAGTCACTCGTGTTCCCTCCAAGTCACAGATGATGCGTTTACAACTGATGTTTTTGGAGATGGTTGGGCTGAATGTACAGTATGGGGTTGACTTAATGAGAATGCTCTTCACATTAATGTGTTGTAGGAGGCTCGCTCTGATTTGAGAACACAATTGATGCATCTCATGAAGAAATAAAGTTCTGTTTACGGAGACGCAGAACGGAAGGTGGAGGTGAATTGATGGTTTAAGGTAATGCCCAGTGAGTCATAGGTCGGACAGGGTATCAATGCTGTCTCACCTAGTGTGAACAAGCCTGACCCAAGTCTGAACTTGAAGATCTGTATCTTTCAGTGTATTTTATTACCCAACCAGACTTGCCTAACCTCGACTAGATGGAGAGAAGGGTGATGTGACCTCATCAGTTCAGGTTTATAGGTAAAAATCTTCTCTTTAAAATAGGTTGACAAAAAATACAAATATATAATAGAATATATTAAAGGGGTAATCAAACAGAAGCAGTTTAGGTGTTTAATCTGACAGCAGACTCATGACTTAATTTAGAATAATCCTCTAAAAGTCCTCCATACAAGCACTAAACAGCAGGTGGATCAACTCAAATACACATAGGGGTATTGTATGTGCATGTATTTATTGTATAATTATCCACTGTTCACAATAGTATCTTACATTGTGATCACACAGGCAGGTCAAAGCAACACTGCCAGAGCTCACTTCCCCCCCCACTATGTAACCGTGCACCTGACAAGCTCAGAGAAAATGAAGGTTCGACTTCAATGTACATCACGCCACTCATTGACCGCAGTGATGAGATTGGAGGCTTTGAAAACACACAGCTCTGAAGCACTACCTCGAAGCAGGCTACCAGGCAATTGTTGCTATGCTACCGGAGAAAGCCCAATCAAAGTGCAGCGTGTTGCTCGTTGAGGATGAACTGCACCACAATGTTCCAAATACTTGTGAGGAGCGCTGTTTATACCTCAAACCACAGATAGCACACAAGGAAGGAGGAAAAGTGCACGCTAATGCTTCCACTTTGTCCACCTCAGGAAAAAAACAATCATGTAAACAAGTCAGGATGATGCACCTCATGAATAATATGCTTTATTGATTATTAGACTGTAAGTGCTGTAGTATATATATATATATATATATATATATATATATATACACAACAGACTGGCAGATGGAAATCATTTTTGTGATTTATGACCTTATTCTGACTTAAATCATGCCCATTCTTGATATTTAAACATGGTCATAAAAATGAAAAACACACAGCTTCAATATTTCCTCCTCGCTTGGTTTCATGCGCTGTTGTTCAGCTCTTGTGTTAGATTTTAGGTTGCTCACAGCAACGTACCAATGTTCTAACATAATGAGAAATTAATGAACATGTGCTGATTGGCCATAAACAAGAAAAGTCGTAGTCCTTGAAGAAGATAAATATTTTAAAAGGATCAATAGTGATGACATCAGAATAATACCAATCAGATTGAGCAGAGGTCTTAGACATGTCACATCACCCTCTGGTAAACAACACTCTTTTCAAAATTTTACTGCGATTAACATGTAATTGAGTCCACATCCAGCTGGCAGCTCAACACACAGACTACCTGTTCATCCTAAATGACAAAACAAAAGGCTCACCACCCTGCAGGCAGTACACAACTAACTGACCTGAAACACTCATCTGTCCTGTACACTGGAGGAGTGCACATCTCAAATGGTCACATGGCTCACCGGCTTCCAAAATTAGCATGGATGGAGCGCAACACTTGATGCTAAATAGCTATTGATGAAGGACAAACACTAATACGAATCTGTAATTCTGCCCCTTACCTCACCCATGTCCCTTTGCAACTCTCAGTACATTTCATTTATGGAACATTTGGGGCAGCGCATATTTAACCGGACCCTCGTGGCCTTTTATTGATACAATCAAAATGAATAATTAAGTGTTTGCAAAGGTCTGGCACGAGGTTAATCTTCTCAATGGTTTATCAATATCAAAACAGCACGGTCTATGACGCATATGTCGTCCAGCAAAGGTTTCAATTCTCTTTCTTTTTACTCTCTGTCTTATGAGTGAGGGAATGTAAGTGTGCTTGTTTGTCGTTGCATGATCAGTATATCCTGTCTGTGTGTGTGTGTGCGTGTGTGTGTGCGTCACATTTGCCTCATTTTTGGCCACTGGTTTATCTTTTATTAAACCCAGTCTTAGTATTTCTCACTGTGAGGATGACTTTAGGTTTTTTTTCCTTTTCTTTTTTCCGGTCACTCTGTTATTCCTCTGGAAAAGGGCTAACCCGCCGTTGAGCTCTAATTTGCATTCAAAGTGTCTTCATTTCAGTTTTTGCCCTTAAATTCAAATGTCAAAGCCTGATGCAACAGCCTTTCTGTGTTGATAAGAGAAGAAGCAGTGGGTGTCAACACCAAAGAAAACATGGATCCACCACCATACATCAAAAATATGCATCACTTCATAAATAGTAGCATCCTGTCAAAAATAGCATTGTAGCATCCCTTTCCTCTTTTCCTATCTGTATTCTACGTGGGGTTTCTACACGGAACTCCTACGAGAAAGGGTTAATGAATTCCTCACACAGATAGATATTGCCATGGAAACAGCTGCGTGACTGCTTGCAGCTTGTATACACACAGGAGAAAAAAAAACAATGGTGCCAAAGGTATTTTAAAATTCAGCGAGCAGAGGCTTTCCAGTGAACCTAACTGCATTTAAGATTTTTTTTTTAACAAGCGCAGAGCCACAAAGAGTGAGGAGTAGCCACCTTGCACCCTCACCCTTCTCCCTCCTCTTCCTCCTCTCTCTGTCGCCCTCTGCCTCTCTCCATCTTCTAAATTGTGATTGGCATTCGAGATGCATTTGAAACAGCCACAGAGTTAATACATTCAAAAAGTATAAGGTCTGGATGTGGTAGATGGGAAATAATACTCCGTCGCACTGCTCTGTCATTTCCTTTTGCAATAACAAAGTACAAACACACACACACAGACGCCAAAATTGATGCGTGTACGCACACACACACACACTCTAACACAATTCCAGCAGAGAATAATTAATTCTCAATATGATACAGACCTAAGGCAATGTGCCTCGCGGTTGAGCTGAAAGAGAAGGAAGAGATTGAGGGCCGTGATGCTGCTTACGTTCTCAAATATAGAAACGTGCTAATTCACACATATGTACAAAGTGTAGATGTATATGTAATAAGTATTTGTCCCTTAAAGATTAGACACAATCCTTTGGTCTGTCTTCAAAACAGGTGGGACTGTACGACATGTTCTGGTAGAAGAAGCGAATCCATCTCAGCGCAAAAACATGTTCTTTTAGTACCATTAGCCATCGTCCCAATAGGGAGTCAATAGTCTCTCACACTGGCCAAATGGACTTTTATGCTTGAGTCTGCAAATATGACTCTATAGGTTGGTTCCTATTCACCACTGGCACTCAGCTGTGGAAGCAAAATAACTGTATTTAGATTCATAAATATTTTGGAGATGCATTGAAAAGCTTTTAAGTCCATAGAGAGGAGTCGGCATAAAGATGCAAGGAACTGTAGGTGCAGCGGCCATAAAGCATAGAGTATTTGGTAAACAAACAAACAACCAAAGAGAAAAGATAAACAGGGACAAGAAGTAACATAAAACGCACACACAATAAAGCTTATGCAGTGACTTGCAGAAATCTACAGTATGTGGCTTTCGGTTCATCTTGGACTAAAAAGGTTGTCATGCATTTGAGCTTGTTTTTCCTTTTTCTTGCATCGTCCAATCAGAAACAAGAGCGTGGAATTCTCCCAGGAACTGAACCATATTCCATCAGCATGTGTCCTGTCCATTACACTGGATGTCGAGTGTGTAGTAGCCCCTATTTTTCAGATACATTCACTAGGTTGCGGCAGCAACGACAACATTCTTCATGCTTTACGTTAAAAGCAATTTGGCCATGTAATGGTGTGCACAGAGTTTTCAGTACAGGTTCACATGTCATTGAGTGTCTCTGTGTTAAGATTCTCTTTTTCTGCTTGAATCAAATAAAAGAAGTCAACAACTATCAGCCACGATTGGTCAGAAAATGACACCGGAACACGGCTCACGTGGAATCAGTCAGGTCATAATCTGAGCTCAGAGCAGCAAATCAGTCAATTGTGTTAAGTTTTTTAAGCCACATTCATGCAGGTTAATTAAAAAGTGATGGATTTTAGCAATCCCCTTGAGACGCAGCAGGACAAACGGTGGTCAAGTACACAGCTGAAAGTAGATCATAATTGGATAATGATGTTTTAGCAATTCCTTTTGGGATCCAATCCTCTGATGGGAATTTTTAATTGACGAGGTAGCTCACAGCTGCCAGAAGTTACAAGATTAGCTGACTATCATAGCTTATCACACAGACTCAGAGAAGTAAGTCATAAAGCAAATTAGTGGGAGGCTCTGTGACTTTATCAAAACAGGTAGATATATTATTTGCTAAATGAGCTGTGGATGGACACTATCATTCTTTACAGCCAGACATTACACGCCAGGCTTTTATAGTGACATGCAGGCGAGACATTAAAGGTACAATTTCTGAGATCGTCTTAAATATCAACATCTATAATAAAATAAAAATCTAATGTCTGTGACCAGAATGACGTGTCAATTCATATGTAGTAGTGTCCTATTGGATTAGCTTTGCATTAGCACTAAAAACAGGAGGCAACAGTTAGCATCTCTAAATGCAACACTTGTCATGTCTTCCAAAACAGAGCTTTGAAAGTACTGATACTGGTGTTGTGGCAACAGTAAGCACAAATTACTCCAGGAAGTCACAGCTCCAGGCCAAAAAAAAAAAAAAAAGACCCAAAAACATGACAGTTCTACCCTAACATCACACAAGGTTCTAATATCAGAGTGAACTTAATGACCTGCACGTTTGCTGTGAAGGCAAATGATTCATGTGACCTCAGTGACTCACCGAATGTTGTTGGGTTCACTGGAGGATATAGACTTGGAGGTCCCCACTACTCAGTCAGTTCTGAAAAAGTCTTTCAGATAAGAGGTGAAACAACTTCCAGATTTTCAGTCAAGTCCAGTTTCTTATGAAACCTGTGATCATGCTAAGCTAAGTCGTGACAGAAATGTGCAAATCTTGCACGTTTTAGCTTTAATATCTTTTGAAATCCACTGCCTACACATATTGCTATATGTTTGACTTTTTTTCCTAATTGAATGGTATTTTCAGTCTCCATCAAAATGCATCAGATCAGGTTTATGCATCTTCATCAAAAAATAAAAATCACACATCAAACCTGTCACTGAAACAAACGTTACGAATGTACATCTTCGCACCTTATATGCCAAGACGACTGAATTAAACAAAACTTATTGCATAAGAAATTCACACAGCCTTAGGAGTTACTGTGACTTCTCTCAGCATCTTTCAGCAGGCAGGAAGTTCACACCAATGTCGTCAGGTCACAGGTTTTTATCCAGACACCTCCAGAACTGGCTGCAGTTACGAGTGACACAACAACACATTTTCAGAATTCCTAATTATTTTCTCAGACACTTTAAACCACCTAGGAGTAGAGCTGTAGCCTGATGCATCAGACATTTTCACATCATTTCACTTTGTGCAAAGCGTCTGAAATCTATCCAATGGCATACGTTTGCTCCATAGAGGGTCAGATACTTTCTGCTCCAACCAATCGCTACTGCTTGGTTGTGGACGCACCCGGAATGCACCTAGTGGTATCCATGTATTAGCGGCATAACAGGGAAGTAGCCGTTAAGCATTAATTGCAAACATGTGTGTTAGCGAGCGTTGTCAATTCTACAACTTATATGCGCCTACATCATATGCCTCATCAACTTCGTTCAGTGTCGCTCAAACTACACCGGAAACTCAATCTTGAACAGTTGAGTTCAACGTCATTGCTTTCAGGCCTCCCTCTGTGCGCTGATTGGCCTGAACAGATGAGAACCTGTGCAAACCGAATCCTACAAGCAGCTCTCTGACCAAGTGTTGAAGCTCAATGGAAATTGAGTGGAGGCACTAGGCGGCGCTAGCCTAGCTAGCAGAGCTGCAAAATATAAGGATAATGATTAAGAAATATGCAATAACACAGTGCAAAATCACAAGGCGCCATTTTTAGTTTGAGAACAAAGTGTTTTATGACGCTCATAGCACCATCCTGCTTCTTGAAGCAGGTGAACATGGAAGTAAGTAGGAGGGAAGACATATTTTGAGATTCCAAAGAAAAGGACCCCTCATTTCCAAACTACAGAGGAAATCTCAGCATCTAGGGAGTTGTGTTGATTCACTGGTATTGATCAATAATCCTGTCAACCCACCAGAGATATATTATGGTCATTTTGTGCGATGGGGCAGTAAAATCTTACTTATTACCCCTTTACAGTAATGTGGAGCTGTTATTTATTACAGACATTATTTAGCCTGATATTCAGTTTTGAATCAGCTCTGGTTGTATGCTGACCTTGAGCCTCTGTGTTATCACCACACTTCTTTCATTATAAATATCTGCACACGTGGCATACAACACTGAAACTTAATTAAATTAAATTTTACTTTTCAGAAAAAAAATGTATTCCCCAAAGTAATAAATGTTAAGAATGCAAATGTTCTACTGAAGTGAAATGTCACTGAAATGGATGGGTTACATTACAGTAGATGTAAAAGCTATCTGCCCCTGTTTTATGTAGCTGGTCTGCAGCATCTAAAGGGAAAAGTGTTGCTTTCACATATTTTTTTTTAATGGGAACCAAAGTGAAGCAGTCATTGCATTTATTGTATGTGAAGGACATCTCTACTAAATTTGTGTTTGCGATTATTGCTTTGTAAATTTAATATCTACACTGTTAAATGATAAATAAGAAATTACTGTTCCGAACATGGCCGCACAGTCCCGTTTGGGACTTTCTGCAGCACTGAATGGGAAACTGTCCTGAATGGTTCCCTCAGAAAAGCCAAAGAAAGCTGCTCTTTAAAGGAGGTGGGGATGTTAGTCAGACATGCATTCACCGAACCAACCACTTCTTCTTTTAAAAATTTTTGAATGCATTTCCAATTCATGTTAGGCTTGTGTTGCTTTGTTTTCCAGTGTTGAATTGTCTCATTGGTGTCCCTTGTGGCTGGTGGGATAGAAAGCTGAACCTCAACCATCCAAAAAATATCAAAAGCTAAATTTATCTCATGTGGGTATTTCTATCTTTTTGTCGATTGCTAGAGTATTCCACATATAGTATGCTAAACAGTATTTCAATGACCCACAAATTAAGAAAACAGTGTGAACCCCTAAATTACGTGCTACTGGTATGTTGTGTAGTAATGCGATTTTTGGTTAACCAATAAAAGGTGAGGTATCCCTGCTATGTCGTGGTTCAGGCCATGTGTTCAGACACAGCTGTTTGCTGACCCTCAAACTTTTGTCCAAACCCAAGCAGCCAATTATAGCCATTCTGTCAGTGTGCCCATTTCTGTCAACGTGTCCACTTGTGTTGACATACCTACCTGTTTCTGTCAAATTGTCTATATTTCAGGGCCGTGGCTATAGATATACTCAGGGAAACACAGCAGCAGTTGCTCACAGACATTCTGTAACAAAGAAATCCCTGCTTGTAAATCTTGATTTCTTGTGAGTAGAACAAAGGCGCACAAATGTTATTGAACTCTGGATCTACATGGGAAATTCAGGCAGAATCTCAAGTATCATCTCAGGGGCTTAAAATGTAAATTACAATGTTGCTTCAGTTCTTCAGCTTTCAATCTTGCCAATTTTATCACGGCTGAAACTATTACTCACACTTTCATCTAGCTTGGTTGGCTGCTCCATCAGTTCACCTCCACTGATGATGATGATCATGATGCCAAAATTTTTCCTTCTCAGTTACAATTATTCCTTATTTCCTGCCTTTTCCTGCCAAGCTAAATCCATCCTTGGGTACTCCCAAGACTGCAGTTAGGCTTTCCTTGGCTGAGATTTTTATGAGTTGGCATCTCTTGAAGCCTCCTTCAGAAACCATGCAGGCTCACTGTATGACCCCACAGGACCAAATGTCTAGTAGCAGGAAAACCCACGCTTCTCTGGCACCTCAGCCAGACAAATAAATTACTGTGCCCACACACTCAGAGACAGAACAATGAGCTTAGTTGCTATACTCCAGACTTGATACTGAACTGCATGCGACTGACTGACCTGTACCAAAGGTCGGTCACAGGAGAGGTCACCAAGCCCTGGATGATAATTATAATCCAGAACCTGTTTAATTTAACTATCATCTTTAATGAGTAAGGGAGTAGCAGAGACTGGCGGTGGGCTGCTGTGACAGATGGTTTATATATAATGACTCACAATAACTGCCACCATCATGTCTTGTAGAGCGCAGTGGAGTCGAGAGTACTATTCAACCAAGCCATGGACACAGTCCAAAACAGATATGACAGCCCGTAGGCCATTTGTCCAGGCTGACGATTAAATGAACCACTGTGGAAAGGTAGCTCACTGTCCTCAGCTGTCCCAGTCCAAACACAGACAGGCATTGCAAATGTCCCTTAGTCGAGAAGCCTCTGGGCTTTTCCCAGCTACCCACGGCCGCCAATCTGACTGCCACCAACGTGTAAGCCTGCAAGTCAGAGATGCCACAGAAAGCAGTCTACCATAGCATAACAAAATTAACTATTAGGAACCCAACCAATCATATTAACCTTTTATTGTGTGCTGGTACCAGCACCCTTGAGTGAAATCCCAGGCATTAATCATATTCATTGGTTGTACCAGCAGCTTCGCGCCTTAGTTTCAGGATGGTTGGTTACCCAATACTATTCAGTCAATACGTTGTTCAATCATAAAGCAGTCCAGTCAATAAGTTTTAACTTTTATTTACAAGCTTGTTTGTAACAGGAAGACTGAATGGAATCATTAGAAAAATGTTTCCTCTGTGGTTCTGACCAAGTCAAAAGAGCCTTGGAAAATCATTTTATTATTGAAGACCACAGCATGGGGCCTTCCAGGCATCTGTGCCATGGTCCATCATTTCAAAATCTATCTGTGGGTGTGAACTGCACCATTCATCAGCATATGCCATTGCTGACGTCCTGGGTGCTACTATCTTAAATCACACAGGTAGTAGCCCGCTGTGATGTACTACCATGTGCTGCAGCTCTGTCATATTTCAGCCCTGTGTTCCCATCAGCAGCAGGAATAGCACAGGTGTCACTTTTAAAGAGGAACTGCCTCTGCAGGAGAAACAGGGGATCAGACTAGTTCTCAAGGCAGAGATACATCATAAATATTATTTTTGCATGGATCTCTCAACACTTACATTTAAATTCAAAATTGATTTAAATAATTGAAGTCTTAGTACATGAAATGTTAGTGGTGACAGCACATATCATGCTTATAGGATGGGTAGTGAACAGCCTTTACCAGTGGACCACACCACACTCAAAATGACATTCACCACATTCTGGGATTCAGTCTTTTTCCATCATGCAAGCTTTAGAGTTAGTGGAGCACATCCATAAACCAGAAATGATTCATTTACGACCAGATGCCAAGAGGAGACTCCTACTGGTAGCTGTCTCACAGTTGAGTAAAACACTGAAATGACAGTGTCCATTTCTTTACTCAGAAAACAGACAAGCCAACATGTGGTACTGCTGCAGGCCCTTAAGGCCACTCTCACCATCCATCTAATTCACAGGCTGAACTGTGTATGTACAGTATGTAGTTCATACACACTCATTACATATTCATACAGCATGTAGCAATGCTTTAAGCTAAACACTAGAGTGGAAACATGCTCACAATTACAATGCTAGTATGTTGATGTTGAACTCTTCATCATAGCTTTTAGTTATATTCAAAGAAATAAAACTGGTGAGAATGTCATTAGTTAATTAAGAGAAATAAAAAACCTAAGTAGGAAATAGGAAGGAAGTTTTCTACTTAGTGCAATAAAAAAGGTCAAGAGTTGACTAGAGTGGGCACCTGGATGGCTGAGTGGCTAAGGCGTACCGCGTTGGCATATACGCTGTGCACATGTTCGCAAGTCGAATCCCGACCGAGCCAACCTTTCCTGCGAGTCCTTCCCCCTCTCTCCTCCCTGTTTCCTGTCTCTAGCAAAAATGCCCCCCCAAAAAAAAGAAACTAAAAAACTATCCTCAGACTACCATCAATGCCTGGACAACACTTTACAGCAACAGTCCACCATTTATCTGCACAAATAGTGGACTGACAAACAAAGCTAATCTTAGAGAAATGACAAAAGCATGGCTTAAAATCTCTCCATTATCCAGTAGGATTACTTGCCCCAACCCATACTCTTGCCATTAATTTTACATTGCCCATATAGGCACTGCAAGTATATGGCATCCATATGATTTAGATCACTATACAAGCCAAACCACTAAAGTGCATCATCTGGCTCATCAAATCACAATCCAAGTATCCAGATCCACCACTTAATCTATCCTGGCATAAATGGATGATGAAAATTGCAGTGAAACAGCCGACGCCAGGATTGTCTGCCCATTTGACACTATGCTAACTATGCCAAGAGCTCTCATGTTTGACACCAACATACACACAGTCGTAGTGGCATACTGCCACTTCCAATTCATTTGCTGACACTTTCATATAGATTTTTTGCCATCTATCCTCTCTCTTTATCTGCATAGCTAATGAATGGGATATTGTCATTTTGCAGCTATTGCCCCTGCTAACAGATTTACTTTGAAACTGACACCTTTTGCAAGACACATTTTGTTTTGTCAGACTTGGCTGTGGAAGTCAGACTTCAGAATAATCTATAACTTATTTCAGTTGAGAATTTTCCATTTTTTTTTTTTTATAGTAGAAGTTCAGATCATTAAAAATGCTTAAAGGTGACAGAGAATCAAAAAACGTTTTTACCTCACCTTTATTGAAGAACGGTAGTCCACCCACATACAGGAACATGCGAAATGTGCTAGAAATTCTGAACATCTCCACAGTCCGGGAGTTTATTTTACCAAATGACTCAACAGACCCTGCATTTATTTGGCACAGGCATCTATATGAAACTGCCGTTTAATTTTTTAACACCATCTATCGAGGTACCGCAGCATTGCACATCGTTACCTTTTTAAGTCTTTTCTTGTCATTTATCAATGGAAACTTGTAATCCATGGTCGGATTCACACAGCACATGGCCCAATGTAGCCCCGTCTTTTTAAAAGTGGGCAGAGCCCTGTACATGCCCTAGACTCATAGTGTGAGTGGTATCAGAGCAGAACTGGAGTGAAATGGAGTGAGACGGAGCGATCGCTACGGCCTTTGAATAAAAACCTACACCGCGCACTGACTATATTTTGCACACTCCGCTCACATCCTCTGGTCTGGGTGTGAGAGAGTTAGAATGTGAGAAATTCAACGACAAGGAGAAAATCAGGCCCGGCCTTTATTTGAGACTGGCGTTTGTTGCCCAAATGTGTTGCTGCCCCTGGCTAATAAAAGAGACAGCAACTTGGCTTATTTGCAGCGTTAGAGTATATATTATCAATATGTAGCTTTGTAATTTTAGTTCTGAGGTTAATTGAAATATTTTATGTTACAATATGTAACAGAAGTACAAAATGACCTAAGGTCAATGCCATTTTAGTCCTGAGCAATCAGAAAGCATTGTACTGTTCACAGCTCATTGGTGCCACTGATTGTGATGAGATCAATACATGGATATACTGGGAGAGGAAGAAGCAGAATATATAACATGCCCCTTCTTCTCTTAAAAACTACACCATGTGAATCAGTTATGTAAGTCAAGACCATAATAAACATATTAATTATCAAAATGATTATCATACTTAGTGCAATTACTCATATATTAATGAGACTTGTCTTGCCAACACACAGGCTTAATACACATTTTTCAGCTCTGAATATCACCTCCAACTCCTTTGCAATAAGAAATCAATTTTTACGTACGTGCATTCAGTCTTGGTTTTTCTTTTTCATAGTATACTAAAACTCTGCATTTGTTCACTTGGCCCACAATAGAAATAAAACCATTGTGTGTGTGTGTGTGTGTGTGTGTGTGTGTGTGTGTGTAAATTAAGCTTTTCAAGGTGAAGTAAAAGTTGACAGTTAGGACAGAAACTAGTCAATTCTGTGGCTGCCAATCTAAAGCCATGGTTGTAGATCGTAACGTGAGTCTATGTCAAAACTACCATTGAAAAAAATCACTTTTGTTGGCTTCTGAATGTCTTTTTGGGTCCATACTGCCTCTACATACACTGTGAGTCTGATAAAAAGCCTCAATTGTTTAAACAGTAAATTCACCAGTGTTAGAAACGGTGTGCTTAAACCATCCATTTAGATTTGTCTCCATTATGTACACAGACACACAGACAAGGATATTTGAATAACTACATAACTAAACTACATGCAATTTGCTCAAATGTGCTAATTTTGGTGTCGAGTTGTACTTTGCGTGAGATTGTGGCCCAACTTGGAAATTTATGCCCAAATGTAGCTCCAGTGCTTGACCCTTGACACTACCAATGTAACACAAATCAGAAGATAGTCTGAATCTTAAAGAAATATCATATTTTTCACTTTTTACACTTTTTATAAGGGTTTGGTATCCATGAAAAGATCTAATTGTGGTTTTATGTACCAAAAACTGTCTGAAAACAGTTCCTCTCTAATGCTTCTCTTTAGGTCTCCAGCAAGATCAGGGTGTTTTGAGTCAACAAACCAATCTGATTAGCCAGGACAACCACAGGCAACAGATTGCAGCCTATAACTGGTAAACCTCACCAGTAGATTTAAATGGTGATGGTCAAACTGTTAAATTTGTACTAAAATGCTCCTGCTGGATTCAGTGTGCAGCTACACACGGAAAGATCAGTAGAATAATAGCAAACAGATGGTTGGAAAGGCAGAACATAATACTAATAAGAGTCCCTAATATTTGGCGTGGTGGGCTATGATGAGATTGTGGACAAAGTTACTCAAGTTGTATGCAATTCTCAATAGATGAAATAGGTGTGATTTGAGACTAAATATGAGGATTGTCAGGATTACTGGTAGCATCACAGGTGGAGGACACAAGTGCAGGCACAGAAAGACAAGTGGGTGCAGTGAAGAAGAACATCTTTAATGAAGAAAATAAGGCTACAAGCAGATGGGGGGATAACCAGGCAGAGGAGTTTAAAGCAAACAGAAACAGACAGAGTCCTTACGCAAGGAACACAAGGGAACATTAGCAGCAACCAAAGCACACAATCTGACAAAGACTGGAATAAATAGATGAAAGGATGGTTTAGAGTGTGGGAACAGGTGTGTTGGTGGGTGTGGCAGAAAGGTGAGTGCAAACAAGGTGGAAAAACTGAAGAGATGAGGGCAGAAGCAGAGGAACCAAGGAGGGAACAGGAACAGATTGTGACTTAAATTCAGAATAAATAATAACAGCCCCTTTTATTTGATAAAAACAGTTCATTGCATTTGCAGATTTTTTTCTTGTGTCTGCATGACTTTGGATGGAAGCTTCTTTTTTATTATAAATAAACCTCCAATGACCCCAAATACTAAATTAAAAATCAAACTTGATCTATTGTTCACCTTCATTGACACAATTACAGTTAATCACTTTTAGTTTTAGTTTACTTAAAATAGGCTGAGATGAGGAATTTATTTTGGAAGTCGCACCGGAGAGCACCCAAGTATAAGCTATACCACGAATCTCAACTGGAACAACTTAGGGTTAAAAGCTTGGTGGCACCTGATTGGTTGATCAGAAGCATTACTACCAAAGTGCAAACGCACAAGTACAGTATCATATATATATATATACTTTGTTTAGTTTCTTACACTATTCTTCCTCAAGGCTCATATTTTCCTACAATTGTGTAGATTTTGTTCTGGCCCTAGTGAATCCAAGTCACCAACAGGAACAGCTGCAGAGCCCACACTAGGGGTGTGTGGTGTGTGTGTGTGTGTGTGTGTGTGTGTGTGTGTGTGTGTGTGTGTGTGTGTGTGTGTCAGAGGAGTGCATGTGTGTGTTTGTGTGGTAGAGTTCAGCCAAGGGACCTGAGCCATCTCCAAGCAGCTGCGCTGCTCTTTCAGAGAGGTGGCCTTACATAGATTGGAACAAATAAATCAGGTATAAGCAGCACATATATGTCTGCTCATCACTGTTTAGGAAGTACTCATTTAGCTTGTTCCAACTCCATAAAATGATTAAAATCATGTAACATAAATTTACAAAGCAAGCCTCTGACTCAATCAACTATTAAATGATTTATGCTATAATTAAGCACACAATGCTTAGAGTATAATCACAATCAATATTACAAATAAGCACATGACTGACTGACTTGTTTTCTCTCTCTCCCTCTCTCTCTCTCTCTGAGATGGTCAGTGTTGAATTAAGCGCACTTGAAGGCTGATTATGCATTCTTCCGTAATGTGGCCTTCAGTGGCTACTAATTTAGAAACAGAATCTTCCCCAGGGCTTCTTTCTGCTTTGCTGAGTATATATGGATTCTCGTATAGATGATTCACCTCATATTCCAAAAGCACAAGGTTGTAGAATCATAGGCAGGTCTTACTGGGTCATGGTTTTGGACCTCCATATTTCTCCTGGCGAGTAACGCTCTCACACTAAACCAATCTCAGAAAGTAGCGGTCATCACTGCAGGCGAACCAAGCCCTTCTCTTGTGGTGTCAAACCAAATGTAAACTAATCTGTCAACCTAAATGTGCACAGCTCAGTATTCTGCATGTCTAAGAGACCCGAGGGGAGAAACTCATATACTGTACAGAATCAAGCAAAGACAAGGCTAGAGCCAACTGAAGGGCCTGGAAAGCAAAGGGATTGTGTAGCATGAGAGAGAATAGGGAAACACAGATTTGTTTTTTGGCACTGTTACAATGATTTTATGATCAGAATAATATTTTTTAACCTTTGCATTTATGATAAAGGTCTTTAATGCTACATGATACAAAAACAGCACATTGGGAGTAATATTTCTATACGTTTTTAAAAATTGTTTTTATATTTTTTTGTAATCCATTTAGTCTCATTTGGAAAATGTTTTTGAGACATGTTGAGTATCGCTAGCATCACCCGTCCCTTGGGTCTTATGGTTATTTGTGTGTGAAGATCCAGCGTAGGTGCGTAAAATGTGTCACATTTGTGCTTTCTGATCTCATCTGACAGAGCTGAGAAAAAATGGTGGTGACAAAACAGTGCTGATTTGTGCAGATGTGGACTGTCCTGAGGGAGCCCTTTTGCGCACGCGCTTCATTGATTTCCCAACTGAGGGTAACTGTGGAACCAGAGGTCAGACCCTAATGCCCTTGCACAAATATTCACCCTTTTAGAGGAATGGGCTATACACAGTAAGCAGGCAACTAAGTGTAATATCACTTTGTACACACATCACCACTTGTGTCAAACAGTCGTGTCCTAACTTTCACCAGGGTTTAACACCATGAAGAAGTGTCCAGCCATACAGATAAATAGATACAATATCAATAAGTAACCATCGATATCCTGTGGTTAGTTTTGTAGCAATTCAGTAAAGCTATTGGTTTCTCTTCTAGTAAAGAGAATTAGAGGCCACTACATCACTTACCCCACACTGTCAGCCCAGAAGTGGCATACGACTGTCTCCCCGCACATTCATCATGCCATTGCCGCTGAGGGATAGCAAGCAAGGCCAAGGAATGAGGAAGGAGAAAAAAAAAGAAGAGGGAAACATATAATTTTAATGGCATTTATAATTGATTTTGGTTGTCAATGCTAAAACATTAAATACTGTTCGCTGGACCGGTAGTTTAATATCATGGCATATTCCATCATTGTCATTTTTCAGTTGAAAATCATCAATCTGTTTGTCAAGTTGAATAAAAAGCCTTACGTTGTAATGTTGCATTTGGTCCATTCAGCAGAATTTTCTGAACTACTATATATGCGGGAGGAAAAATTACATAATCTATTTAAAATAGATCTCTGCTACATAATGTGGCAGTTAATAAATGTGGCAATTTCCATAAACTTTTATCATCAGTTCTGCTCAGATTATTTGTTTTTGTTTGAGTGGAAAAAAAAACAAAACAAACAAAACAAAACAAAATGGTAAACTGCTGACATGCCCTCTTGTCCTACCATTGTAAGTACTCTTGTACAATCAGAACCTGAAAGACAGGATTGATTTATGAATCTATCTCCTTCTGCCCGGAGGTATTGATAGACCACTCGTCACACCGCATCTCATTGCCAGTATTGACTGCGCTGTATTTCAGGGTGGGGGGCTGTGACCTTAGATACCGTTGTGGATTGCCTGACTGTCACACACTTCACATCAAGGGTCACACACACATACAGCCCATAACACCAGTGTAAGATAAGTCCACCTATTGTTCACCGAGAACACTCTGTCTGATTATCAACAGAGTACTCTTCAGATTTATACTCCAACATAAATATACATGTAGTGTATAGTGAAGAGGGAGAAGAAGTCCTCAGGTCATTCATTTAAGTAAAAGTAGCAACATCACAATCCATCGTGCTGTTCTCCTCAAGATCCACTGAGACACAGCTCCTTTAAATCAGCTCCTATATATTGCAGTATGTATGCGCTCTAATCACATGTAAATATGTCTATTTATAGACGCCTGTGTGTTTACATGTGTTGGTGTGTGTGCAGTGGGGTTCCATGTGTTTCGCATAATGAAACCTGCTTGAAATATTGCAGGTTTTGGATTATTTGCGCCTCCGTTTATGTTTGTTGGCATGCGTGGGACGGCTCTGGAAGCGTGACAGGTGAAGCCTCCACCTGGCCCCGCTGGGTCCCACCTGCTCCCTCGCTGGCAGGTGACACCAAGGGGGCCGACTGTTGCCACAGGAAACGGACAGAGCAGTGAAAGGATTTCTTTTAGGGGCAATCTGGAGGACCACGGGTGAGCACTTAGTTCCTCAGGGCTGCTGGCATCTGTTGGCGCTTTTGGACTGGCACAAAAGGCAACACATAATTAACTTCATTATCTCACCTGGCATTGTTAGTTTGGGAGCAAGCATATTCTTTTATCCTTTAATGGTGTGCAGGCTGTATTAAATATGAGGGTGTGCATCAGTCTGCTCTTCGCCTCTGTGGTGTATTTCTGTCTCCTGCTTATGTTTCATTGGAGCTCCTCTCTAGAAACCCCCACCCTCTTCATGTTGGTACCACTATAGCTCCTATGACTGTCTGTACTTCTCTCTCTCTCTCTCTCTCTCTCTCTGTGTGTTTTTTGTGCATCTAACGCCACTGAACACTGAACACAGAGGCTTTCGCTGACAGCATATGTTTTTTTTTTTTTTCCCGATGCCCTGCCACGTGACTGGAAGGAATCCCACATGTGGAATTGAATGCACGTCCTGTTTCTCAAACGAGACGGCGACTTACAATGGTTGAAAATATTTTGATGAAGAGATGACTAATGGTTGTGACATCTGTGATGGAATAATGTAGATGCCGGTTTGTTTGCGCTGCTTCAATTAGTCCAAACACTGACAGGATTTGAAATGTTTTGAATAAACAATTCAAAATCTTCTTTTTTGAAGCAGGAAATAGATTCCTAATTGGAAATACTATTCAAAGAAAATACAACTGCAATTACATCTAAAATGCTTGCAGGATCTCACATGTGAGGTGTATGTGTAAATTGGGAATATCAACATATTTCCACATACATTCAGTGTATAAAAAGCATAGTGAAAATGATTAATGTCCGGGATTAAATCACAAACAAAGCAAGTAGTACAGTGTGTGTTTCAAAAGAGGGTGCCATACTGCAGTTATTGACTGAGGAAGATGCCAGTAAATTTGCATTTCTCAGCAGGATCCAGTAAAGAGAAAGAGAGAGAGAGAGCAAAACTGAGAGAGAGAGTGGGGGGGAATGGGGAAACCCCCTTGAACCGAACAAAAGCCCACAGAGATTTTTGGTCTCATGAAAGTAGGCCTCACAGTGGTGGCAAAACGAATGGCATCTAAAGTGTGTCTCATGAGTGAGGCGTGGGTTAGTACGGAATTACTCTACAACAGCACGCCCATTGGTTCAGAGAGGAAAAGACAGCTCAATCCGTTCTTGGGGAGGGGGAGAAAGAAGGGGAGGGGCTGGTGAGGGGTGGACAGCATGGAGAAACAAAGAGTCAAGGTAAGGAAGCGGACATGAAAAAAAAAAGAGACCAGCATCTGGAAAGGAAATGGCGTAAAATATGGAGCTGAACAAATCTGGTAATAAGATAAGAGCAACAAAGGTACATAACAAAGAAGAAAATGCTATATTAGACAACGAAGGCTTGCAATATAGTTGCCATGGAGATGAGCAAGTCTCCCAAGCCTCGTCATTTCTCTGACTCCTCCCGTGAACGCTGGGATAAAAATAGACATGGGCACAGAACAAAGAGCTATTTAAAAAAAAAAAAAAAAAAAAAAAAAAAGAAAAGACAAGATGAGTGAAGAAGAAAGGTTGTGGGGAAAATGGGATGTGCATAAAAGTGCATGTGTGGGTTTCTATATATGTGTATATGCATGTGGTTGAGTGGTGAGTGAAATGGTGTGAAGCCACCATGAAACCATGATCCTCTGTCAAATGGTGGAGCAGAGTGAGTGATAGACATACAGCCAGCTCATGTGGGAAAGGAAATCCCATCATTACCGTTTGGCATCATTAAAGCAACAGAGAGACAACATGTGACGATCACTGTATGTGGCTATAATGACCACACACAATAGTTATAAATCATCAACTTTCATTATTATTATTATCATCAATAATCTATGACAATATTGACACTGACAACTTCTTTGTTACTTCTCCGCCAATTATGTAATAACTTACCTTAAAGGTTATTGTAGCATTAGTTCTCATATATGAATGTATGTTCACAGGAGAAAGGTGATAAAATAAATCAAATAAAATCATGCACACTGTTCTCCCATGATGCAATGCACAAAGGGAATTGAGGAGCCGCTCACAGCTAGAGGGAGTTAAACAGCTATTTTCAAAGTTTGAAGATAAAGTTTGATTGACGAGAAATATCACACACATTGTTTTACTACCAGCGAACACAGGAGCATTTCATATAGCTACTGTATAAACATCTGTAGCGGTTATTAGAGATAATCAGTGATGAAAAGAAATCTCACCACACTGAGAGGTTTGAAAACATTATGTCTGACACAGATTTGCTATCTTCATTGGATTCTCATTGGGAAACATAAGCAGAAACCAAACTTCTTCTGGAAAGCATTACTATACAGTATTAACATCTGTTTTCTATGTTTTATTTACTTAATTAAAATGAAGCAGCTAACACCCTCACATTGACTGCTCTTGATAAACTGTGTTAAACAACAACAGAGTCAGAGAGTTATTAAACTTTTCAGATGCTGCAGAAGGTTTATTTGCCTCTGTGATGTTACACTAAACAGTCAAATTAATGGAAATAACTGTGATAAACTGATCACATCTGAAAAATTATGACTTAAAGAGACTGCACACATTACAAGCCCCTGAAAATGGCTTAATATTGTATAATAAATACAGACGACTTTTAATAACCACTTCATGAGCTCAGCTTGTCTGCAGTAACTTCACAGGCTTTAATATTGTTTTACTCACATATTGTATTATGAACATAATAATGTGAAGTCCTTAAATTGCAAATACAAAAACAGACTTTGGGTGTTCAGTTCCACTGTTTCCTTCACTTCTGTTCTCCTGTGGGATTTGGGACACTAATGTTTCAGCTGCATCTCACATTGGCCGGATGTCTGCTCTGAAATCAGGGAATTAGACCAAGAAATATAGACCACGAGCACAAATCCCTTAGGAGATATACAGAATATATAACGTAGATGAAATTGAGGTGGGGAAATCCTGCAGGTTCAGAGAAGATGAAGAGAAACGTAACACTTCATGAAAATCATGCTTTTGCTGCAGCAGGTGCAGGTTTGTCTGTTCCATATATGCAGCTTCATTGTACAATTTTTACATTCACTTAAAAAAAAAAGCAATGAAAAGCAACAGAGCATAAGATAAAAATAGGTTTATTCTGTCGACTCAGGGGAAGGAGCCGGGGCCCGGAGAGAGACCCAGAGAGTGGCAGCTGGCCTTCGCTAACAGGACAACCGCTAATGGGACGCCCCATCTGCTGCTCCTGTTTCCTGCCCACCGCCCATCCCAGTGCCAACCTCTGGGCTTCTGGAAAACGTCCTGAGCTCCTCTGCTGTTTGGCAACTCATCATCTCATAACATTATTTACCCCAAACATCCATAACACCCTGACCGCTTGACACTGGATCTTCCAGTGCATGAAATCAAATTGTAAATGATCAGATGTGTGGAAATCAGCAGCAGACAGTGAGAAGTATTTATTTGATTTTATACTCCACATATTTATTTTCAATAGTAATTAATGACTTGACCTGCTCATGTCAGAGCACAAAGTCCAAGCAAAACATGGTGTTTTAAAGATGACATGATCTTAATTTAACATCAGAAAAGGCACCAGAGTACAATTTACCATTATAAAAACAACACTTTTACTTTTAATTGATATTTTTTTTATATCTGTGGGTTAAAACAACCTGTGAAGCTGCCTTAAATCAAATCATTCTTTATTACGGCGATTATTTTCTTTTCTTCTTGGGTCACTGAGCTTGTTAACTGTCTTTAACAACATATAGCAACATTTTTAAAGTAGGCTATTTATGACACTTGGAAAAAAAAGAATGAATAAAAATATATCTATCTTGATAAACATTTTCCATTTTAGATGTGATCCCGGAAACACTCCACCGATCCACTGCCATTAAACAACTTCCATTCATTAGAGGGAAAATTGTCAGTAGTGATGATACGGCTTTTCCATTAAGAAGGAGCATCCCCCCCCCCCACCCCCGCAGGACCTCTCTAATTTCTAAAGTGCAAAGCATCACTCTCCTACACAGTAAATATAATAGCCTCTTTTCTCTTGTGCAGGATTTATAGTCGCCATCAGTCACTTGTCTGCAAGCCAGACACCAGAGTTATGGTGATTATGTTGATGCGAGTGCACTTCTGCTTCTCCATTCCTTCACCCTCCCGCATGGACGAGCAACACATGGATCAAACCTGCCTTTGCAGCACCATCTGCTGACCACTGCTGTGACTCAGGAAGCATTCTCACAGATAAATGAAGAAAAAAAATCAACTCCTACTCGTGTTTTTTTTTTTTTTTTTTTTGCTCTCCTTGTAATACCACTTTGATCCTCTGGATGGTGTCTCAATCCTGTGTCCTTACTCTTCCATAATGGTCTGTGAGTGTGAATCATAACTTTCATATACACAAAACCACATCAGAAATGAAAAACTATTACTCTTTGCCACGTATGGATTAACTTCTCCTTTAAGGTTTTGTATTGACCCTCTCATGTGACCTCTGTTATTAATTCACCTCCACCCACAGCTGTGATTAAAGCTGCTGAGCAGTTTCATTCTGCCACAGATGGTTAGATAAACACAGACTGTTACAGGCCATATATACAGAAAACAGTATGGACCATCTCACCAAGGACTTAATCGGGTTCTTTTGTTTGAGTATGAATCAGAGGAGGAAAACTATGTTCAGTGATGATGCTAAAGGGTAATAGGTCAAACCTTATTCCCTAAATATTAAAGACTTCCTCAAACAACTTTATATTTTTGTGTATAAAACATGATTTAAGTGGCTAAATAACATTTCTTCAATTTCAATTCGGTGTATCACCTCTTTGACCCTGACCCCTGACCCCTGAGAGCATGTTTTCCTCCTATGATGAATGACACAGTATATATGACGACAGGTACGCCACACAGTAATAAAATCCTATGTTTTATTTTTCTTAGAAGGAACAACTCACAGTTACATCAAATGTTCTGTTATAAAGACAAAACGAGACAACAAAAAAGCATTTTTCCCAAGAGTATGACATTAAGACTCAGTAGGGAATCTACATGTGGAGCACAGTGTGTCACATTATCAGCACATTTGTCACATTTGTATGAGAAGTGTATTTTTAGGCAAATTGTATCCTCAACCCCCACCCCACCCCCATGTAGAATGAAAAAGAAATTACATTTTTAACCCAAAAAAAAAAAATCTGTCATTCTGTGATTGTGGATCATGTTCAGAGGCAATTAAAGACTGTGATAGATCTTTTAAACACAGTACTGTAATTATTAAATAGAACTGTTATTATTAGATCGCACTAAATTTGGTGCACCACTCTGCTAACCTCATAACCCACAGGATTCATCCTCTGATCCTCCAAGTGTCGAGGTTTTGACCCGTTCTTTCATGATATCAGAGACACAGACTGCACTTTAACAATGTGTCGCCTTTTCATCTTTATTTTCAGGCAGATAAAAATAGCACAGTGCCAGGCTAGGAATACTAAAAATAAAAAAAAAGTAGTATGAAGTTAAAGCTTTTTATATATATAAAAAAACACCAATAATAAAAAAAAAAAAAAAAAGAAAGAAAGAAAAAAAGAAAAACTTTGATCCAGATCTTAGAAAACAGACAGGGGAAACAAACTCCATGTTTAAAGACGTATCATGGCTGAATGATTAAAGGGGAATCATTTTGGGATTTGCACAACTCTTATTTGAGAATAAGAATAAGAGTGGAAATCATTGTGAGGATCTAAGTTTCAGTTTCTTTAATTTTAAGTATCAGTACAACAACATAAAAAATATCTCATTTCAGTCCTGAATTCAAAACCATACTTAGCTGAAGGAATAAGAAGTATTGTGGTAAATAGACTGCAGGTGCACAGTTTTTTTTTGGTCTTTGTGACCCCATCAAAGCACTTAACACCATGAGTTACTTTCACCAATTCACACAGTGCTACTATTCATAGTTCATCTAAACACCACTCACACACTAATGGAACAGCTATTGGGGGCAATTTGGTTTCAGTATCCTGCCTGAGGACACATCCACACAGGGAATGAATGAGCTGGGAATCAAACCACCAACTTCCTAATTGGTGGATGTCCCACTATTACTATGTATTATGTTATAAAATTGTGCATACTGTGTCTTGATATGTGATTCCCAACATTGTGGTATTATAAATATTGGATATTTTTTATGTCTTTGTGTTTCAAACATTTATCAAAATAAATCATCTGAAGTCATAAAGGAGATTTTATTGGAGATGTCTTTTTGTGGCTTAAATGATCTACAACAGTGTGTTGTGTTTTATAAGCTTATCATAGTTTATCTTATGTAAATGTCGGTCAGATAAATGCAGCGAGTTAAAAAGGTCAATATTTGGCACTGAATTGTAGGTGGGTAGAGTTATGAATTTGCATAAAATGGAAACACTTCAGAACATTGTTTTTTTTTCTATCTGAGACAAGTATTTGAGTAAATGTAGTTACTTTTTTACCATCCATCCATCAGACAAACATGGTTAAACCTGAATTTAAAGAGTATATCCAGTATGTAAGTGTGAGTCACCTGACAAAGTCTGAATAAAAGACTGACTGACTCAAGCTGAGTCATATCTGTACAGCACTCCAACATATGTTGGCTGCTGATTGTTGCTAATGTGAGATCAGACTATCCAAGTGCAGTCACAAAAACAGCAGACAATTTCTGGTTTGTCTTTATACAAAAACAAAAATGTTTGCGCTCTCTGCATCTAAATGAATGATGTGCAAGAGCTCAGATTTAACTGTGCAGAAATGATGCAAAAAAACAAACAAACTTACACTGAGGCGTTGAGAGAGTGTTATTCCAAACATTGTGAATATGTGATCTGGGTGAATGTACTTGGGGTAAGATATGATTTATTCCAAAAAACCTTTTTTTGTGCAGCGACTAGAGACATAACAGTGGAGACAATGAAATCTCTGATTTGAATAGTGATTGTGATTCATGATTTAACTCAGCTGTCTTCAGTGGAAATAAACATGATTTCACTGTTGTGAACTGCTCTTCATTTTTGCAGGGACCTCCAGGGTCATGGTTTAAGAGCCCTTGTAGTTAGGGCTCTCATTTAAACAGGTACTTTTGGGCAGACATTCACAAAGTGATACACATATTGGTTCTAGTCTCTAGTCTACTGTTTCTACAGTTGATGGGGAACGCAAAAAAAAACAGCTTTTTTACAAACTTACAAAATTACATTTCCCTTCTGAAGAGATACTCTAAGTAATGGCTTGAACTGAGGAGCATCCCTTCATCTCTGAGAATACAACCATTCACACATCTCCCCCAGCTTAGCCTGTGAAAAGCCACCTCATAGCTTTTCTCATCACTCTAATTTCCCTGGGGCCTTTATGTATGAGGAAGTTTTTTAGAGGGGTACAAGGTACACACGCATAGCACACTCATCCAAACGCTCTGCCGCCATCAATTACTTCCTCCCATTCCTGCAGTATGTCTGTGATAAAAGCTCATACTTTTCTAACATTTGGTATTCCCAGCTGCAACCTCAGTTTGTCATATTGGTTATGACGGCAAGCCACTTGGAGTGCAGTCTGTGCTTGCTCTCTTTTACGAAGGACACACACCATTAAAAATCAACGCATAAACCTGTCATTCTCTTGAGAGACCTATTCTTGCTAGGGAGATGCATTATTTGTGGTACTTTTTGCACCCTAGGACTCTGGTGGTCCTCCATATTTTTTCCCGTTAGACTGCATATGGCACTCTAATCAGCTAAAGGGATACGTGATTTACATTCACTGTCAGTTCTACGTTCCTGTATCACCACTCCAGACATGGCGAAGGTCACTTTGCACCAGAATGCAACAGATCGTGTGTCCAGTCTTCCTTATCAGACCCTGGCTGTTAACATTAAGGACTATTCTATTTTGACCTTTGTCCCTAAAGGGGATACTGGGCCCCATGCTGTCTCTGTGCAAAACTCTCCATATGCAACTCGTTATTTATCTACACCTTAAACACTGTCAGTAAGGCCTCTTTATAGCAGCGGATCATAACATCATAAGATCATGCTATTAGCAGCACAGCAGGTAGTTGAAAATGTTACCACTGTAATCAGAGATATTAGCGAAAGTCATTACCACAGCTGGGGAGCAGATGTGAGTAATACCAAGATTAAATTCCTCCACCATGGAGGAGCCACTATCACAAACATATTTCAGATTGGTCTGTAGAGTTAGGTGCTCTGTCTGAATTTCACAATTTACATGGATAGTTTCGTGAAGACAGACTTATTTTAAGGCTAAATAATTACCCACCCTACGCCCCAGGTTAACTCTGAACCAAGAGCAATGTCTCCATGGTAACAATCAGCAGCACAAACCGAAAAAGAGAAAAGCATGTTTCATAATGTGTTTTTCGCTCACAATGTTATAGAGCAAGTAATGAGGAGGAAAGGAGTTTATAGAAGGCAGTAAACTTGCTGGTAATATACTAAAGCGAGGACAGTGTCCTTCAGCTTTTGATGAAGGAAACTATTCTGATCCCAACTGAACAAAAGCACTGATTCCTGCGACATTGAGAGGTCACAGCAGTTCACCACATCAACACTCACAGCCTCCACTAGGCTGAGATTGTATGCTACTGAAAGATTTTTGTATTGCTACATTTCTTGAATATTTTTTGTCTTGTAAAATGTCCTTGTAACGATAAAGTTCTTTCATGAGACAAATATATTCTGCAGAGCTGATGTAAATAGCGTGACGCAACTGCTCGCTCAGTTTTTAGTTTAAAAAAGATATATTTACCCTGTTTTGATGAAATGTTTGTCCTGCTTAAGATATTCAACAACTAAATGTCTTTATCTAACTGAAGGCCGACTGCCAGCAACATTTAAAGTCTGTCTTTATGAAACCAACTTCTGAACACATCAATCTGCCTTTCTCAAAGTCACCAAAAACCTCCTTCTTTTCATCAAATACACTATCCTTCTCTCCTGCCTTCAATCTTCCTTTAATATCACTGATGCTGTTCTCTCCTGCATCAAGGTCATATCTCACGCAGACAGTTTGTCAACATCAGCAACCACACTTCATCCACTGTTGTCCCATCTTGAGGTGGCTCGATGCTTACTTTGCTTTTCTTCATTTTTATTTCTGTACATTCTACTCATCATCATCATCATGGCCTCCATCTCCACTGCTACAACATCTGGTTCTACATCTCCACCCAATCCATCATCGCAGCAACATACTCAACTCTGAGCGACTGCATCACCAAAATTAAATCATGGATGCAAGCCAATTCCTCAGACTAAACTGTGATAAATCTGACATTCTCATTATCTGTCCAAAATCCCTCCACTCCACTTTGTCTCCTTCCCTATACATCAATAACCTTGGTGCCATCTTTGACTGCAATCTTTCTTTTGCACACCAAGTCAATCAGATCGGCAGAACTGCCTTCTTTTACCTAAAAAGCTATCCTGTCTCTGTCCATTACTTACTCCTGCTCTATCACCACACTCTCGGTCTAAAGCTAAATTCCTATCCACATAACTCAGCATCTAAACATCAGACCTGGAGCGCCATCCACTCCCAGTGGAATATTTTTCCACCTGGCCACGTTTAAATCTTTACTCAAACCGCATTTCTTCAATACTGCTTTTAATGTGTGATCCTCACTCATCTTTTTGTTAACAGTTTATAATCTGTTATAATAAATGTTTTAAAGTGTCTGATTAATATTGTGTGTCATATGTTTTACTGTTACAATACATTCCCTGTTTCTTTTGTTTGCTCAGTGAAATCAACTTATGATGGGAAACTTTAATTCTCTTACCTCAAAGGTACTAACCATTCTTTTTTTTTAAAAAAAATGTGTTTATTTCCAGGAATGATGTGTGTGATATGCTGCAGATAATTGATATAATACAACCCCTTACCATGGGTAGGTGTACTGAGTTTTCATTATCATGGTATTATTGACACAAAGTTAAGATTGTAGAAAGGTCACAATTTGGTTATGTTTAGGCACCAAAGTTACCTGATACGCTTTAGAAAAAAATCATGTTTGGACTAAAAGAAATACTTCCTCAAAGATGTACAACGTACATCAGTTTAGGAAGAGTCAGAGATAACAGAAACACCACATACTGTCGACTTCCTCCAACTAACATAGACATTGTTGTTATTTGTTATACTTCAGTTAACTTCCATTTTATCTCATAATTACTAGACACTAGAGGTAACCCAACAATAAAAAATTACAAGATACTACAAGTTATGGGCTCCTTTTTTTACAGCAGGAAAGTCTTGGTAAATAAAACAATAAAAAAGCCAATCACTTCAAACTTGATTGGCTTTTTGAATTGAAACTTGTGTGACCAACAATTTAAAAAAAAAAAAAAAAAAAAAGTTAGTTCACAATGAAATAAAACAATTTCTCATATCCGAAGAGCTGGAATTGACTAATGATTGGTGATTTTGCTTTAAAAAAATTTTTAATCAATAATCACAAGTTTGGTTGATTAATTGATTCATCTTTCCAAATCTAAAAAGTACAGCAGTCAAAATGTTCCTGAGTTTTTACTAACATGCAAACTCCTGTTGTGTCAAAATGTCTTGAAACATGTGAATTATCCAAGGTACTATGTCTATGTATATATAACTTCAAACCTATTTGTACACTTTTCAAGGTATTGGTGAATGTATCACAGCGTAAGAATATCCATCATGCTGTTGTCTCAGAAATGAGAGCGAGAGAGCGTACAAAAAGCTGCTGTCACATCAGCTGTTCAAAAACAAGGGAGCAGACTACGCAAAAGCTGTTTCCCTAATTCATTTGGGATGTCAGGTGCTGACAGCAAAAACAATCCCTGTAGCTATAGGCGGTGCTTTCATCAAGTGCACTCTTACTACAGGAGCACAAACAAGGGAGCGAACCCGAACCGCAACCACAGATTTAAGTTTGCCAACGAAAAAGTGCCTGAGTGAACGGGACAAACCAATCAACAAGAGTGGACACGGTACCATAATAATGAAGCAGAAATAAAAACTCACCTTCTCTCACACTGGGTCATGTGTACATAAACACAAACACAGTTTTTAAAAAAGAAAAAAAAAAAAGAAAAACACAAGAGAAAGAGGAGCACTCAAACACACTAAAATACCCACAGCTTTGCCTTAGCATGGCACTGCTTCCCATCACAGCTTAGAATTAAAGCCGTATTAAATTATCATGTGTGTTGGGCTCCTGCAATATCATTGAGGTCTGTGATACTGTAATAAATAGCAAAAAGGGAACAGGATGAAGAGGGGAAAGGTAGATGTATGAAGAAGTGGAAGAGCTTCTGTACTATAGTGTGAAAGAGAAAAATAGGCCAAGGCTAATCCTCAACATTACAGCTCAGCATATGATTAGGGGGTGCTGAAGTAATGACGTAAGTAAACCAAGTAAAATGCCATTAAATCATAAAAAATAATATTATTTTCCTCATTTAACCTTTTTCATGGACAGACCTGTAAAATGTTTGAACATGGTCAAAGCTAGAGCTTACATGAACATTTCAAACTAATTCTTTAAGCACCGGTGTCGAGTATTCATGTTTTGGTGGGAGATTATTAAAATACAGACACAAACTTGGAAGTCAAAACAAATCCAGCTTTATCTGAGATATTAGTTAACAAAAGACTTTAAAGATAGAGAACCTACCATGGTGCAAAAGAAGTACTATTTTACAGCTCTTGGTAACAGTAATCATTTGATTGGCTACTTGGGTTCAGACTGAAATTAAAGCCTATTAAAGTCCACACCATCCTTTCAGCAACACAAGTTTTTATTGATAAAGTCTAATATATCAACATCAAGTTGATGGATTTGAGAGGAACTTCAGCAACATTCAATTCAGCATTCCTATTATGGTCGCAACTTTTCCCCTTTTGAGTGATATAATCATCTTTTCACCGCCTTAGTCTCTTTACCAGGACTCCAATGATTAGTCGATTAGTCATCGAGTATGTCAATAATCCTTTGATCCTTTCACCTTTAAAGCAAAATGGTAGAATTGATTCTGTCTGTTCCAGCTTCTCGAGTGTGAGGAATTGGTGTTTTTTTTTTTTTTTTTTTTCTTTTAATAGTAAATTGAGTGTCTTTGTATTTAGGAAAAAGTTTAATGAAGACACCACTTTAGGTTACAAGAACTTCTGATGAGCTCTTTTCATTTTTTTCCCCTGATAATTGATTAATCAATTAATCATATGAAGATTAATGAGTAAACAAAACAATTGCTGTTAGCAGCCCTGTTCATTATTATTTCAAGAAAGTGTACTGTGGTTTTTTATCATCACACTGAATTAAATCCCTGATAGAATATGAATGATGTTGATAATTGCCATAGATCTTTGTTTTGATGCATCTGACAGATTAATTCTTCACAGCATCGCTGTTTATTTTCAACAGCAATATGACCCTTTTTTTTTTAATTCAGCTATTGGCAAACTGAAGAGTTGTTCCTGTTGTTATAGATAAAAAAGAAATATCGCTGTCCTCCGATCAGCTGTGATAAAACATTTGGCAGGTACTGCTGGGAGACTCAAGCATGCCCAGGTGGGAATAATCCAGTCTGGTGATATAAACTTTTTTTTCTTAAGAAATAAAACTTTAACTTGTGAGATCATATTGCGGATATAAGGTGCGGTGGTGTCAGAATCTAAATCTGAGTTGGAGTCTTGCTTCCTTATCAAACTGTGCTCACTGTGCCTGAGAAAACACCAGACCGTGGCAGGACTTCAGATGGGCAAGTCAATGCTCGACAACTCTGCTGCTCATACGGAAGTAGAAGTCAAGAAGTTGAGGAGAGTTTATACTCTCAGTAACCATCCCTCAGCATTCACATAGTCACGCAATTTTAGTTGAATATTTAATGTCTCTACAGTTGCTGTGAGGAAAGTTGCTGTGTGGTGATCATTTTACAGTTATGATCAACATTCATTTTCTATATCGTGAGGAAAAAAGTGAAATTGCTGGAAACTAGATAAATGAATGTTATATAAGATAATATTGTATTGACCAGTTAAATCGTGTTGGTGATTAACAGCGATCACAAGAATGGATATGAGATGTGATGATTTTCTAAATGTATAATACATGGTCATACAAACAAAGTCAAGACAGAATATAAGAATAAAGCAATAAAATTATTGTTTATCAAAGTCACTTTGAAGTGAAGAACTGAGACCTACCACTAGGCTCTGGGGTCTCAGTAGATCTCATGTTGAACCCTAGCTCATAAGGAATTAAAAAGGTCTGAAATATACTCAGTGAAAGAATGTGGAAACCAGCATATTGAAGGCTTACACAGGTGTGATATAAGCCTATCTGTCTTGATTGGTTAGCGGTACAGTGGCTGCGTGTTGCGCTAATTGCAGAAGATGGAGTGAATACTGGCTGAGAACGCAGCAGAGGGAGTTCGCGCAATCTTGACAAGAAGAGATGAAAGGAAGCATAGTTTTCTTGAAGACAGCAAGGGATAATAAAAGAGAAAGAGAAAGACTGAACCAACCTCTTCACTTGATCATTAAAATAGAGATTGCAACAGGCGTCCTGGTGGCTTAGCTCACTAAAGCGTGTAGTATTAAAGCAGCATCTCTGGGTCAAACTCAGTCTAGGACGATTTACATGCCTCCTCTGGCTCTCTAAATCCACTTTAACATATAAAATACAGATAACTGAACTGTTTGGTTACAACCAAAGCCTAACTTACCAAACACATTTTTTAGAATTAACTGTTAATAATTAAAAGAGCTGTGCCTCCAAACATTTATTACTGTGGTCTGAAATTACAGGCAGGTCTCCTGTGGGCGTGAGCGCTCTCAACCAATCCACAAACATAGTCAAGATTTATGTGTTTCCACGAGCCGTGCTGCTGTCTGAGGCAAGATCACTGACAAGCTTTCACAATTTATACTCCGCTCCACTACCTGCCCTGCTGCGGAAGCACCACTGACAAGGTTAGAGCACCAGTGTTGTCGGATGCAATGCACTGCAATGTGTCAGTTTTTGGTCTGA
Source organism: Polydactylus sextarius (assembly GCA_016801845.1). Classification (NCBI taxonomy): domain Eukaryota; kingdom Metazoa; phylum Chordata; class Actinopteri; family Polynemidae; genus Polydactylus; species Polydactylus sextarius. The sequence continues at coordinate 17,677,388 of CM028914.1, forward strand.
AAAATAAGAGAAAAATATTGTTGAGAATATCTTGTAAGACTAGGAGCTGTGATTCTATTATATAAGTTCATCCGTGTGCTGTATTCATCTTCTAATATTTATCATTTATCCATCTATCACAGAAATTTGAAATTACTTGGCAAATGCAGTGGTATATATTTGCATCAACACAGCCCCCGTCCTTTCCTGCTTTAACTTTATGTTAATATTTACATTCCCTGTAGGGGAATCGTGACAATAAACATCAACATTATGAATCAAATTATTTTTCTTTTACAGTTAAAATGTGCAGGAGAGATTTTAGTGTGTTTTTTCAGCTGGCATCAGTGGGTAGAACTATGGCTTCTCTGTTGCCTCAGAGGCAAAAACTGGGACAAAACAAGATCCCAAATCACTTGCTGAACTTTGTAAAGCCTTAATTACTGAACCCCTGGTAATACACAAGAGCGATGAGCATGTCAAGGCTTTTACCAACTCCTCTCTCCTGTCCTCTGGACAGTATAAAGATTCTGTTCAGGGAGATTTTAAGTGTGTGAGTCAACCTGAAGCCTTAAAAGTGAGAAGGACAAAAGGTTTGAAAGATGAAGGTCCCTCTATAATCAGTGGGGGGGGGCAAATACTCAAATATCACCTTGTCAATTTTGGTTTGATTGTAGCATTAGGACACAGACACAGTGATGACGGGGTCGATGAAGGGACAGTTAAAGCAGAGGACAAAGTTTGAAAAAAAAAAAAAGAGACTGTGAGCGCACAACAGCCTTGGCACCTGAGCAGAGCCTGTATAATATGAAGACACAGTGATGCTTTGAGCTAAATGCTAATATGCTCACAATGATAATAATAACTATGCTAGGGAATAGTGTTTACCATGTTCACTGTAGCTAATTATCCTCAAACACAAAGTACAAGGCTGTCGTCACAAATCAAAGTATTGGTCAGATTAATTTCATCTGATGATAGTGAAAAATTGATATGAATATGACCCAAATTGGATCACAGTTCACATTCTAGTTTGTGAGATATTTCAGTCTGAACAAGATGGATGGACCAACATTTAGATCCACAAGATCCAAAACTGTGGCCTGAAACTTGTTAATTTGAAATAAACCATTAAATTAAACTAAACAACATCAACCATAGTAGCAGACAGCAAAGTGCATCTGAACTGACAATGTAGTTAAGCTGCTGTCCAGAAAGGGAGGCGTGAGCAGAAAACTAGGTGGATCCACCGCCTCTGATTCACTTTCTGCTGCACAAGAAGCAGAAAAAAACCTACACTGCCATATATATATATATATATATATATATATATATGGCACCACTGAAAGTCTCACAGTGTAGGTTTTTTTTCTGCTTTTTGATATGATTATGAACGAACTAACGAAATTTTAACAACAAACTCAACATGGTATTATGGTAATCAGTATATTTTCTTTACAGTCTAATATGTATAATGTGTAAAATGAGTTAATAAGCACTCCGGACAGACATCATGTTTTCTCATGATTACCCAGCTAGAGACTGAATTCTACTTTGCTCCGATGCTGATGCTTGTTTCCAAATCCCTGTCAATCAAAAGGGGTTGAGTCTCTTAGACAGTTCCACCAATCATCAAGCGAAGGCCTGGATTCATGACCAGCCCACTGCTCCAACTGCTCACCAACAATGGGGTTTCATGCACAGTGTTGCGCATTCAAAATCACCAGAAAAAGAAAAGTGAAAAAGACTTAGTCATGAAATGAAACACATTCTATCTATCTCTCACTATATATATATATATATATGGACAACACTATTGGTAAGAATAATCAGCCATTCTTCCTGTTCTGTCTCCAGCACAGTGTTAATAAGACCAGTCGAAACTGTATGAGTGCATGCTATGTGGAAAATTCCCCACTGTGATACTTCCAGGATAGTGTTACTCATTCCTCCCTCCACATACTGTATATTTTCCAAGAAAATCTGGTCATTAGTAGTAGATGTCTTCGAGGTTCAAGCCTGCATTTCTCACCTTGACGTTACAACTCTCTGGACCTGGTGGTGGTTGGATTAAATTTATGGCAAACTGACTTGCTACAGTGTTCTTCTCCCACACTGTGCCCTGAGCAAACATGAGGTTATTTTGTTCAATTTTAAAACGTGTTATTCAAAACAGTGCCCCACAGTGTGATGGCACCGCAACCTCATTATCAAAATATTCATTTATCAAATTCAGGGGACATAGAGTCCTTAAATGTCAGGCCATGTGTATGTTACTCAACTGAGTATCTGTGAAAACCTGACACTGTTTTCTGGTAATTGTCCCTTCTGGGATTGTATAAAGAGGAATAATGGCTCTAGTGTGCTTTGTTGTACCCGGACAGTGTTATTAGCTACAGGCTCTCAGTAAACAGAGTATCCTCATGCTGTGAAGTACTGTAATCAGAGAGATTAAAACATTGTGATATACTAAGACAAAGGAAGCACCCGGATCAAACTGCAGTCTGTGAAACCACAGCAACTATCGCAGTGTTTTGTATTATTCAGTATCACGTTTCTTTACAGCAGCTCCTTAAACACAGAAATCAACAAGAGCAGTGACGACAGACAAACAGTGGATCTGAATGTTATATTAGTAATTCTGATGCTTGAGAAGAGTTTAACACTTTTTGGGAAAAATGCTCAGAAGAATCAAAGGAGATGCCTCTAAAGCTGGTACTCACGGCTTAAATGATTATTTTGATAAAATCTTTTGAATACAAATACATTTCTTAATATTTATCATTAATGATGCACCAATACATCAGTCAAATATCAGTATCAGTAGATATTCTCATTGAGCATGTTTACATGCACAGTTTTTTCGTCAATTGGATTAAACATTGGACAAGAGCCGTTTACGCGGCAACAATTAAAGTGATCCACGTACCATTGGCGTTTACATGGCCCAGAGCAATTAATCAGATTCATCAAAAATCGCTTCGAGCACATGTTTGAATAACCTGTTGTTTCGCGACAGGCGACCGCCAACCCGCTCAACAAATTGTCCTAATGTGTCAAAAAAGACATTAGTTTCTTGCAACAACCAGTTCTTAGTTTTCAGCACCACCATGCTGTTGACTTGGCACTCACACATGTCATTACGCACTACGACCATGTACAGCACACATGCGCAGTAACAAGACATGTACTACAACAGTCCGATTTTATGTTTACATGCGTATATTTTCCCATCGATCGGATTATCAAAAGGTGTAAACCACCTCTCTCAATCCAATTGAAATTTCAATCCGATCGAGCCGAATGCGATCAGATGGCGTGGATAAATGAGGTATTTTGAATCCGATTCGGTCTTTAATCGGAATAAAGCGGTGCATGTAAACATGCTCAATGTTGACTTCAATCAGGTTTTTTTGGAACAAATGTAAACTTCTGTTAACTTCTACGGTTGGACTCAAACCAATGCTGCAATTTACACAAACAGAACTGGCTGCACACGGCCTCCAGAGAACCAAAGAAAAAAAGTGTCTTACAATTTTTTTGTGTGTGTGATTTTCTATCTATTGGGGCCTAAAAAAAACACCTTACAACTTAATTTTTTTTAAAATATATTTTTTATTTTAATTTCACAGCATGTCCACTGTAGAGGACAACGGGACAATTTCTGTGTGAAAAAAGACCTGAATTTAGAAAATGAAAAAAATGATTATATCTTTGTGATATTAACCCAAGAACACATTCAATTTGATCAGAAAAAAAAAAAATCTGTATCACTCTTCTGTTGCTTGTTACTTAAAAGGACAAAAAAAAAAAAAAACACGTATTTAGTTCAACAGTGGACTATAAGACATAGAACATAAGTAATTCTGCTTTTATCTTCCTTGAATGTTTTAGCTGTGGTAATCCCAGAAGCATGTTTGCTTTTTGGTTATGCATTAGAACATCTTGCATTTGGTGCACCTCATGTATGTCTTGCCATTGCAGCCCTTGTTTCTGCATCTTTCTGTATGTTTTATGTCCATCATCTCTGGCATATACCTGGTTCCTAGTGTGCACACAAATGGCTCTGGTTGTGGGATCATTGTTTTGGTTGGTGGCTGATACTCTTCCTCATTGTCTTCACTCAAATGAAGGACTATCCAGCAGCTCTTTAGCCACGTGTAATTTGAAGTCCAGGCACTGCCGTGTGTTCCTAGTTGGTCGATTCAGCGCTTTACTGTCAGACTTGTACTGTATCCGAGCGTTTGTGATGCCAACATCAAAAAAATGTGTCATCACATGGTTGACATGCGGTAGAAGCTCAGCATTTGGTCACAGAGGTCTACGCCACCCATGTTGTTATTATATGTCCAGTTTCTGGAAGACCCGTTGAGAGCAAAGCATACATGACATTGACTGTAGTGAAATATAGATCAAAGAACGCATAAGTTCCTGTGGGAACAGACTTGACCATTTGCAAGACCACTGCAGCTCTAGCTTCAACTCCCAATCTTTGGCCCTGAATGTGTTCTTGCCCTGATAGACCTCAAAATCCAAGACCAGACCATTTGGCGATGTACAAAAACCTTTAGGCCAGTAGGGTTTGGCTTTCCTGGGACAAACTGCGTGACTGGGTACACCTTGTCACACCTAGGAAGGCTGAGACAACCTTGTCTCACATGGTCAAGGTCCGACTGAATGTCTGAGTCCTTTGCCTCTTCAGTTACAGTTACATCCAGGTTATTCTCAGCTTGTAGACTCTACCCCTTGTCATTTTCCTGCTAATAACTGGCGCTTTAGTTTTTTTTTTTTATCCCAAAACACTTTGCCTCTGGGATAGCAAAGGCAGGCCATGTGTATTGATATGCCAAAGAAAGTCTCGATTTCTTGGGAAATTGTTTTCAGTGACACTACTGCAGTGTGCATCAGTCTTTGATTTGTAAAAGCTTCCAGATCTTAAAAGATTCTGTCATTGATGTACTATGAAAAGTACTGGATTGGACTCCAGTATTCACAGATTGTAGGATCATCTTGAGAGGCAGAAAGCCCAGTTGGCATAGGTGCGAATCTATTATGATGGAAAAAAAACAAGTTAATAAAAAGGGTAACAGTTAAATTTTTTTACATCAATTTGGATTAATGTATTCATTTCAGTGTCATGGGTATGATATGACTTTCTATTGACCAACTTCATAAGCATATTTTTAGGTAACTTGCATATATTTAACAGCAGTTACACGTGGTACAAATACTACAGTAATCTAACATGATAATAAAATTGAATTAGCCTGAAACTAAATAAGGATACAAGTTAGTCCACAGAGCACGACTTCCCTGCTCCCTCATCCTCTCTGGCTCTGACTCAGTCTCTTCAGATTCTCCTGCATCTTCTTCCTCTCCTCCTTCTTCATCACCATCTTCCCCTATCACAGGCCGATACTCATCCTCATCCTTTTCCACATCTGACAGCTCCAAATCTGAATCTCCCTCTACTATCCAGTATAAAATCCTCTCTGCTTCATTTTCTTCTCCTACAACAATGTGCAGTCATTAAATACATTAAAATGATCCTGCTGTCCACTACAGTTGACATTCAATAAATGGCTGTTATTTCAAAACAGAAATAATGAAACTGTTGTCAGATGTAAAAATATCCTTACTGACATATTAATAATAATAATGATAATCATGATAAAGATGGCAAAAGATAAAGAATATTTGACTCACCTCTTCTGTTTCAATATAAAGTTGTTAGTATGGCAGCCATCTTGACAGAAAAAAAGTAAAGCTCCCAGCATGCAAACCCATCACATGACACATCACTAGAAAGTTCAGGATGCCCTCTACAGAATACCCTAGTGCTCAATAGGGTAACTCCAAATACTTAAGGAAGATACAGGTGAACAAACTGTCCATTATAAAGGATATAATTGAATGGGCCAGGTCTCAGGAGGATTAAATACATTTCTTAATATTTATTATGAGTGATGCACCAATACATCAGTCAAATATCAGTGTCAGCAGATATTCTCATTGTTGACTACAATCAGTCAATAGGTCAGTGGCTGATGTTCCAAACATTTTTTGGAACAAATGTAAACTTCTGTTACGGTTGGACTCGGACCGAAGTAGCAACTTAAACAGACAGAAATGGCTGACCACAGCTGTAATATGATGTAGGACGATAAAATCTTTATCTGTATATGTCAGTTATTGACCAGTTTGTTATTTCTCAATTGGTGCGTCCTTAGTGTTTATGTCAATTTGAAGATGTCATCTTTTTTTCTTTCTTCTCACAGTCATATGAACCCATCAAATGATCCAGCTGTTAACTATTCTGTGAAAAAACGTGCTTTGTGTGATTATATTGACTTTTGGTTATCTGTCCAAATGAAAGTTAGTGCCAAATGTGTGTGTGTGTGTGTGTAAAGTGTGAAAAGTAATTCCCTCAAGGCTTTTAGTGAGATATCACATTCATGAGGTCAAGAGGTTCTTTGCGAGGTCACAGTGATGGTGACCTTTGACCCCTGGCCACCAAAACATAATCGGCCTGTTTTTGAATCCTGATGAAGGGTTTTAACATGTTTTAAGAAACTCCCTCATGATCTTACTGAGATAGTTTGCAGATAGCAGATAACATGAAAACATTATGCCTCTGGCGAAGGCAGTGGAGGCATAAAAATTTGAACTAATTGATGTAAATATTAATGTTTATGTTTTGGTGATATGCCTTGACCACATGTGAGTATTTTTAAGGCTGAATTTAAAACACAAAACCACTTCTAAAAAAATAAATAAATGGAGGGAAAAAAGGTAAATAAATAAATAAAAATCCAGAAACAAGAACACAGAGGTGTATGGGAATTATGTTGAGTGACAGCAACTACTGTTTACAAGTATGGCTGTGCTTTCTCTTCTGCTAGAAACCACAGGATGACTAAGACCTACCATGGAGTAGCTTTTGTTGATTTAATATGCTTCACTGGAAGCCTTGTGAATGTCTTGGCTGCACATGGTCACACTAGTTACTGTCAAACCTACACTGTGACAAACACACGCACACGCAGTTCTCAAACTAGCACTTGTGATTGTGTGCATGTGAATTCTGCAGTCGTTGTCCTTAAGGATGTGTCATGGCTGTGCTGATGTGCTTTGAGTTGTGACATTTAAATCAGGGCTTAAAGTCACACAAAACTCCTCGGTGTTGATTATTGTTTTCTTTGACAGTTTCAGCGGATTCATGAGGCCATTGAAGATTTAAGTTGACCGCAGACATGAGGCCACATTGGTCCATTGATCATGCAGAGAATCCCAGATGTCACCAGATAATTGCCTCAGAGCCTGTCATTACAAAAGGTCGTGACCCTTCTTATCAGGCACCCTCTGCCACCGTGTGGATCAATGTTCGTCCTCGCGAAGCCTTTTACCGATCATCGAAGAACGACACAATAATCGATCAGTTTTTAATTTATTAGGGATCAAAGATGAACTGGTGATTCGACCCGAATCAGCCTCCAGTCACATCCACAAATAAGAGAGGAGCAGAACAAATTAAAATAGCTGACTGACTTTCAGTATGCGCCTTTTATCAAACACAACCTGCCGTTGTGTATATCATACACCACCGTGAGCTACAGATCCCTGGAGATAAATTTTCTGACTTTGGGTCCCAGATTCAGTAAAGTCGTTTCTCTTCCAATGCAGCCATTTGCTGCTCTCACTTTTTTTATCTGCCTCTGAAGATGCCTTTGGCTGTTGATGAAAGCATTGGCCACATTTTTTTCAAGCTGTAAACTGTTCACTGTTCCTTCTTGGCTGTTTCCCCTGTATTTATGTTTCTGACTTCCATATGCCTGATCTAAAACCATCCACTGCATCTTCCTCAGTGGTCTCTCGGAAGTAAACAGAGCTGAGTGATGACCCTTTGTAGAAAGTCTGGACTTGTAGGGTGGTGTTTGTTTTCTCTAGCACGACAGCCAGATTTCTGTGCTCTTGCATTTCTCCCTTTTCCCTCGTGTACCCGGGCTGACCTAACTTGTTCCAACTCAATAATTCTTTCTTATTTTTTTTTCCACCTAAAATGCCATAATGATGTATGGTTGTCTCTCAAAACACATCAATAATTAATTCCTGTTGGTTTGCTTTGAATTGCTACTTCCATGCACTGCAGCAAATGCTCACGCAGCCGGTGCCAAGTGTATCTACAGAAAGACTAAGTTTGCATCCTTTCAGGAAACATCATGGGCTCTGTGCCTTCTCTCCTCTGTCTAGATAAGCTGCTTTGCCGCTCCATTTTATGAATTTTCCTACTTAGCGTGAGAAATCTTGTCTACAATGAGGGGTTTTTGTCACAAAAAGGTCTGTTTTTGTTTAATCAAACTTGACATGCAGCAGCCGTTCTATAACACTGGTTATATTTGTGCAATTAAAAGCAGATTTGAGATCACAGCTCAGTTCGTGGGTCTGAAGATGTGACGTCTGTGTGGCTGCTGCAGGAAATGCTTTCCGGACGAAGTCTTTCTTTGGGGTACAGTATTCTCCTTCCTGAAAATCTTGAAAGCAGCTTCATAAAATCCACATCACAACTGCAAACTCTTTGAAGCCTTTAGAGCTGACTGTCAGGCACTTCTTTTTTTTTTTACTTTTCATTTTTTTTATTTTTTTTGAGTGATGCCTCATGTAGCTCAACTCACCAGGGCCTGTCTGTGGATGTGCATCTAAGAAAAAGAGACCATATGAAGTTCTTTTTTTTTTCTTTAACATGATGAATGTTCTGAGCTTATGTTAAAGAAATATACAAAATGAGCACAAGCAAAAATCACGCAAAAGAGACGACAGCTACACTATTCAGCTTGCGTGTGCTGTCACCGAGACAAACTGTAATCAGTCAACAACTTGTAACATTCTGCTCCGAGTTTTCTCAGAGGACCATTGCTCAGTCTCATCCTCCTAATCCTGTCTGACTGTCTGCAGTGGCACAGTGAACAAAGTTAAAAAAAAAAAAATAAATAAAAAAATCAGCTCAAAAGATAAATAAACAAGAATGAATTTCAACTCTCTTTCCCATTAGTTTAAAACCATATTATAAAAATATGTGGATTATGTCTGATAATTCTCTTTTGTATTAAAAATGGGCATTCATAATGCAACTCCTCTTCCAACATTATTAGAATTTTATGAGCACTGTCAATAGAGCTCTATGCATTACTATTACCATAGTATCCTTACAGAACCAAGCTTCTCCCTCCCTTAATATTAACATTAATTTTGCATTATTCATTATGTCCTTATTATTCTATTTGGCATCAGCAGCTTACACTTGTAGCTAGCAGCTGACACTGATGTAACTATACAAAGAGATAGAGAGAGGTCTGAGTCGAGACCACAATGTTTTGCAGTTTTAGCTCCTGGGATCATATTCCACAGCGCTTATAATGATTTTTTCTTTTCTTCTTAGCGTTATAAAGTTGTCAGTGATGTTCAGTACAATTCAAATACAATGTGTACATACATGTTTTTTTTAGTTTTGGGGATTTTTTTTTGATCAGCGCTGATATGAGGAAGTGAAAAAATCTAGTAACTTGACAAAAAAAGGATAGAAGGAAGAATATTTTATTGTTTAATAATAAATAAGCCGAATTGTCAGCAGTGCACCAGTGGTTTCTAGTCGAAGTGCACTGTGATTGTTACTGTTGTCTACTGTCAATATCCCTGTATATTTCTATAAAGGTCAGTGTGGTGGTTATAGGAACCCCCCTCCAACTTCACCCGCAGTCTTCATGCAGGCTTGACATAGATTGTCTTTATTGTCTCCTACTGGAATGTTACATATATTCACAGATGGATATTTTGACTCAGATTCACACAAAATTCACAGAGGAGACTGTGTGGAGCCACTGCAACCATGTACTGCCGTATCAGAGAAAGGCAGATGCTGAACGATTAAAATGGCCCAGCCTCAGTGATCAGTGCACCGAAGGATGATGGGTCAGTTCGTATTGAAAAAGTTCAAGCAGCATCAACTGTCCAGTCATTTGCAACATAACAGAGTTGACTTGGGAGTATTGAGCAGCAATGATCAATGCCATCACTTCTGATATAACAGAAATGTCTGTTTACATACCTGACTACACAGCACATTTTAATTAATTGACCTTTATTTTGCCATACGATGCTGGCGGCAGATGTCTTCTCATATCAAACATTGTACCCTCTATGTATGTGCATGTATAATCTGTCTCCTAGAAATTACTACAGCAGCAGATTCTTATTGCTTGCCAATTTTTTTGACAAGACAGATGGCTGTTTATTGATACTGACCCTGTTTAGCTGTAAATCTGTTTGAACGACACAGCTTTTTACAAAATGTGTCTGTGGACATAATAAAAGCTGAGAGAAGACATTCCTATATACTAGAGAGATCAACAGAAACACAGTGCAGGTTGTGAGTGTTATTGCTAATGATAGTGGTTTATATAAAGTACAGCTTCTTAGTTGATTAAATAAACATACCCATGAATATACAACCATATATACACATAAATGAAGGTTCTCTGTTATGTAAGGAAAAGGCTTGTAGTAAGTCAGAAAAGTTGTCTTTGGTGAAATAAACAGTACAAGCATTACAACTGAAAGCTGAAATCTATGTCTGATCCAATAGCACAAAAATGTGCAATCTCTGGAGAAGTATTCTTTTTGGAACAAATGTAAACTTCTGCTCTCTGTTCAACAGCCAAGTAGGTTACAACACACTTCAGGGACAAGCCGTGCTCTCAGAGTCTCACGAGGCATCGCCGTATGTATACATGTGGGGATGAGTGTGCTCTCGGCCTTTGTTTCGACCATCTAATCAAGGACTGATTAAAGTGCAATAGTGAGAATATGCAACGAGCTCCGATTAACGAGGCGATGGAATAAAAATATAAAGCTGCACCCTAGTGCCAACAAGCGACATGTTTGGCCATGACTACCTCGTCCTCAGAGCAGTTACACATCTCATGTAAAAAACACCTCAGTCCCATCTGGGATTACATTGATCTAAAAGATGTGAATTGAGATAACTGTGGGGTATGGTTGATTCAGGCAGAATAAAAACAAGTGGCGTTTTTGGACATATTTTAAAACAAACTTTGGTTTTGTCTATTTGTGATTCTGATTATTTTTACACCAACAAATAACCTAATTGTCATTTTGTTTACTGTAGCCATGAAGAGCCTGAAAACAGTTAGAGAAAGTTGGCAGATTGATGGATGGAGTGAGAAGTTGTGAGAAGCAACAATATTTTTCAAAAGCAATTAGCATCAAGCTTCTTTTTTGGACCATGACAAACAGTGTTTAGGTGCTGAATCCCAAAGCAGTTTGTGATTAATTATAGTGTTGACAAAGATTTGTGTTGCTTGATTTCAATGTGATGATGGCAGCACTTCCTTTCTGAACTCATTTGAAAGAAATACGCAGCATTTAAATGTAAAAGTTTTGCCGTGTGGTAAATGTGCCACACGAAGTTAAAAAAAAACTGTTATAGTAATGTGTTCACGCAGTTGGCGAAGCAGATTCTGCTCCCCCACAGTTCTCGCTGTCAGAATCTGCAAAGCTTTTTCTCGATGTGTGGTGCAAAGAGCAGAGCCCCTGTGAACGCACATCACTGAGAGGTGGACCGCAAGTCATCACGGGGGGCAAAACTACAGCGACACACTACTGCCAAGTAGCTTTGATCAGTGGGAGGAAAGGGAGAAGCAGGGGTTAGTTTAAGTCACACAACAAGCAGTGTGGAAGAAGAACTAAATAGCAGAGCAGTTGACGACTTTGATAAAGAGGTTGACGACTCTGATGAACTGTCTGGCACGAAGAGCTGAAAGTATTTAGAACTAATGAGGATCGGCGGATGTCTAGCTGATATGATGTACAGAACTGGTGTTTCCTGCATGAGTTCATGCAAAATTCATCTGTGAATGCGTATATTTGATGATATTTAACACATTGTGCCAACACCACAAGAGGGCTCCACAGCATATAGCGGTCATCGGTCGATCTGATCTGAGAGCAGACGGCGCACAGTCTGCAAGGATCTAACACGCCGCTTTGTCTTCATGAAAGAAAAAGCATCAAATCTTCATATCATGTTGTGTTTATCTATCAGTCATGACATCTACTGCACCTGTGGCTCACACACACACAAACACAAAACACAACACAAGCTCCACAGCTGATTTATAACATGCATTAATGAATGTAGGAAAAACTGCAGCCGAGAGACTTGTTGTTAGAAAGAAGCAATGTCGAAAAGGTCACACTCATTAGACGGTGGGAGGGGGGGGGGGATAAAGGAGGAAACAGAGAAAGGTTGAATGTAACAATGAGATTTCTTACCAACATGACATTCGGATACATGTGTTCACACCCCTGAGCCTTTTAGCCAACAGTGCCTCTTGAGGTTGAAGTGTTTCACTCAGTTTCCTCAAAAAAGTAGCTGTTACAAAGCGATTAGGATTTTTTTTTTCTCTCAAACACAAACTCAACTGGGTTGGACCCTGTTAACTTTGGGGTTGAATTTTGGGTTTGCCTCTCAAACGAAATTATTGCACTTTTTCTGCACAGATTTTTCTTTTTGTCCACAAGTTTATGTCCACAAGTTGAGATTTAATAACAGAGGCAGCTGAGATATACACATATCAGTGTCAGTTTTTCCAGAGTTTATAATTATTAGCCAAAGGACACGATTATGTCAACTCTACAATAAAACTACAATGTAGACTCGACTACAGTAAAAGTAAAACGCACGGTTACTGTAGAAAGAGAGAGAGTTGCACATTGTGCTTAGTTCATTTCATTTCACCACTTGTGCTCAGCTAGATGTTTTGAAGGTGAGGTGAAGGTAAGAACTGAATAAAATGTGACACAGACGTAAAATGTCACACCTTCCTCATATACTCGTATTCTGAGGTTATAAAGAAAGACATTATTGAAATATGCAGCATACACAGCAGGTGACACTGATGATGGAGAGCCCTTTAAACTTCGAGACGCATGGTTGCTTTTTCCTCCTAAAATAAAATTTAAAAATCTGCAGTCAGACATCCTAACTCTGTCTGTGTTCATGGCTCCGAGGCACAAATGGCCGGCACCTGTTTCTTTCTCCTTCTCCTCCTCTCTCTCTCTCTCTTTCCCCTCGCCCACAGGAGCCCACAGCAAATCAAGTTTATTACGGCCTCTAATTACAATTACAGTCTCAAAGAGATTCACAATAAAACAATAAATGAAAATGATAAATGAAAATGGCACTCCCAAACCTTGGACCCTCAGCGGGAAATAAAGGGGGAATCCTTGCACAGAAAGTTAATTAGGGACAAGATGTTAGAAACCTTAGGGTTGGACCTCACAGAGAGGAATCCTGCCCCCGCCTTCTCTCCTTTACCCGAAAGCTGTGCTAGGTGATGAAAGTTTAAGTACTTTAAGTTTAAAAAGAAAAAGGAAGACTAAAAGATTTATTACCTTGGTTGTTGAGCAGTTTTCTGTTTTTGGGACACATGGAGATGTAGTTGCATTTTTAACTTAAATTACATGAAAGCTCAGTTCTTCTCTGAGCTGATATGACAGCAGAAATATCAGAAGCTGTGTAAAGTTGCCCATGTATTACTCATGAATGTTAAGTGTTTCTTTTAGTGTGCTGCTCACTGCGGTCATCTGATTGCACGAGCATCTAGAGTACAGACATTAGCGGCACCACCGCTGACATTGGAGGATACCACAAAACACCGTATGTAACGTTTAACAGTTGATGTGCTGTGTATTTAAGGCCGATTAATACGTCATGCGCCGTTGCACTGTGTCCAAAACCTCCTGGAAAATGGCTTTTGATAGAACGCCACATCAACTTTTAAAATCATCATGAACGTCCCAGCATGCCTGTGTTTTACAATTACAGTGAAAGAGATGCACGCTCATCTCAGAACTACTCAGCCAAATAATAACATGTGAGCAACATGTGAGTAACACATTTAGAAAAGAAAAACAAATTCAAGGTATTTATATGAGCTGTCTTATGTGGTTAAATAAGAAAACAGGGACCGTGTGATTGTCAAACCCACAGAGCCGTAATACATCACCAACGTGTCAGGTTACTTATCAGTTTAGTGTAATTTTGCTTATTGTTATATGTTTGATCTTGTGCATTAAAAGTCAGAGAACAGATACAGGTAAGAGACGGTTGGCTGCTCCTTCATTCACACAAACACACCTGGGAGTTGACAGAGGGGAAGCACAGTCTTGTATCATTTGCCACTGTATCATGTTGACATTGCATGCCTTGCACAAGGGCACCTTGAGCACATGTTGGAGATGAAGGTGAGATGTCTCATGCACTGATTTTTCTTTTCTTTTGTCATCCTCCTCCAGCTCATCTCCCTGATTAGACCACAACACCCCAAGGTCACAGAGTGGGGGGAAAAGATTTGCTCCCATTTCCTCCTGCTGCAGTGACTCAGATGAGATTGCTATATCACTGTCAATAGGCAGCTAAGAGGCTTTAGTATCCCTGTCAGCCACGGGTGAACCTGCGGGCACCTGCGTCAGTGCTCAAACCCGCCGGATCCCCCCACTCTGCTGAATAAGAGGGGCCCACTCACCGCTGCTCGTCGCCTGGGAGGCTGTTGTGCAGTAACGCACAAGAAGAACAAGAAGAAGGTGGTGGTGGTAGAGAGGTGGGGGTAAAGAGTCCCCTCCAGCTGTCGAGAACATCACTGACAAGCTGGTCGGTTAACAGAGAGACAGAGACACTCTCCCCGCAAAAAAACCACCATCGCGTGTCCATGTGGGCATTGATCCGCGTGACGGATCACCGCCTCTAAAGCAGCCCTCGGGTTCAGGGTTTGCCCCTCCTGGCCAGCGCCAATCTGAGCTGGGTATAAGGAGGGGGCGGGAAGGTTAGTTTGAAGAGCGCAGAGCTTTTGCGAAAGAGGACGCCGTTTTTCCCCCCTACCTCTCTCTCTCTTTATTATTATTTCACCGCTGGAGAGAAAAAAAAATCCAAACCCAGTGGACAGTAAGAGCTGAGGGAGGAATCAGTCGGACCAAACGTCAGAACCTCATTAACTCCAAGGAAACCCAGTCGGGAGGGAGAAGGAAAAAAGAAGAACATAAGCCTCATTGCTGCTGGTGAGACTCTTATTATTATTATCATTATCATTATCCTTAATGTCATCATTGAGCTTTTCTTTTGAAATGCTTGTCATTACGCACGGTGCGTTTCTTGTAAGGTGCGTTTGGCTTCAGCACATGTCGCCGCACACATTAACAGCCGGAGACGATCACTGATGTGCTCAGTAGCAATGTTTCATTCACATGCAACAACTGCTGTTTGTGTGGCTACCGCAGTATAATTGACGGTTTAACAGGTCTCCGCTTTACTTGCTCAAGTGGATTCTGGTGTTTGTGTGTGTGTGAAGATGCGGCGACCACACAGCGCAGACTGATCAGAGGAGAGAAAAGAAAAGAGAAAAGATTTCGTAAGGGAATTAAGTATTGTTTTGGGCAGTGAACGCAACAAATGTTGTTTCCTTTCCCCCATTTCTTTCTTTCTTTCTATGTTTCTTTCTTTCTGTTTTTTTTTCTGTTTTGAGCGGGAAATAATGTCAGGTTACATCGGTGTTTTAAAATGGTTTTTCTTCATCAGCTTCATTTCGACTTCTCTGGACAGTCGAAATGCAACATAATGCGACACCGCTGCTCCGGAGATAATTGTTAGTCTCCGTTAATGGGCAATTAGAAAACGACTGAGCGCGTGACGTTTAAAGGGGGAAAAAAGAAAGAAAAAAATATCACCTCAGCACCTGTACTGTCTAAATTTATGAGGGAGAAAAAGTACAGCCTCGTGGTTTGACCCTCGCGTGTTTAGAGGAAATCCTGTTAGGAAACAAGCTACCGCAACCAGTGACAAGACTGTTGAGCAGCGGCTAACTTAACCTTGGAATAAACCAGCACTAGCACCACCTCATAGAGAAAGGTCTGGCAGATGTCTGCGTCTCCTCCTACACGCAACAACAACACTGCCAGCAAAATTAACACCACCGCTGTTTAAAATCACGAGGAATCAACTGGTAATAATAATAATAACAATGATAATAATAATAATAATAAATGTCTCCACACGTTTTTTTTAAGCCATTAGTTTGTGTTAATCATCTAAACTGTGTAGTGCTGTACCCACAATAAGCCAGTTTAATTAAAAACACAACATTCCTTTTTTATCCCCTCCTCCACCCCCTCCTCCTCCTCTCTGTGTGTCTGACCATGAATGGTGTGTGATGTCCAGCTGGACTGATGTACAACATCAGATCCAACAGCTTAAATAATTCAAACCTACCCATAACATATCATCCATCGCAGGAGAACATCCAACTCTCCTCCTAAACAAAAAAAAAAAAAAAAATTAAAATGAATGAATGAAAAATCATGTGAAAGTGGGTCAGTGTCGACTAAACAAATAAGACACATCATCTGAATCATTGTTGCAGGGTCTCTCTCTCTTTCTCTCTCTCTCTCTCACACACACACACACACACCTAGGTAACAACTGGATTTCCCACCAGAGAGAAAGGCTGAATGGAGACCCTGACTGAGCACCTGTGCTTTTAAAGGGGATTATTATTATGATGATGCATCTGTGGAGACAAAGGTGTAATCGGTGGCACTTTCCCCATCAAGATGTATTGTATGTATCAGACAAACCTGCAGGTTCTGCATAGGGTGAAAACTGTGTGCACACAAGGGTTAAAAATGAAGCTTGACCCGCATCAAAAAAAGCTATTATGTTGCATTAATTTTAGCTTAATATTTTCATGCTTTTGGACCAACCAGTGTCAGAGGCCACGGCCTGGTTTTAATTACTGGATATGGTCCAGCTCGATATTAAAAGGCGTCACTCACACCGGAGATAATTTTCTAACTCAATTGCTCTGCCACAGTAGCCACATTTTTAAGGACTCCCTCCTCTGCACATCACATATCTGCCTTTTTTTTTTTTTTTTTTTTTTTTGTTAACCACACCTCTCATCTGATGTAATGCACAGTCATCTGTGGCTCCTGGCAGCCTTTTCCCCCTCCTGCCATCTCTCAGTCGGCACGCTGCAGGCCTCATAATGCGATGACTCCCTGGACTCATGAGTGTGACCACAAGCAAATGACTTTTCTCAGCCAGTTTCTTCATCTGCTGAGACATACAGAGCAAAGAGGCTCCTTTTCCACAATAAATGACTGCATGGTGGTGGAGGGGAGGACGCCAACTCACATATTTATTGGATGGGAATGTGCAGATTTGTATTGAGGGAGAAGCTGTTGTGGTATCTTTTTCCCCTGAGTTACAGACAGAAATGCTTCTCCTCTGTGACTTGGTGAACCTGATACATGTGAAGTGGCATGATTAGAGGATCTGTTTGTAACTGCTCTTCTTTGAATTCTGCATGCAAATGCATTCAAATAAAACGTGTAGCAAAGACAGAGGCAGATGGTTGCAGGGATTAGCAGCTCTATATTGTTCCTCGAGGCACAGTAAGGCATGATGCATTCGAAATTATCACAAAATAAATGAGGATCTCTCGGAGTGTTGAGGGAAAGGACTCTGTGTCTTTTTGCATCAGGAGAGCAAACTGTCCATAAATTAAAGTTAATGTTTACAACATGCTAAATAAGCGGGTTACCCTCCACTACAGTTTCATGGCCGCAGTTTAAAAAACAGCAAGCACATTAACACACACAGACACACACACAAAAAAACATTGCCCTGCAGAGAAGCTTGTTTTAGAGATGTCACTGTGTTCTGACATCAGCCACAGAGCTCAAATGGAGATGGGACCAAGGCATGAAGCTACCGGGTTGATGATGATGATAATAATGACAGCTGACGGAGAGTAATCACGAGAGCCCTCAAAGTACGTCGAAGCCTTGTCGATCGTGTCAGTCAGGACTGAGGATCGGGGTATTTACAGGGGATATTTACAGCTTGGCTCCACATGGGAAAATGTGATCAGAAGTAAAACAAAGCAGGGCAATGGGAAGGCCATGTTGGGTTAATACAGACAGGAAGTAATGCAAACATAATTCAACAGAACAGCCAAACGTGATCTGTATGGAAGGAATTGAATATTTTAAAGTTGCGTAGTACTTTTGCATCACTTAGAATCATTTAACATATTCATGGCTTCCAGGAATTTTGCCCAACCTCATTCATTCTCTGTCATGGCGAGCTCCTATCATTTCCCCATTTCTGTGCAGGAGAGGGAGTAAGATTAATCAAAGAGGTTCCATTCACACAGGAATAATGTTACTTCCAGACGCCCACTGATCTATGATGATTTCTGTAATTGCCACTAGTCTTAATCCTACACAAATTTTCTGCTACATCTGTAATTTGTTACACAAAAAACTCCACAAACTAGCGACTGGTGATACTGATTCTGGCAGAGACAGAAGAGACCTGACAACAGTGATCTCACGTGAAAGTACATCCCAGTAATTAAGGGACTAAAAGTGCTTGCCAAAAACAACACGAAACATTATCAGTGAGTATATTACAAGCAGAGGAAATCACCAACTATTGTTTGATGAAAGACTCTGAAACCGTGTCACAGTCCCCAGTTGTAGTTAACTCTTTTATAATGGTCTTGTTCATGATAAGATTCGTCATTTAAAAGTGGTAGCGTACTTGCCAAGGAGTCACCTTGTTTTTCCAGGAACTGAATACCAGTAAAACTTAAGAGAGACATTTTAATGTATGCACCATTCTGCACAATTGCACAACACACTTTCCTTTAAATAAATTCATAACCCCTGCTTAAGAGCCATTATCAACACAAACATTCACCTTTTGTAAATTATCTGTATCTGCAGGGGGCACCCAAGTGGTTGAATGGTCAGGTCACATTGGCACAAAAGACTTGAGCATCAGAATCCCAGTTCAGTTACTGCATGTCACTTCTTTACACTCTCTCAGTCTCCTCATCTATCTATCTATCTATCTATCTATCTATCTATCTATCTATCTATCTATCTATCTATCTATCTATCTATCTATCTAATATTTTTCTGTAGATCTGGGGGCTGTTCTATAGTCCTAAGACCACATTTGTAAGATCACCAAGTATGCTGGTTGGGGTTAACGTTGCACATATTTAGAACATGTTGGGTTTCAAGTTTAATTGCAGTGTCATGAAAGGCTGCAGTCCTAAAACTTCTGGACCTGAAAAGTTCTGGGAGTTTTGTCTTACACTCTCTTTGTACTACTTTAGATGAAGAAGAAGAGGAATTCGTTCTCAAATCATGTTCTAAAATCTCAGAAAAGCAAGACATCATAGATCCTATCTGGCATTTAATTGAAGCTGTTCAGACTGGAGGCACTTAGAAGTCTGTGTGTTTCTCTTTGGATATTGTTGGATTAAAAAAACATCTATTTTGATTCAGTAGGATAAAAAAGGTTGAATCTTGACATAGAAAACTACAGGCTGTAGGAATATAATGCTACCCTGTCCTCCTTTATTTTCTCCTACTCTTTTAAACCATATGTCTGTCAAGGTTTACTGTGACCTTTAAGGTGACAGGTTAGTTAGACGAGATCTCTCAAGTGTCAGAGTCTCAGGAGCTTAAAGCTTCATATCAGCACCGGCCAGAGGTAGAAAGTACTAAACTGTCTGAGCTTGTCTTCCACTTAAGATGATGTTGACAAAAGCTAAATGTGTTTAAAATGATGTTTGTCCAGTGAAAAACTGGTCCAGTCATGCATCAATTTGATCGAGTAGCAATGAGGAGGAATTAAAACATTAAACATTTGTCTTTTGATTGAAGATGGCAGAAAACTAAGAGGCGTTTCAAGTCAAAGATAATGAGCGGTCAGATTTTGTTACAGATCCAGATAAGTTGAGAAATGTTGCTGTAAGTTTATTGGAGAAGAATGTTGGGGCAGTAAAGTGTGCTGTGGTGCACTTCTGGTGTGATAAACCTTTACATGGTTTCATAATA
The DNA here is from genome assembly GCA_016801845.1 of Polydactylus sextarius. Lineage (NCBI taxonomy): Eukaryota > Metazoa > Chordata > Actinopteri > Polynemidae > Polydactylus > Polydactylus sextarius. The sequence continues at coordinate 17,697,353 of CM028914.1, forward strand.
TCTTTTATGAGATAACTGTGTGTTTATGGGTGTAGATATGGTGAGGGGATTATTGGGAACTGTCTGCACTGAATGGTTTCTGTTATGTTAAGAGAGGAGAGAAACTTTAATGGTTCCATGTTTTTTAGTAATCATTCTGAGTAAATTGCATGTGTCACAACTGTCTCGAGGGTTTCACGATCATCAACACTGATTATTTTTACTGCATCAACTATGAAACTGCGGATTGTCAAGATATTACCAACCAGTATTGGGTGCACAAGAGCACTTGTGGTTGTTGTGGTTAATTGTGCGACAGCCTGGTGCTCGCCACACAATATTTAATCAAGAGTGTGTGCGTGAGTGTGGGATCCTGCTTTGGCTGTGCGCAATGAATCTTTTCACAAATCAAACTACAGTCTTGACATACTCCCTCTCGAGTGGGCACCTGCTCCCATCACAGAGCAAAGTCAAAAATACTCAACATGCAAGGGCAAAATGTGACAATGTACCCTCACACAAGAGGCGACCTCAGGGGACTGTGTTGTTAACTCATTTGGTTTCATCCACCAAAAACAAAGTTAATGTGCAAATGAGCAAACATTTTATCTGACTGCAGTGGCATTTAAGTAGAGATTTGTTTTTACCAGAAAAAAAGTCCCAGCTTCTTACTTCTTCTTCCAACTGAAGGCTTCCTGTTCTTGTTTCTCTTATATGATAATAAATCAGATATCTGCGGGCTAGAGACTGTTAGGCAGACAAAAAACAAACCAATATGATGAGAGATGTCACCTCAGGGTTTAGGAAATGATGACGGACATTTTCAGTAGTTTTTGACACTTTATGGACTAAACAATCCATCAAGAAGAGAATAATCGGCAGATAAATGGGTAATAAAGAAAACTGTTTTCTTGTAGCCCCTGTGGACAGTAAAGTAAGTTTCTGCCAGTAGGAGGTTCATCGTTTCAGCCAAGTCTTCATTACATTATCATACAAGTTCACTAAGTTACACTCTTTAATAGCCTTAATATAATTCAAAGTACATTTTTCATGGGTAAGCACAGCACTGAGACCACAGTGCCCATGTGTGCAGTGTTTGGCCACGTTCATGCTGTCTCAGCCTTGTCTTTATTGCAGCAGGTAAAGCATAAAGGCATTTCTTTTACAGAGATTATTTTACATCACAGCCACATTGCCAAGCTTCAACATGGTGTAGGTGTGATGATAGCTGGAATATGTCTTTGCAATACGCAAGGGGATTTTACAGTTTAAATTATAGCATAAATTGTCCCCGTCAACAACAATGATGATATCAGCTTGCTGTTATTTGCCACAGGAAGTGTGTTAGTCAAGGTTATAATGACTGACTAACCTAAGTGGTTCAATAAAGCGAGCAAGTCATGGGGATAAGAAATGCAAAATAATAGAGATCAGATTAGGCAGCAGGGACAATGAAAAAGTAAACATCAGCGATGATAAAAAGGTCTTAATTGCGATGTCACTATCCTGGAGCCTCCCTGACAACAGCATGCTCACCTTTAGTCTTTAACCTTGCCAATGAAACTGTCAAGAGGCTCCTGTGAGAAGATTTCAGGCTGTTCTGAAGGAATCGTAAGTTTATAGTCGAGTTTGGGCCAGGTCATCCAAAGACTGGAGACATTAGCAGCACTAAAAAAAATCAATGCTAAAGCAGTGAGAAGTGAGAAGATGCCAAAACAGGGAAGATGTGACCCTCTCTATATGCTTTTAAAGCCTTACTGCAGCATTTTGAACACATTGTAACAGTATGCTGTAGCCATTGTGAGCACTTAATAGATACTATAAAGTAATCATTTAGAGATCATTTTTTGATCTCAGCTATTAAATATTCACAACTAGCTGAGAGGCAATTATGGACCTAACATGATTGTATCAAGTGTTGTGACCCTATAGGCACTTTTGTCAAGAGACTGTACTATTTTACAGCATTTGCAGATGCAATATACCTCAGCAAAATATCATTCATATATCTAAGGTTTTACTTGGTTGGTGCCACCCTGCCAGAGGAACTTTTATTGACATTATACTGCATCCATAGCATAGGTACAAGCTGCAGTGTCTTATGGACTAAAACACCTGTACTAGACCTTTACAGGAGCTCCAGGGGATACCTATGAATACTCTAAGAGTGCGTATTAAAAAAGAGGATGGTCTTTGCAAGATTTACAGCTGATCTTCCTATCAAATGCTATACTTGACTCAGTAAACCACACGGCAGCCAGAAATACCAGTCAGACAAAAGGAAGAAAGGATGACTTTTTTTTTTTTTTTTTTTGCAATCAGCAGGGGTGCCACACTAATGTCACCGAGCTGAACAGTTAGACCTTGGTTCTGTCTTGATGCATATCCATGAACATCACGAACACACAAGGGGACAACTCTGTTGGACTCTGACACTCGCCTTGAACAAGTTTGACTTCATGCCAAGAATGTGAACACAGTTCTCCGTGAGGACAGGATGACTTGCAGCTGTGACTCTGTCCTCTCTGTTAAAGCCTGTCACAGGTTACCTTGGAGAGCTTGTCCTGTTTCAGCTCTCCTGCACAGGGGAGTCCAGCAATATTTCATTAATATGGTACATTTTCCTTTGGTGTAATCATACAGAGCAAATCAATCAACAATTATGGAATGCTTTTTCATAATGACACACTTAGGCTGTGACAGGAAGTGATGGTGGCATTACTTGTTGTCTCTTCATTATATCTGGTTGTTTCTGATCTGACCCACAATTAGCTACTAGAGTTGGCCAATTTTTCTGAGTGATTTCTGTATTATTATTGTTATTTTTATCATTTAAATTGGTTTGCTTTCTTGAGAATTTGTCTTAGTAAATAATTAACCTGAAAAGCAAAATTCAAAGCCTTTGCACGTAGGAACTGTCAGTTAGAGTTGGGCCACACACGCTGTGATATGAATAGCGATTGTGAGTCTAATGCATCCTTCCCGGACAAGTTGAGGTAACTACCCTAAATATAATGGATAATGGATATTAAGTGTTTCTTCAGAAAAAACTGCAGATGGGTCATCAGGGGTGACTTGCAGAAAGGACAGAGGCAACCCAGGATATATTTATTCAGGCCTTATTGACACACAGAATAACCCCACTGAGGCTGGCATTCAGTGCCTCATATCTTCTCAGGCGCGTATCGAGCCATCGCAGGCAGTGGTGCCAATTGATCAAGGTGCCGAGAAGCCCAACAGAGTAATCCTGAACAACTTCCCTGCATGCCTTTTCTCAGGCAAAAATGTTGTTTGGCAGCTCCTGATATGAAATCACAGACTTGCTAGAGTATTCAATTCAGGCAGATGCTGAATTTTGCGATACATGCAGGATGTTCTGAGGAGTTTGCTGCAGACACAACCTTCACTGGACCTTTACTGGACTTAGTGACTGAGTAGCTGTTATTCAATAATAGCTTGCATATGTGATGTTAATGAATCAGAGGTAAGTCACAGTGTGCTGTAGGGTGTAATCATGTCGGGTCAGCTTACATCAAAGCCTGTCTCCAACAGGTTTGCAATTTTATTCATGTTCTTGTTGCACTGATTTCCGTTTTTCATATAAAACGACAGTGATTTAAATGACAAGTGAACAATCTTAAGTGGTTGCTGTCTGATCGATTGATTCTGGAAAGCAACGTTAATTTATAAATCCCATTTGAGAACTCGACAAAAAAAACTTGTGCAGTTGTGCTCCCTGATCATTTAACAGCATATGTTATCCCCACCTGTTTGTTCATTTGGAAGCTGTGCATGGAGGCGTCCTTCATCTAACACCAACGGACTGTTTTCCAAATAGTCTCAAACAGCTGTTCAGTATGTCTTTACAGCTTACTGCTTATCATAGATCACGCAAATATATCATCAATTGTCAGGTGTTGGACTAACAATGGCTGGTTGTTAAATTATAACATATCATCCGGTCTTACTGGCTTCTTCTAGTCAATCTCTCACCAGACACATTTTAAATAATAGCCATATTTTTACAGACTGTTTCCAACCACCTAGTAAATCACTAATGTCTCTACAATCAACATCTGGCTTTTTCTTGTAGTTCGCCTTAAAACGTCAGGCATTTCCATTACCGGTGGTTGATTAAATACAGATGTTTACAATCATATAAAATTTTAAAGTGTAAAAAGTATTTGGATGACACATATTTTTTGTTTAATGAAACAAGTTTTTCATATTTCCCATAACCATGTCATGGTCTCATAAAAATTCAGGACCAGGTGGAATATGAAGCTTAATTATCACATAAAAGCGAATTCAAATGTGCAGCTATTTTCTGTCTTAATGTTATCTCTTCCTGTTTTAATGTGCCTTCTCCTATTTTCAGTGTTAGAGACTTAAATTTCACCAATAAGGCACATAAACACACATACACACAGAAGTGAAGCAACCCACCGTTCTGTGCTTAGTGTTGTGTGTCAAGCAACGGTCAGGGTTTCTGAGAAGTTAGCTCATCAGTTTTCAATTATGGATGAGGAAAGAAACAAAGCAAAACAAACTCCTTTAAAGCTACCGGTGGAGTTTTAGTGTCCTTGAAGACTTATCAGAGAAAGGGCAATAAAATAATTTGCTGCTACCCAAGCAACACATCAAATCAAATTTAGTATCCATGGAGATACAGGTCAATAATTAACTGTTAATCACTAAAGGCGCCATTGACTGCTGCTTACTCCGCTGTTCCTGTCTCATCAGTTTTCTATTGACTGGTGCGACTACATTGTGTGTGGCTGATGGAAGAAGTATATGTTCATTATGTAATTACTTGGTATTTGGAATCTTTTTTTTTTGTCCTGACATTAACAGTACACTCTGCATTAAGTTGTACTTGCCATATTATAGAGACTGAAGGAAAACAATAAACTTAATAATAAGCTGCAAAACCTCCTGGAATAGAACGAATGGATCAAGACACTCTGTCCTAATAATAGATGTATTGATCCTGTGTGGTTCTAGTGGTAAGTGCCATTTAAAAATGAAATACTCTAGTGCATGCTGTCCACATGTTTTCATCTACTCAGGGAAAGATAGGGATTGTTGTTTGAGAGGTTTGTGACTTTCTATTGGAGGGTTTATCATGTGTGTCTCTGCAGCACTCAACAGAGTTCTCCTCTCCTGAAACACACAACTCTGAAATATTCCCATCTTTGAACTGATAGAAGACAATGATAAGAGCATTATATTCACAGTGAGCAGTGTCTGGAGAATTAAAAGCACTCACCACTTTGCTGGCAGCTTTTGTGGGCCGCCGTTTATTTTTTGAGACCAGGCGGCAGAATAAAGTCACAAAGCTGCATTGAGTTTCGAGGACTGAGGGGTATTGCACAAAACCAAGATAAGGGATTAAGCCGGGATATGTTGGTTATTCTGGCTGAACTTAGCCTCAAGTCAGTTGCCTGAAAGCAGGTCAAACTTAACCTGGTCAAGTTACAATGGTGATTTATTCTCTGCAGCTAGCCTGGTCCAGACCAGGCTAACAGCCAGGCTAAGATTGATCCTAGTGATTCACCTGTATTTCTACCGTCAATCCTGTGAGGAATTAATGTGTTTTACAGCATGTCCATGGTCTTTCTACATATGTTACATCATTTTAATCATCCTGCATTAAAATATTTCATATACGTTGTCTTTTGTCATTTCATTTATGTCTGTTGACTGTTTGTAATTGCAACAATCTTTTTATATTGATTCAAGTATTATTATGACTCACTTGTGTTACATTGCTGTGCTAATGAAGACTGATTGTCAAATTGCCGTCAGAGGTTTCATGAATATGTGTTTTATTGCAGTAGACAAAACATGGCTGATGAAGTTGCAAAGGTGGTTTGAGACATATTTAATTTGATTATGTTTCATGTGCAGTAGCACTGCAGTATCTTCCTTGTATGAAGCAGACAGTTTCTGTGGCAGGGACAGAGTCTGTGACTGTCCCTCCCTGGACCCCCTCCATCACTGGCTTCCCTTTATTCAAATGGACAGGCTGCTTCTCTGCTGGGGTCAAATCCTGGCTTGGTGGGCAGGAGGTGAGCTAGAGGGGAGGCCGGTATCACTGGACCCCCTGAAATTTGATGGGACACCCCAGGTGCCACCCGAGATGATTAACATGTCATGGCAACACTCGTCTTGTTCTAATGTCTTGTGTCAATTATACACACAAATCTTATCTCCTGCATTTCAGATGAACTTTATGCAAATATTTCAATATTAAAGACTCTGATTGCAGTTGATTGTTTGAGAAACACATTGATTTTCATCATCTGTGGACCCCCTTAAATAACCACCCCAAGCATAAGAGGGCTTTTTTTAACTGCTACAATAATACAGACATTCAATACGTCAGCAGACGCCTAATCTATTCACCTCATTTGTTCATTGTCATCTACACTTACCAGCCTGCAAAATGTTCTTACATTTCATTTTAACTTGTTGCCAGGTCTTTTTCTGGCCAGACAAGTGTGTTCTTTGTGAAGGACAGATAGATAAAATAGACAAAAAATACATAACATGAGAAAAATAGATTAATGATTTTATTTTTATAATAATATCTTGTGTTTTGTGTAAGCTACTGGATGGCTTAACTTTCCTTTGTGATTAATAAAGTATTCATCTATCATCTATCAATCTACTTAATTATACTCTACATTTCCTGAGTAACATGCACATCTACTAAGCAAAGTGTACAACTGTTGATTAGTGAATTTTAAAAGTAACTCCTTTAGTCCTTTGATTGTAGCCTAATTATGACGGTTCCAGTTGAGAGCTGTTTATTAATTGTACATTTTTGGACTTCTTACGCAGTGACGGACTGGGACACTGGGCTGGCCGCTGATCTACAGGTTTTTTGGGCCGGTCAGACCAATATATGAATAAAAGTGTCGGGACCGTCGGGATTCTGGACTTTTCCAGAACACACAGATTGCCGGTCTGCCCCTGCTTACGCATTAAGCCAGTCTGCTATTGTCTATCAGGCTTTCTCTCTTTCCTTAATTATTGCACCAGTATTGTCTTTTTTTTGTTATGATGTGTTCAACCTCTTCATACAACTCCATCAGCAGCTGTTGTTCAGCGCCTGTTAAGTAAGAAGTGTGACTGTTATGTATGTCCCATCAGTTATTCTGTGATCGATCCTGAGGTCTGTTTCAGAATGCTGTGAACACGCACTTATCCCAACTATCTACACCTGCCTTGACTTTGCTGCGCCTTTTCATCCTGGCTTGGCAATGGTGCAACCAATTAAGCCAAGATACGCCGATCGGACTAGGTCAAGCTGCGCTTGCTCACTTATCCTGGATTTCATTATTCTACTTTTGTGCAATACCCCTCTGGTGAGGAGAAAAATAAAACTGCTAAAATGATCAGTACAAAGAAGGATATCACCATGAGACATATTTTAAACATAAGTGGGACCAATTAGACCCTTTACAGTGGTCTAATTGGCTTCATTTAATTAACACTCAGATTGTGGACAAGTAAAGCATCTATACTGCCTGAAAAACTTTAATTTTACAGTCTCTCTAAAGCATTTGACCTAGCACTTCCCGATTACTGATTACTATTCATTTTGTGTAGCTCATTGTCCCAAGTGAAGCAGGAGTACCACTATGCTTCTTTCCATTATATGAAAAACATGTAATAGTTATGGGACAGGCGCTGTGCACCTTGTTTAAAATAACCGATAAATTCTAATAGGATTTTGTATTTATCAAGGTCCACACAGGTCACAGAACGCATGCTTAGTTTTTTAAATAAGCTCCAATTTATAAGTCACATATATACACATACTGTATGTCACTTTGTATTATCCTGGCTCTACACACTTTTTCAAGCCAGCAGCATCTGTGGTTCTGAGTCAATAAGCGGTTACAAAAATAGATTCACAAATTATCGAGCTCTTGTTGAACTCTTTTGTAACTTGTTCTACAAATCTATTATGATGACTGAAGTCGAGGTTGAATGACGTTAAGATGCAGTGCCAGTAGTGTGATAATGAGTGGGTTGGGGGGACGGTCTAATCAGTTGAACTTGCTTTAGTGTAATAATGAGCTGATTTCATAATCATAGGGTGAATTGCTCATATTTCTTATGTACTGTAGGCCCCTTCTATAGTTCAGTAACATGATAGATGTTTCAGAGGATCATATCAAAATCAAATACTGCTATTGTCTAGTCAGCCATAGTCTCATTTATCTCTGATTGCATGACTAGCACATTAAAGTCTTTGTGTGTGTGCAGATTGTAGCAGTAGTGGAGCTTATCTGCCCCATACTCCATTCGTGGTTGAAACAGAGTAACATGAACAATCCTTAAATAAGCCTTTCTCAGCCCAGCTGCAGTCAGTCACACTTGTTGTAGTTGTGTTCATCACAGCCTCTGTCCAACCTGCAAACTCCACCAGACTGATAACTTGCTGCACTAGCAGTCAAAGCTGCTTTGATCACCAGAATCACTCTCACCACAGTCTGTCAAGCTTGTGCAGCAGCAGCCCACACAGAGCATACCGAATCATGCCCGTCACAGATACTCGGTCACACTCGCCACAGTCGGGCTGATGCAGCCACAGTCTGAGCGTCCAGATGTAACGGGCTGCTCCTTTGCCGATCTGCCATAGTTGTAGCCAGAGTTGCACTCACGCTTGCTGTGTTCAGCAGCAACTCTCGCCAGAAACGTGCTTACCTCAGCCACAATCAGTCATGCTCACTGGAGTGCTACACAGCCTGAGCAGCTGGCGTGGTACGCTTCGTGAGACCAAGCAGCCATAGTTGGAGTCACACTTGCCAGAGGCACCCTCACAGCTGCCATCATTCACACTAAGTGGGATCTTACTGGCCACACAAAAAGCCCCAGTAAACATGTCATCCACAAAGTCTCACAGCAGGATCCAAAGCTGATCACAGCCTTGTTCAAAGTCACGCTGCTCTCATTCCCACTGGAGGAAAAGGTGATTATTATCCAGACACAGGGCAGGTAATTGAGAATGGTGAAGACTACTGGAAATTCTATGAATTTATTTATGTACACGCATCCAATCCACTAATATTCATGAATCAAATAGGAAGATGTCTTCTATCCATCTGTGTGGTGTAATAAGATGGCAATGATACTTGATGTGTGTTGCCGGATTTGTGCAATTCACATTTGCAGTGTAAGGTCTTTTTTTGATGCGCCATATCTGCTCTTGAGATAAGATTAAATATTTCTTGCAAGCCTAATGTATTTCAGGCGAGAACACCATCAGTAATATCCTTCTGTGGCGTACAGGAGAATGGGTGGCCGACTCTTGCCTATGGCACGAGTTAAAATATGAATTGCTTATTTCAAATTCAGTTAAATGACAGTATTTATTTGATACATCGACATCTATAATAACATCTGTGACACAGAATCACCTATTAAAAATATCAGCCTCTCCATAATTTAATGCAAATCTATGGATTTCATTCCAAGTTTAAAATAGATTATGTATTTCTGCTACATATGAAATATCAAAGGGTAACTTGAAGTGAAGTTGTGCCGCCCACTAACGCATCTGTCGCACATTCAAGAGGGCAGATTTTTCATAAAGCCGCTGAAATAAAGTGCTGAAAAATCCTATATAATATTGTCATTTTTTCTATAATGTCAGAAATGCCAGTTTCATGGAACACCAGAACTGAACTTTTACTATTGCAACACATCAAATTCAGTTTATTTCCAGAAACAAAGAAATGGCTGTTGTTCCCGAAACCAACCTCATTCATCAAAAAGATGTACCTTAGATCCGTGTGGTTATATTACACATCCTTGAATCCTACACTGCTGGATTGGAAGAGAAAACAAGAAAACACATTTAACACAATTTCTGGCTAAGTGGCAAAGACAAGCCTATGGAGTTTCAAGGTGAACCACAGCATGGATGTTTGATTTATGGTTTAAATTATTCTGCCGGGCTCGTCTTGTGCGTGTGCTGAACTCTACTGCTCTTTGTATAGCTATTACCAACGTGAAACCTTGCATTCCAATTACAGTTAGGCTATATAGCTGTCATTTATGTTAGTAATGACCATAGCTTCTCCTTTCACTGAATTACCTGTGTGCCCATGAATACTTTGCCTGTTAGTGTGATCGATAGCTACTGATCAAGCCACTTCAGACATACTCTTTAGTTGGATAGATTCAGTGACGTTGTGTAAAGACCCACTTGAGTCTTAGGGAAAAATACCCAAGATGTAATTGCCCATGTAAACAGATTATACGCATGTTTCAAAATTGATTTTCTAATATGCATAACAGTCTTTGTTTCTATAAGGTATAGTCCAATGTGTGATTGACCGGTGACTAGAAGCATTAGGATCCATTAAGTGTAGTTTTGATGACTCACAAAAAGAATTCAGGACACGGTCAGCTCCATTGTGCTGTAGCTTTACTCTAATTTTAGCATTGACAATTTTTTAATATCAATTCACTACTTTGTGCACTGTAGTGGATTGCACTTGTATAACAACAGTCTTCCAGTCTCCTCTTCTAAAGAAAAAGTCAAAGGATGACCAATGTAACGACAATTGATCCTGAGGGGTATGTGAATGTCGGTGCCCAATTTCACGGGAATTCATCCAACAGCTGTTGAGAATTTTCAATCCAAACCAGAAATGTCAGCCAAACTGTGGCACTAAAGACAGTGTTAGGGGATCAATGAACTTATTGCAACTTATCATTTGGGGACAATGAATGTCCATGCAGAATTAGCTGCCAGTGTATCAAATAGATGTTGAGATAGTTCACTGGGTGTGTGAAATGTCATCAGACACTGGAAAAAAAAACTCAGTCACCAAAGTTGTTGGGTCATTAGGTTTCATCTTTTATAAGCACAAAATTTTAAAGGCAATCCAACAAACTTTTAATAAGATATTCCAGTGTGGCAGACTGACCAAGTAACACTGTTATCTATAAGACCATGTTGTTAGCTTTACTAAAAAGATGTGCAGGTAGTAGCAACAGGGAATAAATGTTGGGAGAACACCTGACATGTTCATGCTCAGCCCATCATTGTTACAACAGTGATACAAACTGATATGTGGAGCATTTGATTGATTGTGATGACATGGAAGTCCCATCTGTGAATAAACAGTCCATCTCGTGTTCCTGTAGCAGTGCGTCATCTGTACTCTGAGTGACACCACAATACTCACAGGACGAGATGAAGTTGGACAGATGTTTGCACTGTGCCCTCTTCACGTTTCTTGCCCTGGTTCTGTAAAGACTTTGGGCAGCAAGTCTTCCTGTCTTCCTGCCAGTCTTGTGAGGGGGACTGCTGCACTGAATTATTAATGCTGTTACATTTTTCAGGCTCACTTTAGGATTGAGATAGCTCTGATTTAAATCAGGGTGGACTAGGTTAATGGACCAACAATTAAATAGTGTTGGATATTCATTTTTTAATTTTTCCTGTGTGGCACAATAAAACTTAAGGTGATTTCAGAGGTAATGACCTTATGATTTTCATTGTTGGAGCACTTTTTACCTTTTGGGGTCAAGCAGGCAGAGGGTGATGAAGCTTTCCTTTTGGATATACAAAGGAACTAGAACTGAGACCACTTATTGAGGTATTTGCTACACGGGACATTAAATTAATGGTTAATTAGTACAAGATATGGATTTCAAAGAAGTTTGGTCAAGTAGTTGGGATAGAGTATTTTGCATACTGCCATGGAGGGTTGATCTGATTAACAAAACTAGACAGTATGAAAGTTTAAACAGCTGAGCAATGTTGCTTCTGGGCCTGCCTTGAAATGTCTTGTTAACAATTTACTTTATTAGATCATAAACATAAAAAAAATGAACAAGACTGTATGAAGTAATTCCGCATTCATAATTTGCTGCCTCTTGGCTTGAGCCAAGTGTTCTCCTAGGATACAAATTTGATGGAGAAGTGACTCAGCGTCTTACGTAGTGGACAACAGTTTGCTCGTACTCGAGTGACGGATACATTTTTTCTCGATAAATAACCTGTGGTCTCTCTTAAGCTAATTATTTTTACCTACTTTAAATTTGATTGTCTTCTGAATTTTACGTCAAGAACTCAAATTCATATTCAAAGTCAAACTCCATCTCAACAATGAGGTGCTTTACCTGGCCAGCAGAGAGTCCTGGCCTTGAAGTAGCCCACTGAGCAGCTCAAAAACTGAATTGGTGCAGCAACCAGACTCTGGTGAGATGGTTAAAATAGTTTAGAAAATGAATCAAGCGAACAATCAGCAGGTTAATCATAAAACAATTACTGCCTTGCAAACAAGTGAAACATGCTGTTACTCATGAATAATACAGGCACCCTCAGGGCCAATTAGTGGGGTGGATCATCACTTTGAATGTGATTTCTCAGGTTTCCACCAGCTTGATTTTGACAAAGGCTGGAGGGATAATGTAGTTTTCCACAGGCTCCACTGTGGCTCAGCTCCATGATGCTTTAAACCTCATTGTTCATTTTCATCTACTGGTTCAAGTTTCCTCTGAGCACTATGTTATCTTGTACACAATACCTGGTCCAGTGTCTGTATGTAACTTCAATTCTTACTGTATCTCAATTCCTCCCTGCTGCCATTCATCCACTCGTACAGTGTTGCATGCTGTATTGACTGCACACATTGCCATGACATGTTCATTTGTATTCCCATAGCATCCTCACAGCAGTAGATTACAGTGCTGACCCGCAATATCACTGAGCTGAGTTAACGTCACTGTGAACTGATTGGTTTATCATGCGTAGCCATGCAGGTGGCTGAGGAGAAGGAGCATTTTTTAATACTCACTATTTTGCTGCAGGTTCTGTATAACTTACAAGTCACTGTCATTTTAAGTTTAATCCAACTCCCAACATCCCTTTTCTTTTGTTCATTTAAAAGATATGAATCTCTTTTCTTTCTGATTCACTATCCTCTGCTACACTGTCTGTGAGATAATTAACTGTTAATGCAAATTCAAAATACTTCCTTCTCTGAGAATGTTGTTATGGAAGCAGCTGCAGAAATGTTAACAGTCACAGATGCTGGCAGCCTACTCCATCCTCCCACTATAATAAAACTAGTTTCTGCATTTTTCAGTGAGTGAATTAGTTTTAAATTTCACAAGAAATGAGGGGAAGAAAAAAGATGCACCAAATGTGAATTGCTTACTCACAGTTGCTGTGTGTACAAACCAAACTTCTTGAACAATAAAATGCATCCCCCTAAATCCCTGTAACATGGAAACATTGCTTGTTATGTACACAGTAAAATAATTTGATCAGTGTTGTGTGTGGTCAGATCTCCAGATTAATGAAAAAAAAACAGTCATTAAGGCTGGACCATGGTACTAAACTGGACTACACTGTAAAGGTGCGTTAAAACTGACCTTGGAGCAGTTTGGTTTAGCTGGTGTGAACACTGCTCTCAAACTCTGGTGCCGACAAAACAAATGCCATCTGGTTCACGTCTAGAACACTATTTGAACCAATCACAGAAAGAGTGCCATTGTTTGATTCATTTATTGTTGTAAAATTATTTGTGAGATTCCTTCTGGATATTTGTGCCAAAGACAACAAACTTTACACAAAGGCCCTAGCTCAGGTTTGAACCCAGAACCTCCTTGCTATGTGGCTAAAGTGAAAGTGATTACTATATGTCATTGAGCACACAGCACATCATGAAATTAACCTCTGCATTTAACCCATCACCTTAGTGAGCAGAGGGCAGCCTGAATGGCGCCCAGGGAGCATAACTTGCTCAGTGCTACCTAAGTGGGACCTGGTAGTTGGTGGATTGAAACCTGGGACCATCCAGACCCAAATCCGCTTTCTTAGCCACCAGGCCACCACTGCAACCAGGCCAAACACTGAAGGACTGCAGCACCCTAAAGTTGTTCATTTCTCCTCTCAGCCCCATCCATCTGGTGCCCACATCTCAAGATTACAAGCCAGTTTGAATACCCTTCCTCACCCCTCCTGACTTCCTACGACTCCAGCCGTAATCATAATCCATTGAGAAAATGCAGAACTTGTCAGACTGAATAGAGATATTAATTTCGCCTCTGTGTGGGGCCCTGCTCTGCTGGCCATGTAATACTATCAGCTTTGAGGGAGTCTTGTCTAGTTAAGCCTTATAAAAATGCTCTGTCTGACATCCATTTTCTCACTTACAAATGTATCGGCTTTGAAGGAAATGACTTTTCAGAATAAAAGCATTCCACCTGAGAGCTCTACATCTTCAGGTAACTCTGTTATTAAAACGTGCAGGTAAATTTTGTCAAATCTGACTTTATTTATTGTTGTAGGTGTGTGTATCTAAAATATTAATGAACAGAAAGTATTTAAACCCACGGGACACAAATGTTTCTGTTTAAAGTATGAGCCACTGTAGAAACATTAATTATATCACAGCTTTATTGTTTATTATTTTGACTTGAGCAAACAGGGACTCATTGTTCTTGCTTTTAACCCTGAAGTATGCACTGGCCTTAGATGTACTGCTAACAATTTTTGTTGTTTTTCTTTTTATTTAATAATGATGGTGAAAATGCTTTTTAAAAAAATGACTCACGCTTGGTCATTTTTCTTTCATTCACATGTGGAGCATTTGTATTCACAAGAACAGAATGAAAGAGGCACTTCAGCTGTTGTTATTTACCACTCACACGTGACCTATTTGCTTTGCCTCCCCTTATGTGAAATACGACTTTCCGAGATGGAAATATGAAAAAGGCATCAGCTCAGCCATTAAAAAATGAACAGAATGTAAAAGTATAAGCGGCGTTGAGCTGCAGTCGGCATCGCTCAGGCATTGAGTTGCAAACACTGTTACAAGACCTGAGGTGCAATACGTGTGCACAGGTGGTGAGTGCTGGATAAGGTATTGCTCTTCACCAGCAATCCCTGATGAACTCTGACAGATTTCGCCTACGAGGCAGCCACCCTGTCCCTGGTTTAACAGCTGCTTTCCAGTCCTTTTAATTATGGCTGTGGTGACTTGTATGCAGATTGGCAGTAGCTTGGTGTTCTGTGTCCCTAATTGTAAAAGTCACACTGATTTACATGATTATTCTATTAATCCGATCCGATCTCCTCCACCCAGCAGCATAATGAGTATCATTGGCCTGTTACACTAAGTTTTAAACTATAATGATGTGTGATTTGAGTATATGACAACAAATGTGAGATATTCCCTCAGTTACACACTTAAAAATCGGATTTCCTGTCACCTATAAACGGGAAATAATCGGTGAATAATGGTTCTCATTCTGTGAAATATGGGCTTTCTTTAATCACCACGGTTATTGTGTCAACACCGTTCATTGAGCTCCGTTGGCGCCACCGTCTACACAACGTGCTCCAGTCATTTTTACGTTCTATACTTTGCAGATTTGATAAATGGATATCAAATATTGTAGATTCAGCAGTATCTATAGAGAATCGCCCAGCTGGGCTCACTGTGTGAAAGCGCACTCAACTGGGTAAGCACTATAGATTCTACCCATTTGCATGGTGACAGGTACGAACTGCTGATGGGCTTATAGAAATATCGAGTGAAGGTGTTAGCAAAATCAGCTTTATTCAGACACAGAGGGGACTTTTAGATCCACCTGACAGCAAATGGATTTTTCTCCCTCACTTTTACATGTGAAAGGAGAATGAAAAATGGGTTGAAATAGATCATGCAGGCAAAGGGGAAAGTTGTATATAAGGCCTTTCTCTCAGCATCATGGATTTTATGGAGGCCAGTGTGACACTTGGATGCATTTTAAACATTACAGTAGCTCTGAGTACTTAGAGGAATTCGCTCCTCTCTGCTGTTTGTGTTATTTTTCTATCATTCGTCTCATCAAGAATCGAGTCAGTCACGACACCTGGACCACATTCCTGTGCTTGCACTTTCTATTTTATTTTTAATTTTTTTCTTCCTCAACATCAAAATTCAAATGTGTTAGTGCTGTGACAGTGTTTTTGCTTTTAACCACTTTGGCCTCATTTTAGAAACCAGATTTCTGTTATTCCCTCTCTACTGTCATGTAAATTTACGCACGCAGCATGAAAAGTCCAAATCCATCTTCGTTTAAAAAAAAAAAACTCCATCTGCTATATTTTGTTATTCGTTTTTTTATGCTAATAAACAGCTCCAGTGTATTTAAGGATGTCACACAGTTTCCCACCCCTGGTATCTGTGCAGGCAGAGCAGAGCAAGCTCCAACATACTCTAAATCTTGGTGAAATCAGCAAGTGAGAGACCTTATTACTCTGACTGCCAAGTTCAGCACTAATATAAACATTGATCAAGCCACTTCAACCTTAAATTTACACAAGATTTAATGTTAAGCTTTGATAAAAGTGGACTATCACAACTCGGAGCCTGTTTTATTCTACACTTATATAGTTCCTTGCAGGAGCTGTGCACAGTATACTTATGCTGAACATTTATCAGCCAAGTCTTGGCACAGTAAGATGTAATGACAGAAAGAAATTTATCTTTACTGTGCCCTAAAAACAGCTACAGAGGCTTATTGTCATGTGGTGCTGTGTTCATAATGGATCCACTGTACTCTCATTACATGTCTGTGAGGAACAAACCTCAATCTTGACAAATTATAACTGCCATAATATAATTGTGATGGGTCCCTGTGGAAATAGTTTTGCCCAGCAGCCCAATACATTGATCATTTGGTAGCAATAGAGCCTAATGATCATTGTAACGCACATGAACCATCCCAGAACAGAGAGAACATTTGTCCTCACTCATTAGAGGTCCACCTGCGAACCTTGTGCCCTGCGTCATCCACAACAGCGGCTCCCAACCTTTATAGCCAGACAGACACAGCACAGCCCTGTCGAATGAACTCAAATACCTTTACAACAGCAACAATGGCTCTAATGAGGCCAATTTTAACTGGTGTTAAAACTGGATATTTTTCTAGTCTATTAATTACATCAACATTGTTTCAGTCAAAGTCACTGCAGGTATTCATCAATTACTTTTAACTAACTACTGTGGGTAGGAAAAGTTCACATGTCTCCCTTAAAATGTCAGATTTCTGTGAAATCGTTTTTAGAACTGTTTCCAACTTTAATGTGATGTGTGACCTGTGCAATTTAACTGAATAACAAAGAGTAAACAAAACAAATTTCTCAGGGGGAGCAAGTAAAAACAAAATAATGAATCTAACCTTGTTGCATAATCATGCACACCCTTTAACTAATACTCTGTTGAGGCACCTTTTGATTACATTACAGCGTTTAGTGTTTTTGTTGCCTATCAGCATGGTACATTTTGACTTGGCAATATTTGTCCATGCTTATTTGCAAAAGCCTCAGAATCTGTCCAATTGTGAGGACATCTCCTGTGCACTGCCTTCAACTCACCCCACAAAAATATCACAAGTATTTATATCTGTGCTCTGGCTCAGCCGATCCAAAACTTAGATCTAATCTCAGTGAAGCCATTTATTTGTTGATGTGGATGTATACTTATGGTCGCAGTTGAGCTTAAAGGTGAAATTTTTCTCCAGTTTCTCAAGTTATAACTGGTGTTTAAACTTTTCATAATTACTTCTACCTTGACTCTACCTTCCCCCCAGTTTCAGCTGAAAAACAACCTGCCACCATGGCACTTCACCATAGGTATGGTGGTCTTTTGGTGACATGGTATTGTTTTTGTGCTAAACATCTCGTTTTGGAATTGTGGCTAAAAACCAGAACACATTTTTCCACATGATTTTGTGAGACATTTGTGTTCTTGCTGACTGTTTCAGGCTTTGATATATTTCTTTGTAAGAAAAATGCTCCATCTTGCCGGCCTGCCACACAGACCAAATATGAAGAATAAGGTAGGATTTTGTCACATACCGGCTCACAAGGGGCGCTACGCCCCTTGTGGGCTGGAACACAAGGACTCATGGGTATTGTTCAGTTGGGAATGTTGACAGCATGAGTAAAAGGGTGTGTGCCTGGAGGGACTTCAGCTGTTCATTCAATTGTGTGTGGTTAATACAACTGTTGTTCAAAACATGTCTATGTCAGCTTCTTTTGGCAATGCAATTGTCACATTGATAAGGAAACAGGAATGCTGTGATGACAACCTGATGGCTCAAGTGGAAGATAGCGGCTTGATACAGAAGACCGGCAGGTGGCCAGATGGGCGGAGTAATTCCCAGCTCCAGTGGTGTAAAAGCTGGCTGCTGGGGGATATCATCACCATCTGCCCGCCAAATGCAGAAGAGGAGTTTGTGAAAGCCTGGGTGCCTATGCTGCAGACCTATGTCCAACAGGGACACTCCAACCTCTATGCAAGAAGACCTTGCTGTTCAGGCCTTCATCAGGGGTCTCCAGTCAGAACACCTTTAAGAACATCTCTGCCTGCATGCTCCCAGCACCCTGACAGCAGCTCTGGCAGTGGCAGAGCGTGTGGAACATGTCCTATGCTCTGAAGGACATCGCTGCAGTGACACCTTTTGAGTGAGCCAGGCCACCCATGAAGAAAGCAACGAGGAGGAAGCTATGCGTCAGGTTACCCCAGCTCCACGACAACACCACCGAAGAAGGGCTAAAGAAGGATGCTACAGGTCTGGGGTCCCTAGCCACATCGCCCAAAACTGCCCTGGTCCAACACCAAGGAGCCAGCCATCGATAGGGTCATCAAACTAGACAAGGGCTACAGTGCGGGGGAGCTATCGTCCACCAGAACTGTTTCTACCCCCAACTCCCCCACACCACGAGTTGGACTCTTGGGCCAGACCCATGGACTGTATCTGGACTGTGATCTTGCAGGGACCATCTGCCAGGCCCTAGTGGATACTGGGTCCACAATTTCTCTGGTCCGCCGGGGATCTTATCCAACTCCACCACATGACTGCCCCGGGGGTGGAGCACCACAGAGCGGTGCATCACTACCGGCACCGGAGACTGCCAAGATGTTGGGAACCAGAATGCTTCAAGTTAAGGTGGGCAGCCGACAGACACACCATCAGTCCTGGTCCTCCAACATCCAAGACCCCTGCATCATCGGCCTTGACCTACTGGACAAGTGGGGACGGGTGGTGAATGTGTCCGGAGCAATCCTCTACCTGGGCACTGAAACCATGGTCCTTCATAAGTCCAGCGACCTTCAGACGCCAACCCAAGTATCAGAGGTGCCAGTGAGGACCGTTCCAGCTGAGGTGACAACACTTCCGCAGCCTCCAGTGGCACTGAAATCCCCCGTTTGCACTCCAGCTACAGTTCATAGAGATCAAGGGGCCCATCGATGACCTCTTTCAGAGGAGGTGTCGAGATTTGAACCAGGAACAGCAGCACCAGCTTAAGGAGCTGCTGCAGGTCTTCAGTGGTGTTTTTGCTGTTAAGGACAAGGACTGCACCCACACCAACCTGGTTTAGCAGAGGCTGGGGTTCAGCAGAAACAAGCCTATGATCTCCACACCAAAGGGGGAGACTTTGCAGCCAGCGCTCAAGTGTGGGTCGACAACCCAGTAAGGAAAAAGGGACATTCCCCTAAGCTTGATAGTCACTGGGTGGGGCCCTGCACTGTTCTGGAAAAACTGTCAGATGCTGTGTATCGTGCTTCAGTGGAACCGGGTGGTGGTTCTGCACAGAGACTGTCTGGCACCTTACCAACCACTGGCCCCATCCATTGAGCAGGCTGAGAGAGAAGAACTAGTCTCACCACCAGGTGAGCTATCATCAGGCCAATGATGATAGCTCACGATGCACGCGGAGGCAACGTCGGCTTCCACTGCACCTTCAGGACTTTGTGGTTGACGCATGGATTGCTGAGAACAGTCAATCCAGCTGGATGGGAGCAGTGTAGCACCGCTTGTGGGCTGGAACACAAGGACTCATGGGTATTGTTCAGTTGGGAATATTGACACCATGAGTAAAAGGGTGTGTGCCGGGAGGGACTTCGGTTGTTCAATTAATTAGTTAATAAAACGGTTGTTCAAAGCATGTTGTCATCAGTGTTTTCTTTGCAACATAATTGTCACAATATAGTCCAGAACCGATACCAATTTCAGCAGTTTTTTTAATGTTGTCTTTTCATCAGTTTGAGATGTCCTGTTCCCGGCAATATCACTGTTGTGCCACGTTTTCTCCATTTGTTGATGACTACATGTTATCTACTATCTTGGAAAGCTTTTTGTACTCTTCTCTGGCAAAACAAGACACCCCTTTGATGCTTCGTATGGTCTTTTCAGACCACGACTTTTGCTGCAAGATGCAACAAAATAAATGTTGAAAAATCAAGAAAAACCTCTGAAGTTATTTATCTTAGTCTCACTTTTTTTACATCACAGAGACCCTGGCATTTTAGCAGTGTATAGACCTTTTCATATCCACTGTATTTAAAAAAAATAACTATCCATTTATTTAGCTATCTATTCCATTCATCCTGTTGCTTTTAGCTCACTGCTTTTATTTTAACAATTATTCATTACTGTATGCTAAATTGTCAGCTGTTTTCTTCTGTTCTTTCAGCTCACTGTTTCCGCTGTTTATTGCCAAGCTTTATGTCTAGTCATTTCATCATCATTAGTTAGGTAGAGCAGAAATGACTGACCTGTTTTACTGAATACAACATAAATCATTGTAAATCTTTGTATTTATATGTTTAAATGGCCACTGGTTGATGCTCAGTGCTTGACCATCACAGTAGACCAAATGTGACAGGATTTAAGGCTATTTTTAGTTTGCCACTTGGATTACATGGCTATCGAGCTGTGTCCTAAATTCAACAATTACTGCAGTCGGCAGTGTTTATTGGCTGATGAGGTTTTTTTTTTTTTTTTTTTTTTTTTTGGGATGTTAACTGTTCCTTGACAGACTGCGCATTAAGTGCACCACTGGGACTTATTTTCATACCATTCAACTGTATAATATTACAGTTTGAGTCTCGGCAGGTCATGGTTGATGATAAGACTAAATGAGAAACAAAATACCCTCCAACTGATGTGTTCTTAACATCTTTCTAGAAGGAAACTAAAACCAGAGCCTGCCACTTATTTTACCACTTATCATCTGTATTGCTTGACTAATCACTCTGCATATAGTTGTCCAGTCAGAGTAGTCAACTAATTTGCATTAGAAGTATTTACAGGCTTTTAATTTTGTCAAATGTGATTACATTAGTCATTGCATTGCCATTTTCCACTGAAAAATAAAACAGACGGATACACATGTTAAAAGGAATGAATTCTTTGGGTCTACTGTTACCTTAGGCAAGCTATTTTTAATTTGCCAACAAAAGCATAAACCCTTTTTGTGTTGTCTGTTTCAAGCACAATCTGAGCCCCAGGGACTGCTGAGCCCCCTGGTTTGCATAACAGGTAAATGGTGAATCAGGTGCAGAGTTCCAGACAGCAGCCTGACGTTTAATGCCTATTTGTCTTATTTTTATGGAAAGGATTTATCGACACTTGTGCGAGTGCTGCTTTCCGGATGTTTTTTCACTGCAGCTCTAATTGGTACTTGTGTTGTGGAAACATGAACTGAATCTTCAGAACTGAACAGAGATCCTGTATGAAATGTGATAGATGATGAAGTTTACAGACCGAGTAATGAGAACAATTACATCTTTACTTTTTCTTCCCTTTTGTCCATTGAATGTTTACTTTTTTATTTGCTTACCGAGCACATTGTTAATAGTCTATCAGTGTCTGTGCTGCATCTCTTTAAAGAGAACCCCTCCTCCTTTTACAAACTGTAATGAGTGAAGATACTCTGCGTTAACCTCCAGGGCAGGAAAGAATCAAAGTGTTTTCAAAAGATTTATTCATTCTGGACATTTAGAGCCTTAAAAATGGGGGGACTACCTGAATGGGAGGCACTTTGTCAGTGTTGCAATTTTCAGTGACATTTACTGATACTTCTGTCTCCAGAGGGCATTGTGCAGTTTTTATGGTGAACATAAACTCTTAAGATAAAGAATAACGATTCATAATTAATTTTAGCAAAAAGCCAGTTATAAAATAAGAAAAGAAAACTCTGTAGTCAGAGCCCTGATTCCTAATATGATTTGGGGGTGGGGGGGGGGGGACTACAGTGTGTAATTTTGTGTTTACTAGTATTTATAAGGCTCTGTGGTTTGGTTTAATCTGACACAGTCTGGGGCCATGGCCTGCCCTTGAGCATGACATCTGTTCAAAGGGAGAGGAGGGTTCAAATTATCAACAGTAACATTTTTACTAATTTGCATGAATTGCTCTCTGTTTAATAGTCATTTATAGTTTTGCTCTTAAAATAGCAACTTAAGTAGCAGAGGTTTGGGTGAATGGAATAACCTGGATATTCTCCAATCGAAAAATGGATCCAGGTTTTATTTTACCTCCTGAGACAAACATGATTTTACAGATGCAACACTTTGAGGGTGTTCTCATTTAAATAAGAAAATCTATCAATTTGGAAGATCGATGGATTGATGTTTTATTATAGCAACAAGGACTCTGTCACAGCGATGACTATAAACATCTTTACATGAGTAACATCTCATAGCTCCTGGATTTACCATCTAGACTGACAACGCTTATTGATTCTTGTCAAACTCCTCGTAAGTTTATCGACCGAAATGGTGAACGCGTCTCATACGTTATTGAAAAACATTAATTGAATAAATGATTGTAAAATTACATTATCCATAAGATTAGTTACTGGAAGTGATGGATCCATGTGGTTGTACAAAATACCCAGCAGCCTTCTCTTTATTAGGAACAAAGGAAATTTTGATTCTTAGTATCAGGTCATTGTCAAAACAGTGCAGTATTCTGGTCTTACAACTTTCTGAGCTTGATTTCTTTCTGTTCCCGACAGTTTTATAGAGCATGCAGCAGTCAATAGCTGTTCAATCTCATGCACAGAAAGAAGGTGTTGAAGATAAATGCCACAAGTAGTGACATAAAAAAAATCACTTCGTGTGGTGGGAAAAAGTATTTCCCACAGACTCTACCTACAATGTCATAATTCAGGTGAAGACAGCTGCAGACCCAGGTCATCACACAAATAAGACATTTTAAAATAATTGGCTGGTAATTCAGAGGTCTTTGGCTCACAGACCTGGCTGCCAGGATAAAGATTTATGTTTCTTAACTTAACTTGGTGCTCAGCTACAATCAATATTCAAGTGTTTGCACCTCAGAGACATCACAAATGTGTCCTACAAGAGCAGCAACGGGTTGGAGCAGTGTTAGTGCAGCTTTCTGTCTCAACATTAGGCTTAAGTGTACCTTTACATCCAGACATTTGTTTACTTCTCGTGTAGTGATCGGTGCACTACAGTAACACACAGACAACACGCCGATTCCCGAGAGGGAAGTGTTTGATCTCCTCTCTGCAGAGTGGCAATAAAGGGAGGGGGCTGAGTCTCACAAAAGTACAATGAAAGCCTTTTAAGAACGACATAGCTGCTACAGGTGTGCATGCTCCGGTGGCCGTGTAACTGCTGTACCTCGGTCGTTTTCCAGACACTCAAGCTTCCTCTCCTTCATCTTGCCGGTGTTTTTTAGTCTGCATTCAACAGCAGGCACACCAATTTCCTACTGCATGTATTTTTAATGAGAGGTCATTTAATCTTTCCGTGAATTGCAAGATTGCAACCTCCTTGTAATAATTACCAATAATTAGAGTGTCAGCCCAGCAGTGCATATACAACACCCTGGGAGCACAGACATAAAGAACAACAGGGAAACTGTGTACAGCTGTATAATGTCTTGGTTTGTTGGAATATTCTGGTCGTGTTTGGTCACTACTGAAAATCTAGGAGCTTGTGGAACCATATCGTCTTCGGTATAAGCACAGAACATACACATGATGGATATGTATTCAGGCATATGTAGGTGGGTTCTTTAATATTTAATGTACTCGCTTACTTTTGCCCATGTCTCTGATGTAGGTATAGATAAGTTAATCTTACAGTATGTAAGAAAAAAAACGCTACAGTGGGGAAAAAAATTTAATAGCCTCCCTGAGGTTACTTTTAATAATGTAGTAGTATTGATATACCATAACTATAAAGTGATTCCTGGTGCTTAATTTAAATGTCACCACTTGTGTGTGCCACCAAATAAAAACAACAGAAGTGAAGCAGCAAAAATTATGGCAAACATAATAAAATTTTATGTGCCATTTACTCAATTTTCCAGTGCGTATATTGAATGAACAGATATTACTTCTTTTTTATTTGCCTAATGTAAGATTAGTTGTATAACTGGGCCATGTTAACCAGGCTTGTTTTGCATCAGCAGCTGGTGTGACTCAGCTGTGACTGTGTACCAAACAGAGCTCGGGATAAGATTATAAACTGAGCTAATTGCTGTGAGAAAAGTGACGTGTGTCTGGGGCTGTGCTACATCAGTCTACTTACAAGCTAAATGGTTTTGTGTGTAAAATGATGTATATAAATGGAGCTTTACCTGTGGAAATGCTGCTGCTGCTCATGATGATGATGATGTCTTTATGCGTCGCTCCAGACATACAAGTCTGCCTAGCCCTAATCAGCTTCACTAAACTTAGCAAATATATTATAAATAAACTTCAGTGACACATTAGATTTCCCCCACAGCTGTGCTCCTCTTGTTGTGATGCAAAATAAAAGAGCAGGCAGTGAAGTCAAGTGAAGAACTGAGACACTTGGTCAATAATCATTAATTACAAGGAGTAATGCGTTTGTCAAAATGGGCGTTTTGCTCCTTCTAACTTCTAGTTCGAAAGTGAGGAGAATAAAACCCTTATAAACTCACAAGTTATGACCCATGGCATACAGCCAAGCTGCACTGTCAATGTAACCATGTGATCTTTCTTTATATTATAAATCTAGCCAGAAAGAAAAATGACAAATTGGAAGGGGTGGATAAGGAAAAATACATTACCCTCTCCCTTTTCTGAGCCACAACAGATGTTTTAAACATGACTTGGACGTAAACCAGCTTTTGATGAATGACACTTAATAAAAAAATGTGATGCGTTTGACAGCAACATGCTGTTGGGTGTAAAAGTGTCAAGAGTATCAGTTGAAGAGCAAAGAAGTACAATCAACCATATAAATCAAAGATGTAAACCAGACAAGGAGCAGGCAGGTTGAACAGGGTTGAGGCTTAAATGAATGATTAGAAATAAAGTATCTTCACTTTGTTGATCATTAGACGTCCATCACCTCTGCCTTTATCTGTTTGGCTATAAACATGTTAGATCATTGTGTCAAGCTGTTTGTTGTTAATGCCTCTTATTCCTCC
The DNA here is from genome assembly GCA_016801845.1 of Polydactylus sextarius. Taxonomy (NCBI): domain Eukaryota; kingdom Metazoa; phylum Chordata; class Actinopteri; family Polynemidae; genus Polydactylus; species Polydactylus sextarius. The sequence goes on from CM028914.1 coordinate 17,722,586, forward strand.
AGGGGTCTTCTGTTCGAGCTGATATGGCTGCTGCACTTTGGACACCCAAATCTCGGGACTTGGGCTTGTGGCTGTTTCTCCTGCTCCTCAACCTCCTTCCTGAAGCCAGGTACTAACATCACGCCACATCTCGTCACTTCCTACTTCCTGTCTGCCTCTGCCTGGATACTTAATCTTCCTCCTTCCCCTCAGTCCATTTCATCCCCTCAAGCTCCGTCTCTGCCGTCAAGGCTGTGGTGATGCGTTTTGTATAATACCCGCATTAATCAGGCTCACAGCAGCAGCGGACATTGTAATCTAACCAGCACCATTAGCAGCAAAAGTGCATCTATATTGTTTGCAGAGAGAGAGAAAAAAAGCAAGACTTGTTTTTGTTATTACACAGTGAGATGATCCCAGCTGTGACTGTCAGTTTGTCGAATGAAATAACCACACCTCAATAACAGGCTTCGCAAAACAAACAAATAAATAACAGCAGGATTTCTAAAGAAAAGCTTTAGAATCGAATATTAAAGCAAAGATGAGATGTCTCCTGCGCTCTCAGTAGTGTCTGTAGTCAAGGATTTCTTTGGACAGCTCTGTGACTTTCACATTTTTTGATGGGGATTAAAATAGAACTCGTGCCACCTTTGTCCTAAATGAGGCCAAATAGAAGAGCTGTATCAAAAGTAAACTTATCCTCCCATCTGAAGTTTTGTGCTCTCCTCCTCTGCACCTCTCCAAATTTCACTGACCAGTGAATGAATTTGCGTTGTACAGCACACCACAGCCACAATTGTCTGTTCGCAGCATTTTCACTCCTGCATTCTGTGCATATTCGTCTGTGTCTTATAAGAGTCAGCGGAAAAAAAAACAACAACAACAAAAAAAAACGCTCCAGCATGTCAAGGAGTCATTCTAATCACACACCTTGTAATTTCAAACGTGGAGACTGCACAGGCTGCCATGTTAGCGTTGTTGATAAGGTAGGATGTTGTGGCAGGGAGATGCGGCGGTGTGGAAATCACTTTAAGATTTGTGCACGCTAGAAAAAGGCTCACTGAACCACACCGGGAAAGGAAATCAGAACAGTGTGACAGGGATTAGCCCAGTTTGCTTTGTCATTGTGCCATTTGGCTTTTCTTGCTCATTTGGAGCACAGAGCACTCGTAATTACATATATTAAATAGAAATGTGTGGCCTGGAGACGGTGCAGGCCAAAGATTTTTAAAAATAATTCTGTATAGCCTCATTGTACATTTACACATGTATACTTCAGTTCACCTGAACAACATCAGAACAGACTGACTTTTATTTTGAAAAATAAATCAAAATACATTATATATCCAGTCCAAACTCAAACTGCTTCATCACACTGCACTACATGTTTCACAGTATTCAGTAAGCAAAGCCACCTTAGCAAAGTACACATCTCCAATTTAATTATCTGAGTTTACTTGTAGGTCAACACAACAACAATAGGTCAAGGTGGTAGTGGTCACAAGGTGAACTACCTCTGGTCTCTACATCTGGTCTGTTGCTCCTATAGACTGTATATTTATAATTTCACGACAAGGTCATATCAGTTTGAAGTGATGTTATGTAGCAAATAATAGCAGCCACCCTATCACCCTCACTGATCTTGGGGTTAAATGAGAGCAAATCTGTGTATCCACATGCCACAATTTTGTGGGAAGCTTTCCCAGAAAAGTGGAGGTTGTTGTAAAAGGAAGTAATAGTAGCAGCTCGTGGTTTTGGAATGAGGTTTAATGTTCAGGTGCTCGCATCTATCTAAGGTGCTTATGAGAGCTGAAGGGGAGTGCACAGATGATGGGACGTCGAGCTGCAATTTGCATTAAATTGTGATAATTTTTTATAATTCAGTCAGATCTAAACACACATGATTAAACATAATTTTAGTGTCAGCATGACTTTCCAGTATGTGCATATCTTTGAAGCCTGACCTTGGATTGATTATTCATCATGAGGACATAAAGGAAGGTTGAAAATAGAATTTATTGACATTAGTATTCAGGATGTTAATGAAGAAAAATATGGAAAGTCGTGTGATGTGATAAGAGCAGCAGTTAATAATAATGGAAATGTATGACGTCTTGACATATTCAGGGACAGAAAATTGTCACCACACCCTTTTCATGAGGGCTCAATGGTGCAATTCATTATGCATGGACCCAATGCAGAGAGTGACAAGGACTTTTCAAATGTTAATCTTTCTGCCGATACTCGAGACATGACATACTGTGTACATGAAGTATGTGAAATTTTGCACTGAAAAGTGACAGTGAATAATAACTGTCTGTCAAAGTTTTAGTAGCTGAGGTTACGTAAACATGCATTCTGATCATATGAGTATCAGTATGAGCTGTTTCTTGTTGAGATCTGTCACTGCCCGGATGTCCACTGATGATATCAGCAGACTCCAAATCAGCTTTACTACAGTGAATAAAGGAGACTTTTTAAAAGGATTAAGGTGTAACAAACAAATCCTCTATGTAAGGGTCTGTCATTCTGCATGTCACCAGAATTCCTCATTTCCCACACACTGAAAGACAGGGCATGTTTAAGCTGTTATTCTCAAGACACCATGCATTACATATGAATGAGATGCCTATGTTGCTTTCCATCATTCCTACAGCTCCCCGTCGTTCCAACCCCAACCTACCCATTCTCCCGTTAACACTTAACAAATGTGGACAGACAGGCTGTCTTGTTGTCTATTTTGTTTGTAATCTGTTGCCAAGCTGCTGGCTAACGTGTCACATAATCAATAGCTTAAAGCATGAGAGTGCTATGTGTACAGTTTGCCTATGGATTGCTTCTGAAGTTGCCCAGCCTCTACTCACTGTCTTACCCCTGTCTTACATGAATTATTCACAGCATGGCAGAGGGGCATCAATTTGAGCTGTGACCTGGTCAACAGATAACATTCTGTTTCGGTAGTGTTGTCAAGGTTAATGTGTCACAGGTCTGGACAAGGGTAATGTATTCATGGCTGAGCCACTTTGCTGATTGAATGACCACGCAAATAGTTTCTTCTTGGAGTTAAAAGAAAAGAGTCAAAGGGTTCATTGGGTTTAATCAATGTTAAACCAGACATTATCAATCAATACATGACTCCTGCTTTGGTTTACTGACAACAAAACAACAATTAAGTGCAACCATTTTTCATTTTTCTTTTTAACAGAATTGCATTCCATTATTTGGCTCATCAGCTTTTTTTCTTTCTTTGTTTTCTTATTTATCTATTTTTTATCACCAGCTGGCAAGTGGCAATAGTAAACTTTCTCCTAGTAGCATTTCCAACTAGCGTTAATGGTTGTACCTTCTGCTGCGACAACCAAGTCGTTTCCAATTTTATCACCTACTCAATCACATAAGACTATGGCAATTTTCACCACTGCTTATATCACAAAGGCCACTGCCAGAAAATGTGTTCAGATTTCAATGAATCATAGATGTTTGGTTCTGGATGGAGGTTGTAGCTAACAAGCAAGAAACAACCATAAGACTCCAAATTACAACTAAAAGTAAAATAGACAGTTATATTATTAAATCGGTAGATCTTGTTGCTCTATGATAGACTGGTAATCTGTCCAGGGTGTGCCCTGCCCTCACCCAAAAGTCAGCTGGGATCCCATCTCCCATGAGGCCTTTGAAAGGGTGTTAAAGGTGATGGAGGGATGGATGGAGGTTTTGTTACTTACTGATCAAGGAGAAATAATGCCAAGTGACTGTCACTTTGGAGTTTTTTCCATAGTCATAACTACTGGGCCCAATCCCTGTGGAGCACTGCAGCAGTGAGTCAGTAGACCATTAAAAAAAAGGTCCATAAAGTCAGCCCCAGCAGATAAGTCCAGGGATGAATTTTGGTCCCAGTCCAACCACTGAGAGTCTCCATCCAGTCGATGCCTACCCAAGGTTCACTTTTAAGTTCTTTCACTCTGTCTTCACTTTCTTTGCTTCCTCCAACTGTTGGGCTCAGGTGGAGTTTCCACATTTACTCTGGTTGTTCCACTGTTTGCCATTTCCACTACCTGGGGAAAGCTACTGATGCTAATTGGGAAAAAGTGCTCTCCTCTTTATTTTGCTTGCGCAGTAGCAGCAGCACTAGGCAACAAGTCTTAACGTCAATTCCTTAGTCGTTACATTGTCCTATCAACATTAACTTAACAATGATTGCGATGGTTAATACATGTTTATTGCCACTTTAAGTAGTGAGGGGTACAGGGGACCTGAGTCATCTTTACAATTACAGAACAGCAAGACTGGTCAAGTGTTTGCTATATACATCAACAGCATTGGAAACTACACTCACACATTGTTAGTTTTTAGTAGGAGGCCCATAAGATTTAATAGATGCTTAAGTACATGGTCAAGGGCAATTAATGCAACCTCCACCAAAAGTGGATTTGCTGAACCTGTCTGATTACTCATGTTTGCCTTATGGACTGTGAAGTGTCTAGAAGCCTGTTTGAGTAAAATCACAACTAATGTCTGACCTCTAATTGTGTTTTCTAATTACAGTGAGTCTCTCACAGTATTCTGTTTATATATTAAGTCAAGTAACTATCTTACAGCAGCTTGATTTCCTTTAGAAAGTGAACACAGCACAACAACTGGAGATATTTCATAGCATCAGATGAATCCAGTGTCCTTTCACCATCCAAAACTCTTTAAAACTCTTTCATTGATCTGTGCCCTAATTAGTTTTGCGTTTCATTCAATTTCCTATTGATAGAGCAAGCATCTGCTCAATGATCTTCAAAGTAACCATTAGCAGACATCCCCCTGCAGGCATGAATCAAACTGAGACAGGAATGGATTTCCCAGAAGGTGTCTACACAGCTGCACACCTCTCAGAACTGGAAATACAGAAATACTTAGCTAATGTCATGGAATCAAACCTCAACATAATAATGTTCTATGAGATTATTAGATCAAACTGTGGTTTATATTGTTTTAACATAGCATAAGTAGTATCTTGCTCAACACGCTGTGTGGAGTATATCTGTGATTGTTCTTTTTTATATTGGTTACTTGTTTTTGTTTTTTGTTTTTTTGTTTTTCATGGAAATGGCCCTGACTCATTTTCCATCGAGAATTGTTTATGAAACACTATCATTTCAGTTCATCCCATATTCTTGGCCACTAGCAACATCCACCCCCGACTCCCTCTGAAGATGAATTTCAGTCTAAAGCAATGCTGTGGATAAACAAGCCGTTCAATATAGATTAAAAATCGCTAAACCTGCATTTACTGTGCCTTTGAATCTGTTGCACAAAGTGACTCGAAGTATTCTGAACAGAGTTTGTAATGGTTTCTCGTGAAAAAGGTAGAGGTACAATTAAACAAAGACTACAAATCTACTTTTCTGTCTGATTTATAGTTATTTGGGCCTTTAAAAATGTAATTTCCTTGCGGTTGGTAGATAAACACACATCTGTAATGGCTTTATTTAAATCATAACCGACTGCACATCCTACACTCATGAGCAGTTTCTTTGAATGCTGACTGCGTGAACATTTTGCTCAAAGCTACATAATCTGTTTTCAAAAATTCCTGCAACCTGCTAGAAGATTCACCTCCTGTGGTGGACTAAAAGTTTAATCATAAAATATAAAGACACAGAAGCTGTACAGTAGCAGAGGATTCACAAACCAGCTGTTCTGCATATCTTAACAACAACAAAAAAATATCAGACGTCTTTTGCAATTTTTCAAAAAGCTTTTCTAGAGAAGAGACAAGTTAAAAATTCCTACAGGATGGATGGTTACCATTCTCTATCCAGTGCTTTACGATCAATTGTTTGGCAGAGTCAAGGCAGTCGGCTCTCTAAGAAACTAAGTCAGTTCGGCAGCTGCTGATCTTCTGCCAGAATGACGATGTATAATATCAGTGCCAGTGTCAGTTAAAATGACAATAATAGTGAGTAAATCTCCCTTGTTGATCAATTCATGTTGCTGAGCAGCATGTTTTTTCTACTAACTATTCACCAATGTTTGGTTTGTGGCTCGTATTAATGCAGCTCACTTGCAGCTTTTACTAACAGCAGTTACAGAGGGAAAAATGGAGTCTTGTGCAGAGCATTTCACGAGGATGTGGAGAAACCAGCCAAGTGGGAAGAAGTAGCCAGCTATGGGAGTCTGGGGTCATGCCATAAAAGCCTCAATTTGGAAATCTGGAGCAGAGTCTAGCAGTACTGTTCCATCATACACACCAATCTGAACTTCAAACATGTAGTGAATTACTGTAAAGGGAAATGAGGCATCTTCTACATTGTAGACCATGCAGTCTATAAATAATTTTCAGCAAAAAAATACAAAAGCATTCTTGACATTTTAAACTGTTAAATTAGGGCAAGGCTGAGGAATAGCAATATTTCCTGATATGACAACACAGAGATACTGTGTCACTGATGTTTCATGAAGCAGCAGTTTAATGAAAATATCTCCTATCTGTGCAATCAACGTGATGCTTAATATGTTTTGCTAATAATCAGAAATAGATTTGTTAATATGTCACTGAAGCTGTCTCCCTGCGGATACAGACACGTATTGTTTTGAAGTGGAAGCTAGTTGTAAAATGCTCACATACAGCGCATCGCAACTTGTTAATTAAAAGCAGTTTATTACAGTGAAATATTAATATAACAAAGGATTTTCCTGAAGCTTTTATGAAAAGTATTAATGAAGTAGCTTTGAGATAAAAATGTTTTGGCTCCAAGTTAGCAAACATAAGCCTAAAGTTTGATGCCAGTGGCTGGTGAGAGTTTATAGTCCTTTGTAACTCATGTTGCATAGTTTGGCAAAAAAAAATGGAAATGTTGTTCCAAACACTCAGAGGCAGCTGAGACTGACATGATGCTTACCAATTTGTGTTTGGAGATTTTGGTCCAGTTTAGACAAATGTTTTGGCAGATGGTTGGATTAAATGTTGAAGTCCTACCATCTGTCCAGAATACATGTATGCATTATGTTATAACAGTGATCTGACAAGGACCTGTATTTAAATACAAAATTACTGCAAGTTGGATGTTCAGTGAGAATACACAAAGAAAGAGAAACTGAGTAGAAAAAAAAAAGTAGAAATTTGTACAGTGAATTTGTTTATATATGGAAAATAACAATGCTTCTTTTCTAGTAAAGTTAAGCAGAACTGTAAGGCTATAATTGAAAGGCACTCTGCAGTATGTCTGAAATATAACAAACTGCTTTTTTTTATAGCTTTATTGTTTAGTGCACCACCAGAGCAGATATTTATTAGTTCTGTGGTCAACAGAGACGGCTGCATGATATTGTAATCGATCGCATTATGCTTATCTTTATCCAAATAGCGTTTCTTTTAAGGGAAGCCTGGTGACATAAAAACTTTTATGAATTTCATTTTTCAAACATAAACTGAGAACAGTTTTATTGCCCCTTCTGTCCAACCACTAGCAGTAACATTTACTCATGTCATATTATCATAATGGTCTGACCCTTGCAGAGACAGATTTATCATGCTGGTTTTAGGACAGTTTGCACTTCAACTCGTCAACCAAGGACAGAAGATGATGCAGCAGACATCCAAAGAAGGAGCTTGTGTCACATTTGTTCTAGTATTGGATGTAGTCCACTAATTAACTGAGGGTGATGACTTGTCTATAATGGATTACTTTTAAAATGACTTACATCTGTATGAATTGGCAAGATAAACAGTTTTGTATCCACACTAGAGGTCCAGAATTTCTAATGGACGATTCACTTTGGCCATTTGTGTTAATATACTCTTAACTGAAATGTGCTAATTGTAATATTGAGGCAGTGCAGGAGAAAGCCACTATTTCTTGCTAATAAAGACTACAGGTAATTGACTGGTGTCAGAAGTGCACCTATAAAGTGCACAGTAATAATATCACTTCCTTTTTTCATGGTTCCTTTTGTACCTGTTGCTTTTCTACCCTCCTCACATGGAGGTGTGATAGGTGCAGAAGCACCAAGGTAGTGATTGCAATATTTTCTGGCAGCTTTTGACAGTCTCACAGGTGCAGCATAGTTAATATGCCAGTTTATTCTGGTTAACAGTCCACTGGGCCCATTCCTGGATTTCACTTGCCTCATTAATCAGTCCTGGTACCTGTTACTTTCAGACGTAAGTACATTTCCATCCATCTGTTTTCTTGCCCATTAAAAAGAGTGGGAAAAGTTGTTTTTTTGTTTTTACATAAGAATTGAGGTAGAAAAGTTTGTTGTTGATAAAAGCAACATGCACCAAAGTAAATCTGAAATAGAGTTAGCATATAAGTGATGACACATATGACACAAGGAACTTCAACATCCAATGAAATCTGTGGGATCTGTGTGAGGAAACGAGACAGAAATGTCACATTTCCATTCCGATGTATCCCAGCTCCACAGTGGTGGATGGAAGCACATTTCATTTGCATTTTATTTTGTTGAAAATGTTTATTTCTGGAAATTTCTACTTAAAATTTGAGTCACATTTGAACGAAAACTTCCAGATCCAGAACTTCTGATCAGTCATAACATTATGTTCTGGCTAATGTTCTGTAGATCCCCCTTTTTCTGTCAATACAGCACTGACCCATTGAGGCATGGACTCCTGTACATGTCTGAAGGTGTGCTGTGATATCTGGCATCAAATCAGCAGCAGCATCCTTTGAGTCCTGTGAGTTGTGAGGTGTGACCTTCATGGATTGGACTTGTTTGTTCAGCACATCTCAAAGATACTTGATCAGATTGAGAGCTGGGAAATTTGGAGTCAAGTCAAAACCTTGAATGCATTGTTGTGTTCTGTGAGCTATTGTTGCAGCGTGGCAGCAGCATTATCCTGCTGAAACAGGCCACTGACATTAGGGAATACCATTTCCATGAAGGGGTGTACTTGATACCATAGTGTTTTGGTAGGTGGTACATGTCAAAATAACATCCACATGAATAGCAGGAGCCAAAATTTCCCAGAGGCTAGTGGCAGCAATTTGATGCTTTTGGCATAGTGCACCCTGGTGCTATGTCTTGCCCAGGTAAGTGACACACATGAGAACTGCTACAGTTTTTGAGATGCTCTGACACAGCCATCACAGTTTGGTCCTTGTCAAAGTGGCGACCATCCTTATTATACTCATCTTTCCTGCTTCAAACACATCATCTCCAAGGACAAAATGTTCACTTGCTGCCTAATATATCCCAAACACTGACAGGTGTCATTCTAACAAGACAATCGATGTTATTCACTTCACTCGTCAGCGGTCATAATGTTATCAGTGTATGTCTTCATGACCAATGACATTTTGTCTAACAAGAATAGTCAGAAAATTAATTAAGAATGTATTAAAAAGCCATTTCTCATCCAATGTGACAATAAACTCAACATTACACTGTTTACTCCCATGATATGAGTAAGTCACTCCAACGTTTAACATCTACCTAGTAAATCATCAGGTTTTCTTCATATTCTCATCAAATTGAACTAAGATTTAGCACGGTGGATGTGTAGCTGTGCGTATAGAAGGTCGTCTGAATGTCCTTTATGTCGCAGTGTGATCGTGCTGAATAGACTGCTGTGACTGACACAGGTTGCCACACATGCACACGCTTTTACTGCAGAGGCAATTCTGACAACAACTCATGGTGAATGAATAATGAAAAATATCATGTGAACCAGTTAACATTTACTGTGAAAGGGTATATATTTGCATGCTTATTTATTCCCCCAACTCACATATCTGTGAGTAATAAGACACTAGTGCTATAGAATGAGTAAATTTACACCTCTCCGTGAGTTAAAGAAAACGAGCCATTTCTGCTGGAGTCAGCTAAAAAAGAAAAAACAGACAAATCAAGTTGAAAGGGGTATAGCGATCAGAGATGGGGGAGACAGAACATGTGTTACTGAAATGGAAAATGATGAAGGGATAACGCTGCTTGTCAAGAATGCGAGTAATGAGAAAGAAAGGCGTCAGTATTCTCAGCTTTTGTGCCACAGAGGAGCAAACAGCGTGACTTATGCTGCCCAGCCAGATGGGGACACATATGTTGGCTGTAAAACGTGCGAGACAGTCGTATATGGCCTTTACCTGTGGCTTCAGGATCACTAAATCAAGGCAATTTAGGCCATATAAAACATAGAGCAGCAGCCCTCCCATATACAGTGCGGTATGGGCTGTGCAGGGTCAGGATTTATGTGTAGATCTGCTACAATAAACTCAGCACGCTCCTATTGAATATATTGGAATCTGTTTGTTGCCCCTTCTTCCTGCAGCTGTAATAATTCTGTATTCCTGGAAAATGTAATGATACTGTAATGAGATTTTGAATTCAAAAAAAGAGTGAACGCCAGCTTCAAGATCATCAGCTTGTGAGCTGTTTTTAATCTAGCTTTCCTGGGGCTTTATAATAAATTATTTACCATGTGAAGTCGTCTACTAGTCCTGTCATCTTCCATGAAAAATAACCACATCTTTGGAAAAAGTCAGCTTTTACAGCTTTCAATATCATGGCGTGCTCCGAAGCATGTTTACAGTTACAAATGATCTCTTCATTGCTGCTGTTGCTGGTGACTGCACTTTTGTAATCCCTGTAGATATCAACGCTGCATGTGACACCGAGGGCCGCGGCTTTCTTCTAGAAACACCTCAGGAAGTAGGCTGGTGTCAAAAACGTTATCACACATTTCAGATCGTATGTTTATGTTAGATAATTTCCTGCTGGCTGAGGAAGGGTGTTCTATCTGATGCATTTCATTTGTGGCGCCGTATTTTTGAATAAAACATCTGCTTGATCTTGTAAAGCATATACAAGGGTATATCCTACAAGGCAGATGTGTTACTTGAAATGCAATATACAGCAACACCTTTCCATGGGTCTTAACACCGACACAGGTCTGCATTTTAAATATGCTTTCATAGAAATAATTGTTTAAGACGTTATAACAGGAATACTGAACTTAGCCGACCAAGCTCTCATTATTTCTGAAAAAACATTTCTCTTTTTTCTTTTTGTGTGACCCTGAAGCTTTTCGGGTGACCAGCGAGGTTTCTGTTTGCAGCTTGAACAGACACTAGGAAGACATTTCTGTGCCCTCTCCCTGACCTTGGTTTTCATGGCAGTGCATTAAAGCTAGTTAAAGATCAAGGACAACAAGAGAGGCGAAAACTGTTAAAAATCCAAGATCAAGTAAGGCAGAGGCTTTTACAGCGATGGACTAGGGAATTGAGACTCTGTGTAGGAGGAGTAGACATGATGTGTGTGTGCTGAATGAAAAGAAGGCAAGCTAACGGAAAGGATGGACCAGTGCTGTTGAACTAAAGACAAGAATGTGCTCTAAATGATGCATTTAAAAACAGCGACATTTGAGTAGATGGATCCACTTGTGGGATTTCTCAGCAGATGACAGAAATGTCGCAGACACACTGTAAACACATATTTCTGTAACTTCACCCGACGAAACTTCTATGCTGAGAGCTGAGACTGCAAAACGCTGCAAGCAATTATTAAGTCAACTTTCACAGAGATAGAATCTTTTTTTCTTTCTTCCCCTCACCATCACCATCAAGTACAGAGCATAGAACAGCCGTGTTTCACAATTTGTTGATAGCTCCAGCTGGAAATTAGCATCTTCCAATTGATTTTATTTTCTTCCTCTTGTTCCACTGTCTGAACAGATTGTGCCTGTTAAACACAGTCTCCAACTTTTGGCTCCCAGTGGTGGTCAATGGGCCAAGGAGAACCCAGATTGGCTTCCACCTCATGGTTTCAATGGAAGTGTTAAACAGATGCCGGGGAGGAAGTGCAGGCCGTGGCTGTCACTACTGCTGAACAACTATTGAAAACCTTTTCCCCTATGTTGATACAGTTTTAGAAGTTCTCTCTTCTGAGCAGAAAAGCCGGTATGAATCTCTTGACAGTGTCTGAAATATGTACGTTTGTTCTCTGGAGTCAGAACAATGGGTAAAAGTAGACAGCGCTGACGTGATGTTCCCAGTGGATGCATAAGCTAACTTGGCACCTAGTGCAAACATGTATTGCAAACTGTGTCCAGTGGAGCTGGTACAGGCATTTTCTAAAAATGTCCCTCAGGTGGATGGTAGGAAGTGTGCCAGGCACAGCCACATGGGGAGAAACCCGGGGGGCAGACCCAGAACATCCTGGAAAGGCTCCAGCCCAGCTGGCAGGGGAAGCCTGGGGATCCCACAGGAGAAGCTGGAGGCAGTTACTAAAGGAAAATGTATTGACGGTTGAGAAGGCATTGTACAGCTACAGCTCTACAGTGATTAGACAGTATAGATGTGATATAGCAAGATTAGCAACATCTGATCTATAGAAAGATTAACACGATTAAGAGCCTAAAGCCGTGTTAACAACTCTGTATTCTGAGCATTAGTAACATGGTGACAATACTAAGATCATAAGTAGATGTAACTGTGTTTAGACCAAACACAAAGCAAATTTTGTGTGTTACGGTTACGGTGTTATGGCCACTACATTGTTTGTAGACCAACACTCATCAGTTAACAGGGGTACTCCTTTCCAAAGGTCAATTGTGCTACTACAACCAGTAACTCTACTTTTTTGTCTTCTCTCTATTAAGTAAAGAAGTATCATACAACTCTGATGCCCACAGACGGCCACGATTAGCTCGTCCACCATTTTACTAATTCTCAGCTATCACCAGCAGCTCAAGTGTCAAGTGAATTTTCATCACAACTTGTCCGAGCTTGTCTTTGCATCTGTTTGAGTCCTCTGCTGCAAATTTGTATGTATTCACAGCTTTCTCTTCACTTTATATGACATGACATGAAGTCACATGAAAATTTTTCTTCCTTCTTTTTTTAAAGTTAAAGAATCATTAAAATGATTCTATTTGGTTTTTAAATGTCATGGCATTCAAAAGCCAAAAATTAGGACTGATTTTACGGGCACTGTGTGAATACCAGCATGTCTCATGCATATCAGTCCATACTTCAGCCTGAACAAATGCATCCTCAGTGCCAAACTGTTAGCAAAGCTACAAAAAAATTCTGTATTTTAAATTATGTTAAAACTCTATTTTTATATTTAAATTTTAAATTTTTAAATTGCCACAAAAAGTCCCACTTTTCCCCAAACTAAAATAAATCTTCAGGACAGCTGGCCTGAAATTCTTACACTAAAGCAGATAAACCAAGTAACATGAGAAATTTCATCCTAGCTCAACGCCTGTAAATGAGGCAGTTGTACCCACAGTCAACCTAATCTACTGCATGTTAGCAGCTATTAGATTCCCCCCTTCAGCGTTCCACTGTACATATTATCTGCTCCAAACAGGCAAGTAGAAAACAGCAGAAAGAGGCAAACAAAGAGAAATCAGTCGTATTGTAAAAGCTTTGGATGATACAAGGCATCCACTGGTAACAGACAATATGCTGCATATTGCGCTCCTGCATAATATTATCAATATATTGTTGGCAGACTTGGGTAGAATGTGAGTGGGAGGATCTGGCAGCAAAGATTAGTTATGTTGTAAAGGTTAACTCATGCATGAATTCAAGCTTGGAATTCACTATTTATTAATCACGAATGTGCTAATTAGACATCCTCTGCCCCATGCCTTTTCCAGCCATTGTGGGATTTAGTTGACAGGAAGATTAAATTAAATATTTGAAACATTTGATGCCACATTCTTAATAAATAAACCAGTTGCCCCCTAACCGCAGTCAAGAAACGTCATCAACCTCCAATCTGTCTTTTCCGCACTGCTCAGAGCAACCTCGCTAATCCCCTTCCTTTCGATTTCATTCACCCTCAGCACTCAGCAACGAGATAGTTCAGCAAATGCATTTGGGCACTTTAGTGGTGGATGGATACCAGGATTCTTATCAGTCATCCGCCGAACACCCGTCAGTCCAGAGGGGGTGGAGTACATTTGGAGAGAGAGAGAGAGATGAGGTAGCCGGGTGAGGATGTTGAAGCATTTCCTGCGGTTCTCACTTTGAATTTAAGATGTTTAAGCAGAACCAAATTTGTATAAATTAAAAGTTGGACAACTTGGGAGTGAATCAGAGACAGTTTCTTTCCTCTCTTATATATTCTTATCAGAATTCAACAATATTCACTTTTCCATGCTGCTAACGTTAAATGAGTATGAATTTAGCACTGCATTCCTGTAACTTAAGGTGGATGGAGCAGAACGAGCAATATTGTCTTTTTTATTGCACGCATTCTTCTTCCTTGTCAGAACCTGGGATCTACATTACCCAGAATTTGATTCAAACAGCAACACGGTGGAGATTCAGGTCCATTGCACAAGTAGCGGATAATCAAGCAGAGAAGAGGAGTGAGAGGAGTGAGACACAGAAGACTCTTTCTCACTCATTTTACACCTGTAGTTTCCATCTTCAGCCAATACTGACTGTGTTACATCACTGTGGACATTTCCTGCTTTTGCATCAGGTGCCACTGAAACAAAATGTGTCCAAGGAAGGTGGAATTTTTCATGATGTAAACACTTGAATTGCCATGTTTGCTACAAGTCCACCAGGAATGGGTGTGAATAGGTGAGAACTTGATTGGTCAAAAGTTGAGGCAGGTTTAACTTTTGTGCCAGACGACTGCGCGTCTTTTTGCCAGAGCCCAGATCGGCATCCCCTGTTGGGTTGCCAGACTGGGTTCATTTCAAATGCGTGAGAGGGCTGTGTTTTTTCACACAGAGCTGACCATGGCCTCAATTTGTTTACTTGCATGTAGGTCAAAGCTAATTCCATCCGTATACCTCTTGGTAAACTGTGAATCTTCAGCATTGACCTCACGCTGGATTAGCAGGTTCGTCCAACGAATAAACTCATCGGAAAACTTTTCCAACAGTCCGACCTCCCCGACTTCTCTAAAACAAAACTGCCTGAGTCTATTAGCTTATACTTAAGTACGATCCCTCACTGTCTAATATGCCGTCCCACCATTCTCATTTAAATGGAAATACATCACATTAAAGAAGTAATACCATTTCATGGGGACCTTTAAGTCGACAGCAGCTACACTGCACAGGTGACAGAAGAGAACATTCACCAGCCACTAACCGCAGTTTGTCACTCAGGTTTTAATTAGTCGTCTTTTCCTCTGGCCTCTCTGATGCCCCCTTGGAGCTCTTTTCTTTAGCTGATAATGGAATTCATGCCCGGCTACGTGTAGAAAGGATTTACTCAGATTGTTTCAAACTACTTCAAATATTCAACATCCTGGAGCTGGAGGATAAAATAACTGACCTTAAGTTAAAACAGTAGGTAAGTGGAACACACACATTTGCAGACAACAGCATTCTTGAACTTCTTTTCACTCAAATCTCATTGCCATCACTCATGAAGCGCCATCATCTTACGGTGCCCAGCAGCTCTCATTACCGCTCACTTCCTTCCAGCCTCTCCACTCCACACCTCATGGCTGGCAGCAGGTGCCCATGTGCCCTGAGAGACCACCACTACATCTTTTCCCGGGCCAAGCCTGCAATCCCTCACCTGTCAGACTGGTTCAGTGCACTAACCTTGGATCACAGCCAGCCCACTCACTCAGTACATGCCCGTTCCACTAAGTTAGACTGCTCAGCCCACACACACACATTTGGCCGCAAAGTCTTTACCCACTACTCTTACTTATGCTGCAAGTCACAGACCACACAGAACACTCTACACAGCAGATACTGACCACTTTGAGGTCTGCAAATGCCGTAACATCAATGAATGTTGTAACAAAAGCTTCATCTATGATGGTTTTTGATAATGCAAACTAGCTATTAATAAATGGGGCATATTTGCATATTTAAATATTTTTCAGTCCCGTCTCTTTCTGCCTCTCATCTTTGAGACAAATCTACACTTTATCTCAGCTGAAGATCACTGCAAATGGTACGCCTTTAAGAAATGGGACTAAGTAATAATTAATTAAAGGAGATAGCTTCTACAGAACATGGGCAATTAACTTCTTTTTTACACAAGGTAACATTTAAGTGTAGACTGTCTCTTCTGTAAGAGAGAAAGCACTTCCAGAAAAGTTTAAAGTCTGTTTGCACACACAGTTTAATTGCCCCTATGTTCCAGGACACAATAATCCTTGACTTGATATTTGTGTTTGACACATCTAATTACGCCGTCACATCACATCTGACCCCGATGCTGTGTTTGATGTGTCCCTGCCTTATTAAGCATGCAACCCCCCTGTGATATGACTTGTCAATTCCTAATGACAACTCACTGATTCAAGAACATTTAAGATTTTGGAGATAAGATGCAAAGATGCCCACAAATATAATTTTTTTTATTGCTCCAGTGATTCAGTTCAGCCAGTTCAACCAGCCTTAGGTTAACACTGTGCACCACTCAATGCTCCATCAAATCGGATGTGGTGTCGGATGCCGCAGTGATTTTCTTGTCACACATAGTAAGGCACGAGTTGTCAGTTATGTTGCTGTGAAATGTCAGCCTTTGGTCATTTTCTGTGACAGTGTGTACTAAAAAAAACAGGTGAGGATACGCCTGTGCAAGTTTGTTTGCGCCTGCAGCAGAATTTTTATATATATATATATATATATATATATTTATTTGAGAAGCCGATAGCGTTGACATTATTTAGACAGTGTGACAGACTGACATTTTAGCAGCAGACACTTTGTCTCGTTATATCAGCAGAAGAACCAGCAGTAATTAATGACATCAGTGATTAATCTTACGTGAAAGCTTGGTTTCATTTACAGTAATTGTCTCAGTGAGCCACTACGCACAATACCAGCACCCTGGAGCTGAATCAGTTACACCTTCACTGACATGTCAAATAGTCAATCATGGAGGCGTGAGTTGACTCGTCCTAACACATTTATACTGAAATACCTCATTATTACATTGTTATACTGTCATTTCATGATCAAATACTCACAATTCACTTTTAACCAACAAGCCACAACTTCACAGCAACTATATGGAATAATGCAAAAAGGCATCAAGGCATTTATTAAAAATGAATATTATTTATATGCAACACCCATGACAAATATAAATGTTTTATAAATGCAGAATGTCAGATTGAACATCACATGGAAATGAGAGTAAATATATAACAGTGAGGGAATTTGTGTACCTCGTCTGCTTGTTCTCTTCCAGATTAACGTTTAATAATCTCAAAAGTCTGTTCTATTTAAATGGTTTTTTTTGAGTTTTTTTTCACGATTAAGTCATGAATATAATAATAAGTGTTCTGCCCTTCTTTATTTTCTTATTAGTCATTTATATGTTTGGATTGAGATGCTGAATAATGCAAGGGACTTGTGTTTAAACAAAATAGATTTCAGATTCAGAAAGTGACTGCCCCATTTCTCTGTACTCATCAGTGAATTTAAACAGCTGGCTGATGCTGGAAGAGAACAGGATGTGTGTGTGTGCGAGTGCGTTTGTGTGTGTGTGTGACAGAACACTTGGGTTGAAACACACAGATGCGACTCACCACACAAGTACTTTGTTTTCCTGAAGTGGATATTTTAGTGTGGAGCAGACGATGTTAGAACGGTTTCTCAGGGACTAAAGGTTTCTCATTAATTTTTGAATTTCCACCGGTGCTGGCAGAGTCCACAAAGGCTTTTTTGTTTGATATATGATTCATGTTAAGTGAGATATTAACCTATTGCTGTTAAACTAGCTCCTACCTTTTTTCCACAGCTGTTTGTATTGGGTGTTTTCAGTGTGTCTGAGCTGCCTCTAACACGCCGGCCTGACGCTTGTTGATAAGGCACCTGAATGGAATAAAGCCACAAATGTGCATCTTTTCCAAATATTTGTTATACAGTCATATTTTCTCATTTTTTTGGCAGAGCTTAATTATACAGTTAGGTGCCCATTTGACAACTGGAATATATCAAACTGTGCCTTGTTTAATAAGGAGCAAATTGTGAGTAGGGCGTTAAAAGGCTCAGACTCGGTGAAGTGCACTTTGGAGAAACTGAGCCTTGAATATCTGACATCATCTGGCTAATCATTTCTATGTTCTTTTTAACATTGTAATCCTCAAGGTCTCAGACCAGGCTGATTTGGCAACACCCATGGTCACCTTGGTAACAGGCAAGTGCAGTGTGATTTTGTAGCAAACTCCCTGAACCGATCTGCTGTCAAAAATAACACAATTATGATTTATGATCTTGCATTTCCTGTTTTTCTCAGTTGCGTGTTGTAATGTGGAGCAGCAGCACAGTGATGTTGGATATGCGTAAATAGTTAACCCTTTCCTCTCCAACACGATAAAATGTTATCACGAATATCTGAACAGCACAGTGGCCGAAGAGTTCCCAGTATTAATACTGCATTAAATACTAATGAATGCAGCGTTAGTGGCAATTTACTCTCTTTTCTAAAATAAAATATACTTTTACTTTTATTTAATTTTTACTTATTTACTTTTTTTCATAAATCTTCATGTCATGTTCAATATGCTGTAGACCAATAGTCGCATATTTTTCAAAAAAAAAAAAAAAAAAAAAGGAAGTGATTTCTGGAACACGAAGGAGCACTAATGTTTAATTGATATTTATTCATAGCTCATATATATCCACGTAATAGCCACTTAGCCAGACTGAAATAATTTGCCCAAATGTCTCAAAATTATGATGTGTCTCCCGTTTCTCCCGAGAATCCAGGTTGAACTCCCGACCACCCCAATGATTACAAGTGCATATACTGGAAAAGTGCCCTTCACCTAGTAAGTGTTTTAATGGATGAGGTTGTAGCTTAAATGGACCCTTACGCTGAGTTGTTATTATAGAACAGATTAAGCAACTGAACGCTCTTCTAAGAGTCCCAAGCAAAGACAGATTGGCTGCTGAGAGCCTACGAAGACAAACTTGGGTTACTCTTCCAACCCTGAGTTTCTGAATTTTGCCATCTTTAGCCACTAGTACAATGCTGCATCGGTGATAATGCATCAGGACATGGAGTGGCTGTTGATGGGGATTACTTGGATTATTATAGGTCAGTTCCTCGGGGGATTTTCGTTTAATTAAAGATGGTACTCATTAACTCATCACTGTTCCACCTACAGAGTTGTGGCCTTTTCATCTCAATGCAATATTGTTCTGCAGGGGATTGTGACCATGTGAATTAATAAGCAGCAGCTGATAGCATATGATGAATTCTCTCACTGCAAAGCTGCTGAGTGTATTATTTGGGAAAGAATTAATTATGATAAATTCAGGATACACACACACACACACACACACACATATATATATATATATATATATATATATATATACACACACACACACACACACACACACACATAATACGAAGGATACAGTCTATAAAGATGAAAGTAAAAGAAAACACATTCAGGTTATTACTGTCCAAATATTGATTAAAGCCCATGGCAAATCAATGGCATCAGAATTTCACTGTGAGAGAAACATTAAAACTGCCAGAAGAAATCAGACCTAATTACACACCAGGAACAGATCAAATACACTGAATTGCATTTAATATGTTACATGAAAAGTTTAATTCAAATAATTTGCCTTGGATCAAAATGCAAAACAAATACACCCAGACACCATTTATTCATTAAAACTAAAAGCTGCTAAATGGAAGTGTTTAATCAATAGATTAATGCACCCATAGTTGTGATGAACACATAAAACTATAGTTACAGCGAGAGTATCGATTTATTCAACCATCTTGAAGTCCAACAGCTGGCTTTCACGCCGCTGTACACACGTCCATCTCAGTGCTTCAGTTATGAAACAATATATCCACACTTTTATTACATTTGATGTGTTTTCTATCTTTGTGAATTCATCCCTTTCTCTCCGTTTCTTCCCTACAGGGCAGTAGTTGGACACAGAGAGCCGCTGCCTGATGATAGTAAAGACAATATCACTATTTTCACCCGAATCCTAGACAGGCTGTTGGATGGATATGACAACAGGCTACGTCCTGGGCTGGGAGGTAAGCAGTAGCATGTTAGATAAATCAGAGACGCCTGCAGAGGAGAAGATGTCAGGCTACTCACTGTTTTAGTACAAAGATAACTGAGATACATGAAAGTGCACATCCGGCTTTAGAGCTTTTTCTGCACCTACATATCCTCTTAGACGTTATAAAGATGCTCCCTATGTGGCTAAAAATGTAGTTTTGGTAAAACAAACAGAACTGACTTGTTTATATACCAAGTAATTCTCATCTGGGTGGGGGAGGTCACAGAGGGAGCAACATGAGGCACAGATACTGTGTGAGGGGAATGGGACAGGGAGAAGAGGAGGTAAGTTATTGCAGCTTGGCCAGCTTATCAAGATGGTCAGCAGTCGCAACAGCGGCAGTGACTCACAGCTCATGGAGGCAATTAAGGTACTTGGAGACTCGTCCTCCACGGAATCATAACTCAATTGAGTCTGGCGCACAGATATGATACTGATATTCTTAGATAAAGTGTAACTTACGCTTCCCAAGGACATCATCATCATGTCTGCTGTCCTCTGCAAATAAACATCAATAATGCCACTTAGAAACCATAGAGGAAAAAGACACATTTATAGCCTGAACTTTTCTGAGTTTTTTTTTTCTTCAGTATCAAAGTTTTTCAGTCATTGCCTCTTGTATATTCAAAGGCACGCTGCAAACAGGAGCTGCTAACAGTTAATTCATCATTCCTTCATCAGTGTCACTTGACCAAAATATAAACAAATACACATCATTACTCATCAGATCCATTAAAACGTTCTTCTTCCTGTTTGTAAACTCCAAGCATTTTGAGAACTGTAGTTCACAAACTTTGATATCCCACTAAATTGAATCAGAGAATATATGGAGGTGATGTAATCAATGAATTTCAGTATTATCACGTTAGACTATAAATATTATATGTAATGCAAAAAAACGCTGTGGTGTTTTAGAAAGCGCAGGTGTCTCAATTCTTCTGCTCATTGCTGTAATATTGTGTCAGACTCTATTCTGGCTTTTGCTCCTTTTCTATGCTCATTATAGATGCACAGTGTGTGCTTGTAGTAAACATAAAGAAGGCACAGTATCTCATGCAGAACACAAACCAAAATTAAGCTCTCACTGAGGTCAGCTGATTTTGTATAGCACAGTTGTTAAAACCCACCTTCCCCTGGGTGGCAGTCATTGTCCAATCTTGCCCAGATGGCAAATAAGCACATATGTTAGTGGAAATCCCTCTAATTGATGCTATCTCTTCCAAATATTCATCCCCCAAGGATGACAAACAGCATAACGGAAAGCCCACATGCTCAAGTAGTCTTTGCCATTTCTCAGCCAGCCAGCTGGAGTGGTCATTTCTGCTCCACTACCTACTGTGAAAACCACGAGCATGGCTACCAGGCTGCAGAGCCACCAGGTCTGATGACCCGGACTGTGTGGCAGCACCCAGGGAGAAGAATCAGGCACATGATGTTAATGTCATAGTCTGCCTCTGTACAGGCACTCACATCTCCAAGGGCAATAAAATGGTGAGGCCTGCACTAATCATGGCTCACGGTCAAGATGATTTCCTCATGTGGTGACACAGTTCTACATCCTGCAGTAAAACCAAGCAGGCTTCCCCTGGAACAGCAGCATAGTAGTTTGTTGCATTTTTCTCCTAAAGACCAATGGTAATGCTCTCAAATTTAAACCCTCAACAGCTCAACCATGCATCGGTAAACAGACACACAAGTTGGGGCCCCTCTCAGCGTAGCCAGAATGCTCAATCAAAGTCAAGAGCCTCGGTCTGCAGAGAAACAAGGCTACCAATCTTCCTCCCGTTGGTCACCCCCACACCCCATCTCCTTGAGTCCTAGAGAGAAACAGTCCTGTGGGGCCATCTGAGACAAACAGACTGAACTGAAACTCGAGAACACCATTTAATTTCATTTTCAGCGGCATCTATTAGCTCTGCCCTATGCTCTGGTGCATTGTTGTAAACAGAAACGGGGCAATTCCCATTCCCCACCGCTTATGCCTGCCATGCAAAGTGCTGAGTCAGTGTTGCGATAATCATGTATTTGTGAATGCTGTTTGTGTCATAGGAATGATTAATGTGGAAGTGGATCTCCTCTCTCAGGGGGGAGTTTTGCCAGAGGATCGTAGACATCACCTGTGGGTGGTCGCTTAGATCTGGGACGCAGTTAGAGCAGAGGATCTATTCACTTTTGGAGAAAAGCCTCATCACTCTCAAGTTGTTGCACCA
Organism: Polydactylus sextarius; assembly: GCA_016801845.1. Lineage (NCBI taxonomy): Eukaryota > Metazoa > Chordata > Actinopteri > Polynemidae > Polydactylus > Polydactylus sextarius. The sequence goes on from CM028914.1 coordinate 17,744,774, forward strand.
CTGGGAGCAGCTATTTGTCTCGCCAATGGTCCAAAAGCCTACTTTACACATTTGCCCTGGAGGAGCTGATACAGCCCACACCAAGGAGGGCAAATTTTGGTGTCACGACTTTAATATTATGCCCTACTTTATGCTATATTAAAGTCATTCTGAAGTATTTAGAATCAGTCACTCTACATGTTTTAATTAACATCACATTTAAAAGTCTCGTCTAACCTACTGTATAATGATCAATTTGATCACTGTTATTGTATCAGGAATCATCTATAAATCATGATGACTGAACAAAAGCAATTATGGAGCTTATAATGAAACGTTAAGCGCAATGATACATGTAATCATCATTAAAAGGACTATACAGAACATTCATATTTCAGTAGACTACATCATGTCTAATGTGATTATAATGTGTGTATAGAATTGAGCAAAAGCAACAAAGTGTGCCCATTATTTGAGTAAAAGGCACACATCTTTAATGCTAAACTGCTGCATTTTTTTCCCCAGAGCCAATAGTCCCGTAGGGACTGTTAAATGTTTTTGCGGCAGGCTAACTAAAATTATTCTGGGTCAAAAGGGATGTCTCCTCTCCAAAGATACGGACTTGGGCCTGGCCCAAAGCTGATTTTATGCTGCGGTGGACAAAATTAGCTTTAGCCAAACAAATGGTAGCTGCTCACAGCAACATTTTTTGCCCCTGAACGGAGGTTAGAAAAAAAAAACTCTCCTGGGCCAGATAGTTGGGAGAGCTATAACCAATGCTGTCCAGCAAAGCATGAGTCTACATTTTAGGAAATGTATAATACAGTTGGTCTAGTTCTGTGATCTCTGGCACAACAATGACATAATTTTGACAAACTATGCAGAGACCATAGAAATCCAGGTGTTAATCCGCCCAGAAGGACATAAGTTTTCTAAATCGCTTTTGATTAGGGCTGAAATTTTGTGTGACTAAGCACAGTTGACAGTCAGGAAGCAAACTCCACCATCGTGTACACAAACAATCAGCTTAACAAAGACGGAGCTGCAGCAAAGCTTTGTGTGTACAGAATGCAATGTGATGTTTTCTATTCCTTTTTGTCTCTTTCCTCAGAGAGCGTGACAGAAGTGAGGACAAACATCTATGTGACGAGTTTTGGGCCAGTATCAGATACAGACATGGTGAGTATTATTCTCCTCCATTTCCCTCCTCACTGTAATCAGCACTGTGTGTCATCAGTGACTAACCAAGCTCATGAGTTTTTATTCTGCTGTGTTTGTAATAGTTTATTTTTGACAAATGTACATGAAGAACATTTGCTATTCTGAATTCAGTTTCATTTTGGATTACACATATTTTATGAGTGAACAGTTGTTGCTGCGCCTGACAACAGCTTTTCACCACCTCCTCATTTGGAGGGTTTGTTTAGATGTTTTAGCTTCAGCACAGCTTGTTCATTCTGGTCAAATATCTCATACTGTCAAGAAATACATTTTTCATTGTAGCATCCTATCAGATGTTTAGAGGATGGAACAATATATATGTATGTGTATATATATATACACACATACACACACACACACACATACACACACACACACACACATATATATATATATATTAATAATTTCTCTGTTGTAACAGATCTAGTTGTCTTCAGGCAGGAAAAGACTGAACAGTAAAGTAATGAACCAACCAACCCAGCAAAGCAAACTTGTTTACTTTTCTTCTCAAATTTTCCTCGCTCTCCACGGTTCCCAGCTGCAGCTATTTTCAACTAATATTCCCCTTGTACTCCTGTTTCTGCATGAGGTGTTCTACCTGTCTACTTGATGTTGCTCCAGCACACTACCTTAAAGACAATTTTGGCATTGTTGGTCCAACTAATTACACACACACACACACACACACACACACACACACACATATATATATATATATATATATATATATACACACACAGTTATCTAGGTACTGGAACATTTTCCTCCTCAACACTTTCATGCGTGCAGCACTTTGACTTAAGCTGGAAAATCAGTCTTGTGGGAGAACAAACTCCTGCTCCTCCTGTTTCTATTAACCACCCTCAGTTGGAGAATATTCTGTTATGGCATTATTGTTTACTCACTGAGCAATAATGTAGTCGGACAATTAAAGACACAGTATTTTACCTTATTTATATAAAGGCTGGATGATAAAGCGGATTAATAACATCATTATCAATGTGGTTTGCAGCTGTTGGCTTTGCTCATCATTAATTCACTACTCAGCTTGAATGTATAACTTAAAGTAAAATTTCTGAAGCAGAAAAGATGGTCATTAAATACAGCATCCCAAGTGAAGGTGCTAACTTTTTAAACAGGACTATATAAACCCTGGATGACCTCCATGAAACAGCAGATGCTTGAGATGGTTTGTGCCTTGTCTTGGGACCTTATGCAGCATTTGACATATTTGATCATGCAGCTCTAATTGACCGCCGTGAGCTCTGGGTGGTTTCTCTGGCTCAGCTTGGTGCTGGCTCGACAGCCTGTATGACGTGGTGAGATTAGTGTGTTGTTTTTTTAGGGGGAATTCTTAACGTTATAAGCATCAACTTCTCTGGCGCAGCTGTCAGACTCGAACTTTACATAAGTTGGGGAGGATGTAATGCACTGTGTGTGAAGACTATTACAGTGAAAAGGTAGGAGGCAAGAGTCTGTTTCATTGGTATTGTATTAGAACAGGGATTTGGGGCAGATTATGAGAAGATGCAATGACTTCCATTATAGAACTTCAGCCTTACCCCAGATTTCCACCGGATGTGTTTTACTTGCAGAACGTTTGCGTTGTGTCGCCGATCTGCCATCAATCAATATCTACCGGATGCATTTTAGGTATGGCAATCAGCCGTTAGCCAGCATCACAAGATTTTGCGATGATATAGCACACTGTAGTTTCTATATAGTGTCAAACGGGGTGAAATAATGTCTGAAAACCTTGACTTCAGACCTACCTCCACCTATTATGACATTTTCAAGGTGTAGTGCAGGTAAATATGATCCATTGTCAACCTGATGTATTATATTTATGAAAGTTAACCAGATGGTTTATTTTGTTTTTGTGCACAACTTCCTGTCCTGCACAGTCTGCTGTGTGCCAAAGTGTTGCGCTGTGGTCCGGCGTCCGGCAAAAATCAGGGAATCAGCTGGTGGAAACAGAACCATTGACTAGAATAGAAGCGTATCAGATCTGCTGACAGATCGGGGAGACGCAACACAAGTGTTTCGCATTTAGTGGAAATTGGGGTTTATGGCGAGCGTATTATACATTTTATCATAATAGTGGTGACCAATGTGTTTGTACTGCTTCTCAGCCCTTTGCACATTTGCATTTTAACTACACTAACATTGTTGAGTGTCTGATTCAGCTGCCTGCAAACAATGACAAAAGCCTGTCCAGTGTGTACAGTCCGCTAGGATTGCCTTGTCTCAGGACCATCAAAGGACACGCAGTATAGATAATAGATAGATGAATGAATAGATGTAAATTATGTAATGGCAATGTATTTTTTGTTGACATAAATCTTCTGTCTCATCTATTGGTTGGAGTTGACCTATGAATTTGTGTTTCTGCAACTCAAAAAATGAAAATTCTGGGTTTAGGTTTGGGTTTGACTTCCTCTTTCTGGAGTCCACTTTCTCCAGACCGTTCCTCCCTTTGTAAAGCAACAGTATTTGAACAACAGTATGTTGAAGTTTCTTTTGTGAGAGCGTGTTCGCTCTCTTACTTTATCACAATAGACAGTGCTTTATCTTTTTCAGCAGATATCACCTTTGGGGTCTCTCAAGGCTCTATTCTAGCCCCAATCTTTTCTTCTCTTCACATGCTCCACTTGGCACCATCATGAATCAGTGGCAAGCAGCACAGAGCACAGTCAGTGGTCACATGTGATGGCTGCACAGGCCATGGAAACCCACTTGTGGTATTGTTCTGATGGAAGCCACACTCAGTGAGTCCACAGCAGGACTTTTTTTGTCTCTTGTTAGAGGCAAAATACCTTCTCCACACAAACTCTCACACCTACCTTCATCTCATAATCAATGTATGTATGTAGGTGCCAAGGTTTTGGCTGTTCCCAGATGTGGAAATACAGCATCAACATATTGATTTTTCTTATTTCTGCATTGCTTAGTCAGTTTTAGATTTGATGTCAGGATTACACTGATCATTACCCAGGCAAGGCTCATTCTGGCCTCAGGCTACACTGGATTTTCTTGCTCTATATGCACATAAGCAATGCATAAAGGCATCAAGCATTTGTTTTCAAGACACAGTCACAGTCTATAGCTTCATAAGATAATCCTGTTCTAGCATTCAGGAAGTGCCACACTGTGAAACAGATGGTAAATATCATTTAATAAAACTGGAAAGTAAGGTCTGTAAACATACAGTATCACAGCATGTTTACTTGCTTTTGTTCTCAGGACTATCTTACATATGTAGTGCAAAAAGTAAAATCTCTTTTATGTCTATATCTGCATTTTTCTGTTGGCACAGTGCAGAGATCCAGACTGATTTTCCTGAATTTTGTGAATTTTAGTTACAATATACGTGATGGAAATGTATTATGCAATTCAGATCAACAATTATGGAGAGTCACTGCTCATTTTTCTTACACTCCGATTATTTCCTCCTACTAAATTTTCCCTCACAAAAAGTAGAATTTGTTGCACAGCTATTGTTAGGGTCTGCAGATCAGCATGAGAAGCTCCGGGGCCCTTAAAGCGGGGGAGGGAACAAGAAGACAAGACCAACAATTATACAGTATAATGGGAAATTGTGGGTAGTAGGCTGCTCTAAATAGGTAGATCTCTGCTCTGGATTGTAATAATGAATGGTCTGCATTGTGGAAATTGCTGGACCAAGTTTATAGATCAGGTAATTGTGCGATATGCTGAATGTCAAGTTATTCTCATGATTTCTATAAAGTAGATCTGGGTCTTGAAAACACTTTTGAATTCAAATACTCAGAGCCGACGAAGGCAAATTTATAGTCAGTCAGGGTCACGCGATAATAGTTTTCTGGTTCACGGGTTTCCAAGCTACTGAGCTAAGAATGAGTCTGATGTGTTATTTGAGAGTGGAGCCGGACAGCCTCAGAGTATTGAGCTCTGCAGTAAATAGTTCTGGGAAACAAAAGCAAAGAACAGTTTTCTAGGTCAGTTAAAAAAGAGGAAGTGACTAATCCTGGAGGTATTTCAGAGGTGGAAACAAGCTTTTAAAGATATCCTTGATATGTTCAAAGGAAAGTTCTGTTTTGGAGACAGGTCATCAGAGTTAAGCAGATTGTTTTGAGGCTGCTATCTATTCAACTACTCATTAAAATAATAGAGGGCAATCAGCTGTATGCATGCTGCTAAGGACATGAAGTCATCTTTCAAGTTCGACTGCTTCTTGTTATCATGTTGTTACTGCATCATCATTTTGTCAAAGCTAGAGTCCTTTAATGAGTTATATAAGGAACCTCATTAACTGTTTTATTAGCTCTAAATGGATACCGCTCCGTCTTAAATGAATAATCCTCTCTAGTAGTATTGTTTTGGATACAGTGCAGCAAACTGAGTCTAAAATCATCTATGATGATTGAATATCTGGTGTCTTTTGTTAACGTGAGGAAGTCAAAGAGTTAACAAAGTTTTATGTCATTGAGAAATGACCTTAAAACACTAAAAAGACATTGAGACATGTATTTAAGGCTGGTGTTTTAGATTCAACATTTGAGGATTACATAATATGTCTTTACCTTGGAGATCAACATAATGGTATTATAATTGAGAAAGGAATAGATTGTACTGTATTATTGTACTGAGTTTTGATGGCGCAGACAGGTAACATCTCGAAACAGACTGTTGTCGACTTGTGAAGTGAATTTTTCACAGCAGAGACGCAAACAGCTTTGAATTCAGACATTTTCTCACAAGTTGGAAACATTTCAACTTGAGTAACTGTTTCATTCAATTATTGCTGTAAAGCCTGTCAGTATTTCACCAATGTTTAGAGAATGGTATTGTGTCAGCCTGTGGACACTTTACAGAGACAGAACAAAAACACAGAGAGCTTGGTCGTAGACTACCAGGTAACTACCAGGTAAATTCTTAACTTATAAATCCATTACTTGATTCCTGATATTATTGTGACTATGGTAGCATACCTGGCTTTCTAGACAGAATGCTACAATTGACTGTAAATGCAAAAGTTTACAGTTATGAAATACTCAACAAAACAATCCACTCCAAAAATACAACAAATCCAGTAATTGAGATATTAAAGTGTGGACCAAAGCACTGACTGACATCGCTGTCCCTGAAGTCTCTCTGCTATGGTGTGGAATAAAATATGGGGCATTAAATGCTTGGAGAAACTGTTAAAACCGAAACGTTCCTAGACAGAGCACACACTACACAGTAGGCATCTTGTAGTTTATGTTGCTTACATGCAGTGGTCCAATTACCCATCTTTGTAATATCAAGTGTCCCAGAAATGTCTGCTCCTCTCTCACCCTGAGGGCCAGTTGTTCAGCCTTCATTTACGCCACATCTGCCTTTAGTGTCCCGCTATCACAACAGGAGGGAAGCTAACTGCGTAATCAGAGTGAAAAACAAACATTAGGACAACAACGAGGCTTGTTTTTGCAGATTTCTGTACTGTATCACACCAAGTCCCAGTGTGTATTGCTTTCGTGATGCTGATCTCTGTTAAGTAGGTGGGTGTGCTTCTCCACCTCAACTCTCCCGCCTTCTCACTTATTCTTGTTGATTTTTCCCCTCTGTCTTATGTTCCTGTACTCCTCCCCTCCCTCTCAGAGGGTCTGCGAAGTTGCAACTCATCCACATGTATGCAGTGTCACGGCACATTCACCCATCTCGTGGTTGACAGGTCTGTTTCTGAGGAAATGGGAAGTGATTTGGGCTGCCACAGGTACTGTGCTGAAGTTTGCTCTGACAAAGATGTCAGTGATGGCCTGATCTTAATAGTGGTTGCACAATCTCTAGGGTAAACATTTCTGGAATATCGGAGATTTTCAGCATGCCACTGGATGCTTAAAATTCAGGGAACTCAATCTCCAATATGCCTGAGCAGTTCAAGGTCTCCTGAACAGAACAGATGGGGGTTTGTGTTACTAAAAAATTTGAAGGTGAACTCCTGGATTCTGCATCAATCATGTTGTCCTTGTTCAAAGACGAGCAAACCCAATTAGGCCCCTTTTCATGAGCACAGAGAATTTTAAATTTGTCTTAGATTCCCTGCACCTTTCCATTAAAAAAGAAAGACAGAAGGAAAAAAAAATGTACTCTTAAAATAGGGCTGGTGTTTTTTCACTCACCATACAGGTCATCATGTTCCCCAGCAGCACAAAATGATTCATGTGCCGGGCGAGAAAGCAGAGCAGGCAGAGTTTATTGCACCCTAATATTTTTTGTGAAGATGGCAGCCACAGGTAACAGAACTTTTGAAGACTTCAGTACTTTGCAATCATATAAGAACACGGTGGTGGTATGGTTCTGGTTTTTATAGAACATGATCGACCTGATTGTATTGTGATTATAATCTTTATAATCGTTTTGATGAAAATGAATATTTCGCCAACAGCATATTTCATCTCTGTTCTCTGTACATGATAGCCAGTCATGAGAACTAAAGCGTCAGCCGTATTTGAATGGTTGTTTTTATGCAAACGCTATTAAAGCAGTTTTAATCAAGTTGTAATTAAATTATATAGAACTTATACTTGGATATTAAAGGCATCACTTTTCCATCCCCATTCTTGTGAACACAATATCTCTAGAAAGCAATGGAAGAATGTTTCAATTATGATACAAACTTTCACCTGGACTCAAAGATCTCAACTAATCAGATCATAGTGGTCAAAGTTCAAGGTCACTGTGACCTCACGAAACACGTCCTCTGTTTCATGAATGTGATATTTCAGAAACACCTTTAGGAAATCATTCAAATTTGCAATAAACACTCAGTTTAGTGGTCAAAGGTCACTATGACCTCAGAAAACATATTTCTGGTCTGAAAATGACCTCACATACATCTGATACAAATATTCACTTCAACTCAAGGATGAACAAATAAGATTTTGGTGGTCAGAGGTAAAGGTCACTGTGACATGCTTTTGGTCATAACTCATGGATTTAAGCTGCAATTGGATTGGTTAGGTGAGGCATACAACCATAAGGAAGTATTTCTGTTTTTCCTTTTCTTTATGCCTCATGTAGATTATCATTTAATTGTTTTTTGGATATTTATGATGTAATTAAACAGACAGCTTCACATTTTACTGACTTTTTCCATTTAAATTTTAAAGAATGATTTGGCTCCATAATTTCCTTCTCTTCTTTTAATCAGTGTTGCTCCAAGTTACAGTTTTTCTTGTTTATGAAGAAGTCAGCCATTTACATTTTAGCCGAACAGTCGACAGAAAAAAATCAATCAAAGGATCCCTGTGTGCACTCTTGGCTAAGAAACACAATGTTCAAAATGAAATGAAATGTATGGTTTCAAAGTTGAAGCATTGAATTGGAGAAGGTGACACAAGGTATATGTGGTATATTTTCTGAACTTTCTCTCTTTCTAACCATTGTTTCTTAGTCGACTAAGCCGTTGTACGTCCACTATCTACCTCCATCACCTCCCAATTATGTCAGAAAGAACACAGCATTTAGTCAACTGCAATCGCCTTTTTTCCACAAAATGTATAAGGGAATGTTCTGTACTTTGACCATTTTTTCCTCTTCTCTCTCATTTCCTGATGGACTATGAGCCACTTGTGTTTATTTCCCTGAGCACGGTTAGAAATAACCATAATTTCATAATGTCCCAGATTTTAATAATGCATTATGTTTTTACTGCTTTAATTATTGCGTAAATGTGTTTAGTGCGACATATCCCTCATTTGTTTACTGCCATCCGATTCTGGGGATGATTATATTTTTGTGGAACAAAATGCTGGTGTCTGAAGTGTGGCACAATGAAACATGTTTACGCCTCAGAGCTGAGCAGAAGACACAGAATGCTGAAGATAATTGGGGTTGGTATGGGATTCACAGCTCATTGCAAGTCTCATACAGGTTACATCCCCAGCAGGGAAAGGTGAACAGACAAGAAGCGATGCGAGAGAGAATAATTGACAACAGGAGAGTAAGAAGGACTAGTAATTAAGACATTAATCAAATCTTTCACCAATCATTACAATACCGAGGCTGTGAAGTTCACAAGAGCCAGGTCAAATTGATCCGCCGCTTCCAGGAATCGGTCTGTATCATTAGCATACCGGCTAATCAGAAAGTTATCTCTGGTCTGCCGTGTGCCGTCAAAAACTAAGCCTGGTAGCATATATCATAGGAAACATTTCTGCACAATAAATTGGGGAAACGGCTCTCTCACGTAATATAACATCCTGTCAGTGGCACTAAATCAAAGCTGTCAAACCAGTCAGTTAATATAGATAAAATGCACGTGTCAACTTGCAGCCAAGTAGGAACATTGGACAATAAGTAACTGTGCGGAAAATTTCAATTTCCTCAAAATGAGAAACTTGTTTAGGTCGCTGCACCTTCAGAGATGATTTTTTTTTTGGTGATATTTTTAATAAAAAGAGTGCATTTCCTAAAATGGCAAATTTGTAGTTCGATTAAGTAGGTAAAAACTTTGCACACTCACTCTAAAAGCACAAGAGATTAGATGTCCAGATGTGTTAGGTAAAACCAAATTAAAAGTAAAAATGTGATGAAATAACCAAATGTTTAGAATTTAATGAACTCATGAATTTGAGATAAAAGGCTGCATTAATATTCTATCAGATATTAGACACAACCTTCCTGCCATTATCAGAGAACCAGACACTGTGTCATTTTTTATCACCTAAATCATCTTTTTTTTTTTTTTTTTTTATCATCTAGACTCATTTAGCCTAGTCTACTGTACATCCTACCTTAACTGCCACCTTAATATCCCTTCATATCACGTTCCTTATTTCCTCAGTAAAGTAAGTAAAGGAGACTTTTTTTTTTTTTTTTTTTTTTGTGAGCCTGACATGAATTGTTCCTTCTCCTGTTGTGTAACTCCTATTTTTATCTTAAGTATTTACAAAGAGTCTTCAGGGTTTGACCTTGACTTAAAAACAATAAGAGATCCATTTAATTACGACATGTAGGACGCTGAGAGTGATCATTATGAAACAGAACCCAATGAACAAAGGGAAAAGCATTAACTTGTTTCAATCTTGCTGGGGGGTGGGGGTAGGAGTGGGGGGGAGTATCGCTAGAAAAAAAACAGATTTATGAGAAACAGTGTACTGGATGTGCCAACCGCACAGAGCAAGAGAAACTGCACCATCGTTATTTAAAGGGCATCTGGTGGCTAACTGGTTAAAGCACATACAGCTCCTCTGTTGGCCTTTTTTTCCAGGTTATAACCCTCTATTTCTCCATGTCTGCTGTCTGTCACTGGCTAATAAAAGCAAAGAAAAAGCCCCTTCTAAAAAGAAAAAATCTTAAAGCAGAGCGTTGCTTTTAGTGTTTCAGAAGGCTGCAGTCTTTTAAAGGTAAACCTAGTTATGAAGGAAATTTATTATAAAATATGTCCATTAATGGAATATGCATAGATGAAAACTGGATTTACAAATAATCTCTGAGAACTGCATTAATTGATTTATCTCCTAGAGCACATATCTCTTTAACAACGTTCTATCACAATGTTCACCGAGCAGCTGTTAACTGTGTCTGTTAACACTAGCAGGAAGTGCACAGAGGGTTTATCGCAGCTTTGTAGCTGTGTGAACTGCAGAGTTGGGTGATAATTCTCAGAGGATTTAACACAAACAGTGAACCCCTTTTTACAGTACATATATATAGTCTATTGATTAGATGTTAAATGAGAAAACATTGATTTTAGCAGCTTGACAATCATTCATCAAGCAGGAAAGGTCAAATGTTTGCTTCTTGTGGCTTTTCAGATGTGAGGATTTAGTGTTTTTAACTTTAAACAATCAGTTTAATAAGAATAATTAACAGATATGAGTCGTAGAAATAATTTAATTTCCTCTAGTTTAACTACATTTAGATAATTTGTTAACTGATGTGATATAAATAGAGAGAGTGAATGGATTCTGAGTAAATATGAATGTTTTAATAGTCATTGAGTTGTTAAACCATGTGTAGGAGTGTCTTGGTGACCCAGTATTATATGACACATACAACGTATCTGCAATGGCCCACTTCTAATCCATCCAGGGACTGCTGTGGCACACCATCCTCTCTCTCTCTGTCTCCCCCCACACTCTATGTCTCTATCCCCAGCTTTCTAATTACGGCAGGTTGCCAAAGTATCACACATAAAAAGGATTTGCGTTATATAAGTAAAGAGCAATTGTGAATGCATTAATCTGTTTCTAACAATGTCTTTTCATTTGCCACAGATGTGTTTTAAAATGCCACTTAAATTACAGTTTACTGCAGTAAATCAATTCATGAGTCTTGCTGCTATTAAAAACAGACACTGGAAATCTACAGTTGGGTTGAAGTTCCACTCTGTCTCCTCACTCAAGGACAAATCAATCACTCAGTCCCTGGAGGAACACCAGCTGGCATCCAAACTGACTGTGCCATTTTGCCTTATGTGGAGATCGACTACGCTTTTCCACATCCCTGCATTTCGATCTTCAAATTAATTCATGGCGTTTACGAGAGATTTTCTGTCCAAAACGAAACAAACAAATGACAGCGTTGTCCAGCTGGGCCAAGCACACTCTTGTCTCTTTATTCATCACTGGATGTTTTACACTGATTGGGATGAGATCTGGCATCTCATAATGGAAAACAGCAAGGAGGATAAAGTGCATAACATGGGGGTAACTGTGGCGATGGAGATTTAAACTGTCGGCGTCTGTTTGTGCCAGGACACAATACAATCTCTTGGAGTGTTGCCGGAAACTTTTGGTTGTCAGCTTTTCTCGTAACCTGGTGAGTCTTTTGTTGTTTGCCTAGGGCTCTAATTTGCTCTAATTCACAACCAAACTAAATCTGATAAAATTAACATTAAACTAGATAGGACTTTTTTATTAAATGTGTGCCTTGACAAAAAAGCGTTCATCACACTAGCTTTTATCTTTCTGTGAAGCTCTCGGGGGGCTTTAATAAGAGCACCATTGTGCGGACAGATGCAGTGTAATTGTTTAACAGTACTGTAGGTTTGAACACCATGAGGAGGTCAATCACATCAATTAACAGATGTCTATCCTGTGCAGTTCAGAGGCACTGTTGATGTGTTGAGTGGAGGCCGTGCACCTCTCCTACTGAGGACGACGACTTCCTGTTGTTAAAGCCGCTGAGAAATGGCTTTAACAGTTTTTTCCCCACTTGGTGAGCAGCCTGTTACCGTCGGCTGTTGAGCACTGCAGTTCGTGAGCCCTTTCAATGCATGAGTAAAAAGCACAAAGACAATTAGAGGAAAACACATGCGCTGTGCCTTTATTGATCATCAATAATGTGTAGTGTTGTATGTGAGAAACAGTCAGCTTCCCTCCATCTCACTCTGTTGAGACAGCTGCACTCAGTCTGCACTACCACTGTATGGAGCTGATGAGGGAGGCTGTTGCTAGGACACCAAGTCCTGCTGAATGGATAATGTGAAATAAATTCCTTTCGACTGGCTACCTGCTTCCTGCATTCATTTTATTTTATATAGTTTTTGGTGTGTTGGTTAAAACACAGACAGACTTTGTTGCAGATTAATAAAATATGAAACTGGTGTATTACAAGCTTTTTCACTGAAGCTCTCATGTCTCAGTCCAGGGTTAGGGTCAGGCTTTCAGGTCTGAGATGAACTTTAAAAACTGTTAACCGAGTAGTTATGGTACAATAGATGATCTATATCATTTGAAAATATACTCTAGAGTGTGTGGCGGGTGTAGTTGAGTGTGTACAAATGCTTCCTTTTTTTAAATTGTTTGTGGTTGAATGATGGTAATGCATTGCACCTGTGTATCTTATCTTCCTTTTATCCCATTAGACAATGCATGGTGATGTTGTCTGATGGGATGATGTCTGAAAGCTGCAATCAGAACATTGAATATTCATATTTATCTAACTTTTTATAGTACTAAGCATTCAGTAGTGAGAACAATTGGCCCTTTTCCACTGCAGACGTGTTGCTTTGTTGAAACACGATGGCTCTATTCCAGTCAATGTTGCTGCAAGTCACTCAGCCATAATTACTGTTATTAATTACACCTGTGCTTTTCATGCCTTGACAAGTCAAAATGTCTGCTGAGGGAAAAAAAGTCCAATGTTAAAGAAGTTAAATAGTTCAACAAGATTGATTACCTCTATGTATCCACTGCCATGACCCAGCTCTGTAACCCGACAACTTGCCAACTAATCTCTCGAACCCCGTTTCCCCCCAGGAGTACACCATCGATGTCTTCTTCCGTCAGAGTTGGCGGGACGAGAGGCTTAAATTTGACGGGCCAATGCAAGTTTTACCACTCAACAACCTCCTGGCCAGTAAGATCTGGACTCCTGATACCTTTTTTCACAACGGAAAGAAATCTGTGGCCCACAACATGACAACTCCCAACAAGCTGCTACGACTAGTTGACAACGGCACACTTCTCTACACCATGAGGTGAGACACTTTTGGGTCAGTTCCCCAGCTGATCTTACCACTTCTTTAGTGAAAACTGTACTTTTAGGAAGCTTAAATCTCTGTTCAGACCAAACATGATGCAAATGTTGCGCACAGTATCATTGGAAAGTCAAGACAAACATACAGATAGATGCTAAAAGACAGATGCAAACTTGTGTGTCCTCACAACTACAATTTAAATATATATATTTGGCATCCAAAGTAGCTTAAAAGTGACATTCACACACTGATGGAGAAGCCATTAGGGGTAAATTGGGGTTCAGTATTTTGCCAAGGACAGTTCGACACAGGGACTAGGGGGAGTTGGGAATCGAACCCCTGACCTTCGTCTAACGTCACTGAGAATCAGGGAATTGAGGACAAGTTTGGGCACAAAGAGTTGTGTGATACAACTTTTGGAGTTGTACTAGAGACAGAATAAACAAGGAGAAAGCTTAGAGAAAAATCAAAGTGTTTATTAGTTCTGTTAGTTAAATCTAGCTTCCAATTGTAGTTCTTGTAACAAAGACGTTTTTACAAAAGTATTGTATTCCAGTGGTTGACATGGTCACCTCACAGCAAGATGGTTCTCAGTTTTTACTGAACCTAAATTTCATAGTAATTCATCTTTGTCGAGATCAATCGCTTAAAATTCACAAATGTCCACCTCAAAGTCCCGGAGCTCAAGAGATTAAAACTTAAATTGTGAGGAACAGATGCAGCAGCTCTCTGAATCATGTCTGATTATCTCAGATAAGTGACTTACAGCCAGTCTGGGCCACATATCTTTCTCACACAGACAGCTCAGATTATAATAATTACTTGATCAAAGCATTGCGGTGTGTGTATCTCGTGCCTAAAGTACTCTGTAAATAGCCTCAGCTACCGAGACAGTCACAGTGAGTGAATACTATTATCTACGGACAGGAGCAAAATAATTTATTGGTTTCAACCCACCTAATTACTGAATGTGTCAATCAGGCACCCTTACCCAACAGCTTTACTTCAGAGCCCTGAAAAGGAAAAGAAATATTTTTGTGATGGTCAAAGGTCAGTATTGATCTTAAAAACTGTGAAAATAAAATAGTGAAAATTTCATTTCGAGGTGCCACTTGAGTAGCTTTGATGTGGTAGCAGCTCTGCTATGCCAGTTGAGTATTACAAGGATAGTTGTGTTTACTTTACAGAGTAAATGTGTGGTAAGATGATAAGGCAGACTGTATGATGAAGCAAAGCAGGATAAAACTCTGTCAGACAAAAACACAAAGATGTTTTGGAGCTTAGTGGTCATCTTAAATCCACTTTGGTTCTGCGTTTCCTTTTAATTTCAAGCTACTAAACAAATCTACCTTTCTGGAGTCACTATCGTTTGTGTTATTTAAATCCTGGGGTTTATTTTACAGCATTAAAATGTATTTAAAATGTCTCTGTGCAAATTACTTTAAGACATATTGAGGCTAATATTCAATGTGCTTTATTAATAAGTACTTGTAAGGACTTAGTAAATGTAACTTCATTGCCTGTCTGGGGAGACAACTGTTACCTCAATGAAAATTAGAGGCTCTGTAAAGGCAAAGTAGAGACAGATAACTTCTTTAGCTTTAAATGAATGAATCCATCTGTTTTTAAGGGATGTTCACTATGAGGCGTCTCACAGCACAGTGTTGATTGGCACTTTTCAATAAACAACTGCTTAAATCAATTTAATCAGCACGTCTACAGCATCTGAACTGACAATTGATTTGAAGACCTCCACTGTGCAGGACTGCATCATTATTTTAAATTGAGGGAGCTGTTATTATCTGCCAGAGCTGCTGCAGTCTTGTGTTTGCAATTCAGTGTCCCTAGTAGAGAATATTCATTTATTTGAAGAAAAAAAAAAAAAGACAGAAAAAAACGACCTCATCAAACGCAGTAGTGTATATTTTGATTCAAAATATTATTATTATATATTTTGATTTTTTTTTTTCTTTGCAAGAATTTCAATATTCTAAAATCCCCAAACCGGGCTCTGGAGTTTATGAGGCAGCAAAAACAAACATAAGTGCTCAGCCATAGTTTGGGATTATGCAGTTCAGAGTGATGAAGACATTTTTCATTTTTCAAAATCAAGATCCACACTCATTGTTCTCCAACTACAGTTTGTTCAATGCTGCCTCACAGTAGACTTATTACACACAAACATTTAGATGTCCACACAACTTTAACAGAACAGTTCCCCATCAACCTCAGCTGCACTTTGTGGTTTGTGGTTTACTTCATGTGGTTCACATGAAGCTAAAATGGTGAAGATTGTGATTGTGAGCTGGCTAGCGTTTAGGTTTTAGCCTGAATACAGCCTCCAAAAATCTGCTAGCATGGATGTAGACAACTGAATTCTTTCTCACTTATTAATATTTCAGTTTATTGTGACAGGAAAGACTTTGTGTCAAAGTAATTTTGATTTAATTGCCTTCCTTCATTCCTGTTTTCGCCTTTGTTGCAGTCTGTCTGTCAGTATAGTTTAGAAATGAGATGAATTTTGTCAATTTTCTTTCACATTAAATTCTGTATGATATTCAAGGTGATGTTACTCACATTTGATTTATATCACACTGTGTTCATTGGCATAGTTACTGTGACTCTTATCAGTAATGAGGCAGCGGCAGAGAACAGTCAAGAGGTGGAAAACAATGGGTACAGGGTTGCTGAAAGTGCAGCAAAACAAGCTAATTAGAAACAATAAATCTGACTCCAGAAGTGGCCTGTGATGTTTTAATACTGTGGCTGCAGTAAACTTCACACGTGTAATTTTCTGCAACATGAAACAGTGTTTATTAAGGTGACACCAATTGAATCTACTCATTAAGCTACTTTTTGACCATGCTCTTCATTAAATATACATATAAAAGTCATGAAACTCATATATTAACTAACTCAAGCATGATATGGTGAGCCTAAGTCACGCCCATCTACTTCCGGTCCATAGGTCCTCTGCTCGTAAAAATTATAAACAGTCAGTGGAGAGAAAAAAATATTTTCAAGGTAAAAAAGTAGTAGCGACTGTAACAGCACACGGCATCACTCTCACAATTTCCCACAGGGGAACTGTCCAGTTAATATTATTTTATTTTATACAATTTTTTAAATCAAATTTCTTTATTTAACTATCCATTATTTCATTTTATTATATTTTCATTATTTTTTATTTACTTTAACAATTTATATATTCTCTTATCTTTATTATTTTTGAAAAAAAAAAATTTATTTCATTATTCACTATTTTATTTTTCTTTTTTAAAATGTATTTTTTTAACAACTTAAATACTTCTTATTATTTATTATTAATATCATAATTTTTTTGCCATATAATCAGCGCTGAATCATCGCACAAATACATCACCAGTATTTGTGTGATGATTCAGCGCTAATGATGTGGCTAAAAAAAATTTGCAGGAACCTAAATATCACAAACCCTCTGACTGTTTTAACGCTTCCAAATCTATCGGCATTAAACGATTTAACAAACCTCCGCCCTTCTGGGAAACAAAAAGATTTTGAAATTGGATGTTTGAAGCTTGAGAAAGCTAAAGAATTTCATACTGTATTTACTGACCTAATCCACAAAGTACCAGAACCTGGACAGTCTTCAAATGGGCACTAGGCCCACTGAAGAAGCCTGTGGCCTCTGCACAGCAAACTCTTGTCCCTTTGTAACAAAGCTATAAGGATATTACTTTTCTCTATACAACACAATTTACAAACTCTTCCATGAATTTTACCATACAAAATGAATGGGACAAGGTGAAAAGGTTTCTTGCAACTAGTGTCATGAAAAATTTATCATAGCATTGTAGTATCACCATATGATTTTCTCCAAAGTTGTAGTCACACTTGTCCTTTTTCACACAATGTATCTACCTAAACAATAGGATTTACGGTTTTTGCCTTAAAGCGACAACAGCACAGCTCCTGCAGTAGCAACTGCAATGGCACACTTTATCACACTCACAATTTCCCACAGGGGAATTGTCCAGTTATGTTTGTGGTTCATTTATGAGTACTCAGTCCACTGAAGGATTTTTTTATGGGCTGCAATTTTGTTTGAACTCGGCAAATGTAATTCCCTTGTTGATTAAACATACAAATGACATAATATGGACTATTTCCCCGTTTACTCAGAGGGCAATAATTTGTAATTTGTGACTCAGCTATTGGACCAAATGGTGCTGACCAGAAATATGAGTAAAAAGGTGTTTATGAGGAGGAAAGAGGGCAGTTTTTATTAAACAATACTGTGGCTTTAAAATGAAAGAGTGCTTTGATATTAAAATAATTATCAGGTTACATCTACATCTTACATGTTGATTGTTTTTTTTAATTTTTTATACATATAATTCAATTGTTGTTGGCTCTTCTTGTGACTTCCTCTAAGTGAATTCTACATTTTGTTTCACATCACGATGTGTTTCCTCGAGCACACTGCCGCCTCAACAGTAAAGAAGTGTCTCTCCCTGTGCCCCCTCAGGTTGACCATTCATGCCGAGTGCCCCATGCACCTGGAGGACTTCCCGATGGACGCACACGCCTGTCCTCTGAAGTTCGGAAGCTGTAAGTCAGGCCAGATGGTCACAGCAAAACAGACTTCAATATAAAAATCGCAGTGCAGAAGCAGCGGCAGTGGTTCTCTGCAGGTGTTAAGCTCCTTTCATGCCCTGGAAAAAACTTCAGAGGACTCATGCTGCACCCACACTGAGGAATATGATACTCGGGGATAACTGTCATGCTTAGAAGTGTAGAAAAATTAGTCAACCACCAGTCTGAAGTTAGAGTTCCCTTGATAAAGATGAGCCAGAAAAGTCCATCCATTTAACCTACTAACAGAAAATATGTTCATGCTACTCTTTATAGATTTTTAAACCCATACTGACTTACCACACTTATATCAGTCAGACTGTATAGGTTGACTGCTAAGTAATAGCACGAAGTGCTGCAGTGAAATGGCAAAGACATCGTTAAGGATGAAGAATTTCACTCTCTAACCATGTACAGTCTGTAACATACCAATGTCGATAGGAATGTCAATGAGTTTAAACTATTTAGCCACAAATGGACAAATTAAAACATCGACATAATAATGACACAACGGGAAAAGTCTGGGGATCGCCAAACTCTTACAGTGCATCATCTGGCATAATATTTTGTGGCAGCCTATCATCTTTTCTCAACACAGCATGCATGTTGAGATATTTCACTAGATAAGTTTTAAGAAAATTTGACCTGGCGGTGGCTCGAGATGGAAAAAGGATCTTCCTCTCTCTCTCTCAAAGTCCATCAGATAGAAATACAATGGACTGACAGCGTCACTAAGAATCACTCTCACTCTTGTATGGAGCTCAGCTAAAGGTGACAGCATGTTAGCAACTGTAGATCTCTTCTACATGATGGACAGATAATAGAAAAATATAAAAAGCTGCTTCATATATTGTTTTCTAATCCATGCTACTGTGTCTTGACTCTCCTCCCGTTGCCCAGATGCTTACACCAACAATGAGGTAATCTACCTGTGGACACAGGGAGACGAGAGGTCCGTTGCTGTAGCAGAGGACGGCTCCAGACTTAACCAGTACGACTTACTGGGACACGTTATTGGCAAAGAAACCATCAGTTCCAGCACAGGTAGAGTACAATCCATCCACAGGCCACACATCTGTATACAGGTCACTTTAAAGTAAACCAGACTTGTTGTGTGTGTGTTTGAACAGGCAAAAGGTTAGGACCCAAAGCAAACAACACAACGGCACTGAGCTTTTATGCCGAGCAGAAGAGAATCCATAGCTATTTGACAGACGTACTGAGCTCTGTTGTGATGGAGGACACTGTAGGGAGGGGAACAAAAATAGTGTCAGGGAATGAAGCTCCTTTGAAATAAAAACTCATTAGTTTTTCTGCATAAAATTCGTAGTTAATTAAATTCCTTTCCTTCATATCTGTTGACATATACTGCCGCTGTGCTACGTGTTGTCATAAAGTAACAGTCTGCACTTTTCTCCACGTCCTGTCATTTTAAAACCACCCTGCATTATTTGGGACTATTGAGAAAACGATGACTGTTTTCAGTTTTTGAGAAACTATTCAGCATATTCACAGAGATATTATGAGGAGGTGTGCCAGAGGTGAAAATCATATTTCCATTCTGTTTCGGCTAATAGCCCAGAGTCAACTTGATAAGCACAGAGTTAAAGGAAAAATCTGCCAGCCTATACTTTTGATTACATATTCATTTGATCTGAAATTCTCCCCATCAAAACTGTTGCAGAAACCTTTTATGTGTCAAATACAATCACATCACTTTATCTTTATTTCCCCACTGAAGGACTTAAAGCGAATGGTAGCATTTTAACCTGAAAGAATGAAATACAAAAGGTAAGGGCTGGGTCCTGACGTGTCATAGTAAAAACCAAAAACTTCAGAGATTGTGGCGACATAAAAGTGGGATATAACCATCTATGACTGTTTTTATGATAATATACTGTATATTATTAGATATAATTTACAAGAAACTGTACGTTTGGGAGAGATTTATCAGACAGTTTCATCAATAAAACATTTCCATCATCAATCTGCTGCTTTAGGTGACAGTGTGAGGAGACAGGATAAAGTGCTGAAGTATCGGTTACTGCAAAGCTAAAGATAAAAAGTTGCTTCAGAGGGGCAGCAGTTAATTACTGAGGAAGTGCATAGCTTACAACCGAGACAGACTGGCTTTCCATTCTGAGAGATTTAACCTCTGCAGTGAGGCTGTTTACTCACACGGCTCAGATGTCAGCTACAGTCACAGATCTGACTGAACTCACTTGTGTTTGGAGACTAAACCACCATGAAACTGCTTTGTTGGACTCTTGGACTTGTTTTCAATGAACGTACCTTGAGCCCTTGTTTATTGTTTTGCTGTTTGGTGGTTTGAATTTAAGTCTGGCAAATTTTATTCTCAAGAAAAAAAGTCCAACTAAAGTCTGACTCTAAGTACCTGTATTCGAGGTGGAGTCGATATGATTTCTTTTATAACCCATTTCAGCTTGTGGATATCAGAAACTATCATTTCTTTAAACCTAATGGAGTTCAGTCAGCCGGGGGAACGGGGTGGATTTGAGCCACTCCAGCTCTGGTTAGAATCTGCTCAGACACAGAAAGCACCACAGGGAATGAAAGGCTGCTTTCCTGATATCTTTGTAGCACAGTCTTACAGACATGGCAATGAAACGAATCAGTGCTGTCGTCACTGACAAAATCACAGCCAACGGAAATGCTCTGCGTTGACCAGGCACAACAATAAAAGTAGTTACCTGTTTTAGTTGTGGGGCAGATAGTGTGCACATACACATATAGAACATATAGCATACAATACCACAGAGCACACATGCAGCACATATAGAAAGTGAGAGTTTGTGCACCTTGTACTAAAGTCTTTACTCCATCCTCCTCCTTGACTACTTTGAGTCTTGTATGTTGCCTTCATAGACCTGACTTTCAAGCACATCCCATTGACACTTAATCAGACCTGGATCCTGGGATTTTAAAGGCCGGCAACATCTACATCAACATTTTTGTCATGTTCCATGAGTCATTTCTTAGCAGCACTGGTGCTGATTGCTGTTGCCATGGGGAAATGAGTCATCAACAGTGTTTCATTTGAGTGTAGTGGCAAAGTAACATCCAGGTGAATGACAGAACTAGAGGTTTCACAAAAGAACATTTCAAATTTGTAAAGAGGTAATAAATGGTTATGTCTCAACTCAACAGTGATTTCAATGCTGCTTGATCCGTGTATGTCCAGATAAACACAGAAGTTTTTCTCATTCAAGCTTAAAGTCAGAGTTGCACATTTTTCTTAAGGTTTTAAAGTCTGTACTATCAATACTCAGGTTCAGATGCAGCCTGGTTTGTTTTTTCACTGTTGCAAAAACACCTAAAATATAATTTTACAAAAAAATCTATCAAATCAAAGGGTTGACATTAGCTAAGCAGGTGGCTCCACAGAAAATCTATAACTCGCCTGCCCTATGGAACAAATAGGTTCCAGTTAATCAAACGTATAAGTCCATAATTACTCTGAGACTTGTTCATGAAATCTTGTGATTACAATTGTTTTCACCTTATTTCAGAGTACAGTGTACATAAAGTGTGAGATAGAGAGCTCTGCCAAAATGTTTCAGTCACATGTGTTGGCTGACTTCCACATCAAATTAAAATAAAACTAATTGAGCTCTCATTCAACCTCGTCATCATATTTATTTTCAGCAGCAACAGTAAAACCCCTAGGAGTAAATGAGAGCTTTGACATTGATGAAGCACTCATCAACGTCACCATATGCTCGACGCTTTGTCGAGTTGTGAAAATTGACCCTGTTCTCACCGCTTCTTCTTTTATTATGTGACAAAGGCTCCTTCTGAACTGTGACCAATCTGAATGGTATTCACTGTGTCTATCTGATACTCTCCTCTGCAGTAGCTCCTTAAACGTCTCATTTGTTTGTCACCATCCTCATCTCCTCCTTCTCATGGTCATAAAAAGATGCAATCGGCGTATGCCTACCAACAATGGTCAATTTGTTTCACACAGAAACTTAACCAACTACTTGAACACAATTATGCAAAAGCAAATCATTAATGCACCACTCTGAATAATCAGCAAAGCTCATTATTCTATATGAGCTGACACTCAAACAACACAGCAATATTCAAAGCAGCAACAGATGTTCATCAATCATTATGCTGGTGCTGTTCAGTACTTATCAGCATCTGTGCTCTGGTGACATTGATCTTTCCTAGCATCATCCGACCTCTTCTTCTCTTGTTGTTCTTTCAAGTTCTCCTGAGCTCCTATTTATGATGATTTATAAAGCTGGAACCATATGTAAAAGTGTACCTGGTAACGTTTGAGTGCCATTGAGCTACACTGTCGGGCTAATTAAAGAGTCCTCTTCCTCACTAGTCTGAGTTTGTAGATGAGGCAGCGACACTCAGGCAACAGGATATAACTCTTTCTCCATCACCTCAAGCTCGCCTGCGGCTCGTTGCCTCTGTCTCTTTATTTTTGAAAGCTTCTAATATCCATGGCCCTTTCTTGCCTCAGTGAATTAGCTCTCTAGTTACCAGCAGATGCCAACAATGACAGGCTCTGTAACCAGCACTGTGTCATCCCTTCTCTTTCTACATATGTGTAGCTTTATGTGTATTTACTTTTTACATCAGGAGTATTTATAAAACATTCAGGGCTGTAGCTTCAGATGCGTAGTTCAACGAGGCTTATGATGCCTGTCCTCATGCAGCCTACAGGAAACTATCTGCATCCTGTACATTTCTGCTGTCAGTCATTTTGATGAAGGCAATTTGTCTGGCCGTTGTCCTTTCAGCTCCCTGGGGGCTGCTGACAGACAGACAACAGTTTCTGAGGACACCACCACTGAGCGTAGGTCATAGTGTACATTGAACACTTCAGCTGCACAATTACCGTGGATTCCCAGCTACGCTGCTCCTTTGTGAAGGACCACAGTTGTCGTCAGACCTTTATGAAGAATCAAACAACAAAGTTTTCAGAGCCACATTCAGAGCAAACAGGAAGTGGCTAAGGACGCTACACTAATCACAGCATTTATTCAGTGACTTGTTGACAAAGGAGAAACTGTGACCAGAACAGAATTTCATACATACTTTATTTCCTGGGCTTGCAGCACATTAACTCAAGGTTTCCTCTAACATGCACCTCTGCTGTTGTGTAATATGTGGGAAACAGAGAAGGTGGCCCTTTGCCTTGGCATCTTCATTTTTTTTCCACAGAGATGACATCCAGATCACCACATCTGTAAAAATGTCATGTGTCATAGCAGTTTTTTGCCCACCTTTCTATGCTTCTCTGAGTAGATCCGAGTTGAAATGGGTACATGTTCATGCTCTGGCTTTAATACATCCAGCTGAATATTTCAGTTTGTGTTGTTCCCAACTGGGCAAAGCTATATTAATAATTATGACCCTGTATGTGTTTTTTTCTCTCTCCCCATCTCTTTCTGTGCTTCTCTCCTCTCCCTCAGGAGAATATGTAGTGATGACAACATATTTCCATTTGAAAAGGAAAATTGGCTATTTTGTGATTCAAACCTACCTGCCATGCATCATGACTGTCATACTGTCTCAGGTCTCCTTCTGGCTAAACAGAGAATCGGTTCCAGCTCGCACTGTGTTTGGTGAGTGCCATCTTGTGTTTTTTAATCCAATCCAAAAAAAAAATGAACTCAATGATTAATTGAACAGGTTCAATGAATTTGCGGAGATTAATTATGAGGTAAGTGTGTTACCATGTGCAGCGCCACATCTCTTCACAGCTGTAGATTATTCTGCAAAAATGCAAAAATAAGCACAGGGTTTAAAAAAGTTTGTTTTTTTTTCCCTTTGAAAAGTCCTATTAAACATGATAATGTATGAAAAAAAGGTTGGTGCATTTTGGTGTACGTGGGGAGGAATGAGTAATTTGTTTTTCCTCCCAAAGCTCTAAACTCAGTACTGATTTGTGCCTACTACTGTACCTACAAAAAAAAAAAAAAAACACTAATTAATCAGAGATGAGTAGAAGTAAAGTTGGACAGTATAAAGCAGAAAAAATGCAGCAGGGCAGGTGATGCATGAGGTGCTGCATCTCTTAAAGAGGATGTTTGGTGTTAACATGCAACCAGAGGCCTGTACTACGAAGCAGGATTTGTTCTTATCGTGGTAACTTCAGGATTAACTTGGGGTTTTCCGTCCTATGAAGGTGGTTCACTTCTTACCGGGGTACGTCGCCATGGTAACTGATGCTAACGGCTAACCTGCTCCGGAGCAGGTTATGTTCCAGATCATAGACCAGCGCCTATCAAATCCCCGCCCTGCGACCAATCAGTTCTCTTGAAAATGTCTCGTCCTTTTATTGAAGATCTGTGGAGCTCGGTGTGTGGATTTTGAGAGGGTCTCAGAAGAGAACGACGGGTTTTAGAAACAGGCAAGATTATTTATTGGAGCACGTCACTTATATATCTGTGAGTTCCTCAAACTGCACATTGCCTGTGCGACACAGCAGTCGAGCGCTGGCTGTCCCACATATAGTAGCCCCGCGCTGCGTTACTGACTCCTACAATAATTAACTAGGATATTAAATAATTGTACTTTATTATTGACACATTGTAAAAAAATGCAGCCTGTTTGGAGCTGCCAGGGTCCAACGACACACCCCCGTCCACCTTCATTAACTGTGCTTGTCGTCCTAAATCAGAGACTGATTGATGCACTGAAACTGTACTTGGACTTGTAAGATATGAAAGTACGTCTACTGACCACTATGAATCATATTATAATATTTAGTTTTTGTCATTTTGTGCCGCTACGGTTGCAGCTGAACACAAATGTTGAAACTGTATTGGCCTATTCACTATAAGAACAGCCCAGATTTCAGCAGTTCATTGATTTGATTTTAATTTAATTAGAGTCACATCTACTTGTCTCTGTGGGGCTGTGAAGTTACGCGTTTACACAATCAGCGATCTGTTGCCAGCTGTCTTTTCAGCTTTTAGCAGCTGCCACCATGTTGCTTTTTGCGTGGATTATAGGCCGGTATTCCTCATATTGTTGTAAAATGATAGTCTGCTCTTCGCCTGTGAAGTCCGCCGCTCTGCCAGTTCTCGTTTCCATGTTTGTGATTGGACATCTGCTGCAAACACCGCCTCTTTTATGTGAACGCTCTCACATCTAGATTGGAAGAACCTGGGTTGACTGGCCAGACTGCGATTGTTAGGATTAGTGAAGCAAGATAACTGGAAGAGATCCTGGGTCTGATGAACTCGCTTCGTAGTACAGGCCTCAGGTCTTACAGTGTTGGTAGCCTACTTCCTGGGCTCTGGGTAGAGCTGGACGATAAATCAATTTTATCGATTAATTCAAATTTACAGTTAAGGGCGATGTGTTTTTATGAAAATCGTTTTTCTCTCCTGTTTAACAAGTCAGTGTTAGAAACACATAATCCCACTGAGGTTACCATGGATTTTCAAATCAAACCCTCAAACAAGCACAAAACATTCAGAATTTAAAAAAAAAAACTAAAAAAAACTACATACTAGATGATATAATTTACAATGCAAGCTTCATGATATTCATATGATTCAAGACTTGACATTTTATCCAATCCATATGTGATGCACCATATTAGGCTTCCTTTGTATTGTGTATAATAGATTCAATTTGTCCCTTCAGGTCTATTCATGTTAAGAACATTGTGTCTGTTTAGATCACCCTGTACTCAAAGATAAGATGTAATTTGCCCCCCGCTCCTTTCAGCGGTTGCTGTGCTACAAAACCTATGAAAGTGCCGCTAACCTGAGTTTGCTAAATAATTAGCATTTTGATATGGATATGAAGCATGTGTACGTGAGGCAGCACACAGTGATAACAGACGCTGGACGGCATGCAAAGCAGGGGGGATTGTTTAGGATAGACAATCTAATATAGCAGCAAATTTCCATAAAATTCTCAACAAGTTCCTCCAATTCCACACAAACACAAACACGAGAACATCTTTCCCCTGATCAGTCATCTGAAAATCAGAAATTCCATTTGTAAGGAACAGTGTCCTTCAGATGCTGTGGAGGAGCTGTAATCAGTGTCATTTTTTCAGTGGAACGACAGAAACATTTACTGACACCGCTCCCTGAAGTGTTCTCATCTCCTGCTTTTATTTGGTCTCGCAGTCTCATTGATCAGCTGAAATAAGGATCTTAACTTTGTGTGCGTTCATCAGCAGCTAAACTGACTATTTTGTAGGATACCTGACTATATTTTGAAGGGTTTATGAAGCCTCATAGACTTGATTTATATCACGATTTTATTTAAAAACATTCACAAAACCTCACTGAAAATACAGGCACCACAACGTCCTAATATATGAAATAAAAAGAAACACAGCACTAAAGTTAAACGTCTGAATGGAGTCAAGTTTTTCAAAATGTCAGAAAGTATAGTAGCCCATCAATCTTTTGGTCACCAGGTCTATTTCCTCAACCACGGCTGACTGAAATGAAACACACTCTCTGTTCTGACATACTATTAATTTTTTAGAATCTATCTTTCTATCTATCAATCCTTCTATCTATGAAGCCATTGCTTTTACATGGTTGGATGGGTGACAGTGTTTGAACATAAAAACTGTACAGGAAGTTTCAATTCTTACAACTTGGGCTTTTAAAAGAACCTGTATTCATTGTCTGGTACTCTAGTTATATCAGACAAGGTTTTACAAAGGCATCTATCGATGCTGGGAAGCTACACGTCAGACTGGTTTAACAAAAGCAAGGCCAAAAATAGAGCCTGAAAAATTCATTATAATGGTTCATTGCATTGACAATCTAGTCCCTACTTGAACCTACAAGACCTCGCACACTTACAGTGTGTTTATGCACCACTGAACTTTGTTATTGGTATGTGGCTCAACTTTA
Source organism: Polydactylus sextarius (assembly GCA_016801845.1). Lineage (NCBI taxonomy): Eukaryota > Metazoa > Chordata > Actinopteri > Polynemidae > Polydactylus > Polydactylus sextarius. Next base: position 17,771,918 of record CM028914.1, read on the forward strand.
TGATTTCACACACTCGACATTTTAAAAGTTAAAGCTCTGCAATGCATTGGACCATAATTTCTTTAGCTCAAACTGTTAACTTTTGAAACCCAAAAAAGAAAATTTACATGATTGAGCTAAATTGGACCATTTAAACATGACTCAGCCTTCTGTTACACAACCCTGCTGAATGCCAAACTTAGCTCTTTGTTTTCCTGAATCTCTAGAAAGAAATTAGTTCACATTTGAAAAGTTTGACTCATGTTTAGAAAATGAAATGTTCCTTTAAGTGATTCTTTTAAAAAAAACAAAAAAACAAAAACAAAATAGAAGCCTGTTTACTAATGTTTTGATTTCATCCGCAGGGGTCACCACCGTCCTAACCATGACCACCCTGAGCATCAGTGCTAGAAACTCCCTTCCTAAGGTGGCCTATGCCACTGCCATGGACTGGTTCATGGCCGTGTGCTATGCCTTTGTCTTCTCTGCCTTGATTGAGTTTGCCACGGTCAACTACTTCACCAAGCGCAGCTGGGCATGGGATGGGAAAAAAGAGGGCATGGAAATAAGGGTGAGTAATTCTCTTTTGAAACAGTTTTATGTTTTCTTTTCTTTTTTTCTTTTTTTTTTTTTTTTTTTTTAAATGGACACGACACATTTGCACTTTCGATTCATCTCTTCAAAGATCATAAGCGCATCAACCCAAAAAACAAAAGCAGATTCTCAGAAAAGAGTTTGTCTATTATTTGTTCATTTTTCTTACTTTTTATTAAATTGAAGAACAATTGTTCCCCGTCGTCGTCTGCTTCGACAACCTTGTTAAGAGATTTCAGCAAGTTACTCGCACAGTCCTCGTTTTACACTGGAGGGACAATGAAGGCAAATTGCACTTTGGAAACATTGATAGAAAGTCCCCCTCCTTTAATGCAGCCTGGAGTACTCTATAAAGACTATAAAGAGAGCTTTTATTTATTCATTAACAGCCAAATGGAACAAGGATGGTGGGGCGGAACAGTGAGAGCAGAAACAGAGGTAAACTCCCAGAGACATCGGCTCTGATTTATGATGGCAGCATATGTTCAACTCCCATCCTAAAGTTAGCGAAGCCTCATTCTCCGCAGGAAAGATGGCAGCTTTACATCTAGTCTGTGCATTACAGGAACACAGAGTGCGCATTACTAAAATCAACCACCTGGAGCTGACGTTCTTATTTTAAGCGTCAAATCAGATAAATCACAGCTTGTTGTTTATGAGGATGTAAGACAGTGGGTGAAGTTACTGTATATCAAGGTGCTAAAGTAGAAATAGAGATCAGTACACAGTGTTTTGACACAAAGTAGCTTTTAGTGGACTGTGGTTCTACTTAGAGTATACACTGGTCTAAACAAGCTGCTTTTCTATGCAGCTGTGAAGTCGCATCAATAAAAACTTAGCAGTTTCTCACGATAACCTCTGTGCTTAAATTAACCACTGGTCCTATAATGTTTTATGACTGATTACGGCTAATGAAATAGATTAGAGGCATGAGATGCTACAAGAGCGGGAACAGAAAGGCAATGAAGAAAATGAGAGCACTTCCTGTACCGAATGTATGGATAAGCCATGTTTCTCTTGATTAATTAATTAATCAAGCTGCAGCATTGGTCCATTTGTTGGAGTAATGAAAGGAACAAATCCATTGTTTTCCTGTGATCACACGGTTGATGGAATCAGGTGCTGATCATCTACTGTGCTTGGATTGACAGCGTTGCCAAGATGCTCAATAAAATGCGTTTCCCTCCTGCCAAAGAATATATTTAGATTAACATCTACTAAATTGTATTGAGTGGTTTGGCCCAGTGTTTTTTTTTAAAGATTAGTTATCACTTCCTAAATCTTTACATATTTTTTTGTGCGTGTCAAAGAACAGCTTAAAATTTAATTTACAGTAATTTGTAGAAACACGTGTAGGTTTTTCCGAAGGCACACTGATTACTGACGGCAAGGAGGCTGGCAAACACCACCATGAATTTGCATTTCAAACTAAATTATACAGCTATTGCTTTATTTTAAATGAGGCTTTTCTTATCCTCTGTTTAACCAGGCAAAAGTCTCACTCAGTTTAAAGTAAAGAGGTAAATAGTGGCTAAGTAAATTTTGTTGTTACATTGCTGGCAGCACTTAAAGTGCTGAAATACTTCAGCCACAGGCACGACATGAGGTGGAAAAAAAAAAAAGAGGAGAAAATATTTCTTGTACTGCAACAGACAGTGCCATAAATCTATTTCCTGCTACTAATGTACAAAGTGTTTGACACAATCAGTACAGCCTTTACTGTTTTTATAGCTTGACATTTGGTCCTCTGAGTGATGGACAGAAATGCATATTGCTGCCATGGACGGTTCCAGTCGGTGAGGATAATTTGAAGCGTTACACTGCAGCAGCAAAGTGGAAGCTTTTTTTCCCCTCTCCTTTTGATGCCTCCTCTTAATGGCAACAGCCTGGGCTGCGTTCTCGGGGGCTGTGCTGAGCATGCAGTTGTCATGATAGATAAAAAAGAATGGGGTCACAGAGGGAGACATGGCGCTCCCATCACACTCCCCCGCTAGAATGAGATACTGGAAAGCAAAGGGATCACTACACTCGTGTTTTTATTATTTAATATATTTACAATAAAAAAACAGGAGTCCATAAGAAAGAGACGGTGTACGGATGGAGTGTTTTTAGGGAGAGAACTTTTAGCTTAGTCTCACTGAGTCAGTCTCCACAGTCTCCAGTCATCAGAGGCACGGTTTAAGCCGCCGCTGTAACCGGAACGATGACTTCATTGCCCGCAGGCTCCCCTTTTCTTTCATTTTGGTAGGTCTGAAATGTAGAGAGCTGTAGAGGAGTCAATGTGCACTAATTTACTTTGCTCTGTGCAGAGCCTTTATGCCATCTTCCTTAGCTTAACATTCTGTTTGACAAGCGATCTACCTAATTAGCTCTCCCTCACTCGCTGAAGGTGTGCCTATTACAGAAATTAGCCGGTGGGGAGTGGGCTCACAATGAAAGGCTGCATATTCTTGGCAAGCCATGACACATGATTGGACACTACTGTGGTAGACATTATATGCTGGTTTCATCAGCAGAGGCAGAACTGGCTTCACTGCTGGAGCCATGAAATGATGATAACAATGTCACATGTATGCTTCATAATGCTGTGTGTATCCAGACCTGCAGCACAGATGACTACATCTACACACACTTTAACACAAAGTTTTGTCAGGAAATGGTGGAGACAGAGCCTGTCATCATCTTCATACCTTGCAGTCACATTTCGGTAGAGCAAAGCATGACACTGCTTCTCACTTTACTGTTGCAGGAACAAGAAGGGGGGAAGCTGCTACAGCTTGTTTAGTGGCAAAACTTAACTTTTTCTTTTCTGGAAGTTGGTGTACTCGGCTGGAAACAACAAACGTTAGCTGCCATTTCTGGAGGCATCTTGGTATTAAACTTTTTTAATGAAAATGTTTTCTACGCCTTTGTTGTTTGAGCTGGAGGTGTCGTTATGCATGAATATTTGCCCCTTGGCGAGCTTCCTCTTGACTGTTGCAACTACGAATATAACACTTGTAATAGAGCAAGATGTAGCGGCTATATCTCATTGACCATTCTGAACTATGCTTTTATTGCATATTTTAGCGTCATCGGCCGACACAGGGTGTTATGGACTGCTCTCTAACGAGTCAGTTTTTTTAAATACATGGCATATCATATTTAAGTGATGCACTGGTTTTTAACACACGAATGAGTCAAGTGTTTTCTGAACTGGCATTTTTCCATGATTTGGAAATACAAAGCATGTTTACTTAATATTAGCCAACAACTAACATGACATGAAGTGATGAGATCAAGCTCAGGTCAACTCTAACTGCCACAATTAGAAATACAAATAAAAAAAAAAAAAATAGATCAAATGCTACACCCATGGGAACACAAACATGGATATCGTTCTTCCGTAATCATGCTTATACGCCCACATGCTCACATACTTAAGGCTATTAAATATGCCAAAACCTCTTCTCCAATCTTAGACATGGACAGACTGTCACAAGTATCAGTTACATGCACATATGCGCACACTGAGCTCCAAACAGCAGGACACAGCGAGGCACAATTACCCCCAGGGCACTTAATCACACTCATAAAGAAATTCTGATGCAACAATTTGCAGAAGAGGAGACAAGGTCAATAGATGCATTGTATTCGGGGGTATTTGTGCCTGCAGCTAGTTAAATGACTTTGATAGTGCACAAGACTCTTTGGCTGAGAGTAAATTATGTAGTGTCACATTAGGTTGATAAAAACATACACACAGTCCAATGCCACATGTGGTTTCCCCAATAATTAGACCATATAAATTACTGCAGAGGACGGCCCAGCTGAATAGCAGCAGAGAATTACCTCGCTTGGCTTGTTTGTCAGGTTACCATCCCTAATGCTGATGACTGAAGAGTATAAGGGGCCATGATTAAAGTCGTATGACACGTTACAGCAGTTATTTGCTTTTCCCGCTTATGTAAGCCATCACTGTGATGGAGGAGTCTTGTGGTGGTTTTAGATGTGGAGGAATCGATATCATGAAAAGGATCTGGTTATCCAGAGGGCATCGGTGCATCTCTCTCACACCCTATACTGACTGACTAGAGACAGGCCCCTTCACATAGCAGCTCTCCATTTCTCTGTTTACTGCAATCAACTGTCTGGGAGCTTTGTTAGCTCCAGACAAGCATCGCTTCTCGCTTTTTCAGACCAGTCTGAAGCACGGTCCTCCTCCTGATCACATTGAACTCGCTTACACCTCAATTTTGCTGCCTAGTCTGAAGTTTAATAATGACTTCGCATTACTGTGATTAGGGCTGTTGTGTCAGTCAAAATGCTTGGTCTGGTCCTTCTGAATGGAATAAAGGACTTTTAGAGTGACAGCAAAATTCAGATAGTGCTGATAACAGAGCAGAAATGTTTGAAACATTTGAAATATCGAACTACAGCCAGAACACATGAAGCTGCTGTAGGTGTGAATCCACTTCTTCTAAGCAGAAGACAGAAGCTTGACTGTCCAAGGCCTTCAAGTCAGTAGGACTCAGCCTGTCCGCAGCTGCCTTTACTGGTCGTCTTCATCATGGCGATGAGACAATTCTCATTAGGGGAAATGATGTTAGCCTGGAGAGCAAAGGGAAAGCTTGATGAGTCACTCTGGAGCTGTTTCTGGAGACTGAAATGTCCTCAAAAATAGCTACACACTGACTGACAAAAAAAATGAATAAACATAAGTAAAAAGATTCTTCAAATTGAGCATTCATCTAGTCTCAAGTCCGCTAACGGGATCTCTGAAAGATTTGAGTCTTCAACTATCAGAGGGCGGCCCTAATTGTGAACCTACTGTGACCATTATCCCGCTGCTTGTCACGTTTGACATTAACAAGAGGTATCGCCCGTGGGTTTCATGCACAGCAGTGACACACTGGTGTGGTTCAGACACCAAGCGAACGGACAGCGCTTGTCTCGTTGTCCATTTCTGAGTGAATGTGAATGTTGAGAACGGCGACCAAACTAAACACTTGGTGATGATCTGTGTGCTGAAACAGATCCACAGTGAAGTGTTTTGGAGGAAGAGACACTGGGGACATTAGTTATGCTAATTAAAAAGATGGAGTGAAGGGGAAAAAGGAAGGAAAATGAAATGAAGATGGAAAAAGTAGAGCAAAAGTTAAAGCAGGGCTCAAAGCAAAAGTGAAACAGGGAACAGAGAAAGTGAAACTCTGGGTTACATGACACATACCACTTTAGTTTTGGCGCAGGTCTTTAAGTGGCCACAGAGGGGATGAATGGTGTGAAGAAAATTACTCGGGTACAGACTAAGACCCTGTATGCCACACAGGAAACTAAAACTCTGCCCGGTTATCAATCTTGGTGCCCTACTTGTTCTTTCACATTTACGGCACGCACCACCCTGTACTGTTATAGACCTGACAGGATCTTCCGGTGATGCGAGTTTAGTTATGAGTGTACCAATTTAGCAAATAATATTCCTTCTCCCTGTGTGATTTCAATAGAGAAGACAGTCTAATGATTTCTCTCTAGTAGTCGGAAGAAAGCAGCCACTCCAGCCAGCGTTATCGCACACAGCCTTTTGTCATGTTTGTTTTATTGCAAGCTGTTTGCCTGGAGAGGCCTTCCTGCTCTCATGGATACAGTTTGTCAGACATGTTTTCAGGCACTGTTCTTTTGCTTTGTTTCTAATCCTGCTCCGTGCTGCTACTGCTACTGTTAGCAGTATCAGACGCCAGTCCAGCCTGGTTCTGCAAAACACTATTGTCCCTATTTGCCGACTCTTAATTTTATCAGCATGATAGCTTTGTCATGAATTTTTATCATGACCCCTTTTTTCTGCACTCCAGATTTGTATGATGCAGATTTGAATCGACAATATTAATAGTATAAAATGTTCAAAAGTAGTACCAGCTAGATAGTGATGAATAGAGTATATAAGTTGGGTAATCTTAATATAATTGGTAAACTTTTTGTCTTTTCTACTTTTCTTTTCAGGAACCGTTTCAGGCTAACATGGCCAGGATTAAAGATATGGTTAGGCTTTTGTTTTGTTCTTGTGTGTGTCGTGTCTCGTGGTGTTGCTTCTATTTCCTCTTTATGAGTTCAAATGGAAGTATTGTTAAGTCTGGTGCTTCGCTCCTGACAACCTTTACTTTACTGCCCTCTTCCTTTTCAGAGAAGAGAATCTGCAGCTTTGTCCAAAAAGGCAAACAACACCTTCAACATTGTCGGAACCACCTACGCCATCAACGTAGCTAAAGACCAAGGTTTAACCACCATTTCCAAGAGCGCCGCGGGAGCGTCGGCCAAACACCACTACCTGCATAAAATGGATGACCCCTACACGGAGGCCAAGAAGTCCTACAACCGTGTCAGCAAAGTGGACAAGATATCGCGCATCATTTTCCCAGTTCTGTTCTTCATCTTCAACTTAGGCTACTGGGCCACGTACGTCAACAGAAAACCCGCTATCATGAAGGCAAACAACCTAAACTGAATTTGACCAAAATGCTAGGCCTGATCTGGTTTCGGTTCAGAGGGTAGACAGGTTTGCAGGAGGCCAAGTCCATTACATCTTATTGTGTGTGTGTACGTGTGTGTGCGCGCGTGTTTTGTGTGTCTGTTTTTTCTTAACAGTTTGATATTTTGCACGTCTGTATAGATGGAAGGCAAATTTGAACATACAGTAGATTCACATTTTGTAGTGGACGTTGGAGGGAGCACATTCTCATTTCAGTCTGTATTCGTGTAGTTTTTTCTTTTCTCCCCTCCACACTTAACTCTGGCCCTGTCCCAGTTTGTGAGAAACCGAGTGTGTGTTCCTTTTTCCGCTGTATTTTGATTGCTTGGCGTTTTGTAGCGTAGTCAAATTGTGTTTTCGCTATGTTTTGACATGTTTGCACTTTGCTTGTAATAAGTTAGAGCAAGCATGCGTTTGGAGTTTTCATTGTAGCTCATTACCAATGATAACGTTTTGACACATTCATCAAGTTAACAACATGCATGCACGCACGCACACAGAGACACACGACGCATCAGACAATGCGAGCACAGCCATTGGTTGGTCGCTTTACTGTGCTCTGTGAGCCGGGGGCAGCCTGTACAATTTCATAAGAACATCATTAATAATTGTCCGTGTCTGGCCTTCAGCTCACGCTGCATCTCAACAGACACAACGCAGTTTCATCTGAAGTTGCTTTTGCGTCCCATGGGGTGTCCTGTACATTTTCTAGTCCAGTGGCTGTTATTGTTTTAACTGGCTGACTGTGTTCAATGACAGAGAAGCTATGTGCCTTGGTGAATACATACATCATAAAAAGATACGAAAGGCTTTGACACTCACATTTGCATCTATCTCACAGACACGCACAAAGGTCTGTGTGTACATTACATGCAAACACATACTGGTGTCCACAGGCTCGGTGCACTGCAGTATGTGGCGGTGCATCCTCACGCCCACAGCCCATGGGCTTGGGCGCCGAGTGTAAAATTGCCCATTAGTGTGGAAGGTTAACAGACCTCTGCCTGTGAAAAAATGAAGAGAAGAGATTAAAGGATCCAGTGTAGTCCAGAACAATTATCATGTGCATTTATGTTTTGGCTCTCGTTGCGGCGTCCCCTTGAGCCGAATAGTCATAACAAACTGCCATCATTACCTCAGACTGAAGTCAAATTCTGAATTGCAGTTTACTATACATTTTCCGTGGAGTGCAAATAACACTAGGTGTTTTCTACATTAAATCATAACACATGCAACCTTTTCCTCAAGTATATTGTGGGCAGGCACCCTGGTGCCTTTACTCCTTTGTTTTCTTTGTTTTCCCAGTCACCGTAGCTGTTTAGCTCCATTATGACTTCTTTTTTTTTTTTGCATTTCTTCCTTGACCATAAAGCAAGAGTTTGATTCATGTTGTACTTTTGCCCTTTTATACTTGATTGTGTAAAGTATATTGGTGTTGATTTGATTGTCTACCTTTGCTGTATTGTTTTTGTGTTTTGTAGTAGACAACAAAAGCCAATATGTCACAGACACGCGGTATTTCTAAACAAATTTTGGAGATACTCTATCATCACTGGAGACCGTTAAGTTGTGGAGTGCTGTAAAATTGATCAAAAGAAAAATGACGCCCGATTTCCCCTATAATGAAATCACAAAAGAAATTTGAAGGTTCACACTAAAGAGCAAACTAAAAATCTAATTATTTTTCAACAAGCGATGCTTTCAAAGTTGAAAAATTACATTTGTCTTCAGCTGTGGCAACTGTCTCCAACTTTTGTTTTCCATTGGTTAAGTGACATCTGCATTTTTGTTCTGTGCTGATTTTGGTATTTGTTTATACAGATGTTTTATGATTATAGAGCAATTTCTGTCACTTTTTTTTTTTTGGATGCATTCTGGGAATTTTTACATCGTCCCTAGTTGTGGACTCTTTGACGACCACTGTATATTAGACCCCGACGTTCAGTGGATCTCCTCAAACTGTATCTTTAGTGGTAAAGCTTAGGAGAGTGAGTGAACTGTGTTGTGGCCTCTCTTAAGATGTGTTAATAACACAAACCATGTCCAATGTGTCAGTCATAGGTTAATGCATGACAATCTGTACACGTGTATGTCTGCAACCTCCAATAATGGTGTTTGTCACACTGAAATAGGGCTTAGTATCAATGTTTCTGTGGTTCATCCCGGTTACTCATCAATTACCTGAGTACCTGCTCCTAACCTCAGCAGAATCTGAATTAACACACTTCAACTTCAATCATTTGTGCATATTAATGTGATGCTAATAGTTTGCGTCTGGTTCTGAAAGTGTTTTTGCCCTCATCTGTGAGCACACAGACTTTAGGTTTAATTCGGCATGCCACCACACCCACCCACACATCCACCCACACATCCACCCACACACAAAATCTGTGTCTGTGTTTTCCATCTCAGTTACATTAAAAGACAAAATGAAGAAAAGGGAAGTCAGTTTGTTAGCTTAAACAATTTAGTTCCCATCTTGGAAAACAAATTCAAGTCACACTGCAATTGTAATTGCTGGTAATTGCTTAGATATAACAAAATGAAGGCTTATTATTCCATTTTGTTGTTCATTATGATTACTAATGAACAACAGATCAGACAGTCGCTACTTCATTATGATTAAATGTTGTGCTTGGTCGTATCACTCTCACTCTTGCAGTGATTTTAAATTATTTGACACTGTGAAGAGGACAGAAATTTTTCAACCATGACATCCATTTTAATCCAAACCTCCATTTCAGCCACGCAGCACACAAAACAGAAATCTCCTGGAAAACCATTCGAACAACGCAGACTTTAGAAAGTCAAACAGCAGACCGACATGATAACATTTGACACTATAAACTCTTCTTATAGTCAAGTCAAATTCATAATCACAAATCGACTGAATGCGTCTGTGTCTGACAGCAATATTTATATATAACACTTCCACATATTCATCAACGGCATGGGGAAGCAGAGACCAGACATCGTACTGCTGGCACTGTGAAATCATTTTTTGGATCAGATTTATTTTATGACTTGATGTGCTGTTACTGTGAAGGGCCACGTCTCAAACAAAGTGATTCATGATGCGCCTCTGCATCTGGCTGCTGCTAATTCAGGATAAGATGACACACAACACTAATGTTTATGTATGATTCCTCTCAATAATCAAGGTACTTTAGACAAGTAGTTTTAAGCAGCGGCCGCTGCAGAGTATTTGCACTTGATTTGTTAACTAATTTCCTCAAAGACGGTCACAAATATCACCAGTATACCCATGCGCCTTAAGCAGTGGGTTGACACCAACAGTATCTTGTAATCAAGGATACATTTACATGGTTATTTCTTCTGTGTTTCAACACTCGTGGAATGTAGTGAATGTAATAAATGGGATTTCATTATCTTGTTCACATGGAGAACAGCGCCTCATAAAATTCATCCGTATTTACATATATTTATTAGAGTATAGATCTTAAAATGTCAAATTGGCCATAATAAAAATAGGATATATTTTCAATAGATGTTAGAGGAACATAATGCTTATAATCCTGAGCATTTGCATCTGACAAGGCCAAACAACCCTACACAAACAGTAAATGTCTTTTTTTTTTTACATTCAGATCCGTACATTATTCTCTAAGAAACCAACGAAAGTGTTGAGGGAAAAAAGCAGCGCAAAAGTTTAATGGCATCTTTCCAGGCCCTTGCTGTGTTTCTCCACTGTGTGTGGTGTAAATTGGCTCCATACATTTTGCAAAATTGTAACAAACAAACAAACATGAACAAAATGAGCAAAAATAACCATCGTTGGCAAAGGCAAGACAAGCGGGCATTACATTCAGACACAGTGAATTTCATCAGTTATTTTCCGTAATAGTTTACGAACACATTCATCCAGATTTTTTTGTTCTCATTTTTGTGATTTGACACATGAATGTTTACTAAGTATTTATTTACTATACTATGTGTTGTGTATTTTCATATATCCTGACTGGTCCAAACTGTTTAGATTGAATGTTTGACTTTTTTTACCAAGTACAATATGCAGGATTGAATTTTAATTTTAATTGTCTGTGTGCAGCAAAGAAAAGGGGAAAAACACTTCCAGAGTCTAACAACCACAACTTGAGCTAAGCTACAGTAGAAACTGCTCAGACTGAATCGATACAGCAAAGAAAACGTGCAACAGAAATAAGCAGAAATAATAAATGACAGGTGGTCTTCAAAAGAAGAAACTGCGATATTAGAATATTTTGTGTGCTGTATACATGTACGACAAGAGTCAGTGGTGATGTATATTTTTGTAACATCTTCACTCCTGAAGGGTTTTGATAAGCAGAACTCTACTGTATTGTTGCCATTTATGTTTGGCTGTGATTGTTTTATTCATGTGCTAAATCTTCTTCCTCGCAGGGCCAGAGTTAACTTCAGCAGAAACATGTCATCCTATAAGATACAGTATATTAAGATTATATTACTATATGAATATATTTATGCTATTCAGTACAGCATTAAATATTATATGTTTTATACGACATAACCTCTACAGCAATGATGCAAATCTCTTGATGGGTAGAAAGCCGTAGACAAATAGATTAACTAAACAAATTATTAAACTAAGTGGCAACAATTCTAATTGCTCAGAAAAGTGTTACTAAGTTGTGAATTTGTAGATATTGTGAAATCAATTCCAATAGTTTTTTGTGAATATTGATATGTCACGTCATTTATTTTTACATCCGATAAGTACTGCTGTCCTACATTGAGCTCTGTAACACTACGTGTTATGGTATTTTAAAGACATACAGTAGAGATGATGTTCACCACGCTTCATACAAGTTCAGTACCTTGTGTGCACTTCTCAAACCTAACTGTGAATTAGCAGCTGTCTGCAAAAAGAGCTGTACACAATCTGTTCTCTCTACTGCAATTTCACTGCATGTCCCCACGCATTGAGATCTCAAAGACTCCCTGCACAAAGACAGCTCCAGGAAATTAGTGGACTTTGTTGTGTTTTTGTCGGGAGGTTGCTCTCTATATGCTCAGTGACTGGACTCTGTATGTTGCCCTCTCTCTCGTTCATGTGCTTACTGTAAGAGATGTAGCAAATGGAAATGGGGATTAAAAAGGACGTTGCATTTTATCAATGGAGTTCCAAGGCCCTTCTTGGTCACATTCAAGCCTCAGTGCTGCATACTTTTCAACGCGGTGGACTCATCCGATGTTCTTCCAGGAGCTTGTCTGAAAAGTATTTCCTTCTGATTCAGTCATTGTTGGGGCTGTGCATGCAGGTCATTTTGTTTGTAGCGTTTACACTGTGATTTATTATTTGGGGGAGAAAAAAAGAATCAAGTCGTACAGTGTGAGGACGTCCTACAGGGAACAAAACACTGCTCCCATTCAAATCAAAGCAAAGCCACCTGAAATCGCTTGTGTTTTTCTGTGAACCCTGACATAAACATAGGCAACTCACAGTATCTACTATTACTCTAATATGTAACAAACAAAACAGCTGAGACAGTTTATAGTTTAAAATGTTCATTATATATTTTCATAAGCTCACTATTTAGACTGTATATATCTATTTTGTCCTTGAGAATTAATTCATTACTAATAATAATTATTCGTCCAAATCAGGGTCTGAAATTAAAGGTATCTTCAGGGTTCAACAAACTGAGTTTGCCTATGAAAGCTGCTGATGGATTCACAGTAAACAGAAACATATCCAACATGTATCTATGACTGCACTGGTAGATTTTAGCCAGAAGGTGTAGCAGCATTTCACAATTTACCCTTTTAACTTAGTAGGTAAAAACAGTAAATCCTCAAAGCTGTTCTCTGTGAGAAAACTGCCAGATATTCTTTTTTTTCCTTTTCTTTTTTGTATCTTCGACATCAATAACATCACTGCCTACAACTGAAACTGAACAGACTAAAAAGGATCAAAGAATCATGACAAATGTCTCTGGAGAATGAACAAAGCAGGCAGGTTTCCACATGGACATGACTGAGTATTTAAAATAAACAAGACTGTGCTGCAGTCAACAGACTTTGAAGGTTACTGAAGCCGCCTGGCCGCCGTCCAGTACCAACTGCCCTGTAGGTGCCTTCAGCTGCACAGAAACGCTATTATGTTGAAAGCTAAATCACGTCATTTTTCTCAGCACACCGGGGAAAATGAGCTCTCTAAAGCCCCCCACATGGACATATACCGCTGTTTGCTTGCTTGTGCTTGCTATGATTAATGAAACAATCCATTGTACATTTAGTGGATGTTGTTCACGCCAGATTTAGAACCACACAGTGCTTTATGTTAGTGAGCTGCACCCTGTTGTGCTTATCACGTTTGAGAATTTCATTACAATTAAAATAAAGAAATGTACATACATATTTAGTGAAGGCAATTTTCTATGAGGATGATAGCTTGTGTAAAATGTAGGATAAAATGACATAAACCTCCAACACAAATCATTGAATCATCTCTTTGTTGATAATAAAATGGCAATAGCAAAAAAACGAACAAAAAAAAAACATACACATTACTGGGAGTCAAGCTTATTATGAGAGATAGTGTCACTATGAAATTATGAATATGTGATCATAGTGTATAAAATGAAAGGATTCAGATGAAACACGTGGGTATAATGTCTATAAATGAGCAACAAATAAGCAAATAAGTTTTTCTCATGAGCAGCAACCTGACATCACAGGATGCCTGCTTTCATTTCCTGGAAATGCCAAGAGTCATGTAAGTCATCTGTGCAGAGGGAAAAGTATAATGCAAATGTTTAAACCAATCACTTGGACAAATTGTGCAAACTGATGACCTTCGTGAGAACAGCCAGCAAAGAGACAGTCACGCTAAAGATGCAAATAAGGCCAATGTGCTTCTGTGTGACATTCAGTCAGTGTTGTGAAGAAACAAATTTATACCATTTGCACAGAAACTCTTATTTGTGTGAAGGCAACATGGTACTAAAATAAGAAGCTGATGTCTGATCTCCAGTGACTTCTAGGGGTAGTGAAGGCCGATCCTCTCCTTGCAGGCTAAAAAGATGCTTCCCCCTTTGTTTTTAATTCATTAACTGTGTCCACTTTTCCATTTCTTAGGTTTATTTGTGGGGCTCCTGACAAACTGTCTCCATCATTTTGTCCAGAAATTGCTGTTCTTTACAGTGAATAAAGATAAAGTGCTTTCTTGTGTCTGTTGGTGTGATTGAGTGTTTGCTAAAATACAGCACTGATTTCAGTAAATGAAAAACATTACAGAGAATACTGAAGCTCTCGGTAATAGCCTGGTCCACCGAAAGCCACTCAGGGGAGTCTTCAATCTCGCAGACATGCAGCTCTGCACAGGGGGATGACACCACTACACTGCAGCCAGCTGCAGGGCACTTGTGATATAGCGTGGTGCAAAGGTGCGGAAACATTTCAGTCAGCCAACTCACGTGGAATGGATTTACTCACATGAAACCCGATTTAAAGGAATACAGAATGCATGAGGTTGATATTTTGAGGGCGAGCCCAGGCCTCGAAACATTAAATTCAGCACAGCAGAAACCAGCTGACAATAATGAACTCCACCACACCAGAATCACATTAGACAACCCAGTGCCAGATTATCTAGAATCCATTAGGAGAGGGACAACAGCAGCTGCCATGTGCCCATTACCTAACAAAGCATCTCAAAACATTGCAGGGAACAAACTATCTGATAATTGTGATCATTATAAGATAATTAAGATGGTAAAACTTAAACTTAGCAATCCATTTCATATGCACCGACAAGAAAACACATACCAAACTACTCTGTCAAACACATAATTAGTTGCTAAAGCACATTAAACTTAAAAAGAAGAAAAAAGTCAAGGCTGGCGCAAATAATCTGTCCTCATAAAATGTTATGCAGTGTTGTTAAGCAGCTCATGACCCTAATTATACAGATATGAGTTTAAGTTACCAATATGAGCTGTGCACTCAATGCTTAAGGTGTAATTATGATATTAAAGGAAAGAGTAACCTGTTACTCTGACTTGAAATAGATTTCTGATGCTGAGCTGTATATGAAGACTGTGGAGAAAAGCACCATGTTTCCCATGAAGCCACTATTACAAGAGAATAATTATGTGACTGAACTCTGTGTGAGACAACAGTCACATTTACATCCATTAAGCCAAAAGGCTTTATTATTTTAACCTCCCATGCTAGTGAGCCGAAAACAAAATCCTCAAGAACAAATAAACAAAATAGAAAACAGCCACCAACCCAATACAGTTTATACCTCATGCTGAAATTACACATGACTCATAACTAACCAAGCTAAGTAGCAACATGAGAGCACCATTATGTACATGTGAACCAATAACTATAGGGACAAGCTAAGAGGAGCTTCTTCGAAATGAAAAACCAAAGCAATAATGCACAGGAAAATGACAGCAGCAAAAAGGTGACAAGACGGAGACCGCGAGATGGTCAGCGCGGTCTCAGACGCCATTTTGTTACGTTCATAAACAAATATATATATTATTTGTTAGCAATGTTAGATGTTATTTGTTAGTGGCTAATAGTTAGCTTACCTGGCGTGTTAAAGAGAAGCTGTAAAAAGTTAGAAGTGGACATCTAGGAGGAGTCAGTGTGGTCCCCAGGATTCAGACAAGAAGACTCCTGTTTCATCTTTAACTTGGTGTTTGAAGGCGACAGGTGAGGAGAATGAAGGGGCAGCGTCGTGAAGAAGAGCGGATAACCGCGGTTCTTCCTCCTCAACGCCGTCCTGAAGACACAGGTGAGCAAACCGCTTAGTTTATTTACATGAGCAACACTGGTGATAGTAAATGTTTGCAGCACCGACAACAACGTTTTCCTACCGAAGTAGCCAGGGAGCACCAGGTAGAAGAGTCTGATTGAGCCAATGTGGATGTTTCAATTGGCCGCCATTTTTAATGGTGCGTTAGATTTACATTGCAGCAAATTGAGTGTGTCATGTGTGACCTCGGAGTTCATCAAGTCTTTATCCCATTTATCACTGCCATCGCAGTAAAACCACATTTTGTGCTGTAGCAGTAACCGAGCAGAAGAATGCGGTGTGGCAAACGCCAGTGTAAAAAGTTTTACTCGGCCGCCATTTTTAAAGGATGCGTTAAATATATGTCGCCGTAAATCAACGGTGTGTCTCAAATCGCATCCTTCCATATTCACACTAACTACTTTGAGGGCGTAAGTGCGCTCACACTGACAAATATGGTAAAATGCAGTGTACTGTTAGTACCCAGATGAACCATTACGGTCAGGAAGTTGAGTGTGTAACGATGGACACTTCGCACCCTAAATGAGCGCCATCTTGGCTACGTAGCGGAAAGGGAGGGACGCCGGCGGCGTAATCTCCACCTCAGATGAAACATGGAGCCACACAAGCAAACATCAGCACTAGTAAGACTTTAATTATTGATTATAACTGAAAACAATTCGACAGATATTTTCGCGGGCGACAATCGCGGCCCGAATCGGGGATTTACCCTCCGTTTAAAAAATAGTAGAAGACATTGTGATCGTCATTTCCGGTAACTGCACAGCGCGTTCACATCGCACGTACTCTGTTGAAGTACGGGCAGTCGCGTGCTACGGAAGTATAGCATACTACATGGAAGTGTATTAATGAAAGTAGGCGATTTGAGACACATCACAAATGTGTCACGAAGCGTGGTTGTAGCTCTGAACTTTCAGGAAACATTCACTAAGCCTCTTCACATTTAATTTGTCACAGTAGTAAAGTAGCAGGTGTTACTAATAACATTAATGATGGCAAGTGCCCCCAGTAAACCTTAACTAATGGAATGAAGCCATTATTAATTGTAGTATTTACACCTGTGCTGTGAAATATCAAAATATATTAAGGAATAATTAACACAAACACTGTAGTAGATTTAAGAGCCCACTACAGATAATATAGAGTGGACAGACAAATGTATTGTATATATTGGTTTTTTGCATTAATTAGTCATAAAATGTGATCTGGACTTCACATCTAAAGTGGTGTTATTATCTTTAATGGTATCCATTAAACCACATCAAGAACGGTGCATCGCCATATTCAAGCTTTTTGAAAAAATCTCTTCCCTCTACCTGCCCCATTCCACTTCACAGCTTCAACCATTCAGGTAATTTTTTTAATTGCTCCACCAAAAGTACCAAATGTAATCCCATTTTGTACATGATCCTTTTCTGCATTTTACTCTCAAGTCCAGACTAATGCACTATATGACTTGACATTATTCGTTCAGAAACTTGTCATTTGGACTAGTGAAAAACCTTTTTCTTCTCTAAGAGCACATTAATCCAGAGAGGAAAATGTGTCTGTATCTGTAGATCACAGCATCACGTGTCCACTCCTTCCCCAGTGATATGATATGTATAAAGTATAGGCCAGTAACCTTAGAACTACTTTGATTTCAGTTATTGCTTATCACTTTTACTTCTGTATCATACGTGTTATTTACTTTTGGTAATAAAACAACAGAACATTCTTCTACATATGTATCTCCCATCTATCATGTACAATGTAATAACCACACTACAGCAACAATAATAATACAGTTACTATCAACAGGTTAGGTCAACTCTTGTGTGAATTATTATGTAATTTCCATGAACATCATATCCCAGTGTTGTCAACATACCTCCTAATATACTAAGCGATGTAACACTGGACTATGAAATGTTTGTTTACTTTGTCTCCTTTTCCCTTCAGGGCCCCTCAGCTTTGATGACACCTTGTAATATTTGCACTTGCCTCGTTTACTAAACCTCAGTGTGGTTCTACAGTTATAACTGAAGGGGATACCATTCGCCCCCAGTGTTTGCTGCGCTCCTGCGATTAGTTCAGGTGCTGGAAGCCTCCGGGCTGATACCTTGCCTGAAGGGTTTGTTCCGAGCATGGATTTTTGGCTTTGTTGTTAATTAGGTTGCTTGTTTTGTGCACTTGTCACAATAACGCATGAATTGTCTCCACTCACTCACTGCTGCTCCCAGATACTGAAGAGCTGGTGATTTGTATTTACAATGTTAACTAGCAAGAGGTCATTAAAAAATACATATGTGGAATCAACCTAATGAAAAACCTGGAGATGTTGTCCATTTTATTTATTGATAAGTAACCAGCTGTTTCTAAAAGTCAATATCCTAATGAAATGAAGGATCATAATGGATTAAATAGCAGCACTAACTGCTAGTGTGCTGTGCCCTCTAGTGGTCAAATAGATGCGTCATTAATGAGATTCAATTAGAGGTGATAACTTGATGGGTCTAGAATCAGGGAACAATGAAAACATTAACATTTTTTTTTAATTTTACAACCTGGATTTAGTCAAAATTAAGAAACTACCAGTGATATGTCCAGGGTGTACTTAGCCGTCGCCCAGAGTCAGCTGGGCTTGGCTCCAGCCTACCTATGATTTTTAAAAGATAAGTATTGGTTTTAGATGGAAGAAGCTATGTTATTTACAGCAGAAGTACGTGGTAATTTTAAACATTAAAACAAGTCAAATCCCAATATATAATCTTCCGAAAACAAACATAAAAATCATCTTCCTCAGGCTGCCGGCGGTGGAGGAATTCACATTTGCTAACCATGTTGTAGTTTCCAGTAGCTAGCACTAGATTATACTAAAGAGTTAGATTTTACTGTCTGCACCTTTAAAATCTTACATGACCACTGAATATATAGTTTTACTTAACACTTGCAATTATTACATTAAGAGCACTTTTTTTCTCTATACAGAACAAACAGAACATAATTTGTTTTTAACTGATGACTCATGGGACATCCTGGTAGTTTAGAGTTATTGGTGCATAACGATGATGTCCAGGATTTGAATCTGAGCTGGGATTTGTGTCACATCACACTTGTCATGTCTGGTTTTATTGAGCACTGAATGATAAAGAAAACGACCAGAATGTTTTTTTAGGAAAAGGAAACAGCTGTAAATGTTTTTTTGTAAGAAGCCCTCTGTAAAAATGAGCACGGCTGATGGTTTGTCATTTTAATCTGCTGGCAAAGATATTGCCTCATAATCTCTAATGATTTCTCAAGCATACAAGAGCAGACCGACTGGTCCCAACATTACAATGAGGCCATTCATCTCCCTTTCATTTTTGACGCTGCACTCTGCTGCTGGGACAAGCGAGGGCCCCTTGGCTTTCAGACTACGGATGACTAACAAATGGGTTTGGAAATAATTGTTATGACCTGAAGAAAACGCTTACTTTTAAAAAGTTTACTTGAATTTTTAACTTGCCCGTAGTGAGCAGGAGACACTGGATTCAGCATCATTAGTATCAGTAGGACATCACATCATTGTTGTAATGTCACAGCTGCACCAGAATGTAGGAAGCTTCCTATTTCTGAAATACGAGACAGACATAACAAGACAGAGCCACGTGACTTGACTCTAATGCAGCTTTTGCATTTGTTTAACTTTTTTCTCAGTGTACTGGTTTTTAACAGATCCTTGTGTAGCAGTATAGCTGAATATGAAATTTATTATAAATCTGCCTCTACCCATCCGTATTGCATCTCCAGGAGTTCAATTTTAAATTCTGACCATGATTTTCAGCCCGGGTTCTCATCGATTAGCAAGTTAAAATTAACTGTGTTGGCATGTTTCTGTAGCTGTTAGCAAACTTGACAGTTGTGGTTCATTAGATTATCTGTGGGGTGGTAAACTCAGATGCCCTGCAGTTGGTATGGGGTATCTGCATGGAGGATGGGACTCGGATGTACTTGTCCTTGGGAAGATAACCGAGTAAGAGCAGTGGAAACACAGAAGCGGAGGAGACATTTTATAAAGGTGATGAGAGAAAATGAAATGCAGCATGTTATGGGTAATAAGAAAATGGACCGGTCCTGAATTTTAATATTTCCAGCCACTTGTGTGGCTTATTGGAATAGCAGGAAGATTAGATGGCAATAAGAGGAATTACATTAACATATCAGTCAGAAATAGAGCTTTCTTCTTCTTCTCCTGCACAGCAGATATATTATTCTCTGTTGGTCACAGTTTAGACTGTGACTTTCTCAGCTCCTGTCTGATGTTTTTTGCAACACAAATCGTAATGTGCTCCAGTGAGCTATACATCAGTTCTGATGGTGCCAACCTAAAGTCAGCCCACATCACTATCTCCTGAGATGATACTCTGACATACTTATCTATTCCCCTCCCTCCCTCGAAGCCCCCTCCCACCTCCCTGAGGAGAAGCATGGATGAGCAAGCTTATTCTCCTCATGGGGTGTTCCCCATGCATGACTGATGTTTAGATTAATATCCTTGACTGATTCCTGCTCTGCAGTGAGAAGAGGAGTGGGCCTATCAGAGCACAGCCGCCCCCTCAGGAGTCCATTGATTTTCGCACCATTCTGACAAACATAGACCTCCTAGACCCACAGAATACTTTATTTGTTGTTCATTTAGATGCTCTCTCTCTCTCCTTGGGCTTCGCTGCTCAAATCTCATTGTATAATTCAGCTCTTCTTGCCCTTCACCTACGTTAGTAACAAGTTTGCTGCAAGGTGTTTGTGTTTACCACGTCGTCTTCGGTATTAATTATTTAAATGTAATCCATATGTGAATGAGGGAAATGCACGCAAATGTGCCTGCATCAAAATGTTTTGTCAATGTTTTGTTTTATGACAAATGTTTGTCTATATTTGTCTATTTTTTTTTTTAGCCCAAATATATCTGAAGAAAACCTAGTGTCACACATTAAAACGATCCAATCAATATTTAATACTTAAAGTATATAACTTATCAGGCCAGAATTAAAGCACTCTAATAAAAATAATAAGTACCTTAATGAAATATATGAAAGAGAGAAAAATTGGCACGAACATTTACATTGAACTATAATGACTTGCATTGATTTTTATATAATGTGAGTTCCAAGTGTGGTTTGGCAGCTGCAGGGTATTGATTTGGCTCCAAACTCTTTTGTGTTTGCAGTGTGAAAACGATTCTACCCCCTGATAATAAAATGCTGTTTGCAGCCTTTCATATTAATGCACAATAAACAGCTAACAAGCAAGAGCCATTACAAAAAACACAATCAGTCTACGAAGGTTAGGGTTTGCAATAAAGTGGTGCTTTTTCAAATATCCTCTCAGCCTGGTGTGGAGCATTAGAGCTGAGATCCAGTGAGGAAAAATGGTAATATCGCCCCCTGGTGACTGTTGTTATCCAGGCTTTTGCTTCTGAAAGATGTTTTAAAACTGTGCTGCAGTATGATTTAAATTCAAAGTTAATATTCATTTTATGTGGACAGTGAAGTGTGTGTGTTTTGTGTCCAGGTATAATCATGCAGTTTACAGAACAGCACAGTACAATCACAACAAACAGCACTGATGAGTGTGAGACAGGATTTTTCTCACCCTCTCCTGGACATTATCCTCTTTATATTTGAACATGGGGTCGATTCAAGTTGCAACAACACTTGGCTCATAGTTTTTGCAGAAGCTGAAGTGAAACCAGCTTTGAATCGTGATGCTTCCGCTGACTCTGTCTGACTCACTCAGACATACGGTGCTGAATGAGCTTAACTTTGAAGAACGAAAAAAAAAAAAAAAAACTCAGTCAACAGTCAATGACCCAACCTAAATATGATTATGTCACTGAAGCAGCACAGGGATAAATCATAGCAGGAGCCTGTAACTCACATGATAAAGACTCAGGGAGCAGTACTGTGGTCAGCATAACAATGATAAAGTTAAAAATAATCACAAGACTGTAGAAAACACAGTCCCCAGTCTGCACATTTTATTGTATAGTCACACACACCTGTGCAGTATTCATGCTGTCTAATCAGCATCTTGATATGCCACACCTGTGAGGTGGATGGATTATCTCAGCAAAGGAGAAGTGCTCACTAACACAGATTTAGACAGATCTGAGAACAGTATTTGAGGGAAATGGGCCTTCTGTGTGCACAGAAAACATTTTAGATCTTTGAGTTCAGCTCATGAAAAATGGGAGCAAAAACAAAAGTGATGTGTTCATATTTTTGTTCGGCGTAAGTTCTGTTATCATACATCATAAAAGTGTTTCTGACACATTCAGCTCTACAATCTTTAACATATCAGCATCTTCCCACCAGATGCAAAAGGTTTTCATTTCACTTAGTCGCTGCTATCTGACAGTTTTTTTGTTTCCTGAGGAGATAAGCATCTCGCGCCAGGAGAGCGGCTCACTTCTTATCCCTCAGGATCACCCGCTCGGAGGCCAGTTGACCTTTCTTTCTTTGTTTCTCTCCGCATCCTGAAGCGAAGTCTGGACTTTATAGCCAACACCAGCATGTAAACTGAGTCCAAGTATTTTTTTTCCCTTATGGGAGAAGAGAGAACATAATGTATTACCCTTTTAAGAATGTTGAAAATGGGGTCGATTCTATTTTTCTGGGCAGCAAGCGGTGGGAAAGCGTCTGCTGATGAGTCGGTTTCTTTATCAAATGTCAGCGGGTTTACAAGTTTTTGAGAGGAGGCCTGTTCACCTGCGCAACCCTTCTGGTTGATTATTTTTCTGTGGATGAAATATTACTTTTATTGTGATAAAATATAAGCTACAATAATGTGTCTAAAGCAGTTACTAGATTGGTCAGGACTAGTAATAGTGCAGCAAGAAACTAATGTTAATATGACATGAACGTTGAAAAGTCAACTAGTAATTAGTCGTAGGCTGTAGCGGACTGAAAAAACAGCATCATTATGTCAATGCTGTTTAAAAACTGAAATAATGTGTATTCACATAGGAATTTAATAGCTAAAGGTTTATACTGAAGTCTACAGGATGGTGTGGTGCTGTGCCCGTCAGTTTTTGTTATTTATTCACGGTTATAATCATTTTCACTCACCTCTTTTCTTCTTCATGAGTTTTCTTTGTCTACTTATCAGCGCATTATTCCATTAAGAAATTATGCTTTTATATAAAAACAATAACTGTAACAATTTAAGCTCATTACACACTCAGGCTTTTTTTTTCTCTCTTTTTTTCCGTCTACAACCCCAGTACAACCTAACCAGAATGGCATTTATTCCCTTAGTGTGCATATTTAAACAGTTTTGGCCACAATTGCAATATTTCACCGTGCAGTCATTTGCACTCAGAGCCCTGGACCTGCTTTCAAACAGGCCTCGCTCCACACTGAGCGCCACACACGCCCCTACGCTAATGGCATTATGTCAGCGTGTGGTTATCTCAAAAATCTGAGTGCTGGCCAACCAGAGCAGTCACTGTGGGAGATGCATTAGATGCATCCCAGTGCTTTTTCACTTCTCCCTTTGTCAGCCCGTCCCCTGCACCCTTGTTTAATCCACTCCATCTCCCCTTGTGTATTTGTGAAAAATATTTGCCATGCTGAAGTGCATCCCAAACCAATTAGTGTGGAGAAAGCATACGTCACTAACCCTCTGCTATGGAAACATGATGCCAATCGGAGGAAACCTGCCCTACAAATGAGTTCTCTGTGGATTTTAATATTGGCAAAGTGTGTGTTTTGTAATCCACTTCAATCAGATTTTGCCCCATTTTCTTCAAACATAATGATTTCAAAGGAAATGTTTGGGTTCCATCATAATGCAAATCACACAACCTGGCTGTGGATGTGGCAATTGATCATTTTTATCCATAGTTTGGATTCGATACTTTATCATGCGTTTTTTTTATTGGGTAATAATTCTTTGTAAATGAATTACAGTAGACCAAAAACTGCCACAAGCAATGTCCCCGGTTATCCATTCATCCTTTCATATTTAACCTTTGTTATTGTTATAAAATACCATTGGTGACACTATGGGAAATATCAAAGGATCTGCAATTTGCTGTTTATGGCTAATGTTTTATGGTTACACTTGCTGATCATATAATCACCATAAACACACCATAATTTAAGGGAACAGCTCCAAAACGAGTTTGAGTTCCCTACCAAAGTCTGAACTCCATGAATCCCTGGAACACTGACAGTTCAGATAACAGACAGAGCCTTCAGGCAGAGATCGAGAGAACAGCAACACACACACACACACACACACACACACCGCTGTCAGTCAGAGATGGATGTGTAAGTTTCAGTAACTCCACGGATAAAATGACATTTGGTTGTAGCTGTCACACTGAAACACTGACGTCTATAGAACTTTACTATCATCGTACATTGACTGTGAAAATCAGATAGTTTAACAGGCTCTGAACTGTGTGATAATGTGGTTACACTGTCATTCAGTACATTTGCATTAAAGTAAGTAGTTTATATCTGTGATTCATACACTGTATGAAACAAAGTTTGATAAACTGATGAACCATTTTTGCTATTGACGAATTGTTTTCAAGTATTGAATTGAATCACATGAATGTATTTGCCACCGCTGTTTTCATGTGGGGAGAAGGAACTATCCACAAAATATTTATTACTATTAAGTTTCTCAGTAGTCCAATGTGATGTGAAAGGAAGCCCCTTCACTAATAATGAAAGAACGTGACATTTAGAATAGAAACATTGTTTCCGTTTCTGTCATTTATTACTTGAACGCATCAAGACTATTCAAAAATACTGATTTTCCGTGAACGCCTCATCCAGGAGCATCACATGTGTTGGCCATGAAGCCTTTTTAGGATGTGTTTTGCCCGTAGCTTTGTTTTCCAGGCAGTGTGTAGCGGTCTTAAAGGCAAGTTCAGTAGTAATATAAATAAAACCTGTACACTCCATTTTGCATTTGAATATTTAATAAAAGTTTCGTTAGTGTTTGCAAACTACATAGACAAAGTGACAAAGTAGTATCAATGCGGTAATTTTGTGTTTGTAACTGTCAACATTCAGCAAAGACTAAGTAAGGCATTTTTTTCTTATTTCTTGTGGTTACTGGTATAGTCACTTGAGACAAATAAATGACTTCCGCGATCTATAAATGCCACCGAAACTGAAACCGTGTGCCACTCGCTATCAGCCTGCGAGGCTAAACTCGGGGTTTAATGGAACATGTAATCAAAGCTCGCTACCGATCCGGTGTCGGCGCCGTTGCTAACACACGCTAACTCAACCTGCTGCAAACTGCGTTGTAGCTTGATATGACAGAGCACGCAGCTAGCGTGCTCGTCTGCTTCACATGATGCCCAACTGAGTGTTCACGTTTGCTAGCTTAGTCGACAACAGTGTGAGGGACGTGAACGAGAAGCTGCTGCTACCGCTAGCTGAAGTTCCTCCTCTGTCCGTGGATGAGGGAGTTTTTTTAGCTAGCTACAACACACCGAGGCGGTGGATACATGTCTACCTCTGAACCACGACACGAGCTACGACAGGGAAATCTCGCAGTTCATGTTTCGCCAAGAAGTCAGTGTGACGTCTTTTATTCCATCTTGTTCGTATCTTTTCCAACACGAGAAGAGGAATATGTCCAGATATAACATATACAGCCTGTTAGACTGGATCTATGGCGGGGTGGACCCGAAGTTTGAGGGTAACGGGGGCCCCGAGTGCGCCGCCTTCATCGCGCCCCAGCAACGCATCAGTGAAAGTCTGATCATAGTCCTCATCTCCCTGGTGGAGATCTGTGTTTCACTGAAGAAAATAAACCTGTCCAAAGAGCTCAAAGTGGTGGGGAAGGACTGCATAAAGGCGAAGCAGGACAGTCTGGGCAAGAACCTGTTGCTGGTCGCCTTGTGCATGACTTTTGGAGTGGAGGTGGGCTTCAAGTTCGCCACCAAGACTGTGATATATCTGCTGAATCCGTGCCATGTCATGACCATGGTCCAGGTGAGGATAATACGACACAGCTCCGGCTGGTTTGTGTTTGTTCAGACTACGTGTAATAGTGTGCACACCCAGATTGAGCTGCCAACACCAGAGTGACACTTAACTAATGTATTTTTTCCAAACAGATTTAGTGATAAGAGTTGACTGACGGTGGATAACAACTCACTGTAATGTTGTTGACTTTGGAAGTGTAATCCTCAGTCATGTATCGACCTGACATCACCTCTCTGCAGGATGGTGAAAAACTGGCTGGTATTTTCACTATTGGTGTTACATAAGAACATCCTGATCCATATCAACATACTTTTCATATTCACCTCTGCAGAATGTGTAACTACTAGAACAAAAACCATTGTTTTTGTTTTTCCATTGACCCTAGATGCTTTGTATAAAGTTTGCATATTGTACACAGTGTACTACTGGTTTCAAGTTTCAAGCAAAACCAGGCAGTCATATCACAACTCTCAATGATAAAAAAAAAAAAAAAAAAAAGATTAATTTCATGTGCGTAGCTTTTAAAATGAAGGTAACTCAAAAATACTAATATTTCTAATCAGAGTAAAGAGCCATGATGAAATAAGAGCCGCAGTTTCCAGTTCAGCCCTTGAGCAATGCAACAAGATATGGGCGTCTGATCATCAACTAATTTGAGCCCATATGATCGTTTATGACTGGAAGAGGCCGTGGTTTAAAAGGCTATAAAGCTGCATTCAAGTGGGAGCTGGATTTTTTTTTTCTCAACTGCACAGATAACAAGATGAGGACTGAGTTGAGATAAAGCATATAAAATAAAGTGGGTGATTAATTTGGCCTGTTGTGTTTCGTTACGTTTGAATCGGAGGCTATTGTTTCAAGCACTTTTACTATAGAAAAGTCCTGTACCTACCTGCATGTTCCTCCCTCATGCCTCTTGTTTGTGTGACCTTCACGGTGTATGATTGCACACCACCGGTCACGGCAACAGGTCACTGCCAACTACGATTTAATGTGCAGGAGCACAGACATGAAATATAGAGGACAGATATTATCGATGTATTCTAATTATTTCATATTACATGGAGGCAGCGTGATCGACACTGGACATTGATGAATTACTGTCTGTGATGAAGAATTGACTGATGGTATGAATATGTCCTTAATGCACACTGACCAAGGTTAAGGTAATGCACAGCAGTTATTTCCCGTGTATGCTGATGTGCATTAGGTTTTTGAGCGGTGGATGTGGAGGAAAAGAAATGATTTGTTGTACAGATTCTTTGTCAGTTTTTGAAGGTGTCTAACAGCAACGTGGTGTTGTTTCTGTCAACACAGTGGCTCTGCAGGGATCACCTCCAGGAGTTTATTTATTGCAGGGGAATAAGACCAGGGACTTGTTTGAGCTTGACTTTATGGTAGTCACCGAACAACGGGTGGAGCAGGAAGTATGTGAGGCATTCGTGCTTTGTTGAAAATTACGTTATATGGACTTGTTGATGCACTGTTAGGACTCCGACATGAAAGAGATGTATTGAATAGTCGATAGCTCAGTCACGGCGCGGGTGTTTCCTCGTCTGATTCCTTTTAAGACCATTTGCATTGACTCATCTTATGATCTGGCTCCAATTAATGGATCGACATTTAATGGGTGTGGCACATTTATAATCTGTTTCAGTCCACAATCATGACTTCATCTTACAAGCTAAAAAATATAACGTGAAGTACCCGTGGTGTTTGAATGTGCAGAATCAAGTGTTGTTGTAATTGAAGTCACTGCAGTCCTTGAGTAATCAGGAAAGGCATCTACTTCATCTGTGTGTTTAATAGAAAAGAATATAACCATTTGATTGTGTTGCTGTGCTGCAGCAGGTCGTATGACTTTCAACAGAAATGGGTTTTTTTTTCCAGAATGTTTTATTAGCAAAACCTGACCTGCAGTAACACACTGCACTGCACACGGACATACAAACCAAACCTTGTTGTTTGCTACAATAAATACATTTTAAACAGGAAGGAATCTTACATCTTTTGAGAAAACTTCCCACAAAGCTCAAACTACTTGTGATGGTGAAACATAATACTGCCTAGGGTGGAGCACACACACCTATATCCACACACACACACATATCAGAAACAACAGGAGAGCAAGCATCACTCAGTCCAAGGTGAGAAAGCCCCGACTGTGGGTGAAGAGTTCAGTGTCAGATGACTGATGAGTTGATGTTTCACATCTGACAACACAAATATCTGTTATGTCTTCTCCCGGACGGAACAACAGGAGTCACGTTGGCCCGATGACGGATGGCTGACAGGTCGCTGACTGATCAATTTACTGTCCGGTGGTTTCCTGCGAGTCCCACGGATGTGACTGGAGCACTGTAAACCAACTAATCAAATCAAACCAGAACCCATACAGCATCTGTGCAATGGATAAATCAGGATTTGTGAGGACTGAACGTCACATTTATTTTATTCTATAATTATCAGTAAATATAAATATACAAACAGCATGTCTTACTTCTTCTAATCTACTTCCATAATTGATTAGATTACTGACGTAGCTCACTAAGATTACGTTCGAGGTTGAAGCTGTTTTGTTGACACTGTCTGTACATTGAGAACCAAAAACTGGTGTAACTGCTGTAACATGAACTGGCAGGACCCTGTGTCTTTATATCCGCCATTTTGACTTCCACGTTCGCAGACAAAAGGCAAAAGTCTCATCCTAATATGTCAGACACTGCAGATACTACAAACACTAAGACTGTCATTAAAGGCTGCGGTGAAAATAGTCACTATCGTGATTCACGCTGCCATCTTGAGTGGTTGAACTGGTCTTTAGTGTAGAAATGCTGTCCAGCACAGTAGGTGTGGATATTCAGTGATAATGGGAAAGTTCAAGGAAGTATTCTTTCACTATTACTTATGTTGCAGGAATCTGAGGTGTGAGTTTCCCTTTATGACACAATGATAGTTTAGTTCTTGTCAGACACACATCTCCTTCATTATCAAGTGAACTTTCTTCCCTTGTCATTCTCACCTGAGTCCAGTATAACTAGACACACTGGTCATCTAAAACAGTTATGAATGAGGATAAATGCTGCTCCGGGCTCTAATCAGGCCTCGGTTGTTTCTGCAGCAGCTTTGAATGGATTTAATGAGACTTTAAAACAGTGTAACAACTAACTGTAAAACTTAGTGCTTCGTCTTTGTTACGCAGGCCGAGAGCCTGCCTTCAAATCCAAGTACCATGCTGTTAGCAGGCCGCGTGCAGCAAACATTAAGTATCAGCATAACAGACTACAGTATCGCTATTATCGTTAAATATAGCCACATTTATCAGCTGTAGCTGTAACACTCAGCAGAAACGAGGTCCTGTTGTTGACTCAGTTATTCACATTACACTGAAAGCACTAAACTGTTTTACTTCACGACTTCACTTGTAAAAAGGAAGTATCTCTTCTCAGTAAACAGTTGATCTATAAGGAGACGAGTGATCTTGCATTTACAGCAGTTTTTCTTTCTTAACTCAAAAAGGTGATTAAATTCTTAACGGTTTGCTTTTAATTTGAAATTGAGAAATGAGGGAAAATGTTATTTGCTGAATAGAGATGCACAAGATGCAAATGATGAAGGAGGTTAAATCTCCAAACAGTAAGATCTAGTTTTCTGGTGTTTGTGTATTACTATATTATGACCGCTTATCAGCGCCTCTGTGAGTGGCTGTTTTCCTGCTAACTCGCTGTCATCACAATTCTAGATTTCCTTGGCACGATTGTCAGAATTTATCACAATATCACGATTATCACAAATATTATGCATTAATTGATTTCACAACACTATGAATGTGTAAAATCACACGAACACTCCTTGTAGGTTTTAAATTTCCTTTATTTCTGTCTTTTGATGCCAACATAACAAAAATATATAGCAACACAGTCAAGTCAAGGAACAGGAAAAAGGACAATAATCCCAGCGACACTGAAACTGTCAGACCATCGACCTCACGCTGTGTTTACATACCAACAGTATAATGTAACGTGAGGTGAACGCCGCGTAGTCACGTTGCACTGAAAGATGAACCCGTGTCGCACTCGTACACAGTTAATCGCAAATGACACGCTAACGTTTAAAATAATAACATTTAGAAATAATTCCACACGGCTGATTTAATGCACTTGTTCGGTGGATCGCGTCTCTTCTTCAACTTGCGTGGACTGTGGTGTACTTTGTTTTCATTACATTTGAGTTGCGCTTTACTATAGTTTCGGGCCGGTATAATATTTTCTGACGGTATTCAGGAATCGTTAGGATCGATTAACCGTGGCTCTTAATATCACGATTAATTGTGATATTGAGTAATCGTGACATCCCTACCTGTGTGATTACAAAACACAAAACATTTCGATACAACACTGGCCCTTTTGCCATGTTTCATACAGTATTAATTCAGTAGAGCAGAACAGCATCATGGAGCAGGACAGATGCTGGTATTGTGTTTCAGCCTGTTGTACCTGCGCTAAAGATTTATATTTCAGTAGTAAAATGAATAATGAGACGCTACCAACGGCATGTAGGCTTGAAGCTGTGATCGTGCATATGGAGATTAATCTTTATGATGCTTTAACAAATCATTTCCTGATAGTGTAAATGGCTTTATCACACACTCGTTTGACTGGACAGTAGTTGTGTCAGCACGCAGGTCATTTTTTTTTAACCACACAATCGAGAAAAGGTGGAGTTTTTGCTGATAACCGTGACATAGCATCACTACACCAGAGGAGCAGAACACGCTTACACCTAACACACGGTATTAAGTCGATTTCATCATCTCAATAAATATTAAAACAGGCTCGCCGATTATTTATGGAAAAACCAAGGTGCTGACCTTCACAATATACAGGAAATGGAGTATAATAGACACGTTTAAGCAGTTTTAACAACAAGCAGATGTCAGGAAATGCCCACCCTCACTAAAGCACTAATATGCACCAACACATGTTGTATAAGATAAGATAAACTTTATTGATCCCAGTCAGGGAAATTCACTTGTCACCACAACAGTCAGTCAGAATAGCTGACAAAGAGCAAGTGGATAAGAAGAAATAACTCTCATAAAAGATGCATTTATTTGAAAATGGTATCCCAAAAGTTTGTCTTGTGTGAAGAATCCAACCATCTGGATGACCTGTCAGCTAATGATTACACTTATCTTATAGAAACAGACAAATCCCTTAATCTGACACTTGTGCTAAGTCGTACTCTGAATATTTGATGTACAAGGAGTTTGTACCGACGGCGTGCATCAGATAAAACTGAGTTATCTATCTGATAAAATCCCAGGATCTCCTGCTCTGATGTATCCATCAGTGGGATTATCCTCAGACTTGTGATAACAGGACTGATTCCGTGAAGACGTGTGTCAAGTGTGTGTCAACAACTGACGCGTGGATCGTGTCATCAGGATCTTACTGTGGATGAACGAGCTCCACCGGTCAGACAGGCCAGGTCTTCTGGGAAAACGTGCAGCTTCCTTTTTATTTGCATGAAATCCATTTCCACGTCTGCACTTCTGTGTACAACGAAAAACACAGTAGAGACATTGTGACTGCTGGAGCCCCGAGTTACAGCGCTGCTGTCATCATGAACAGCAAGGTCTGGACTCACTTTACTGGGAGTTGTGTTCACATGCAAAATGTTTTTCATCAGTAAAAATATGCTTTGGGTGAAACATGACACCTAAATCCCTTTTTAACAACATCAGGTTCATTCATATTGAAATCATCTGCTTAATGTTTCCTAACAACTCAGTTATTTAGAGGAACAAACTAAATAAAAAATCACGACCAACTTGTGCAAATTATAAATGAAACAACAATTTTCGTTGTTTCACTGAGTTTCATCATGTATCTTTTTTATTTAACTATAGAAACACCTTTATTTTAAAGGATGTTTTTATTTCATGATGGACTTGTAAGACACAGGAGAACTGATTGGCTGAAACATTAAAAAGGACATAAACATAAAAGTATAATTAGGAAGATGCCATTGAGACTTTTAGCATTTGATACTTACAACATGTTTATTTCAGAAAGTCTTTTTTGATTTCTTAAACGGTGACATTTTGGGGCGACGTATCACAAAAGAGCTTTGTGTGAATTGGTTTAAGGATAATTATCCACATACAATATACGGTTCTTTAAGAAGATCAATAATTGAATTGATATTTTTTTTTAAAAAAAGCAAACATTTTGCATCTATTGTTTCTATCCTTAGAAATAAGGTAGTAAGAAGAAAATCTGTCAAAGATTTAAGATCACTGAGAGGAAAAACCTTAGCACCGTTATTTAAATGTTAAGGATTATGTGTTTAATTCATTCTGTATCATCCTACTAAACTTCAGCAGTGTTCACGGTGCAGGTTGTAATGTGAGTTGAAAGGAGAACAGTAGACCGGTGTCTGAGACGTATCTCAGATCCCTGGCCAGTGGCGAGCTGTACAACAGATCTCAAGTAAATTGCTTTCTTGTAATTCTGTTTCTGGCCTTTGCCTTCCAGGAAAACCAACTCTCTCTTGTGTCAGATGCTGTTTTCAACCAATCTGTGTTTGCAGCATCCTCCAGGCCCCAATAACGCTGAGCGTAGATGAGATGTGTACCTGGGATCACACACCACAGTGATTGTAACCTATATTCTTATTCAAGAACAAAGCCGGCGTATTGATAGAAATATTCATGACACCAGGAGGGTCTGTGATTCATTTTCAAACATATAGATTTGATTTTAAACAGCAGTGGCAGCCAAGTCTGAGCTGTGAGATGTAGTTTCAGCTGAACCATTTGTGATTCTGCTGTGACTTTAACAAGGACTTATGAGTCTGGGTTAAAGTTTTTTATTTTAATATAATCATTAACATAAAGCACAATGCACACATCCACATTGTCCTCTAACAGCAGAAACTTATTCCTCCTCTCTCTTTTCCTGCAGCACCGAGTCATATATTGTTTCAGTCGAAGGCCTGAAGTTGAAATCGGGTAGTAAAACACATTAACACCTGGCAGCCATTTTATTGCTTTCAATTTCTGCTATAACTTTGTGACTATCCTCCTGAGTCCTAACACTGCATTTTATTTTCCCCCGTCGTGAAACACAAAGCACTCTCCAGTCACCGGTGGGATGCTCTTTTCAAGGCTCCTGAGTTTATTATATTAATACAAACTTGTTAAAGCAGTTTGCTCGTTGTCTTTATTCACGACGACAACGAACGCTAGAAACTCACGAAGCGTTCATGCCGTTCAACAGTAATTCTCTTTTTAATGTGATAATCCTTTGCTTTGTTTAACAGATCTTCCTGCTAGGCCTGCCCGCCATGTAAAACAGCCATGGTTGTATTTAGGTAAGTAGATTTTTACTTCTTCTACCTCGTGAATGTTTTTGTTGATGTGCTGATACAGAAATACAGTTGTGTAAAAGCACTAATTATGAAAGAGCTTGTCACATCATTTCAAACTGCTACAGGAAGTACCTGGCATGAATGTAAAACTTGTAATTTCAACTGATTAGACAGACTGACTCGAATGAAACACGGTTTTAATTTTCATATAAAAAAACAATGGCCACATTGAGTGTAATTACTCGTGCACTTCTGCAGTTTAAATTGGGTTTTTACAGTTTTGTCGTAATGAATTTGCCGGGTTTTTATAGTCGTCTCTCCTCTCCTCGACAGCTCCTCTGCTCTGGGCAGTTAATTATTCAGGAGAAATGATTGTGTTTTTCGCCAGAGGGAACACGATGTAGGATTTCCACAGAAATTAATGCGAGCAGGGTCACTTTCTGTTGCCACAGCCCCGCGGGAGTCTGGAGCTGGAGCTGCATCTCACCTGAACTGCTGATAGAGTTATCTGCTAAAAATATAAATGTGAATCTGAGATGCTGACTCTCACATTAAGAAAATATACTTAATTAAACCAGTTCAGGAAAATGATAATGTCCTTTTCACACAGTAAACTCATCTATATCTGATCTTTCTTACTCCCTGTAGTAATTAACCCCCCAAAAAATACTTTGCCATTCGAGTTCATTATCTCCTCCTGCTCTTCATGCATAAATGCAGCTGATACTTTTATATCAGTATCACTTTTATGTTTGTAAGTATGGAGATAATCTCTGTCCAAAGACACAAGTAGCATCATGTTTGCCTGGTTTGACTTTCAGACAATTATTTTACATCAGAAGTGTAACACTGGAAGCTGCAGAAATCAGAAATAAACCTGGCTACAAGCTTGAAACTTATTGTAACTGTCTTTTATTTTGAGCTGTAATATTGATGACAGTAAATAGAATCATACCTGGATACATGTGGGTATACGTCAAATATGATGACATGTCGATATGATGCTGTAATTATTAAAATATGAAGGTAAAACAACCATATCAGTGGTTAATCTCTTGGTCTACATGCAGATTGAGAACAGAATTTAAACGAAGTGTTCTTATATAAAAGCACTCACCAGAGATTTCTAATGATCCATGAACGCTGCAGCTTTGAATTTGAATGACACCGACTGTCTTTCCAAAAAGGTCCAGAGAGCCCCACAGTGACAGCTGGGTTTATACGAACTGACATTCGTACAACACTGGTGTTTTCCCAGTGACCTTGGCTGTCACAACAGTTATTTTGGTTCGTTTGACAAAAAGAACAGTCACAGGAGATGGATGCGGATCCACATCCCCCGGTTTGTATATATGGCAACGTGTCGAATGATATTCAGTGAAAGGAAAAATGTTTATGTACAAATGTAAAAATGAGGTAAACAAGTATCACGCTCCCTCTGTCTGCAGGATCAGACAGGCTGTGTGTGTGTGTGTGTGTGTGTGTGTGTGTGTGTGTGTGTGTGTGTGTGTGTGTGTGTGTGTGTGTGTGTGTGTGTGTGTGTGTGTGTGTGTGTGTGTGTGTGTGTGTGTGTGTGTGTGTGTGTGTGTGTGTGTGTGTGTGTGTGTGTGTGTGTGTGTGTGTGTGTGTGTGTGTGTGTGTGTGTGTGTGTGTGTGTGTGTGTGTGTGTGTGTGTGTGTGTGTGTGTGTGTGTGTGTGTGTGTGTGCACTGCATGGTGAGCAGAAGATAGAAGCAGCTGCAGAACCGAAGTATCAAAATGAGACTAATCGTGACTACAAATATTGATTCATCAGAATCATGATGTGAACTTTGCGTGATTTCTTGTTGTTATCGGATCATAGTAACATCTCCGAGTGAGAGGTCGTAACGGCCTGAACCCTCAGTGACCCGACTTCTCACAATCAACGGTCCCACAAGGACCCGACCCTGCCAACGAACGAGACAGCTGCTGCTAACGGCATCAGGGAGGCCTAATCAATTCAAGCTAATGCTGTATATCACTAATACAATGAGGCGTGAAATTTGGAAATAATCGTCAGGAGTCTCCTGGTAGCTCCAGACAGATGTACTGGTGTGTCTTTTTTTTTCAGATTTAAATGACAAGTTTAATATTTAATATTTGGCTTCTGTTTTCTCCTGCGCGTTTCCAGGCTGCAGGTCCACATGTTGAACGGAGCATTACTGGCTTTAATGTTCCCAGTGGTCAACACCCGACTGGTGAGTAATCAGCACTGGAAATATCTCCAGCAAATCCCTTGATCTGATTCACAGCTCGGCCCCTCACGAGCCTTTGTTCTGTCTCTGAAGTTAACAAGGACGAGGATGATTCTCGTTCATTATCCACACACTTCACTTTTCATGACAGCTCAACAATAGAACAAGTGTTTTCCCTTTGCTCCGACATGTTTAAAGAGACTACTTTGTGACGTTTTTATCTCCGTCTTGTCAAAGAATTTGACCGTGGTGTTTAAATAAATGCGGTGTCTCTAGCAGAGCATGAATCTGAGGAGCAGATTCCAACATTCAGAAGACAAAATGTCAAAACCCAAATGGTTTGATTGATGACGGGAATTTGCAGTTTTAGTAAAAGAAAATCGGAGGAATTCAGTCCAGTGGCAGCGCTTCCTGCTCGAAAAGCCTCGACTAAGAGCTGCCTTTGAATTCTATTTGATTGAGTCCATTTCTAACATCGTCTCTGCAAAGTCGTAATGTTCTCCTGAGTGAAGTGAAGGTTTTCTACCATAACTCTGTTTCATTATCACATAAAGACCTTGTTTTCTTCTAAGACAAGTACATCGTTCTCACATCAGTGAACATGATGTCCTTGGTCAGCTTGAACTTTAATTAGTTTTCACAGCAGATACAGTCAACGCAAGTGTGAGCTCTGAAATCAGATTTAAGATTAAATGGACTCAACGGAAAAACAGTGTACGTCGGAAACCTTGTCATAAATAAATGGTAAAAGCTTTAAATAATTCATTTCAAGTATTAATAAGGTTATAAATAAAGCTACACATTTAGATAACTGGCCAATCGTTGTTATGAATTAAACACATCAGTCTCAGTTTTGAGTTACGTCATGAATATAAATGTGTATATATATATATATATATATATGTGTGTGTGTGTGTGTGTGTATATATATATATATATATATGTGTGTGTGTGTGTGTTTTTATGTATGTATGTATGTATATATATATATATATATATATATATATATATATATATATATATATATATATATATATATATATGAATGAGGGCTCTTTGCTATCAGTTAGTCGCACCCTCTGGTGACTTCCTCTCACGAGCAGTAGAATAATATAGAATAATGACTAGAGATCAATCACCGGCACCAGTGCATGCTGGTCTGAGGTCAGTTCATCAGACCGTGAGCAGATTTGTTCACCAGATGTTTCAGTTGTTCGTCCTGATCTCACAGTACAAACAATAAAACACATGAACAAAACCAGGGTCTGAGCTAATGAATGAATGAATGAATGTGTTTTAAAAAGAAGTCAAACAATTTCTGTTTGTTCTCTCTGCAGTTGCCCTTCGAGAAGGAGATCTACTACATCCAGCACTCTATGCTGTACCTGGTCCCTCTTTACCTTTTCAGGAAAGGAGGTATGTGTGTCATCTCCACTGTCGGCCACGATGAAACTTCTCACACGCCAGACAAGAGAAATAGTCATAACGTGCTATACCATGACGCCTTCCTTCATGGATGGATTCCCTTTTCTTGATGGTGTTTGAGTCGCAATAGCTACCGGCGCCTTCTCTGTCCGTTCAGCCGTGTCGGCCGTCACTGCTCACGTCAGCAGCACAGTTATCTGTTTACTCTAAACAAAAGTCTCTCGCTGTTAATACAAGTGTTTTGTATTAACATTTACAAGAAGCAGAAACCGTAGAATGACCTTCATCATAAAGATGTCTAAAGGCACAGGAAGTGACGTAAACGGCAAGAAATTTTTTATATCTGATAAATAATTGCAGGCCGCTTTGTTCTTGCCTATTTTCTGTCAGTTTTTGATCGGTAAAATCTTAAATTTAATTTGATGTCATTTGAACAGTGCAGAAATCTCACAGACGTCTTACTTAACCGACAGACCAAAAGTTCTGCAGTTGCGTTATTGTCTTGTAACAACCGCAGTTTCCTTCTGGTGTGAGGTAAGAAAAAGCAGACCGCTGAGTAGTGCAACAACATTAAGGTGGAGGTGCATCACGTGTAAATACTTCAGTTGTATTATCGTACACAGCGTCAGACAGACGTTGTACTGGGCAGGTTCCAGCCGTAAATGCGCTGTGACGTGGAACAATTAGAGGTTTAAACGCAGCCTTAAAACTATTAAGACTATGAGTGTATTAACAAAAGGAAAGATAAGATTACAGTAATTGGTCACACAAGCTTTAGCATGTCGGCTAAACAGGGTGTATCACAGCCAGAAGTGTCCCATTGTTCCCTGGTAATGTATAACTGGGGGCAAACAAAAGAAAAAATGTGTTGTTCTAGTTAAACTGATGTGACGAGGGAACATTTTATATTTCCTCTCCTGCTAAAAATTGTGCCACCAGTGAGGAAACAGGAAAAGCCCGTTTGACATCGCATCCTGTCTCTGGTTTTTCTTCGTTCCCTTTAGCTTTGACAGATGTGTAACAGGGAAGTGTTCGGCGACAACGTGAGGTTCTTTAGTAATTTGTCTGAACATCCAACATGTTCGCCGTTGTGTAACATACAAACAGCTTCGGGATGATGTCGAATCCGAACTGGTTCAGACTACGAGGTTACAATCACAGCTCGACAAATAAACGTCTTATCTCTTTGATTTGCATTTCCATCTCCTGCTGCCGCCAGCACTTTGTCCGCATCAGGGCACAGCTGAATAAATGTACAAGATGTAATCTAACAGACAGGAGGGTTTATGTTGAATAAAATCTAAGTGTTATCAACTCCTTTTCTTCTAGCCTAACCTCTTCTACTGCTGCTGCTGGATTTAAAGACATACATATTATTACACATTATTCTCTCTGATCCCACCGGCTCAAAATGGAGGCTTTGCTCTTTATTTACCCGTTTCCATGGAGGTTCAGTGACAATGACACACACTTTTAACTCAGACTGACCACATACACGTTAAGAATAGCTCTAAGCACCACAGGGTTAAATTCATATTTTTGTGGCTCTATCTCCAGATGTTTTATGAATGAATGTGTGTTTTCACAGGTGTATACAAGCCAGAGCCTCTGGGAGACATGTGGTGGGCGCTTCTCTCCACCGGCATCCTGTTCCTCTATCACTTCATCTTCTTGCAGCTCCTTGGCCTGGTAAGATGGAGCCCTCTGCTGGGCGTTACATGACATTTCACTCTGCAAAGTGCATGTGTGTAGGGATCATCGCCACAGCACTGATCCATCTGCAGGTGAAAATAAATGATAATGAAAGAGTGAATGACTCAAGCTGTGACTGAAAAGGTGAAAGCTGTGATTTATTACCCCTTTTTCTTTTTTCTTTTTATAATAGATTAGTTTAAAATGTTTGACAAGTGACATAGTCCAGTAAATGTAAAGTAAATATCAGTGTACATGAGCTTCTTCTTATCTGTATATTTATATATGATCATTTATAGCCTAATTGCTGACTGGTCACTGAAGCACTGCTGGGGCAATAAATCTGGGGGTGGCTAGAGCCTGAATCCAGAATCATTAGTACATTTTATGTGTTCTTAAATACTTTGTACACATTTCCTGTGTTTTCTTATTATATCTGCATAAAGAAGATAAATATATATATGGTCTTTACAGAACAAAACACGTGGGGAACTTATAACTTTATACATAGTCCACATAGTATACAAACATAGTGTGTATGCGTGTATACAATATCCACTTAGTATATAGTCCATATACTGTTGAGACGGACACAAACACTAGTATCTGTGACAAAACGATGTGAATTATTTATCACTTTGAATAATTTCTGCAGTTAAATGATAAACCAGGGGAAACACTGCAGACTCACGATGAGGTGATGGTGTTTTAGAGCAGAAATGCAGCATAAATGATTGATTATAAAGATGTGCACAGTGAATTGAGCCGTGAGATTTGCCAGAAACTCATTTAGATTTTGATTTGTATTCACATAATATGAAGATTGATGTGTGTTACACCTGTGTGTGTGTGTGTGTGTGTGTGTGTGTGTGTTTTTGTCAGGTGACCGAGGTCAACCTGAACAACATGCTGTGCCCGGCCGTGTCCGACCCCTTCTACGGACCCTGGTACCGCGTTTGGGCGACGGGCCACCAGACCTTGCTCACACTCATCCACGGGAAGGTACTGACACTTCTGTCGCAGCACACCGGCTCCGTCTGCAGGTACCTGCTGGACGCGCTGCGACTTCGCAGCAAGAAAGTCGACTGAGCGCGAACGGAGACGCAGCACGGACCGAACCTTTCACTCAAAATGCCTGCTCTTTATCGTGCAGATTTTTTTTTTTTTTTTTTTTTTTTAAAAAGCAACATTTTAATGCATATTTTAAGACTTACCATCTGTTTTACTGTAACAAGCGAGCATTTCAGGGCCAGTGAATCATCGTGTCATTATTTTAGTGTCGTAGTCAGCTTGCACCCGTACTTGCATGCACAAGCATAATAGGCATTTTAAGGCTGGACAGAACAAACCTTTTTCAGGATTCAAGCTCCATAAATACTTTGGAGAATTTGTTGGTGATTTCTCAAACTGCCCTTTTTTTTTTTGTTTTGTTTTGTTGAAAAAACAGAAAAACAAAAAACAAGAATCACGGCAATATCACTACTGATCTGCAGTTGTTACACCCTCAGTTCTTTATGCGATAGTTATGCTAGATCTATGTTAGTGGGTAAAGCTGCCATTTTTATTCGTTTTCAAAAAATAAAAAATATTGTGAATGTGAGCTGTCGTAAAAAAAAAAAAATTAACGGTTCTTTAGTTGGAGGATTTTTTTTTTTTTTTTTTTTGTGCGATCACCTCTCAGTGTTGTCATGACTGGAAAAAAAAAAAGGTATTTATGGCGTCCCTCTGTTCTCACTTCATAAACACACACACACACGTACAGGTAATGAAAACGTCGTCGTCAGTGGCGTCTCTGTGTCTCAACCAGTTCTGATCATTCCAGTCGTGATAATCAGGGGACATGAGAGCGTTTTACATGCTGAGATTCAAAGTGATGAATGAGGATTCATGAATCTACACTGGGATGTTGTTATCACCTCCACTAAAGGAGGTTGTGTATTGCTTTTTTTTTTTTTTTTTTTTTTTTTTTTTTTCGGTGATGTTGGACCACATTCAGAGAGGTTTGAACTTCAGCGAGTCGCTGGGTCATTGTGATGTTTAATGTCTAATTCAGAATAGATTTTTAACAAAGTGTATATCTGGGCTGGATTCATGCGTAATGACACTTGAATACAATTTATCGCTTGATCCCCGTGTCGATCTTACAAAGGCATCCTGAATTCACTCCACAACGACGACTCACCACCTCAGTCTCATGTAATAAAAAGCATCAGATGATCTGCATGAAGTCACTTTGAGTCAGTTATTGACCATCAATGTGAAGGAAAGTATTAAGTAATATTGGTAATTGGAATAGGTCACTTTGGTTTTTAACATTTCAAGTATGAGGGATGTGTTTATTACTGTAGCATAAACTTTACTCGGCTGTAAAGAAGGGATAAGACAAACTTTTGTATTTCTATCAGTTGGAGTTTATGTCCTGTATTGACAATAAAAGTGATGTTGACCAAAGTTCTCATGCGTCTAGCATCTTTAATAACATCCAGGCTTTGTAAAACTTCAATATTCTGCCTTTTTTCCTCATGTGTCAGAAAATATGACTGTTTTGTTTCCATTAGCACAGTGAACACGATGATATCTCAACGAGGGACTCTTCACAATGAATAGGAAGTTAATAAACAGCTCTGCATTTTGGGAAATACACTCACATTGTGACACAGATTTAGATGAGAAGATTTTCCACCACTTATGAACATTAAACATAAAACAACCAGCCACAAACTGTCTTTAGAAGTATATAACACTTAGTTTAACACTTTGGAATAAGGAAATACCAAAAAAAAAAAGAAAAAAAGGTTTATATACTTTATCCAAACTAATCCCAAGTGTCCACCTAACCTTCATCCTTGAATTGAAAAGAAATAAAACAGAAATGGACCCAGAGACATTTAGGCTGTAACATTCAACATTATCTGCTTCCATTTGTTCCACAAATGTCAAGTAAGGCTGCCATGTGGCAGATCCTTGAAGAGAGCATCTTTTATCTTCTGGAGTCTGTTCTCCAGATATTGCTTAGTCTCTTTGATCCTGTGGAAAAGCGTAGGAGGAACAGTATGAGTCACTTGGCCAACAACATGTAACAGGCCACAATGCTGCACTAGTAATTGCTCAGTGTCACCATCCTGTTGAATGACAAGAGGATATATCTATCAGATGCTTTTTATATTTTTACAAAGAATATTGTAAATTGACTGTCAAAATATCCAGATCAGGTCTAATGGTCTGATTTTTTGATCATCTGTCCGTCTTAAAATATTCGACAAATAGATGACGACTGAATCCTTCAGATAACTTTCTACCACTTTGCATCTGAGGATTTGCTCATTTAAATTCTCCTCCTGTTTGTTTTTAAGATGATCTAGAGTTGTCAATTTAAACAGATTAAGACGGTTTTAGATCCTTTAATCTGCTTCAAATCTTATCCCAAATTGAAAATAGAGTCTGGCAGAGATATAGAGGAGGGATTGTAGAGTGAGTTGATACAAGAATGTTTTGTGTTGTGCTTTTCTGTATCGATGAAACAACAGAGATGCAGTGAGTTAATTAGAGTTTGTGTTATTGAGCTGTAGAGGTGCTGGTGGGTGGATTTTGTTAACTCTGACCAGAGTCAGACTAGCTGCAGTAGTTTTTTACGCTAAGATTCATATTTACCAAGCAGACACTATAGTGGTATCGATCGTCTTGTCTTCTCTACTCACAGCAAGAAAGTGAATGAGCATATTCCCCTAAAATGTTAAGCCATTCCTTTAATAACCTGGTTTCTCATCACAGCACAGTAATGACACCGGTTGCCGCCTGAGTTGTTTCAGGCCTCGTTCTGACTTGTGTCTTAGCTCTTTGCGTTTGGTTTGGCCCTTCCTCTCCGAGGCCACGCGAGGTGAAAAGCTTTAAGTGCAGCGTTTCGACCGAAGTGAGGTGCAGAGAGTTTACACGGGTCTGTAGCACCTTCTCATTACAGACGGTCAAGAGAGGAGGTCGACCCTGAAAAACCACCACGCCGGTCGAGAAGAGGCCTCGAAGGGACGGTGGATTAAGAGAGAAAATGTCCAAAAAATGCTGTTTGCTGCTCTTCTCTTCAAGACAAAAAAAGAAAAAGAAAAAGAAAAAGCAAGCGTCAGAAATCCCAGCCAAAACATCTTGGTCAGAGAGATGAATAGCACTTAGTGACAGCAGGGTAATGGAGTTGACACGCCTTGTAACACAAAAACACATAAAACAATATCAATCCCTGGTGAAACAAAGTTAATAGAGTCTGACAGCAGACTTTGTAGAGTTCCTTTTTTTACAACAGCAGTTTAAACTCGCTTCACTCATCAGTATCATTTATTCAGACAGATGGAGGTCTAGACTCAGGAGAGAGAATAAAGTGCAGTTTGAATGTGATCTCAGGTCAGTGTCAGGGTTCATGTGTGGTTACACAGCAGCATCAGACTGAAGCCACTTCACTTCTCTCCGAGCACTTAGTTCTGAATATCATATAACAAACAGGGAAGTATTTTCAGATACACCTGCACAGACTTGGTGCTGAGCCGCTTCGGGGTTTGAGTTTTCAACTCTCAGAGCAGAAAAACATCCACTATATCAAGTTGTTGGTGGATGTTTTAGAGGCCAACAAGCCAAAACATGGACGAATAAAAAGCACAACCCTTTAAAATCAATGACTACAGTTACTCAGTGACTGTGTTTACATTGACAGTGATATTCTAAATGATACAAATATTCCAAAGAAATTTGGGATAAAGAATTTGAAACCATATCTCACTCATAATGTTACTGCAAACCCTTTTGCGCATTTTATTTTTACTTGAGCAATCTTTTTTTTTTTTTTTTTTTTTTCTTACAAATTATTATTTGTATGGCGAAACATCCCAGTAAACACATGGGGACACAACTTACGACACGTGTCTTTGAACAGTTGACGTGTTACAAAATGCTGAGAAATGTTGTTTACACGTCTCCATATGGGGAATAAGATCAACATATAGCACATATGTCAAATATTTCTTATTCTAAATGTGACCTTATATGGGTTACAGTAAACGTAGACACTACGTGGTACTGTGCATTGATCTGTCAGTGTTTTATTTGTCCACATCAGTGATATCTCACATTAAGTTTTCAGGTCGTCCGCCTTGAGGGAATCTTTTCAAAATCTGGCTTTAAGATGCAGTCTTTAAATTTTGGTGTCCAAAAGCCAAAGGTTAAAAGGTTATTTCTTTTTTTTATCATCCGTTTTTTTCTGTTTGTTTGTTTTTTCCGGTGATGTTGGACCACATTCAGAGAGGTTTGAACTTCAGCGAGTCGCTGGGTCATTGTGATGTTTAATGTCTAATTCAGAATAGATTTTTAACAAAGTGTATCCACCTCCACCAACGACGACTCACCACCTCAGTCTCATGTAATAAAAAGCATCAGATGATCTGCATGAAGTCACTTTGAGTCAGTTATTGACCATCAATGTGAAG
The DNA here is from genome assembly GCA_016801845.1 of Polydactylus sextarius. Classification (NCBI taxonomy): domain Eukaryota; kingdom Metazoa; phylum Chordata; class Actinopteri; family Polynemidae; genus Polydactylus; species Polydactylus sextarius. Next base: position 17,815,932 of record CM028914.1, read on the forward strand.
GAAAGTATTAAGTAATATTGGTAATTGGAATAGGTCACTTTGGTTTTTAACATTTCAAGTATGAGGGATGTGTTTATTACTGTAGCATAAACTTTACTTGGCTGTAAAGAAGGGATAGGACAAACTTTTGTATTTCTATCAGTTGGAGTTTATGTCCTGTATTGACAATAAAAGTGATGTTGACCAAAGTTCTCATGCATCTAGCATCTTTAATAACATCCAGGCTTTGTAAAACTTCAATATTCTGCCTTTTTTCCTCATGTGTCAGAAAATATGACTGTTTTGTTTCCATTAGCACAGTGAACACGATGATATCTCAACGAGGGACTCTTCACAATGAATAGGAAGTTGTGAGCACGTAATCTTGTGAATTATATCAGGAATATCCAAAATGTCAAAGGTCGCTGTGACCTCACTTCATGTTTTCAGACTCTTGGACGTGTTATCAACCAGGAATCTTTTCAAATTTGCCACAAACACACAAACACTGAATGTGTGATTAGAATTTGATGGCGTATTGGGAAAAGTTTTCTTCATTATATGCAAACTCTTTAATGTGTATACATCACATGTCCTGTAACACTCAAGAAACTTCTGCTGACCTTGTTGTTATCTGAGTAGAAAGCACTGAGCACCCCCTCGCTCAGGGCTCGTTTTCACTCAGCTTGTGTTTACTGGGTTGTGAGTCCATCAGTAGTAGTAGTAGTTGAATTAAAGCTTCCCAGAAAGACAGCACATACATGTTTTCACACAACATGTTTTTGGTCATAACTAATGAATTTAAGCTCTGATTAGCTACGACTGATTGAACATCTCTTTTTTAGAGACAGTTTTCATTGAACCACAGTGGTCAAAGTGAGCTATGATACAGTTTCAATAGTAAACAAGTGTGTTTGATCACATCACCTGATCTTCACCAGCATTTCGCCAAGCTGCCATGAAAGTAAACTAATATTATATTGCCGGTGTGACAAGAACAACTCATATTATTTCAGGGAACAAAGACCTCCTGTGTTTAGTTTATGCTGCTGGTCTGTGAGAGGATATCTGTTGATCTCTGAGTGTCGTCGTTATCGAGTCAGAAAAGAGCCAGAAAATCCTCATTCAACACGCTCACTGCTCTGTCTCCAGCTCCTCCATCACTCATCATAAAAAATGGGTGACACCTGCAGTTATCACATAATAGTGGAGAAGAACTGACACATCAACACACACTATCAGATGGTAGCAGGAGAACGGGGACAGCGTCATAAAAGTTTTAAGAGTCAATTCAGAGATTTTTATACCTCCACATGCCGACTACAGCCACAACAGGTGGCACTATATTTTCACTGTGTCCGTCCCCATTATGTTGAACTCAGTCGTGTCGAGTTTATTGGTATAGAACCGAATCAAACCATCTCAAGGCCTTAAAGGAATCATTTCAAATTTGGCAACAACATTCAGTTGGAACCAACTAGATTTTAGTGTTTGGTGTCCTCAGGTCAGAAGTCTCACAAACATGTTTTTGACCTTTTGAGAGGGATATTTCAGCATTACCCTGAAGGATCATCTTCACATTTGGCACAAACATTCACTTTGACTTAAAGATGAAGTGATTTTGAAGATTTTGAAGGTCAAAAGTCAAAGCACAAACAACACACAAGAAAGTTAACTGGACTTAGTTAAATTGACTGTAACTGAACTGGTTGGTGGAGATGGAATGAAAACTATTGACAACAGCGTGATACAGCAGGACGCAACAGTTACAGGGGTCACATTTTTCAACCAGCGCATCACACATCCCATCACATGAAGCAAAGAGAAAAAAAGGAACTGAATCATCTGAATCAAACACTGCTTCTTGACCACTTAGGACAGATGAATGAACATGGATCAACCAAAACGAGTCCAATAAACACTGACACACAGTGAGATTTAAACAGGGGGGTGTGAGTTGTCACTGACCTAAATGAAGCAACATGAGTCAATTGAACGTATTGATTTGGTGTCATCTGATCAAATGCGGGAAGGCCATTTAACTTGTGATACTGTGTGTGTATGTATGCGTTTGCTGAAAGAAATAAAATGACACATGTTCTCTTTTCAGTTGATTTTGTATTTTTTATTGAATAAATGATTTAAAAGGTAATAACAATGTTTAAAACTACATTATCTTCACAGCCATTGCTTACATACTCAGATAACCCATCTATATATATTCTTTCAACCCTCCCCGCTTTTCTTTTTTGCAATTTTTTTGCGTATTTCTTTTTTTTTTTTTTTTTTCCTTTAGGTCTTTTTTTTTCTGTGTGTCTGTTTTATTTTTGTGGATTTTTTTTTTTTTTTTTTTGGAGTCATACTATCATAATAAATGCCCGTTTCAAGTCTCATCACACTAACAGCAATTCAATAGGAAAAGAGGAAGGGTCTAGCTCTACAGGGGATGGATTTGAAGTTCCCAGTTCATATTATTCCATCAACATTTTTCAAGTTACTAAAGCAGAGGAAGAACAAAAAAAATCCAAAAATCGAACAGAAAGGAAATAAAAGTTGGTATGAGGAGTTACACCAGGCAACCCTCCCAGCCCATCAGGCCACTGCAACAGAAAAAGTCATTTTGTACAGTGACACTTCTTAGAAGTCAGTGTCTCAAAAATTCAGAACATAGAAAACCACTAAAATAATTTTGAAACTAGATCCAAAATATTCTTTTGAAAAGAATTTATTTTGATGTACAAAAACAGTCATTTTCTTTTCTTTTTTTTTTTTTTTATTTGTTTTTTAAAATATTTTTTTAATAAAAGTTTCAAACACAAGTTTATTGTAGTTCTTATTTCATTTGTCATTATCATTATTATTATTGATTCATTTATTCTTCTTCTTATCTTTTTTTATTTTTATTTTTTTTATTATTATTATTATTTTATTTTTTTTTTATTTATTTATCTATCAGTGCGATTGTATACCAGTGCAGCTACTGGGTCCAGAGTAAAGAAAACAGGCTTTTTCATCTTTAATGGCATAAAAAATAAGGAAAAATCCATCTTTTGTACAAAGTATAACTGCTGGTCTTTAGGGAAAAAAAACATTTATAAACCCATAAAGCTAGGAGGCACACCATGGGATTTTCATTTTTGTAAATTATAGCAATAATAATAATAATAATAACAATAATAATAATAATAATAATAAACAAAATAAGTAACAACAATTTGCAACCAGTTTTTTTTTTCTCACCATCCTTGATGCCAACGTACGGCTTCAGAGATAGACTCAATGAAAATTCATTGAAAAATTGGGTTGCTTCATAAGTCAAGACAGTTGAGAAATCGCACAAAATAAAAGACATAAAGAACATTTTTGTCAGTTGCAGGGGTGTTTTTTGGAAGGACAGGAAGCCAGGCCTGAAGAGCAGCATTTGGGCATGGCCGCTGGCATCTTTGGTTCAGTCAAACATACGAAGGTAACATGAGCTTGAGCATTCCAGACACATGAGAATGACCACACAAGGAATGCTGAGGCTGAACTCTAACCCTGGTATGGAACCAAAACACAATCTGCTACAACAAACTACGAATGTCGTTCCATAATATCCCATGAGGTATCAATGCTTTTTAAACGGTTAAATCAGTACAGAACCAGGACTATATATTCTGCGCGTTCTAAGTAAAACATTATCTCTGCGTCCTGCGTTGGCAGGAGATGCTCGCCTTCGACTTGCTGTGGTTTTAAGACAGGCCTGTGCAAAGCCTTTTTTTTCCTTTTTTTTTTTTTGACGACAGCAACCTTTCACTTAGTCGACAAGTCCAACCTTGTCCTTTACAGAGGAGGTCAAACGATTCAGCAGCTAGGAGGAAAAACGGAGGATGTGCTTCGAGAAAAAAAAAAAAAAAAAAGAAGCAGCATCCGATCTTCCGGGAGAGGCAACGACCACTACTACTGCCACGATCTACCGAACGACACACATCAACACACCTTGACAAACTAGGCCATGAGGTTGGGCCACAGTGTTGGGAGATATCGGGGGGTGAGGGAGTTAACGTGTGACTTCTTGTCCTTTCAAACCTGCATGGGTGTTGACTTGCACTGGTAAGAAAAAAAAAAAAAACACCTGTTGAACAGATCTGCATATATCAAGGATAGTAAAGGTTGCACATGTAGGATTTTCTCTTAATACACCGCTTTTGAATTGTTATAACGACCATTGTAATACATTCCGTAGCCCCTGTGACGTGTTGTTGTTGCTGCTGCTGGGACTTTTCCTTCTTTTTATAGTCTCTATATTTTTCCCATAGGGAATTGATCCCACAATCACCCACAACGGACTCGATGTGATTCTCGGGGGCTACTGTTTGTATCGATGACAGTCACCCATCGGGAGTAAAAAAAAAAAAAATGCGCCGTCATGACTCGATTCACGGCGATGTGCGACAGAGAAAATCTTACATGCAGCATCTTTTTTTTTTTTTTTAAGTATGATATGATCAATGAGTCCGCATGACCAGTCACGAGCTGTGACCACCCCAATATGAGGTCCGATAGCACCATATTTGTCTTTTAAATCTCTTAATGGTTAATAAGAGTGTCTAAGCCATAGATCAAGCATATCATGGATAAAACCATAGGTCTCATACTCAGACATACATGCAACAAAATACATTGCATGTGTATACAAAGACATATATGTAAAAGAGCATGGTCAATTTGGTTTTGCAGCAGAAAAATTCAGGTTGTGCTGTATCAAATGGACCAGGAAATGAACGTCTGACTGTTCCTCTCTAACGCGTCTTTATGTAGTGTATTTTGTGTTTTTTTTTGTTTGTTTTTTTTAAGAAAAGCATGAATTTCACTCAAGGTTGGGACTGACTTCTTGTGGTTTTAAGCGTTTAGGGTAACAACACCACAATGTCCAATACTAGTTTAAGAGAATATATTCAATGTCTCCTCCGGCGGTGGTGGAGGAGGTGGAGGACTTTGAAAAGCTGAAAGAGCTGAAGATCAGCAGCTGCGTCAGATGTGAGCAAACAGGGGACTGCAGGCATACAGGAGCTCCCATATGTCTTGAGAAACTATTAATAGCGTTCACGTGAAGATAACGTGGTCTCAGCGTTTTCTTTCCCTACGCTGCAGCGTGAAGATGGGAGTTGTGGCCGGAGGAACACTCAGAGCGTCATCTACTGGTCCATCGTTTATTAAATCATTAATTTAAGGCAACACAACTGAAATCTGGGTCATTTCGGTTTACTGTGGATGGAGCGCCAAAAGCCCTTGACATTTTGCATAAAGAAAAAATAACCTGCCAGTTAGTAAAGGCTGTTACGAAGAAAGATGTTGGTCAAGTAACAAGAACCTCTCAAAAATTCCAGTTAGCAAAACTAAAACCGAACCCAACAAAAAAAAAAAAAAAAAAACAAGCAGATCGCGGTGATCCTGAACAATTCCAAACATTCTGGAAAGGAAATCCAACAAGCTTAGTGTGTGTGGATGTGACTCACGACATTATTTGGATGGGAAATGGCTTCTTAAGTCCTTACAAAGGCCTGGCTTTTTATTTGTAGACCTCAACTGTGGGACGCTGGAGGCCCCCGTGCAGAGATTCTGCTCTTACTAATTCAACTGTGTTTGCTCTAACCTACTGCCGAACAGCTGACAACACAGAGCACGATTCAAAATATGTCCTGCGCCGTGGACGCACGCAGATCAACGGGATCTCACTGAACAGAGAGAGAGAATCAGAGGAGAACGGTGCTAGTGCGGTTTCAACAACTAAATCAACTCCACGACGGCATGCACTTCTAAAAAATGACACTAACGCTTCATTAGCTCGCTTCCTTTTTGTGCGTCAAAGAGGGTGTGACTTTCAAAAACGACGATTTCAATACAGCGTACTCCGCCCAACGACGAGTGACAATGGTTAGCTATAATCTGAAAAAGGCAAGACAATGTTTTCCACGACGACACGGGCAAATATACAAGACATCCGACGAGCGACCGAAAACCGACAGGCGTCCGGTGACGCAGCCGCGCCTGAGGCTGGCTGGTGGAGGTTTGCACTCACGGGTTCAACACCCACGGTATTAAGAGGTTACCAGTTTAGTGGCACTGAATGCAAACGCTTCGAGCCAAACGACAGACTACTCTTACAAAGTGTGGAATAAAAAGAGAATATGGCTTTAAGTGTTTATAGCATGTCCCTGTCAAGTGACTCCCTGCCAGTAAACTCAGAAACCAACACGCAGTAAATTTAAATGAAAGAAAAATGTTCATGCACAATTATTTTTTTTCCATTTTCCTCTAGGGACCTGTAGTTGTGCCCACTCCCCTTCTCTCTCTCCAACGCAGGGAAAAGCAGACCCACTCGTAGCCCATTGGGGTTTTTTTGTTGTTGTTGTTTTTTTTTTTTTTACATCATTAATTAACAAAAATGGCTTCCTCCGCATTTATCTTTAAATTGAAAAATTAAAAACAAAACCAGGGAACATCGCTGTAAGCTTAGACAAACGCAGCTAAAGGTTTACAGATTCCACTACAAAACACCACAAACACCCAAAACGGAGGGAGGGGAAAAGGTTTCCCAAACAAACAAACAAAAATCTCTGTAGGGGAATCTTTAGGTAAAATCCTTTTTTTTCCTGTATTTACTCAACTGGATTTTATCTGGTGGCAGACCAATGTCCATATCCACACACAGAAACACACACACGATCGTGAGCTCAAACAATAAACACAACCAACGAGTGGCTGCTCAGAGGGCATCACAATCCTACTATCTATACTTTGGAGTATACAGATCCCAATAAATAGTTCCAACTACGACACTACAAGAGTTTACAAGGCTCAAACACCCTCAACAGTCAAGCTTTTTTTTGAGAGGAATCAGAATAGAGACGACACAGCCTTTGAGAACTGCGGTTGCCTTGCTACATGGTATACATGTCTGGATATTAGGATAAAGGAAATAAAGGAAAAAAAAAAAAAGTAATTTTTTTGTTTTTTAGTAAATGTAAAAGAGTAGCAAAGCCTAAACAATATAAGCATGAGACTAATCTACTGTAAGAGACTTCCTTCCATCCACAGAATCAAACACCTGATTAGGTTTTGCTGAAGAGACGCGAGATTAATAAAATCTATTATTTGTTAATTTTCAAAAATATGAATGAAGGGGATTATAGATATAGGTATACATATGCTGCAAAAACTTAACCACAGGCAAAGAAAATGAAACATGGATCTCTTGCCATAATCAAATGATGCTTCGTTGCCACCCGTTGCCATGTCAACGTCTGGGAGACGGCCAGCATGGCAACGGAAACTATCATCATAAAATGGTACAGTAGTAGAAATAGCTAGACCAGGAGGGGGCGGGCTCTCCTGGGAAAAGGTCCGCGGAGAGGTCCAATGATTGGTCATGCGGCTCGCTGTCAGGAATAATGGTTGTAGGGTGGTAGAGGGTGCCCAATGCCATTCTGGTAGTGATGGTGCTGACGGTGGGCGATGTACTCTGCATAACCCATTGTCATCTTCTCGCTACGGTACCTGGGGATGAGAAAACACGTGTTGATGGCGGCTTTTTTTGTTCTGCCTCGTACAAAACTTTTTTTTTTTTCCCCTGTCTTTTGTTGCAAATTAGCCTCAGCTAAGAGTTGAGTCAGCACTTTGGTTTGTGTTAAACTTGGCAGCAGATTATACCGAGCACAGACATAAGCCTGAAGCAGAGATTAGAAGTGGGCTTCAGAGGTCTTGTAAGCTCACTTCTTTCAAACTTCACACTTCTAAATTTTCTAATTTATATTTCCAGACCTGGGTGACACTGGGTTTTATCAGATTTCCTGCAGCTCCATGTGGGGCCACAAGGCTTCACACAGCGTAGTGTAATCTTACCTGGTTAACTTAATGGTCTTCCTGAAGTCATTTGTGATGGGAGCTTTATAACCTCCCTTTCGTAGTAAGGAATCTATGGTTTGAATGTGGTCCCAACCTTGATGAAACAAAGACAAAGTTCTTTACACAATACAGATTTTTTTTTCCCACATTAATTGAACATACGCTTCGTCTATAAAGGCTCGAGTGTTCAGAGCAACAAAAAGATCTCACCTTGCTCCTTTGCAACCTCTGGTAGGTAGGTGGCGGTGCGCTTTGATCCTTTTTCATTGAAAAACTCTATCCTAATACCGTGAACACCCACCTAGAATTCAAAACGAACACACACAAAGAACACATTAAACCCTGTGAATCGCTCTAACGACTTTAAGTTTTAAAGTTTTAAAAAGTAGCTCAACTACCGAATACCATGTTTTAACATATGTGATGTTACCGTTTGTGAAAAAGAAAAAGCTATTATTAAAAACTTATCAGAACCGTAGCTCTCATTTCCATTTTCTTTAATTGCAAGAGAGTTGGGTGGGCACATCGTTTGATGCACCAGCGTAATCACTACTCTGCAATGCAACGCATGAGTATAGCACCCAATCAGGCTGAATTAATTGTGGAGCACAAAAACGTAATTGCTATGATTTAGTTTGAAGCACTGTTCTTGTGATAAAAAGCGATTACATAAGGTCCTGCCTCCGAGTAAATGTACAAATGTTCTTGGTCATTTCGTTTGTTGGTTGCACGCATCCGGAGAAAACTCCACCTCACCAGAAACGTGGAGGAGCTGCTCGAGTGTTATTAGCAGGAGCGAGACGGACTGAATAGGCATTTAAAGCTAGAGGGCGCCGCAATTCTCAAAGCAAATTAAATTATTCTGTTTGAAGGTAACTCCGGCGCTCTGTCGTGTTTCCGGCAAAGCGAGCGTCTTACCTCCCAGTCAAGGTAATCACCGACGTCTTCAAAGTTGGTGAGAAGAGACACTGAGCAGAAGAGGCGAGGCAGCTCATCCCTTGTCATAGGGGGGAAGCGGCTGTCTTTAAGGGCACTGCAGATGGAAGACGCACAGAGAGATGCCATTAGAGAAGGAAACTGTCATCAAATGTCTGACAGGTGGATTTCGACAATGTGGGGGATTTAAAAATGAGAATCTGATACCGTCTCCATTCAAATGTACAATATGAAGAATCAAAAAGGCCTTTTGTCTGGTGACCTCACAGACATTCAAAGGGCAACGTGGTTGCACAACAAGTGCAGAGAGCAGCTGTCCACAGTGTTTGTAATGTGTGTATGTGCATACATTAACAGTATTGGACCTGAGTGTGTTTACATGTATTGTATTAGGTCAGTTATGTCCACCCCCCTCAGGTCAAGAACTGCTAGTGAAGACACACCAGCTGAGCCTCAACATTTTTAAAACGGTCTCGTCTCATTTTTAAATCTGGATTTTCAACAACACTAGTTTTAGTTTCAGTCCTCTCCACATGCATGCACACTCACGGCCTCTTTTCTTTGTAGCAACACAGGTTACGTGACATTCCACCAACATGTGACATTAATATTAATATTAGATTTCTCAGGATGACACACACTGATTTCACCCATCATCATGTTGGTCTGGAGGGAGTATAAGAGTCTCTAATAAACCTACATAAGGATTCTTTATAATCACAACTCTGACTTAATTAGCGTCTCCATCGTTTTAATTTAAAACAGTGTCACTTCTTCAACACAGATAGTGTCACAGTATGTGCTCTACTTTTAACACACGGAAAGAAAAACTGAATCCATATCATTGCTCACCTGGTAAGGGTGTACTCCCTGAGTCCTGAGTGCAGATTCATGGCAGAAAATGTACCTATACAACCCCTCAACCGCTTGTCTCTGCCTATTTTCCATGTGACAAACAGCGGGCTGAAAAACAAGAAAGGACAGGAGGCCGTGTTAAAACAGATGAATGTTGAAAACAAGCACAGCAGTTGTTCATTTCTATTATTCTGCTTGTAATAATGACTTATTCATGTTTAGTCAAAAAACCAGAACATTTGTCTTTTACACCACGATGGATCAGTTTTCATCTACGATTTCAGCTTTTGTTCATAACCGTCTACTCTTCGTGTAGTTACATTTGGGGATTTCCAGTGTCTTCACAGTGAAACTGTGTTAAGTAAAGAACTTAACTGTGTAAATAAGATCTACAAATTCACCACTTGGCTAATCGGAAGTAAAATGTGTCAATGACAAAGAAAAAAAAAAAAACCCAAGTACAGCTCAACAGGACAGGTACAGTGCTTCAGCAGAGAACATAATGAGAACGATTTAAAGCTATCTCATTTGGATTTGCATAAGTGCACTTCACAGAACATTACTCAGGCTGCTGACATTGTTGGTGGGCATCACAGTGGAGCAGAGATAAAGCAGGACTCAACTGCCATTTACTGTTAAGTAAAAAAAAAAAAGAAAAAAAAAAAAGAACCAGCAACCTTTTCTACACCAGACACCTTAAAGTCAGATGTCTGATGAAACAAATACTATTGGATTTTAAAAATCAACAGTTTTCTATGGTGGTTTTTTTTAATACATCTGTGCATTTTGTGGTGGTCAAAAGTAAATGACAGATGACATTTTTTTTTCTTCACTATATAAAGTAAATCTCAATGATTTATTGTCACTTGCCCATCAAACTTATGTCCACACATCAATCACGGGGCCTTGGATTATTTTTTCCCCTTAAGCAATTTTAGCAATTTTAGGATGAGCAATAAAATAAAAATTTTGAGTAACACCGTCATACTTTCACACCATTATTTGAGTCTGATCAATTATTTAGCAATTATTTAGTAATAAAAAGAGGTTCCTTTTTTTTTTTTTTTTTTTGGAAACTAGGACAGACTTTTGCTTATATTTATCCTTAATTCTTTCCTGCATTTTTATGTTTCTTCCTTCAAAATAAATCAGTTTGAAGCTTCGATTGTCTTGTGAGAACCAAAACAGTCAAGCTTGATGAAAACACTGCTCTCATTTTACCGAATACATGTAACTAACAAAAACATGCACGACACACTTCGTCATTGATAAAATCTTACATTTTATTTTGAACTTGTTCACATAATGAACATTTTTACAAAAGCAAATCCAAAGTTCAAGAGCTGATTGAGCGGAGTACCAATAGTAACACAAAAAAAATTACAAAAGAAGTACAGCTACCGCAAATAATGTAAGAGTCAACAGTTGAATGAAAATCAATGTGTCCTTTAGTCACTGCTGAAGACTGCGATCTTATTCAAGTTTTACCCAGAAGCTCCTTGTTAAAACGCTGCATGGTGACCGTCCATGGCTTCATTTTATTTTTCCTCCTTCCCTGTCAATGAGACATGGTTGATTGATGTAGATAAGAATAAAAATATTCTAAAAGTTGCCGTTGAGCTCCATTTTAATTGCACAGTGGACAAGCACAAGCTAACATGTTTGATGAATAGTTATGTCTCAAGCTAATCTTACCGTTAAATTATTGTTCAAGCTTACTGCAGCTACAAAAACCACAATAACTTACGATGTATAATAAAAATATTATCTAGTAAAAAGTTAGAGAGAGAATTCACTTAACATTACTCCACTAGCTACAGTGACCTCATCTCTTTACACATACAGTCATGGAAAAAATTATTACACCACCCTTGTTTTCTTCAGTGTCTTGTTGTAATGTCTGGTATAACTAAAGGTACATTTGTTTGGACAAATATAAGAATAACAACAAAAAATAGCTCATAAGACTTTAATCTAAGAGGTGTTATTTAGCCATTTTCTATGGTTTTCTTGATAATAACCAAAATCAAAAGTTCTTACATCAATAGCTATGGCATTGTACTGCCAAAAACAGTGCTTCTAGGTATTGCATGTTTTTTTGTTGCGTTCATTGTATTTTTCAGGTAATATACCTTTAGTGGTACCAGGCATTAAAATGGACAAGAAACTGGAGAAAACAAGGAGAACAAGAGTGGTCTAATGCTTTTTTCCATAACTATATATTTGAGCAACTTTAGCTTGCTAGCTAAATTAGCTGATGAGCATGTTAACATACCTGCAGCAGTGCTCGTGGGTCGGTGTGGTTGGTTGGTCCTGTTGTCGTCAAAATGAAGTAAAATGATTCTTACAATTTGTTGTTCACCGAGAAGAAAAATATACTGACGGTTCTTGACGTGAGTTTCCTTTTTGTTGTTGTTGCTTTTTATTAATATGGCTACGATATATAAGCTAGGCAGGCAGTTGCCGGTGTAGACAGCAAATAAACGCACTGTCCTCAAGGTGATTCAGGATTTAAATGGGCAAACCGTGTCCCAGTGACTTCAGAATGTAAAATGTACATTTGCAGGAAGCGAAGGCTCCTGTTCTTGTATTTTAGAAGCACTCTCCACATAAATTGGTCAGTCTGACACCCCACATTGTTTGCTGACTAACTTTGCAGAGCACTGCATCTGTGTCAGATGTTGTGGTCGTTTGGAGCATTTCAATAATTCAGTCTGACAATGCCCCCAAGTGAAGGATTTGTTGAGGACACCGCCGACCATAAGTATAGGCTTCTCAGACCAGCGGGAGTTTTCACACTGGTGGGCATTAACCCACTGCATTCCTCATCGTGATGGGCCGACTGGGTTTAAACCTTGGTTTCAAACAAAGAGGGTTAGACTCAATCCCACTATTCACCCTGTAGGACTCACAGACGTGGGTTCAACTAAAACAGGATTATTTTTTTTCTCTGTGGGAAATGGTCAGTCTAAATATTGTATGCTTTTTTTAAGTGATTTTGTTGATTTTTGCACAATGGACTTTTTGCCTCCAACTGAACCAAACTCAGTCTCAAATAGTTGGCATCTTTGGTTAAGTGGAGGAAAAAAATAGCCGCTCCCTTTGTGTAAAAGTCAGATTCTAAAGCCTTTTAGGAACATTTTCCCCATGTTAACATATATAAATGTATCATTTTTTATTAATACAAACTAAAACACTATTTTTCCCCACATGTCTAATTGAGAGGACCATATTATTTCATGTGTTATATCAGTGGTAATGTTAATCTGGATTTTTAGGTTGGTCTGGAAGAGTCTTAGGAAAGACGGGGGAAATATTATCGTCAATGTAAACATGGACATGTACAGACTGGCAGCCATGAATGGAAACAGGAATGTGATGAATTCACAGAAAAGGAAAAACAATAGCAAGAACAACAAGTAAATTACCTGACACACATGCTGTTAGTGTAGTTAGATGTGTAATCTTTCTCTCTAAGACCTGTCTTATTATCATTCTGCATTCACCACACAATTGTGAGTTTTGATTGATCCCTATACATGAATACTATGCTTCTAGATTTGTCTTATATTTTTATGTATATATACACATATACATACATACTCACACACTTTTTCCATTACATATACATATATGGATTAACCACTGAAGCAGCTGGCAGAGCTGCAGTGCATATATAAATACATACTTGGATAATTTCCAACCCAGGACCTGCTTCTGAAACGTATGTAACATTATACTTTGGGGTCTGTACAGTGAAATACAAGGCTGCCTTTCTCTGTAACTCTATCACATGACAGTAGTAAGACATGTTTAAAACCCACAATACAACAATTCTTTTGACTGGTTTGGCCAATTTGACCATGGTCTTTGTCAACAAGTCACTCCAGTGTTTCTTCACCCATGTCAGGTCAATACACTGGAGCAGTCAGTCATGGCGTCCATGTAAACAGTCCCTTTACTAACTCAACATGGACGCAAAACGACCGCAAAGTCACATGCTATCACATTACAGCGACAGTAAAGACGAGCAGATGAAGTGTTTCAGAGGAGGGCGCAAGAGTGCGGGTTTCGGGCAAACAAACAAATGTATTACTGTTGTGATAAATTTGGTTAGAAAACAGAAACACTAAGTATGTCAATGTGTAGTTCAGTTGGGTCAAAATTGTGTAAGTTTGTTGATTATATTAAAGAAACTGCCATTTTGCAGGTAAATCTGACCGTTAGGAATTCTTAAGATTGCTAAGTGATTAGCAACCACCACCTTTTCTTTGTTGGTAGATGCTAACCCCGGTTTTTTTAAAGGTCCCTTATTTCGACAGTCCGCTCTTCCTTTACCACACAAAACCTCCTGTAATTGAAACGTCTACCTGGTAGTTGTACAAGTCTGTTATCGTATATATCTTTTAATTAATTACATCAAGCTTAGTTGGACTTCGCTACCAAGCTAATGTAGCTCGCGGCTAACAAAGCTAAGCCTATTATGTGGTAAGAGTTCACAGAAGGTAACTTAAAAGATTAACACTACTAACATTAACTTTTGATGCTTTTTATTTATATTTTTAAAAAATGTCCACAATCCAACGACAGCTGTTGGTGTCAAAAAACCACCGATGTTATCTTCCTCGTTCCACCCTTTCTTCAAATGTTAGTGGTTAGCTGATGATAGCTACATGCTAACAGGCTTGGCTAACATTAGCCGGTGTTCTTCGAGTTAGATAAACAGTCTCGTAATTTTTTTTTGTCGTCGAGTACCGGCGGGAAATCTTTACACGACCGAGTATATCATTCAGATACAATTCAGCTCGATAACATCATATCAGATCATTCATTGTAGTGTTGGTGTTAAGCTGGTGTAGCTACAGGCCAGTGCAGACAGTCTTTTCGACAAGGCCCAAATTCCACAAATTAAGCTGTGATCGCGAGTTTTTCGCTTTAAATTCATTAAAAGTGAAGCGTTGTTTCGATGTGACAGTTTGTGCCCTTTAAAGTGGAACACAATCTGAGGCGAAAGCCATCAAGTGTGCCGCAACAGACATTTACAGAAAGAATACACGAGTGAGCGTTGACATGCAGCAAAACAACAAAAGACAAAAGTACTCACTAGGGATCATTTGTAAACCTGGGTGTTCTCGGAGGTTGGTATCCGTACAGATGGCAATAAAGCACGTCAAAACAGAAGCAGCACATCTCCGCTGAGACCACCATTTTTCTGCCTCCACTTCCCGAACCAGGTCCCGGGCTGAGATTCGGGGAGAGGCCGGATGAAGTGTAACCGGCCGGGGCTGGGGACAGAGCGTTTGTGCCGCTGCTACCACTACTACTACTGGTGCCACTAACGTTACCCCCGGGTCCCCCCAGGCCGTTGGCTCTGCTCACGTTCGCCGCTGCTGCAACGGTCGCGGAGGAGCCAATCCCCAACTCCGAGCCACAATGTCCGGTTCCTGCCACCCCGCTTCCCGCCCCCACCCCGCCGGGACCCCCCGACCCGGGCGATCCCGACAGTTTCTGCTTCTTCACCCCGCAGCACCCGGCCGCCATCTTGGAACAATCTGCACCGACACACCGCTTCCGACCCATAACCGTCACCGCGGGAAGGGTGGGGGGGAACGCCGACCAGACGTAGAAATCCCACTGCGTTGATACGTAAGACGGACAATACTCCACTTTCACTCTTTTATTTTTTGTCGGACGACGAAATAACCGATGTGGAGAGAAGACTGCAATGTCACCCTAGCGTTACCTTTAAAAATGCGTGACTTCGCTACGCAAAATCCATAGCTGGATAAGCTTTTTTTTTTCCTTGAGTAGTCAGCCAGTCCCGCTTTAGACCACGGTGTTCCTGTGGATCACCGATAACGTCAAGTCCCGGCCAAATATTCAGCCCCTTCTCCCTTAACACGACACCATCCGAGGTGTATCTCAATCAGTTCTCCTTAAACATACAAGTTCAGGGAGTACACGGTCCGAACAGGCCGCAGATGACAGTAGCCAGGCGGTCCAGATGTGAAGCTGACAGCCAGTGCGCCGTAGCCCCGCAGCACACCTCTCCAAGTGGAAGCCGGGAGCTTGAGTACGCAGGACCCATAAGCTTCAGCACAAATTGCGCACAATGTCTTGGACAGCGTAGCGTCTCATTGCACCAGCTTGTGTTTGCTCACAGCTCCTCTCACGAACTTCTAATTACACAACAGGCCCAGTATGTTGGAATTCCAGACAGTGGGATAACGCAGAGTAAAATGGCATCTGACAATGCGGGGTTGGCATGGCACAATGAACCGCGTCAGCGCCCGAGCAAGTCATTTCAGTACCGTTAGGCCACACTTTGCACCTGCATGATGTCTGTTCTTGGAACCTGTTTTTTCTTTTAAAAAAAAAAAAAAAAATCTCAATAACACCCCCCTCGTCAAACGTAGAGCTGAAAGTTTTCAGTGTAGGTTTGTTTGGAGGTTGTCATCCGTTTATGAGGATACATATAGAAGATCATTCTAGTCCGTGAGCCGTGAGAAATCCTCCGGGTTTGGCAAAGCCCCTCTCTCTCTCTCTCTCTCTCTCTCTGTGTGTGTGTGTGTGTCTCTCCGCACCCGTCTCTCAGCTGCTACCATTCAGTGCTGTTCGGGTAAAAAGCCCTGTGATCGCTCTGTGGGCACAGGCATCGGTGTCGTCGGCAGCGCCGGAACCGAATTCAGAAACTGCTGTTGCGCCCACTCTGCTACACATTATGCGTAGCTCTCCGGTGGTATCAAATGTGCAGTGCTGTCCTGTGCTGTGCAAGCATGCGCGCTCGTGACGCTCTTACGCGCGTACGCGTGCGTGCGTGCATGAAAAAAAAAAAAAAGTATTGGTATCCCTAACTTATAAAAGGCAGAGGGCTCTAGTTTTATTTTATTTTATTTTTGTTAAATTTAACATGTGCAACACAAATATAAACCCTGTCTTTGTATTTCATTGAGATGATTTATCATTAAAGCAAATACAGATTAAGACACTGCATCTTTAAATAGTGCATGATGGTAATTTGTCATTTTAAACTTGTGCTCATGACCCCCTACATCAGTATCCTGTCACAAAAGCCCCCCTGTCTAATTTTGCCCCTCATACCCCACCCCCCATCCTGCACTGCAGCCTCCTGCTCCACGTTTAGTCACAAATATATTCATCAGGAAACAGAGCAGCAAGCATTGTTCAAATGTCAGTGATTAATACTCATCATAGGGTCAGCTGATGCCAGCTCATGAAGCTGGGCCGAGAGAATAAACGTGGCAGGAGACGTCCACCTCTCTGGATGCTAAATAAAACATCCAGACACTGAAAAATACTTTAGGCCTGTGTGAAAACAACCAGACACCCAGGCGACTGCGCTAACGTGTAACTCAATTTGAAGTGATATTTTACATGAAGCTGACTCCTGAAGTCAGTCTGCAGGGCAGTTTTCTTCCTCAAGCCACAGATGAGTTTGACAGGTGTTTTCCATACTTATGTTTCAAATGAATTTATGGGAAATATGTCAGGAAAAAAATTGATACAAGTCATTTTTCTTCAGGTTTTATGGTCCAAAATACCTCATTTGAAAACTTAAGTAAAAGCTGCATACTTTGGAAAAAAACTGATGAAGCCAAGACAATCATCCATTTTCAAACCTTTCAGTATAAATTATCTGAGAGGGAAATACTCCATGTCGCTTAGTATTTAAAGCCTGGTTTACATCAGAGAGCAGTATGATAAAGTCGAGAGTAGAGTGTAATATTATCAGTGCCATTTGCTTAATGTGTAGTATTGATTGTCATAAAAAGACCCAGTGCCAGAGAAAGTGACGTAAACGTCTGCAATATTGCAGTGGTGAAAAAGTGCCTCTGCTCATATTAAACTTATCTGGGGGTTAATGTGCACTCACTGTCCACTCGCTTTGTCTCTAGCTGCATTAGCAGTCAAGTCCAGACACACTTGAGTTTATCATCTAGGCCAGAGCAGTAAGCAGTTACCCACAGACACCCCTCCCTTAAAGTGCCTCATGACTGACTCAGCAAAAGACTTGAAGCCTGTTTTAAAATGTACTACTAATTATTGTTGGCTGTAGTGGATATTGACTGAGCGTTTGCCCGGTAACAGGCATCGTTAAGGCGGAATAAAGTACACATCAAGGTAAATGAGTTGAGTTGAAGCAACGTGAGTTTGAGTGGAGCATCAAACCCTTATTTTCCCGCATGAGCTCTTTCCCCCCACTAAGTGTTTGGTTCCATTTTCTTAGAAAACCATTGTAGAAAACATTTAGTAGCTCTCACACAAACTGACTGTCTGATCATCTAAACCTAACTGTAACCCTGCTTTTACTTGATTTAGACTAATTGTGCCTCTAACAGAAATTGTATCATAAATAAAACAAGGTCTCATAATAACATTTCTAAATAAATGACAAGCAAATGGTATCAGTGTCCTTTAAAATCATCGTGTTATTTCTTTCCCCACAACCTGTTTTACTGCCCAGTAACATCACATGGATGTAAAAACAAGATTTATCACTGTGTTCAACACTCATATGACCGTCCTCCTTCTAGTTTTGAGAACTTTTAAACCATTAAAATCACACTCTTTTATTGTTTAAACCATTTAAATACCTCATTTATTCATTTGCTGACAAGAGAAGCTGCCAAGACTGAAATTTCATCATATTAATACCAGTCAACAACAATGAAACACTGGAAAATGTCCTCAGGTCATGGTTGTATTGGGAACACATCAGGTGATTTAATCCACCAAATATTTCAATGATAAAGTTCTGCAGCAAAAAAAATAAAGTTGAAGAAACTCTATTAAGGGAGGTTAAGCTTGGTGGAGCATGAACCTCATATGTACAGTACACATGGCTTAGTGCAGCTGAGCAGAGCGTATTCTCTTTAAAACCCCATTCATGTGACCATTGGATTTTAAGCACGGGTGATGTCATTGCAATACAATCCAGCCCATCCAGATTATCTTTTCACACTACAACAGTAAAGGGAAAGCAGGCTGAATTACCTCAGCCACAGCTCTGCTGCTCAAGGTCAGAAAGACTTTAAGTAAAGTGAAATGACTGAGCTGAGAGCATTTTCGTCAGCGATTCAATATTCGTCTTCCATCGTCATTTAGTAAATATATATATGGAGAGAATGGACTGGTTTGTTCCATTCATTTCCTGCCTGGTCTATTCCTGGGAGCCAGGGACAATCTGGCATGTTGTTATTAGGCCTTGTGTTGGAATTTCCCACAGCGTCAGTCGCTTCAGAGGTAATAGAAGACAGAGAGTCGGACGTTTTAATGATGATTCAAATAAACAGAAAGTTCAGTGAAACTTCACAGGTTCTTCAAAAGGGCTGAAAACACAAAGCAGCATTTTATCTTTGGACTGCAGCCACATTCTACATCCCCTGGTTGAATAGAAATATATTTGCAAAGAACTAAAAGGGGGAAAGAGAACATAGTTGATGTTTTTAAGCTTCCATGTGGTATATAATAGCCAGAGTTTATTCTGTTTGATATGAATGACTCAGTGGTTCCTTCTCAAGTCTCCTGCTGAGATTTCTGGATATCAGAACAATCACTTATTGTTGGCTAATCTCATGCAGTGCCACAAAACATCTCTCCAACCATTAGAAATACAGAGCACTCACAACCCCTCCCCTACCTTTCACCAGTGTCAGAGTTATTACCTCTATGGTTTCAGCTGCTCAACACTGGATGATAAATAATCAATATGATGGTTTGGGTGGTTGACACGATAGAGGACATGCCCATTAAATACCTCTAATGGACGTGTGCTCTCATAGCTCACTCATTCATATTGTAAGAATGTGACTTCATTGTTTTTATGTGAGGTCAACAGCATCTGTCACAGTAAGGGTGGAGGCAGAGCCAGACATCTGTGTTAGGGTGGATAAGCTCTATCAGTGTTGTTACAGTTCCCAATGGTCACAAGCTTGGTAAAGGTCATGGCAAGCGTAGGACCCATTACAACAGATCTGTGTGTTTGTTCATTTGTCCTGTACATACCATAAATCCCCTGATGCATTAGTAGAAACAAAATGTGGGTGCAAGAGAATCAGTTTTGCATAATAGTGGAAATTGAAAAATTCATGGAAAACACTAATGCATCTTATTTCTGACATATGCCACTAGACAGCCTGATTCTTTCCCCCAACACAGAAATCTTGCCATTACTCTATCTGGATGTGGCTGTTTTCCCCTCTGGCTCCCACTGTAATGACCTTTCTCTCCCCACCAGAATAGAAGAGTCACTCCCCATTTTCCATTGTGAGCTGAAAACTCATCTCATCAAGAGGGATGTCATGTCACCCGCTCAGTTTCTTTTCTGTCTCCTGCTGTAGCTTCCCTGTCTATTTGCACTTATCTTGAATCAAGAAAAAAAAAAAAACCTCTCCTGAGCTTTTTATTTCTTAATGTGGCGTGTCTATCTCACACAGCGGTTGAGTCACATGCTGTTGCCTGAGCAGCATAACTCTGAAGCTCACTCCCTTCACTCAACTGCATATTAATCCATTGCTTGTTTTGTACTATTGGTGTTGATTCGTTACAACCCTCACTGTCAGTAAATAAGTGAATGTAATGTCAGGTAATAACAGTGATTCATCACTACGTGTCACTTTTCCATTATTGCTATTAAATGAATACAATATTTGTTTAGCAAGTGAGTACAGCTTTCAAATCACCACAAAGAATTTAGTGAGGTAAGTTAACCCTGCAAGCAAGGGTCAATGCAGCAATTAATTTGAGTTTTACAGTGGCTTACAATAATCACAAATGAATGTGCTGATATGTGGTCAGCTCACTGGGAGCAGCATTTAAATACTGAATGATTTATGTACTGTGTGGTTCATTTTGTGTGAGACAGTCTGAATGCACCACATCTCTTTAAGTTTTTGAATGTGTCCAGTATTATGAATGCACCACACATCCTACTGTGAGACAATACTGAGAATTTGATTCACTATGTAGGAGGCACATCCTACATAAAACGGAAGAGGGCAGGGAAAACAAGTCACAAATTATTTAATCAAGGGTTGTAAATCATCTTAGTTTCATTATGGCAACTGATTCGCTCAGGTGTTGGGTTGAAAGGTTCAAGATTAATTCAAGAAATATTAATTCCTGTAAATCTTTGTTGATCCAGCATTTAGTATTTAATGCTGTGCTTTCTGCGTTTGTCCTCTAGGGGTCAGTAATGCGCCACAGCTGCGTCGCCGCCGCCATAAATCAGAGCGTAGAAGAAGAATAGGCTGGGCGGAGCCGTGTGTTTGAAAGTGGCGGGCAGTGACAACACTCATCTCATGGATATCGGTAACTACACGGACATAGGACAAAAGTCTACAACAAACAACAATTCAAAGTAGACGGTTTGTTAAGTCTTGTGCGTATTAGAGTTTTCTTTATTATTATCAACCTCAGCCGCCGAATACAGTTGTCGTGATATTTAAACGCTGACACTGGAGGAAACGTGAGAAGGTAACGTTAATATCAACGTCTGGCTAATACCTGCAGCTAGCTAGTTGACGTTCAGCTGTCGTCAGTTTAAATTTCACTAAGTTACTGCAGGTTAATTTAGTTAAACACGGCCTGTTTGCTGTGGCGTTGCTGTCAATTCAATGAAAATTGCACTTAAACGACTACTTGCGATGAAGTTAGTCGCTGGAGTTGCAAAGCGTCCTTACTGACATGGACGTTAGTTGTGGTTAGCTAGATGCTAGATCGAGTAACGTTACGGCCAAATGATTATATATCTAAGAAATAGTAGGTTTTGATCTTTTTGGACGGAAGTTAAAACGTCATCCAACAAATCATTAGATAGTGAATAATGAACGAACTCCATCGAAAGTTTGACGACTTCATTGTAATTCTGCTGAGACATGGTCACAGTCTCTGATTCACTACTGAAAACCTTTCATATTGTAAGGTTAGATACTGACATTATGGCTTTAAATCATTCCAATGTAATTTAGTCGCCATTACTTGGCCTGTGTGGCAGGAGGCCAGAGAGAGAGAGACTGATGATGTGCTTCATACCTGAGGTGCTCTTAGCTCAGCTTGTCTGCTGATGATGTATTGTTGCACTGTGCCACACAGTTCACTGTGATTAAACACAGTCATAGCACAAGTTCATTCATTTTTAACACAGAAAGATGAGAGATGATGTTTCGTTTTCAAACATGTTAATCACATTTAGGGTTGTATTTAAGTTTTTAGAGATGAAAATGAAACAAATTTGTCATATTTTGTCACTTTGTGGCAAAAAAAAAAAGTGACAAAACAATGGTTGTTATTTGCAGTAAAACAAAAACAACAGTTATAATGTAACATCCCAACTCAGTGTAAATAACTACTATTGTCACTCGTCAGCACACGAGCAAACAAACAAACAAAAAAGCCTATCACACTGTACAATAACAACTAAAACTCTGGTCATAACATACTCAAATCTATGCACTTGATGTGGTTTTAAGCACACTGTCCATTTCACCTTATCTCTTCACTGCGTCTCATATTCTATCTTGCACTACTGTCTATACTGCATATTTTTTCCTTTTTTTTATTACATTTTAATTTATATTGCTTTAATATATCTTGGCTGTGCTTGTTTTTCTTTGCACTACTTTGAGTGCTAGTGTGTGGTCAGCATCAAAGTTGTTTGAATATTTTGAGAACCCATTAATGTGCCACATTATTGATATTCCAGAGCTTCATTTTGACAACCTCCTCTGTTTCTTTTATAACCAGGTATTTAGTGTAATTTTGCAATCATGACACATGAGGATGCAAAGGTGATCCCGGTGCGTGTTGCCTTGCGATGTCGTCCGTTGGTGACCAAAGAAATCAACGAAGGATGTCAGTGCTGTCTCACTTTTGTGCCTGGGGAGCCACAGGTCTGTGCTCAACAATGTATTTGAGTTTATTAATTGACTATACACTATGTGGGGAAAAAAGATCACTAAAAGTGATCTTTTCTGTTTTCAGGTGATTGTTGGCACAGAGAAAGCGTTCACTTATGATTATGTGTTTGATCCCACCGCTGAACAAGAGGAAGTGTTCAGTACAGCCGTGTCCCCGTTATTGTGTGGGCTTTTCAAAGGTACCCATGTGTTTGAACATGATTGATTGTAATGTCTTTTTGGTTTTTACAATTATTTGGGATCCAGTTTTGCTTGGAGATTTCACTGAGGGAATATCTTACCCTTAGCTACAAAAACATAAACCATCATTGGCTATGATTGTAAATTATTGTGTGTGTTTCTCTTTTAATCATTTTGCCTTCTCACTAAATTCTCCCTTTTGCAGGCTACCATGCCACAGTTCTTGCTTATGGACAAACAGGATCAGGAAAAACCTTCTCCATGGGAGGAACATACACATCAGCTCAAGAGAACGAGCCTTCAGTTGGAGTTATTCCACGAGTTATCGGGAAAATTTTTGAGGAAAGGGAGAAAAGGACAGACTGTGAATTCTGTCTGGCAGTGTCTTACCTAGAGGTCGGTTGACATGCCTGATTTTTCTCTTTTTTATGACATTTATAAATGCACTGTGGTCTTTGGTATCCAGGAAATGTTATTTCGTTAGATGATCGCCCTTTGAAGTAATACAGTTAAGTGTTTTTCTTTTGTCGTAGATCTATAATGAAGATATATTGGACTTGCTGTGCGCAGCTAAAGACAAACCTGCAATCAGCATCAGGGAAGACCCCAAAGATGGCATTAAGGTGAGTGACTAGACAGCACGTATTGTCTCCTGTCTTGGGAGTTTAAAATACACAAATAAACCTCAATCTACTGCTCAGTGTCTAATTCTCATGCCATCATATCAGCCTGTGTTTTAATTGAAATGATCCTGTTTTACAGATTGTGGGGTTAACCGAGAGGCAAGTCTTCTCAGCTCAGGAGATGGTCGGATGTCTTGAGCTTGGAAACTCTGCTCGAACCGTGGGATCAACAGCGATGAACGCTGCTTCTTCACGCTCGCATGCGATTTTCACCATCACACTGGAGCAGCGCAGAGGGAAAGACAAGTCAGTTTGCCATTTCCTCACTCAGTCAATTCATTATTTTGCCTCATATTAGCCGTCATTGCCTTAACATACAATGCACTGACATATGCTCACAATACTGGCGATGCTTCTTATGATGTGATAGGGAAACTTATAAATACAGCGGCTTTGGATCGCTTTGCTTTTTGCAAACTTTATTTTGTTGTAGATTTGCTTTTAAATGAATAATGCTGCTTTTGTTTAACTTCAGAAGCTGAAATCTCATTTAAACTACTTGTATCCTTATTTCACTTCCTTGTTGAGGCCCTTGTGGCAGCAGTTACAGCTCAAAATCCCTTGAGTTAGTCTCTACAAACTTTGCATAACTGGGTTTAGTTTATCCCGTTCTTCCAAATCATCTCAAGCTCTGCCAGTTTGGATGGGATGTGTCTATGAACTTTCGTCTTTCTATCTCCTCACATAATGTTTGGTCATGTTTATGGTCTTTGGCTGAGCCACTCGCAGGCAGTCAGATTTGTCTTGAAGCCACTCCAGCATTTTTTTCCGGTTTTATGCTCCAAGTCTTTGTTGTGCTGAAACATGAACCACTGGCCCAGCCTTAAGTTTTGCACACTCTTTCTTCAGGGACCTCTATGTATTTGGTTGTATTCATTATAACCACTCTCTTTGTGTCTGCTGCTAAAAGGCACCGCACCTCATCATAGGAATAGATTTGGTGACTCTGCCCAGTGTTTACCAGACACAGTGTTTGGTGTTCTGCCCAAAGGGTTTCATTTTTGTCTTGTCACCAGGGAAGCTGTTTCCTCGTCCTCTCAGACTCGTTTAAATACCATTTGGCCAACTGCAAGTAGCCAATTTACCATGAAGGCCTGATTGGTGGAGAGCTGCTATAATATTTGCCCCTTTGGCAGGTTTTCTCATCTTTATAGAGGAACTTGTAGCCATTTCATAGTTGGGCTACTCCCGGTTCCAAACTTCTTCTATTTCACATTTAAAATGAGGTTACTGTGCTTCCAATAATACTCAAAGATTTAGACATGATTAAATACGTGTGTCCAGCTCTTTGTCTCATCATAATATGAGCTCTTAGACTTCATGGCTTGGTATTTAATTTAGCACTCAAAAACATACAATCATACAAATTACAATCAATTTAAAATTAAATCAACAACACAAAGTTTGAAGCCACTGTATGTATCTATTGTATTAAAACGGCATAGTTTAAATATGTGATGCAAAAAACAGAATGGATTTACAGAGACACTGAGGGACAATGTCTGTTGTTGCAGAGCTGACTCGGTTGTTTCCAAGTTGCACCTTGTGGATTTAGCTGGTTCAGAGAGACAAAAGAAAACCAAAGCAGAGGGAGATCGTTTAAAGGAAGGTAACTATAAATATATATATATATATATATATATTTTTACTTTAAGACATTCAAATTTATGTTTCTCTCAAAGAATATCCGCTGCTCTCTGAAACGTGTGCATGCTCTGTTCATATTGTAATTGTGTCTTAATAAGAGTATTTCTGTTTTGATGCCTTCTATTTTCATCTTCAGGCATCAGCATCAATCGCGGCCTTTTGTCTTTGGGTAATGTGATCAGTGCTTTGGGGGATGAAAGCAAGAAAAACACCTTTGTTCCTTACAGAGACTCCAAGCTCACTCGCCTGCTGCAAGGTAGACTTTGATCCACATGTTCAAAAGTTACACATTAGTCATTAAGTCAGTCTCAGATATAATTCACAGCAAATCATATTTGTAAGACACAGAGCACGCTGTCTTTCTTTGTTTTGATTGACTCATTGAAAGATGTTGTTTTTCATGCCCCTGTCTCTTCTCTTACCTTAGTGTAGCATTAATTTTTTTTATTCATTCAACACTAAACAGCAGCATTATTAATAAGTGAGTGCATCACCACAGGCAGGTGTTCAAACAGCAATAATGTAACACAGTTGGTGACTGTAGAGTCATTTTACTAAGTGCTTTTATGAACTTATTCTGTGTTTGTTTCCTCAGACTCTTTGGGGGGAAACAGCCACACTCTGATGATTGCATGCATCAGTCCTGCAGATTCAAATATGGAGGAGACCATCAACACGCTGCGATACGCTGACAGAGCTCGCAAAATTAAAAACAAACCCATCGTCAACATTGACCCCAGAGCTGCAGAAATGAGCCGTCTGAAACAACAGGTACAGAAATATGAAAAAAGTACAGTTTATATTATTATTAATATTTGATTATATTAACAACTGTTTAGAAAAGTCTGTAAGATACACAATCTTCCTCTTTCTGTTTAAAATTAACATCTTATCTGTCCTGATCCATCTTTGTTCAGGTTCAGGAGCTGCAGGTGATGCTGCTCAATGCTCGTGGAGGAGTAGCTCCGGTGCTCTCTGGGTAAGACAAAACCCCAGCATGTAAGATTAATACAAGTATCATCCAAAACAAAAGGTCACAAATAGTTACACGGACTCTCTGTTACAGGCCAGAGTCGGCAGATAATGTGACCAAGCTGCTGGAAAGGAACCGTGCTCTACAGGACGAGAACAATAAGCTGAGCAGGGAGCTGAGTGAGGCAGCTGGACAGACCGCACTCATGTTTGAAAAGATCATCATGGTGACTCATAGTGTTTATAAATCGTTGTTTTAAGCTTAAACTGTCACAATGTGTTTGTCTGTACCCATTGTCAGAAATACAATTGAAAATGCTCTCAAATATATCACATGATGATCATCCATCACATTGTGTTTGCTTCATTTTCTAGACTGAGCAAACAAACGAGAAACTACAGAGCAAATTGGAGCAACTGCAGCATCACGCAGCGTAAGTTTACAAGACTGAAAGGCTGGCAAGAGTTTAAGAAAACACAATAGTTTGGCATAGATAATGTGTCTGCGCCAAACCATTGTTGTTAAAGATTTTGTTTAGTTTCTGATCATTTGAGTAATTTTGTTCATAATAACAGTATGTTGTTGCTACATGTTGACAATCTCGAGAGGTTTATCTCTACTCAATCTTTATTTACCTTCATATCAGATGTACAGTGGATCTTGAGAAACTGTTGGGGACACTGGAGGACCAGGAACTGAAGGAGAACATTGAGGTGATGAAAAACCTGCAAGAAATCATCTTGGAACTGAAGGTAAACAAGTCAGTTTGAATGTTAATGCACCAGAAGAAACTAATGACATGGACATTATGTTTGACTGTTTATCAACTTGAGATAAACAGAATAATGGATACTACAATAATGAAAAGTCTACACACGGGACATGTTTTAAAACAAATGATTATCATTAATGCCTTGTGGAGAATCCCTTACGGTCACTGATTACCTGAAGTCTTGGACTGACAGATAATCAACAGATTCTTCATACATCTTCTTTCATGATTCTCCACCAGGCCTCCACTGCTGGCACCTTCAGCTCTTGCTTAACAGAGCTGTAACAGACATATCACAGTGTTTGGCAGATGAGGTGGTGGCTTTGGCTTATGAGCTCATTCTTTTTTTTTCCTCTGCAATTTCCTCTAAAGAGTTTTTTGTTTCATCAGATGATAGAACCTTTTTGTAAAACTACTTTTTAATGTGTTTTGTGATGTGTTTACTGGGGTTTGTATCTTGTAGTGGATCATCAAGTCTTTTCTTGATCCTGTGTTTGCATGTTTTACATATTGACAGACAACTTGACCAAAAACACGCTCACTAAACTGAGACTTTAATCTTCACCTTGGTATCAGTGATTTCATTTATGCTGAAGCCCAAACACAAAACAACAAAAATATGATCCTGTACAAACAGTCTGGACAATATCTGGATGAGTTGATGTCACAGTAATAGACCATAGACCATATTATTGCCTGTTTCGCTGTTTGCTTGGTTTTCTAAGAATGAGAGCGCAGGCATCGCCGCCTCCATCGACGCCATGGCAGCAGGAGATGACGTACCTGACGCGGCTGAGAACGGCAGTAAAAATGATGAGTCACCAGCGGTATGTTGACAATTTTTTATGTCTTCATTTTCACATTAAATATACATCACAAATTGAGAATTATATAGTGTAGCTTTAAATAGTTTTAGTTTAGATGCAAACTTGTAATGAATTTCTTCTCTTTCAGTCACTGTTTTCTCAAAGAATAAAAACTGTCTTGCTGTTCATCTCATAACAGGATGCCACTGCCGTCGTCAGTAAGGACTCTCCAGAGGCCTTCACAACCCATCATGCATTGCGACAGGCCCAGCTCTCCAAAGAACTGATTGAGCTGAACAAAGTGTTGAGTTTGAAGGAAGCCTTTTTGAAGAAAATGGCCCTGAACGACAGCCAGTTGGACCCGATGCAATCAGAACACCAGGTACTCTCACTCAATCACTTTCAGTCAGTAAATTAGACACTTTATTTGATATTTGTTTCACTACTTTTTGGAGCTGTCAGTTCTGAGCTGTGTCGTGTGACTCATCTGGTAACACTTATTGTAAAAATGTTCCAATGAGCCTCAAAATGAAAAGCAGTTTTGCGTGATTATATTATTTATGAAGATAATAGTGGCCTATAATATATAATAAACGACAACCTTTCGTCTTAATGTCGTACAGAAAAACGTCCAGTCTCTACAGTCTGCAGTGGATTCTCTGCAGAAGGAGAAGGAGGATCTCATTTTGGCTCTTCAGTCTGCAAAGAAAGACACCAACCAGGCCAAGTATGAGCATCTTCTTTTTTTTTTTTTTTGTGGTCTGATGTAATATGTATACCTACTTCAGAAGTTAATATGTTTTGAGTTAAAATCTCAAACGTAATCTCATAAGCCCTCACTCTTCACATCTTTCCCGCCTCTGAAATACATCTCCGTCTTCAAGGCTCAGTGAGCAGCGCAGGAAGAGGCTGCAGGAGCTCGAGGGTCAGCTGGTAGACATGAAGAAGAAGCTGATGGATCAGTCTAAACTGCTGAAGATAAAAGAGACGTCTGTTCAGAAAGTTGGCAAACTCATGCAGGAGATACAGGTAACTAGTGACTGTTAAACTTTTTCTTCAAAAGTGAATGTGCACGAATACCATTTTGGATATAATTAGTTCTCACAAAATGAAGTTTATTTGGATTTAATCAGCTTCACGTCAAAGCAAACGTTTCCATAACTTATACTGTCGAACATTTTTACTGACCAAGTGAAGTTTTTAGATAAACAGACCTGAGGATCTAATTTTATCTGTGATGAAACTGAATCTAATCAGAATTTAATAAACTGATTTTTGTTGTGCAGTAAATTGTATAAATATGAACATTGTCCGTATATTCTCACTCCACTCGTTTAAATGCATTTTATAGAAAATACTATCAATATTGATCTAAATTTATTCCTAAATTTAAATTAATGTCAGAGTCCAGAATAATAAAGAAAAGTCTGGATTTGGGTCATTTTGATTAAATTTTTGAGGGTTTGGTTCCGTGACTGTAGATACTGGTGTTTTGTTGTATAAAGCACTTTTCAGAATTTATCCCAGAAACTTACATTTCCTCTACGTTCAGTGAGTCAGCAACACTGTTGTTGAACATTATTGGTTGAATAGTAAACACATTTCCTTGTTCCGAAACTGTGGACTAAGGATTTATTTTTCTTGGCAGAAATGGTGAAATAACTGGTGTTTATCACTTTGAGCACAGACCGACTCGTCTGTGATGTTCGTGCAGACAAAGACATTCGTCTGATATCTGCAGACAGATGATAGATTACAGTTAAATAGACATTATCCGTCTGTCACACAATGTTAAAACAATACAAAGGGCAGCTTTATGGTTTGATTCATACAGAATAAGCATCAGATAACAACAGTATTGTACCTTTGATTTGTGTTGCCTTTTCTTCATTCAGTGATCTGAAGTGTAGAGTGTTTTAATATTTAATGCTCCTGGTTACACGTGGAAGCTGCAGGTGCCAGTAACTCTGTTGTCACAGGCCATGAAGACCCAGAGAACGCAGCTGATGAGGCAGATGAGGGAGGACTCTGAGAAGTTCAGACACTGGAAGAGCAAGAAGGACAGAGAGGTGCTGCAGCTGAAGGAGAAGGTACATGAAGATCAGCTGCAGTCCTGACGCTGACTGACTTAGATTCTTTTGGCTCCATGAACATCATTTTTCCCTTTTTAACATTTTACAGGATCGTAAGCGGCAGTATGAGCTGATGAAACTTGAAAGGGATTTCCAGAAACAGGCCAACGTTCTGCGGCGTAAAACTGAAGAGGTGAACTCTGATGATCTGTCCAACATATAAAATGACAAATACATACAGCATATTTTATTTTTCATGTGTCATCGATTTAATTGCAGACCTGAGTCATTTCACTGTGTCTCGGATCCAGTTAGAATCAAGTGTAAGTGGAAATTCTTTAAAGAAGCGTAATACTGAGTGTTTGTTCTTTCCTTCAGGCTGCAGCTGCAAACAAGCGGTTGAAAGACGCTCTACAGAAGAGAAGCGAGGTGGCAGACAAACGTAAAGATGCTCAGAGCAGAGGGATAGAAGGAGCTGCTGCAAGAGTTAAGGTTGTAAAGATCTGTTTCACTAGAAGCCAAATTATTTATCGTTAAAAAAAGCGTCTTCCAGGTTGAGAAATTACAGAAAGAGCTGCAGATATGATGAAGCATGAAATACGTCTGCACTGTGGCTGGTTGTTTTACTGTTTCCTGGGCATATTGTACTAATATCATTTATTTATACTATCAGAATTGGCTTCTGAATGAGGTGGAGGTGATGGTGAGTATAGAGGAGGCCCGGCGCCACCTCAGTGATCTGCTTGACGACAGAAAGGTCTTGGCTCAAGAGATCACCCACCTCAAACAGCAGATCGAGTCTGGAGAGAGACCTGCCCCTAAAATCAGGGTGAGCTGAAATATTTGTACTTTTACTCACACGAACTTAACAGAAAATGCACAAACGTAGAATAAATTAGACAGAGCTGAAATGTGTGGTTCATGGTGTCTCCCCCGTCCAGCGTCGGACTCTGATCATCTCTGAGCTGGAGAGCCATGGGGCGCTGGAGACGCCTCTGACCAAACAGGTGGAGAACCTGGAGACAGAAATGGGTCTGAGGTGAGTCAGAGAAAGCTGCTCTGCTCCTTTGTTTTTAATCAGTATTAAAATAAAAAACAAATCCATACAGTGTCTGCCAAAGTCTGCTGTGTCACCACCAACTGGACAAAGTGGACGATACACTCACATAGTTTTATTTTATCAGAAACTACACATGCTGTGATTCTTTGAAACTGCAGTGTTGTTTTTATCGCTTTTCATCAAATGTGGCTTGTGTTTGGAACAGGAACGCCCAGATAGCCGACCTGCAGCAGAAACTTCTCGTCGCAGACAGCGAGGGCCGTTTGAAGCAGCGACTCGATGGCATCACCAGCATCGTTGAAGCCAAGTGTGCCCTTAAAGTCTTGATGGCTGAGGTGACAAATTGTCCTTAATACATAGTACTTTCATTACATCTGTATTCAATTACTTTACAGTAGATTCATTGTATGTCTGTCTACTTTATTATAAACCTTTATTCAGCTGGTGTCTGCCAAAACAGCCGGTGCTAAGCTGGAGAGTGAACTCAAACAGGAAAAGGGAAATTCACAGGATTTAAGGAAGATGATCGCTGATGAGAGAAATGTGATGTCAACCATGGACATGGAGCATCAGCAGCAAATGGTGGAAATGGAGCAGAGGCATCAAGAGAAGGTGCTCGTGTCATTTTATAGACAATCATATTCACTAAATGTGTGATCGTGTATTCATACAGATATTTTTTTTTTGTACAGGTGCTTTACCTCCTTAACCAGCTACAGAACAAACCCATCAGTGGTGAAGCAGACAAAGAAAAACAGGAAGATGAGGAGACTCCAAAAGAGAAGGAGCTTCTCCAGCGCCTCAAAGTCCAGGTTGGTCTGGTTTCACGTTCAGTGTTTTTTTTTTTTTTTTTTTGAATCAGCCGTTGTCTCTGTATGAATAAATCGCGTATTTATTTGTAACTTCATTTCAGGAAGAAGAGCTTGAAAAGCTGCGAGAATTGAGCGAGCAGAACCAGAAGCTGGTGGAGCAGAACGAGCAGTACAGACAGGTATCTGAATAATTAACATATTTATTCATTTTAATTTTTTAACATGTCAAATTCGAAATGATAAATGCCGTGTGTGTAACACAATAAGAGAGTGGATGCTGTTCAATAACTGAAAACAACTACTTGACCCTGCTTCTCATTAGTAACAATTTAATTGACCTTGTCTGTAGTCATGTAAAACAGAGCAGAACAGCACAGATTTGTCTTTTCATAAGCTGCGCTATCGGCTCAAACTCAACTATGTATTGTTTTTTTTTTTTTCCTCCATAGAAACTCTCATTGCTCCACTTGGCAAGCTCCAAGAAAATCCTCGTGCCTACGACCAACTCAAACAGTCCAGACGACTCGTTTGAGTACGTTCCTCCAAAGGTTAGTACACACACACGTTCTACCTGTGTTTTTTTTGTATCTTTTTTTTGTATCTTTGTGTCCAGAGTTTTCTTTTCCATCGTTATTATGAGTATTTTAGTCAAAGTTGTTGTGTTTGAACTCAGACGAGCCCTGCACCAACAATCAATGATTCTATTTGCATTATCCTCATTGGCGAGACTGTGAACTGTCAACCCTGAGGCTGGTGAAGAGTGAAGCTTTGCAAACACAAACGTCTGTGACTGACTGATGATAATGAAGTTACACTATTGGTTGACTGAATGTTGGAGTTTCTCTATTGGCTGTTGTTCTTTACAGTTACATAATCAGGGAGCTGTTAACTTTTTTTTTCAGATCTTTAGTGACTATTTTAAGACACCTAGCAACAAATCTATCGAGTTTTTTGTACAAACTTCAGCTACTTCGGTGGTAAATGGAATCGGTGTTGCATGCAGAGTCATGCAGGATTTCCTGTGTGCTAATTAATTAGAATTTAACATTTAGCAACATTCGGTGACTTTCTGGTCAAAGTTTAACAACTTGAGAGCAGTTGAACAGTGGATTCAATGGTTTTCAACTGCGTCCAGTTTCACACATGAGCTGTACATGGTCCTGTTTTTTCTAGTTGTGTTAATCTGATTAAATTTAAGTTCAAATTCCAAATGTGTATTTTTTTTTTTTTTCCTCTCCTTGTTTTCTCTGTGAACAAAAGCCTAAAGCAAGGCGCTTCACCACTGCCAAAGCACCGCTGAATGTGGCCATCAACATGGAGGAGCTGATGTCGCCCAGTGAGGATGAGAACGAGGAGGAAATGGACGAATGGCGTCCTGAGAAGGGACGCAGGAACTCAAAGAAGCCAAAAGCCACCGGGGTGAGTCTGGTGTTATGATTGAAACAGTCTTAAAACTGGTTATTTGTGTATTGTCCTCAGTAAAGCAGCGATGGCTTCCAAATGGCTTTAAGTAAAGGTTGTAAATAAACTTTTGGTGTGTTACATTGTTATTAAATAAGAGGATTTATGTACGTATATATTTTCCACAGTTGCTTTGGACAAAGCTGAGTAGTCCATGTTTTCTAAGGGTCGGGATGGTTTGTGTGTTGCAGTGTGCATGTAAAGGTCGCTGCGGTAACAAACAGTGCAGATGTCGCAAAGGAAAGATGACATGTGGCGAGAACTGCCAGTGCGATCACGAGAAGTGCCGAAACATGGACAACGCGGCGCCTGCAGAGGTAAGAATGAATTTCAGTTGCATCCAAAGAAAAAAAAAAACCTCACTCTGTTTGTGTGATGCACTTATGGACTTTTGAGGGGAAAACAAACTCAACAGATCTAACCCTGCAGATGTTGTCAGACATCTCCTGCTGCTGTGAGCTCATTTAGCAATTAACAGTTTTCCACACTCTCTCTCTCTCTCTCTCTCTCTCCACATACTCACAGCTTGAGAATTCCACCAATATTTCATGCAACTTAATGTCACCTATAAGTTTTTCATGTTTGATCAAAAGTCTGATACAAGCTGTTCTGAAACGACAAAAAAATGAACTGTAATTACTTTATTTTTTTGGTATTTTATTACCAAATCTGCAGATATGCTTCTTCTGTTGAGTCAAATCTCTCACTGACAACAACTCTTTGATTTGCTTTGTTGAAGATATTAGGCTGGTTCATTTAAACAGAACAATAAGCATTGTTCTGTGTCGTGAACGTTTGTCTCGTTTCAGGATGTAAGTCAGACAGAAAGCGTCTCCAGAGATTCAGGGTCTCTTCAGGAGTCGGCATCCGTCAGCCCTGACAACACCACATTCTTCAAGCCGCCATCTTGCACGCCCACAAAGAAGGTAAAGAGGCTCCTTGTGAGGACTCGACAGTATAAAAAGAGTATTCATCGCCCATGTGGTGGCTTGGAGAACGACTGGCTGCAGGAGATACAGTGTTTCCTATACATCGACAAGACTATGGCGCCCTGTAGTAGTTTAAAATATGGGGCTGGTGATAATTGTCCTCCGCGTATTGTGGCATACTAATGCTAATGCACTGGAGCACATGACTAGCATTGCTCCTAGCGCAGTCTAGGAGCAATGCTTTACTCAAACAACAGAATAGTCAGACCAGCTGAACAGTAACTCATTGTTTTATTTATCATCTTGACACTTTATTCTTCCTGCTTATTTACACAATCGCTACACATCTACAACATTTCAAAACTGTTATGTTATTTTTAAATGTGTATTGTGACACGTACCATCTGGCCCACTCTGTAGACGTGATGCTGACGTACTGATGTGTGTCGTTTTAGGTGCTACAAGAAATTGGAGACATGGGACACGACGCTGCAGACCTGGTCGGTGACGAGGACGAGGACGACAACGAGGAAGACAGAACCACCGTCAGCTTCCTCAAGAAGAAGAAGCGAATCCTGACGAGTTTCCAGAACAGTTTTTTCTCGGGATGCACTCCAATTAGAGAGGAGTCTTAGTCAAGACGGAGAGCGGAGCAGCTTTTTACGTTAGGTGTCCATTTGTGTTTAGTTGTGTTTTGTCCACGTTTCGTCTTCTTTTATATGTGACTGCACTGTTGTGTAATGTTACTTGAACGTAGCTGTTGATTTTAAAACACTTTCTGTAGAAGTTCATGAAGGACTGTGAATAGCAACGAATGGTTTACTGAATTCACAATGACATGATCTTGAGACCTGTACCTAACTTTTACTTTAATGTAATTCATAATTTTTCCATAGAGTAAGACTAAAATTATTTTGCTAACATCTAAAATCAATAATTCACCAATTCACACTCACTATTTTTACAAGAGTATTGTTCCACATATAACACAACGTCCTGGGGGTTTTTCACTGTGTTTTTAGTATCAGAGCTGAATAAAGTCTTACATTTGAATCTTGTTTTAAAAAAAAAAAAAAAAAAAAACTTTTCTTTATTTTGTCTCACTCTCACTGTAGCACCTCAGTCGCGTATTAATGGAAAATAATTTATTTCAGTTGATAGTCTGTTAATTGTATGAATAGTGTTTTACGTTTCAGATTTATTGCTGGTTTTTAGCAACACTTAATCTTTAGTGGAAAGTGTTTACCAGCAGGGCTGTATCATTATTATTATTATGACTAATCTAAGTCTGTACATTTTGCCACAAACTGAGTCCCTCAAATTCCCATTGAAAGAGCAAAATAAACAGAAATTCAGCACATCTTTTTATGTCTCCGTGCTCTAATATGATGCAGCATTTATTGTCTTGCTTTTAAATAATGAACCATCTGATGCAAATGCAGCTCTTCATGTTAGGTTTCTTATCATTTCAAGAGGTTTTGTTCTCACTTGGTTTAAACAAAGTCTGAAGCTCAGTTTGCAGAGAGACCCTCTAGGTAGGATGACAAACACGACAGGAGTTTTACGTTTTGTTAATTATTTATATATAGATATTAGTGCTGTCATTGTACTAAAATTCAAACTCGAAACTGATACCAAGGATAACGTTTGATACACGGATGGTGAGGGGAGGTGGGGTCACAAAGTTACAAATAATAATTTTAAGACCAGTGTTGGGCAAGTTATTTCCAAAATGTAATACACTACAAATGACTAGTTAATGTTATTTCAAAGTAATTTGTTTTATTACAGTATTGGTCTCTAAATTGTAATGCGTTACATGACCCTGAATAAAATAACTTTGGAAGCAGGACTTGGCTTGTAAAATGTGAAGATATTTTACTGCAGCTCCTTCGGTATCCATTGGAGGATGACGTAGCTTTTAAAGCTACAGTAGGCAAGTTTACCAAATTCTGGGACTTAGCTGGAGAATAAAAATACAACATTCAGGTCCCTCTAAAACTGTCTTCTCGCTCTGATTGGTCAAACTCACCGGGAGCGGTGAGTGTTTGCAGATCTGATTACAGGCTGCAGGTGGAACCAGAGGAGCTGGATTTTTTTTTTTTTTTTTTTTATGCCAGCTTCATGTTCTACTAACACAATGACAGTTTCAGCAAATATGACTAAAAATGTTGTCTACTGAACCTGTTGCAGCCTGGCTGTGGCATCAAGCTCATAGACGGAGCTCAGTCTGTCAGAGATGCCAGACAGGAAGTTGTCAGAGGCGACATGAACGGGCGTCTATCAAGTGCCTCTGTACTACTGGACAGTTGTAATGTAATCCTCGCATCTTTGGAAGGATTCGGATCATCGTGTGAGTCACTTGAGCCAAAATTGTCTGATTGCAAAAGAAAGTGAAGAACCTTGATATAAAACATCATCAGCTGTTTTATATCCAGTCTGAGCCTATTTTGTAGACACACATCTCAATCTAACGCATCTAAATCACGTTCACTGTTTTTTTCAGTGGCTGAAAACCCATTTACTGATCAATGATTTGTTTACCGCTCAGTGAGTGTGATGTTACAGATTCACAACACAAACAGTGTTGATGATGACTTACCTGCAGGAGGCTGATACCGTTTCTGATGACCGCCAGTGATCCAGAAATGAAAGGTCTCGCTAGGTGTTGACATTTTCTGGCTTTCATGCCGTTCTTAAATTGGGAACAAAAGCTCTCCACCTGCTGCCATTTCAACTCGCTGCCAATTTCTCTCCCTAAACTCCCCAAACATTTTGACATGATCAACAGCAAAGGAAGCCGCTCTGCTCAAAGGACATTTTTTGGCGACGGTGGCTGCTTCCCATGCCAAACAAAAAGCAAAGACAAAGCAGTATTGTTGAGAACAGTTTGTTTATTGTTTTTTTTTTTTCCTTTTAGATTTAACAAAAACAAAAAAACAAGATCATTTGGACTTTAAAATAAACCGAAACAGAGAAAATATTTGACTAAAACAAGACACGCAGGCAAAGATGAATAAATGAGGACCATATTACAGACGCAAGCACAGGATGAGAGTGAATAAGCCTGCAGGAGACGAATCAGCACAAAAAACAGGCGCATTGAGTTAAAGAGGCCACAGATCTCATCAGGCCTGAAAGAAATAGGTTACGAAGTCTCCCACCATGAATACTGAAAATATTAATTTTGTCAAAACAACAGCGTCA
This sequence comes from Polydactylus sextarius, assembly GCA_016801845.1. NCBI lineage: Eukaryota > Metazoa > Chordata > Actinopteri > Polynemidae > Polydactylus > Polydactylus sextarius. Next base: position 17,853,129 of record CM028914.1, read on the forward strand.
CAGCTCCGACAGAGGGATGAAAAGTAAATTAAAGGTCGCTTGTTTTGATGAGAATCACTTGAGGAAACAGTTTTGTTTAGGGTTTTAGAAATAATGTGAGAAACAAAGAGAGGACGATGTTGAAATAAAATGCAGGAATTTGAATTACAGACTTGAAAGGACACAGTTATTATTTGTTGTGATGGATCTCTGCTCTTATTCACATTCACATGTTAAAGTGTGGCTGCCTGCTGCTGCAGTAGGAGGCTCACTGAGGCCTGCTGCAGTCGCTGCAGTACAGGGTGGACACCAACAGAGGGCGGTAAAGGTCAGGACACCTCATTAAAGTCTCATTGAACATCCATATAAACTTGAACTGAACCTCCGAATCACACACCATCCACTCTAGTTTGACAAATGTAAACTCTCATTGGTGTCTTGTTTGAGATTTTCTGTATTTTTTGACAGTTTTATTAATTCTGTAACAGATGTGTTTACCTCCTGTAATCAGACTAGTTGCTTCAGTATCATGATTGAACATACATATATATATATATATATATATATATATTTAAAAAGCCTGTAGATTCCCGTAACAGTGCCCAGACTGAGCGTGGCAGATGTTTGGAGTTGGTTCTGTGCCTCTGTTTACACTTTATGTTATGTAAATATTCATCGCTGGATGTTTACAGATTGTGTGCTGCTAATGTTTGTTTATTGGTTTATCAGGCTTAACTATATCTATACCAGAAAACCGCTGCTTCTAATCTATTGTTTTATTAAGAATATTATATAAATCATTGTTAAAACTGATGTAACATAAATTGCTGTGTCAGTATTGGCATCTGCATTATAACCATCGAAAAGGTCAACGGTCAAAATGAACAAAACAAACCAAAACAAAAAAGAAGTCACACAAGTCAAAATATATAACTGAGTGTCAAATCATTTTAAATTAGATTATGAAAGAAAATAGTTTATCGACATACCTCTATAAAACTAGCTAGCTACCACGCTGAACGTTAGCATTTTTTGCTATCAACCTTGCCAAAGCTGACTTGTCATAAAACTTTCAGACACTGCAGGAAATGTTAATGATCAATATAAACTGCGCTTGTTCCTCCTGGAGAACGACACCACCAGTCTGTGGTACTTTTTAAAACATTTTAGTTTCAAAACTTTTGCTTAGAAACACGTTTAGCCAGCTAGCGCTACACGCTACCGCCTGTGTCTTTGATTCAGTTAAGGACCACAGAGGCAATGAGCTAAATTAAAACTCAAATACAGTAAATACTAGAGTGAGATAAATTAAGTTTTGCATTTTGTGGACTGATTGAAGGATAAACTAAATGTGTACATTTCTGCTTTACTATTTAAACAGTATCATAAATTTGTAGCAATGTTATTCAGTCTTTTTTTTGCCAGGTTTTGTCAGTTCAAGCCTCCTTACAGCTCTCATTGAGCACCTCAGCTGTAAAAAGATAAACGTTGTTCTGCAGACTAAATACTGATGAACAGAAACTGTGTGAATCCAAAATGGGACCTTATGAACAACAGATATTTCATAGTCCGTGAAACTAAGGTTTTGTTCTACAACATTAAATCAGGTCTGGACATGAAAATATGAAGAAAGTGTGAATGAATTCCTCAGACATGTTCTCTTCTTGATTTCTCTTGACAAAAACTGGATGAACAAAATTTTTGTTCTTTATCTGAGAGAGATTAGTCATCAGGAGAAAGTTGTTGGAGGGTAGTATCGAGGTGGAAAAGTGGAAATCTTTTTATTATCATGTGTTGGACACAGCCATTTAAAAGCTTAAATATAAGTAGACATCATTAGAAGATACAAAACAAAATTAAGGTAGTGGAAAGTTAATAAATTGGACTTGAAAGAACATCGTCTGGCCTAATGAGTCAATCATTACTGAACCGAGATCATCGTGCGAGGCGACACATCAACCTGAGCTGAGACTCGAGGACTACATGTGACCTTGTGGATGAGATAAATTCATGCTCAGCAGATTGATGTGTCGTTATCTGATCTAAATTGTGGCTGAAATGATTATGACCTTAGGCACCGTCTTAAGAAACGAGGTATGACTTTATCTGCTCGGCAGATTAATACTGCGCATATATTCTGTCTCCCTCACTGTCGGAGACAGTGGACTCTGCACTCAGGCAATCCCTTGAAGGTCTGAGATAAGATAGCCAAGGTGCATGAATAAAAGAGGAGGGGCAACGTATAAAAATGCTATCACTTGGATGGAAAATGTCTCGATTTGCTACATTTTATTACACGGTGAAGACATTAAAACAGCAAGGAAACATCTACATGAGAAAAGCTCTGAGAAGTTCTCATAGGTTTTCTGTTTCATTATGAATCTGTGATATGACTCAAGAGACTTTTGCCCCGTTAGATCAGCAGATAGCTTTGTTTTTCCTTTCCTCTGACAAACCAAAGAATATAGATATGTATTTAATATTCAAGCGGAGATGAGTCAGCTGCAGAAATATGAGGTATATGTTATATAAGATGCATAATAACGATAATAATGAGGATGGTCAGAGGCGGGAGCGTTTTAAAAAACAATGGAAAACAGTAAACTTTAATGTTGAAGTGCAGCAGTTTACAACCAGAGTGTGATGTCACGTGTCATGTGCTTCTTTTATTGTCGGTGTAAAACAGTTTCTGTTTATCGTTCAGGGTCGTTTAGCACCTCATCAATTCTTCTGTGTACTTGCAATGATTACTATTTGTTACATTATTAATAGTTTCTATATGCATCAAAGTGCACGCTGTGCCCTCCTCCTCCTCCTCCTCCCCCACCGCCAATCTTTAACACGCCATTCAATCAGCCTTTTATTGTGCTGTCGTTGGCTCTCGCTCTGTGACTACAGTCCACGGTCTCTCACTTCCTCTTGAGGCGATTGCTTCACACCTCCCAGCCTCATATCTGCTTATTCCCATAATAGGTGTGTGCATGTATAGTTAATGCAAAGTAAAGATGAATGCCTCAGAAAGCGTAGCCTTGTCATGACTGCTCATGTTGAATTTGCAACTATAAACTAAAATAAAATTGAAAAAAAAAAAAAAAAGCAGAGGGAGTTTTTTTTTTTATGGTTGATCTCTATGGTGGTTCAAGGGAATTTATTTTACAATATACTGATGTATAAAAGTCTTGTGAAATATGAAATAAATGACACTGAGATCAAAGTCTTTCAAGTTGCAGGTAAAACTCAAAGTGGAACACATCCCTCAGTGGGTGCGTTGGTTTATTTTCTGCAGGCCTGAATACATATTTGGAGCTGGGGACAAAGGAGATGTGCTTGTCGGCAGCCCTACCCTCAGTGTTGGTCAGTGTGGAATCAGGATGTTGGACTGAGGGGCAGGGCGCTGGGCCTGTTAAATATTGACAGCGAGTATAATAATTAACCTTCCACCAACTCCAGGTCTCTTAAACCTGCTGCTCTGCCTCGCTGCCAGTGCTTTGCTGCCATTGCTGCCGTTTACATCCAAAGAAAGAAGAAAAAAACAAAAACCTGCTGCTCTTTCAGCTGCCGTTTGCCTTCGGCTGCCACCGTCCATGTCATGTCTGATCGGTGTGTTTCTACTCTTCTGTGCTGTGTTTTTTTCCCCTCTGTCTGCTGCCTGTGTGTCACGACAACCCGCTGCTCTTCAAACCTTTGGCCTCGTCCGGTGAAAAAACCCAGCGGGTCATGCTTCTAAAGGTGAGTCCAGTTCAAGTGTATCTTATATGAGTTTTACACAACGACACACACAATTTAGTTTTTGCAAAAGAATACCTAAAGAAATCCAGTAGCAAAGAGGAAAAAACATTATTTTTCACAGTCTTTTTTTTTTTTTTTTACTTTAATGATCTGATTTTTTTTTTCTTAATTAAAACTATTGAAGTTCTAGAACAGTGATCGAATCAGACAAACTGTAAATCTACTGATTTTTTAATTTAACGCTAATGTTTCTGTCTTCAAAGAAGCAGAAAGTACAGAGATGTGCTCTGATTGGTCTGTTCAACACAACCATACATGGTCTATCAGCTTCTAATCATTTAATTGCTTTATTGTTCTGTTTTTCCTGCAGTGTTTTAGTGCGAGGCAAAGTCTACAGTTAATTACTCTGTAAACTGAGCAAGACAAAAAAACAAAAAGAAAACTAAAACTTTTTTTAAATAAAACAATTAGGTTTAAACTGACAAACTATGAATTCAATCCTTTGGTAATTATGGCGACAAGTGTCAGTTTAAGCAGGAAATTTGCAGCCTGCAGGTACACAGGTCAGACACACCCATGTACTCACACATTGAAAAGCGCCCTCATGTTGACTGCTACCATAAAATCTGTGTTATCTATACAGGCCTTGGCCCTTTGGCCGCGCCGTTGGAAGAGTGTGAGCAATGATGCCGACTCGTCAGGGCAATAAAACTGGGAGGAGGAAATTGCCGGGTCAAAGTCGCCTATTAGTGGAGACTCCTCACGTACTAAAGCCACTGCCTTCAAGTCCAGATCCTGAGTTAACCTCTGGTCTCGATCCTCTCTGTCTCTCTCTCTCATCTCAGGTGTGTTTCGTCTTAGTCACGTCTTCGTCTTCGTGATCTCAGGCTTTGGGGAGAAGCTGCGGTTCGTCGTCGGCGATGGGACTTTCTGGTGTTCGCTGAATGTAACAGCAACTCCATGTGGAAGCTGTGTCTGTTCCAGTGGAGGTGCTGTTACCTGCAGAGAGCCACCGCACACGACGCAAAACTATTTTTTACAACATTTTTTACTTTTTTTACGACATTTTTAATACTAATGCTAATTAATGAAGTAACGACGGATGGAGCACAAGGTGATGACCTATGAATTGACAGCCAGTGATTGTAACCTCTGCCTGTCAGTTCTGTAGGCCACTGCTGCGTCTTCCAATCTCACACTTGTGAACATTTACACCAGAAATCTCTGGTTTCTTGGCGCGGGTGAGTCAAGTCAGCTGTTAATCTGCTTTTCTTTTTTTTTCCCATGAAGTATAATTGTTTTTCTATCTTTGCCAATAAACAATAAAATATCTTACACCATAAATAAACATGTTACTTTGTGTGTGCGTGTCATTTTATCAAACACAGTGATATTTATAAAACATGATTACTCTACACTAATAGTCAGAGGAAGTGAAAAGATGATGTGACCTCAGGACAAACATTAACTGTGACCTCATGTTGTAATGAAACGCCAGTGAATCTGAAACGTCTGTGTGTTTACATGAAACTGAATGAGGTGAATAATTAGAGAAATATAATAACAACTTATATTTATATATCTAAAGAAAACACATACGGTACGGACTATGTAGGACAGATAAGAGACATCAAGCTTTCACTTTTGACTTTAGTGCTGTGTTAAATAATTCGGTCAAATGTTCTTTGGACTATTGATATAACTGAGGATAATAAGTTAGAGAGTTAATATTGTTGCTGCTGTACAGTTCACATGTCAACACTGTGCTGCAGCCAGTGTTGTCTCAGCGTGAACATCATCACTGGACAAGTGGTTGTTGTAGTTATATCTGATAAATGTTTCGTAAATCTGTAATGAACAGCAGATGTTGATTTAGACTCAATGACTAATTCAAGCATCATCGCTGTGTCAGGTGAAGTGAACTGAGCAGCCCTCCACTCTGAATGTGTCCCTCTGTGTTTATTATGGGATGGAGGTGGTGATGACACCCAGTCTGACCATATCCTACATAATGTCATGTAGGATAGATGAACATATTAATGCAACGTTACTGCAAAAACTAAACAAATGAATCTACTTTGGCTACAAATAACCTGTAGAAATGTAAAATATAGATAAATATGGGAAGTTGGGCTGGATCGGTACTTTTTATTACATTAAGTGTCAGATACAATATGTGTCTGCTGTTTTTATATAATATTTAATATTTTGATATGAAATGTTTACTCTAAAATGTACAGGACAGAACAGGGTTATGACAGTGACCTGGAATAACGATGGTGAAAATGTTGCCTCTGCTGCGACCTGGTGGTTAATGTCTGAGAAGGAGCAGATGTCGAGGGTTTATCTATTGATTAGTCAACCAATCAGTCAATGAACCACCTCGTGTATGTAACTGATGAACTGGTTTCTTTCCTTCTAGTCAGTGGACGATGTGATAAGTTTGATCATTTATAAATTAAAAAAGACAGAAACAACAAAACGAAGTTTTTTTTTTTAACGTTTTCGAGTCAATCTCTAATTGTTTATATTTACAAAATATAAACAAAAAGGCTTGACAGTTGTAGAAAAACTGCTCTGATAAATACAGTTTTATTAATTTGTGCCACCTTCAAAATAAGAGTTTCCTATTTACTTCAGAAAAGTGAAAACCTCCTTTAATTATATAATTATCATTTAGTTAAATATTCCAAGAATATACCATAGATAATGTAAATAAAACTATACTCACAAAAACACAGTAACGCAGCGTAGTAACTATTGGCTATGTTGACTTTTTTTTTTTTTTTTATCTTGTTTGAAAAAAAAAAAAAAGTCGGGTTATTTCCTCGTTTCTGTCTCTGGATCCACTCTAGTAAAGACATCAGTTTAATATACGAGACATTACAGACATTAAGCGAAGGCGGAAATGGAGGGTAGTGATTTATGTCGTGCTTATGTACTCTTTGGGAAAAACGCTAGTGCTCTTTAATTTAATAAATACTTTAAGTAAATTATAGTTTAACACAACTGTTACACATACATTTGTCGAGTGTAGTAATTTCTAATATATTTATCGTTGGAATGATGAATAATTAATGTACCTTTATATTCGGACACATACACAGAGGAGGAGAGAGAAACACTGCTATCTCGCGGTGAAGAACAGGTGTGCACTTCCCGTGACGCATAGAAACGCGGTAAAAAGCGTATTCCGCTCTGAGACAGAGGACGGCAGCATGGCATCGGAGAGCACCGTGGTGAACACTAACGGTCAACAGACCGTGAACGGGGAACCGGCCGTTAAGCGGTCTCGGGGTAATGGCCACGCGGAGCCACCGCGGGGTAATGGCCACGCGGATTCGGCGCTCCGTATGCAGAAGGAGCCTCACAACAAAGTGACCGTTGTGTTGGGGGCGCAGTGGGGCGACGAGGGCAAAGGAAAAGTTGTTGACTTGCTCGCAATGGATGCGGATATCGTGTGCAGGTGTCAGGTACATAACTATGCCGTCGAATTAACATCACATTTCACATTATCCACACAACACAGCGTCGCTGTTATTAGCCGACCCGCTAACTGTAGTTCGGTGAAAGTCATGCTGTTAAATTCTATTAGTTCTGACGTCAAAGCTCTGACCTCCCGGATGAGGAAGTGCTGATGCTAACAGACCGTTAACGTAGCTGTTACAGCTTCCTAACCACAACATGTACACTGGATCAGATAGTGACTTCTGTAAATACTGATAACTGTTCTGTGTCAATGTGTTATGTTATGTTATGTTATGTTATGTTATGTTATGTTATGTTATGTTATGTTATGTTATGTTATGTAAGTGACCTACCACCCGTTGTTACCCAGCTGTTTGTCCTCCTCAGTCAACAAAGTGACATTTAATCTAAATGTGTTTGTCTCTGTTTTCACATTGAAACACACTCTGAGGTGCTGGAGTCTGACTTTGTTCACTGTTTGCAGGGAGGAAACAATGCAGGTCACACTGTGGTGGTGGACTCGGTGGAGTACGACTTCCACCTGCTGCCCAGCGGCGTGCTCAACAAGAAGGCTATCTCCTTCATTGGTAGGAGACGATGCCTGTGTTTTGTTTTCTCAAAGACCTGCAGTTGGCGGGAAGATGGAGACTACAATAAAACAATAAAATGTCTGCATGTGAATGTTATCTGGGCAGACATCAAAGTCAGAGCAGCCTGTTCAGTTATTCGGTCCTTGTGTGTGATCATGGAGGAAGTGTTAGAAATTGTTAGATACATCAGTAAATGCTAGAAACCAAGACTCAACATTTATTGCAGAGAAGTTGTACAGGGACTGCACATTGTTGCACAAAGATTAAACTAAGGCAAATGTCAAATAAAGACAAAACGAACTCCCTAGTGTTGCTACACTGCTCTGGTGTCAAGGGTTTCTTAATTTAGGATTTCTTCTTTCTTGTTAGCTGGGTTTTTTTCCACTGCAATGAGTCATAAGGAATATTTCTGTGTTGATGCATGAAGCAGTTTCCTGGTATAATTGAGTCTCATTTTGCAGGCAATGGAGTGGTGGTCCACCTCCCTGGTCTGTTTGAGGAGGCCGAGAAGAACCTGAAAAAAGGCAAAGGTAAAGGTTTTTCAAAATAAGAGAAATGCAGAAGCAGCGTGTCCTCTGGTCGTGTCAGCATTAGGTCAGTTGGCCTATTTCACAAGTGTAAATTATAAATGAAGACGGCAGCACATCTGTACAGTGGTCGGGGCAGAGATATAAAACAAAAAATCTGTACAAATAAAATTTGCAATATATTATCTTCCTGTTTGAAACATCACGTCATAAGTAATAATATAACCCATATATACAAGGTAGAATAGATGTGTATTATTGTGTTGTATTGTGAACATGTGATGAGGGATTTATTGTGTTTTGTGCAGGATTACAAGGATGGGAGGAGAGATTAAAGATTTCTGATCGTGCCCACATTGGTGAGTTGAGCTTTTTTTTTTTTTGACTATTAAGTCATTTATTTATTTATGTCTTATAAATAGCATCTTATTGATGGCCTCCTCTATTTGTTGTAGTGTTCAACTTCCATCAGGCTGTCGATGGGATCCAGGAACAGCAGCGGCAGCAACAAGAAGGGAAAAAGTAAATCTTCTCAAATGAGCTCAGACAGTGTCTAAATGTGGATGATATGTATATTTATGATGTGAACTAATTCTCAAGCGAGTATTAGTAACTTCCTGTTGTGTACATAGTTGATGAATTTGTTTTTGTTTGTTCTCCAGTCTGGGAACAACTAAGAAGGGCATTGGTCCTGCCTACTCCTCCAAAGCTGCTCGCAACGGTCTGAGAGTCTGTGACCTTGTCTCAGATTTCAAGGCTTTTGAGGACAAGTGAGTGTTTTTCTTTTTTCTCCTTCTAATTTTTCATTTCCCCCTCACATATTACCTGAATAAGTTGTAAGATGTGATTAAGTGCCACCACAACTGATGTAACTGCTTTATTGCACTATGCCAAGTTTAAGATTTAAAACTTTGTTGTGCTGTGATTTATTTATTTTCTTGGCGTGCATAGCATTTAATTTCTTGTCCATTCATTTTTAAGCATTTGTCTCCATGCCAACATGTAATAACACCTTTTAAAATGCCAGTTTGTGGACTGAGTCACAGTTATTAGATGTAGTTTTAGCGGATCAGTGCATTGCTTTGATTGTTGAAGATGCAATACATTCTCCTGCCAGCAGGTGGCAACATCTGCCCACAGTAGACATGTGAAAACTGCTGCCACTCTGCTGTCAGGGAATTATAATAACAGCTTGTCTGTCCTGTTGAACATGTTTTAGACAGACTGATGTAGGTGTGTTTGCATACAGGAGAGGCTGAGCCTGTGTAAACACACTGTTAATCTCTGTTAATCTTTGTCCTCCCTGCAGGTTCCGTGTGTTGGCTGGACATTTTCAGACCATGTATCCCAACCTTAACGTTGACATGGACGGTGAACTGATGCAGCTGAAGGTGAGGACAGGTTATCGCGTAGAACCAGGGCCAATAGATTCACCCATCACACGTGTGGTTCACAGATCGCATCATCGGGCATTTTCTTAAAACACATTTTGTCAAGTCACAACCAGAAAAGGACTGATGTGAGCGTTAAAACTAACAAGGGCTGAATAACTGAGTGACGGGTTAATTGCTACTGTCTGTTATTAAATTAAGAAATGTTTGATAATTACTGAACATATGATATTAGCGCCATACAGAAGAAGAAAAAATGAGAATTGAGAATAAAGTTCATCTATCATTATTTTCAATTGTTATCATGACATTTCAACGCTATAACCTTTTTCTTTCTAATGGGTGAAAACTACAGTGTATAAACAATGTTCTTGTTCTCAATATTTTAGTTTTTTTTTTTTTTTTTTTTTTTCAAACACATAAAATACAGCAGATTTCAAACGGCACTCGGTCCATGTTTGGTTCCACTCTGTGAATTAATCAGTGCGACTGTTTACACAGGAATATGCAGAGAAGCTGCGCCCTCTGGTGACTGATGGTGTGTACTTCATGCACAAAGCTCTGACTGGACCTAGTAAGAAGATCCTGGTCGAAGGAGCCAACGCTGCTCTGCTGGATATCGACTTTGGTGAGCAACAAGAGGTTTGTTAATAAACTATTGATGGATGTTTCGATCTTCTCAAGTTAACAAGTTTGCCTCTGTCCAGGGACCTATCCGTTCGTGACATCTTCCAACTGCACCGTGGGTGGAGTGTGCACCGGTCTCGGCGTGCCTCCGTCACACGTCGGCCGAGTCTACGGTGTCGTCAAAGCTTACACCACCCGTGTGGGTGTTGGCGCTTTCCCAACAGAGCAGGATAATGTGAGTTCAAACATCATTTGAAAAACGTGTTAGACAGAAATTAGAGACAAATATTGGCAAGATGAAAAGTCGTTAAATCCATCACAGCAGTGCTGCATGGAAATGAGTAAATCCCTCTTACATGTGATATGTCACTAAACGAGTGTATCCATAATTGTTTTTGTGGTTTAAGTATATTTGCAGTAAATGGTGAATAAATGGTTCAATTAGCATAAGTCTCAGTAATGCAGGTTCTTTTACAAACCAAACAGGCCTCAGTGGATCATCAGCGATTGACTCACTGTGGTCAGCTACAGATTTGAGGTTAAAGAGGCAGAGTTGTGTGGTCAGACGTGAGTCGGTTCAGATTGCTGGGAAAACCTTTGTGTGAAAGATGCAGGAAAAAATGTCTGCCAGTGACATGCACTTCTACAAGATGCTTAACCCCTAATCACTCAGGTGGAGCCGCTCTGTGGTTTGACTGTAGACGAGTACACTGGATACACTGAGCAGCTCCCACGTGACTGTGTGAAACTGAAGTAGGAAGGTCCACGAAAATGTGGCCAAACTAGGCTGAATCAACATGATATCCATTAAAAACTTGAAACTAAATGTAGGTTAATTTTTCAAACCAGTGGTTTATAACTCATTCTCTGGAACCCTGTAGATCAGGGAAGCCTTCAGGGGAATTTCTTTAAATTTGGCACAAACATTAATTTGTTTTCAATGGTCAACTGATTAGATTTTAGAGGTCAAAGAGGAACATTGCTGTGACCTCACATCCGTCACATTATTGTGAACGTTATACATCAGAAATGCCTGGAGGGACTTTTCATTACAACTGGCTCAAACCTTGACTTGGACTCGGGGCTGAACTGATTAGAGTCAAAGATCAAAGGGCGAGGTCACTGTGACTTCACGTCTGTGGAAACCCTGAAGGCATTTTCATCACATCTGGTCAAACAATAGTGTCACCAAATGTGTATTTGGTCATAACTCAAAAATTCATATGCTAGGACCAGACTATTACAGAGGTTATTATGTCACTTTTCACATAGAGCAGGTGTAGATGATTTGATGCACAGAGACACAACAATAACCAGTTCAGGGTGAGCTGGCATCTTCCATCATTTGTATATTCAGAGATTGTAAAGACAGACATGAATGTAAACCGCAACTAATTCCAGTCTTCTCCTCATGTTTTGCTGTGACCTTACAGTGTGTGCTTCTTTGTATTTTAGGAGATTGGAGATCTGTTACAGTCCAGAGGGAGAGAGTTCGGGGTGACTACGGGCAGGAGGAGGCGCTGTGGTTGGCTGGACCTGATTTTGGTCAAATATGCCCACATGGTTAATGGCTTCTCTGCGTAAGGAACCATCACATCAGCTTTTGCTCTTACAGAGTAGAAATATACATCATCACACCTGCTGCCGTTCAGTGTCATTAGAGTTGATCAAGACTTTTGTCTTTATAGAATTGCTCTGACGAAGCTGGACATTTTGGACACGCTGCCTGAGATCAAAGTCGGTGTGGCCTATCAGGTTGATGGAAAACCTCTACCAAGCTTCCCTGGTACGTCACTTTCACCTTGATGTTTCATAGATCTGCTCTTTCTCTGCTCATTGTGAAACATATCAGATTAACAGTCAAAGATTCACATGGTAAGACTGGCCAGTACATGACTGACGCTTTAATGGATCATAAAAATTAAATTTAGTTTTAATACAAAAAAAATAAAAGGAGACTTGTTCAGCTAGGGTCACTGACTAGTTTCATAAGATGTCAGATATTTATTTCACACCTGGATATTATGCTGAAGCCAAAACCTTTTACACTGCCCCAAAAAAACATACAATATAAAATTTTGATTCAAGTAAATACTCACATTTGAGAAGGCAAGGTAAAGTTGTTTATATAGCACATTTAGAGTTGGAGCAAATGTAATGAGTTCATCTTGTGGAATAAAGTATGAGAAATAGTTAGGTCCTAAATCATTCAGTGGTTTATTCGTAGACGAGTAATAACACTGTATATGTTCGTCTTTCTCGGACCTTAGGGAAAACTACCATCACAGTAATCCAACCAACCAGAAATAAAAGTCCAGTTCAGTGTTTTTACATCTTTAGACATGAATCCTCATTGACGACTCGATGAAGCCTCAGTTTTCTTTCTTTTGTTTTTGTTTGGTTTGTTTTTGTCAAATTGACGGGAATTTCAGCCTCATACACTCACTGATTTTGGTCGATGTACAAACACACTGAGTCAGTAGAAGCTGCTTGTTGACGGAGCTATTTATATTTAATATCTGTAATGTTGTGTTAAGTAATGTTGTTCAAATGCATAATTCAGCCTTGTGGTAACATATAGAGGTTAAATAGGACAGGCCTGATAATTGAACCCTAAGGTACTCTGTCTCAGTTTTATTAGCTCACTCACATATGCATTTTCCTATACAAACTAAGAATTTCTGTCTTCTGTGAGCAAGTGTGTCATAATTAAATATCACTTCAGGCGGTGTCTGGTGTGAATCTTCCTCAGAGTTCCTGCTGTGTTGTGTTGCATCTTAATTTGTTTTAGCCTTGGCAGAGAATGAATGAGTGACACGGGAAGAAAAATAGGTTATGGATAAACTGACTTGTTAAGTCAAAGGCCATCTGCCTTAAAAAGACGTCTGTGGCCCCAGAAAAAGCTGATATTGTCAATAAAGTGCTCTGAATGGATGGCACGTGTGTTCAGTGCCAACAATCTGTTAAAATTTCAGCTCGTCCTCTGATCGGTGGTAGGCAGCCTCTGATAAATACCTCAGCATTTAGAGCCCTCGTTTCTTGGCAGGGTTGATGGTGCTAATTAGCTGCATGTTAGCATGCTGCTGCCCGCTGTTTTGATTCTAAGATAAGGTTGTGTTGATCCCACACAGATAAACCTTCATGTAGTGAAGAACAGGAACCACAACAAAGGTTCTGGATGCATCCCTCTCAATGTGCAGCATTCATCTCCAACACATGATACTCACTCTGCAACACTTCTCCCTCTTCAAGTGCAGACATATTATGGCACAAAAAGAAAAATTGACTTGGTAGCTCAGTCCCTGTTTAAGTACACACACACAAGACAACAGTTCAACAGGTGAGTCTCTCTGGAGGCAGGTTTGAGGCGGGAGCAGGTGGAGCAGCCTGTACACAGAGTCCCTCAGTTTGCTCAGACAGTCCATCAGGTGACACTTCGACATGCTGGTACATCTGGTGATACTGGCACCACAACATAGTCTGCAGAGCTGCTCACACTGTCGTTGTGTGAAACACTCTGAGACCCTCCTGTATCATGGCAGACACGCAGGTGATCCTGATGCCTGCGAACCTGCCTACCATCAGACAAATCCACCATAAAAGATACTGGACCTGTCTGGTGGTGAATAACTCCCGACAGTCAGGGTGGACCAGTGGTTTTAGTTGACATACACACAGTCCCCTGGCAGAAACAGCCTCTCTGTAGCATGTCGGTCCTGTCTCACTTTTTGCTCGACCTGCAACCTGACGATTCTTGCTCCCAACATCTGGGTGGAGGAGATCCAGGTGAGACTTTGGCCTCCTGCCAAGTAACATCTCTGCTCAGGATAATCCTGTAGTTGTGTAAGAGGTGACCCAGTATTGGAATAGGAAACGAGAAAGTTTTTTTTGGGCATCTTTTGATTACTTCGACACTGTGAACATGCCTTCACCTTTACTTCTAATGCGCAGTCCATCCCAGGGCACCACACAAATTTCACTTGATCTTGTTCTTGATTTCACCCCAGATTTCCCCCCAGTTTAGGTGAATTTTCTGTAGCAGGTTATGACCCAGCAGACTGGGTCCCTCCCCCTGGACCACAAGCAGCATGACTGTAGCCTCCTGTCCTTAAAAATTCACATTATCCAGATGTGCTGTAGATGTGTAGATAATTCACATCTACAGCACCAGCCAGTTGAATGCACTCACCCGTATACGTTCTCAGCCTGATATTAGTCTCTTTGAGTGCAGGTTCCTCTCCTGAGCTCCAGAACTTGTGGTAGAGGCCTCAACTTCTCACTGAAGCTGAGGCCTTTGTGCTGCACAGACGGGCTCAGCCCGGGTCTGGCTGATGACGTAGAGGTTGAACATGTTGAATAACACTGCTCCTCCTCAGACTCCTTATTCTGCAGGTGATGTGTGCTCATCTTGGGCTGTAATTTTCCCCCACTCCTTTCTTTGTTTATTTTTAGCCCCCCTGCAATTTTTAGCAATTTGGCCTTTTTTTCTGACAGTTATGGCAAACAGCGACCTTAAAACCACAGTCATTTGCAAAGTGTGTCATTTGCAGCGATAACACTCCACTGACTTTAATGGCTGACTTTAATGGCTGACTTTAATGGTGATGAACAGCGCTTGACTGCACAACTCTGTTAACTTTTTGAACATCTTTAGTGTTGCTTGCTGCAGTTTCTAATGCTTGGGTGATCTCTTTTTTTTAAAAGTTAGCTCGGCTTCTCCCAACAACGGGTGCTGTACGTCATCGTCCCCCCACAGACTAACCTGTCGCACATCATGTCCTCCAGTACCACTCCAGTGCTCAGATAACTGACTCAGTTCAGCCACAAAGCAGCCAACGTGACTCCAGGCTTGTGTGAATGAGTGTGTAATTAGGGTGTGGTGATTCTGCACCAACGTTACCAGTTCTTTGAAGCCACTGTCTGAGAGCAGTTTGCAAGGGGTGCTGTGCAGTTTGCGTAGCAACCTGCATATGCTGCAGAGAATCGACCGTTGCTTTCTCTCATCTGTGATGTTGCTCATGAAAAGTGCTCAAGCCTCCTGACATACTCCACCCAGTCGCTGTCCTTCTCAACGAACTCGCTGAGCGAACCGACGGTAGCCATGACAACTCATGAACAGCGCGGCAACTTCTTCTTTGCCTTAACGTGGTAACTTCGCTGCCACAATTCTCGGGTTTAATCCTCGTCACCAGTGTAGTAATACGAGTGGTGTCTGATGCACAATAAAACACGTATTCTTGAAAATAGTCAACGCTCCTTTACTGAACTTCTCAGCTTAACCTGGTGTCATCACAGCACACGTAAAAACAAAAGGTGTACCCTTATTTTTACCAGGCCTAGGAACAGCGAAGAGATAGTTACAGTACAAATTAATTCATTCCCTTTTAGACAATGACCAGATATTGTTACCAACAGATGAAATCCATGCATTTGCATGGAATTACTTTGTACCATCCCTCCTCCTATTCTGTCTATTGGTTTGTCTTTAATAAATGATCTGTACACTTACAAAGTTCTCAACGCCTCGTTTTACATGTCAGGAAGGAAGCAAGGTAGTGTGTAGCTACTTTGAGCCGTTTTAATGGTTTAAAATAGCGAGTCTTTTGGACAAAAGCGCTAAAAAATGAAAATATTCCTAATGCAATGATAATAATGAGGAGTTTTGCTCCTCAGCAAACATAACAGCTCGTTATCAGGTTTTATATATTTAAAAATCCTTCCACAGCGAGGTTCTCCTTTAAGGATTTTGTACCAGTAAATGAACATACTTTAATGCTCTGAAATGTCTCATTTTACATGTGTCAGCTTTTCACTAGCAAATGCATGAAAATCTATTTTGCAGCAGAGCAAACAAAAGCTGATGAACCAGACGCTGATTGAATAACTTTTCTCACTGCTTCATATGAATCTGCAGCACGTCTACTCTGACTTCCTGTATAACATCTATCATTTTTTGTGGTTGCTGCTCTGGATGTTTGATGAAGTGGCTGTTTTCCTGATCCAGATATAATTTTCTGAGTGCTTTCTCTGCTTTCCTTAGTTGGAGCCTCCTGCCGGATCACATAATAAAACATGTCGTTCTTTCATACAGACAATAAATATGAGAAAGTTTGTTGTTGTTGTTGTTGAGCTTGTTGTTTTGATCACAGGTGTCTGATGAATCATTAAGTGTCATTTTTCACTGAGTGTTATTGATCTTCTTGTGTTGAAGCAAACATGGACGTTTTGACGCGGGTGACCGTGGAATACAAGACGTTGCCCGGCTGGTGCTGCAGCACCGAGGCGGCCCGGAGCTTCGAGGATCTGCCACAACAGGCACAAAGTTACATCGAGTTCATTGAGGACTTCCTGCAAGTGCCAGGTTTGTAAAGAGACTCTACATTTAACGGAGAAACTGCAGCCAAACTGTTCTTGACTTTGCCAAACCTGCCAGTCACAAACTTTTTCTTTTCTTTTTTTTTTTTTTTTTTCATTTCAGTGAAGTGGGTCGGAGTTGGCAAGTCCAGAGAGAGCATGATCAAACGGCTCTGATCCTTCTGCAGTCTCCACACGTGTAGTCCTCCTCAACAGCAGCTCTGACGAAAACTTCAGGTTTTGATTGGATCACCAGAGGAGACTATGCTAAAGGAAAGACATCACCAGCAAGGCTATTTGGGAGACTTTTAGTTTGCTGCTTTTGCATCATACTTCAAATAATTCTTCATTGATCTAATTTATGCATTCCACATGGGATTTTCCATATTTATTAGGGAGTTAATTTTTAAAACCTGGTGTAATGGAATGGTCATTCCTTATTCCATTCCAGTACAACGCGCAGTTTATTGTTTTAGGATCTGGGGGCTAGTTCCCCTCTACTGACACCGGTTGACATTATCAGTTTGTTTGATTTTTCTTTCTTTTTTCCTTTTTTTTTTTTTTTTTACATTTAAGAAAAACGGTGAAAGAACAGATGTAGAAGCCTTCGCATCAAAGATCATCATGGTGAAGCAAGAGATTATTTTTAGATTTTGTACGGAGATAGAAAAACGATTGAAAGCCATCATGCAATCTATAAGATTGTGAACTTTTCTATTGAACAGTTTTAAACCACAAAACACATAAATGCATCTTGGTCGTTGAGTTTGTACCAGTATTTTCACAAGTGTTGGAGTGTGGACTGAGCTTTTTAACACATCCACAAGAAAAAAGAAAAAAAGAAATACAATAAAAAAAAAAAAAAAAAAAAAAAATCGACATCAAAGAGTTTGAGTCACGTAGAAAATTTCTTCACAAAAACAGTAGAAATAACAAAAACAAAAGTAGAAATTCCACATCCACACAGAGATATTGGTATTTGTGTAAAGAAAACAGTGAGCAGTAACACACCAGAGCACATCTCAGTGTTTTCATCTTGTCGATAATGTAAAAGACTTATTCAGCTTGCTATCATCAATAAAAGGAAACTGTAACATGTAGCAGTTTGTGAAGTTTTTCATTTTATCCAGTGATTTTTTTTTTTTTGGGGCAGTTGAAGAAAGTAAACCTGTTTGGAAAAGAACTTCCTGTCATTGTTCTGCCTCTGATGTACAGCTAGTGTTTTTTCTCTCCGTGTTAATATTCTTCAGTAACTTCTTGTACAACATGCAGTTGGACAGTTTTGGTTGATTCTTCATCAGCTTTGTACCAAAATGCACCAGGCAGCTGTTTTTAAAAACAAAGCTCTACGGAGAAGAGAGTCCACAATCGGAACCACAGCAGAGTGATTATTGGAGTCAGGCATTAGGTTGCTAGAAACCTGACTCCAAATGATGTTAGCGTCTCTCCATGTGTAAATGAGTACCTATTACACATTAACACATTCATCCTACCAACTTTATGAGCATCTAATGTGTCAGTGCTGTGTTAACAGCTTGTTCTTCCAACTAGTCATTGCAGGTTTAAAGGGACACTTTGAAGCTGCATCGACGCTGCCTGGGAAGTATTTAAATCTGTACAAATCTGGAGGTTGCTTCAATCATTTTTAATCAAGCGCCCGTAAGTAGGCAGAGCCATCGCCTAAAAGCCAAAAGAGAAAATAGCTTTCAGGGAATTTAATTATTTTCTTCTTTGTGGATTTGTGTTTGGGCTGTTTACTGAGCAGAACATTTTGTAGTTGAGTAATAAAGTTGTCAAAGTTGTTGCTTTTTGTCAAAGTACATAACAAACAGTTTCTTTGGCATTTCTGCACCGTCGTTACTCATCGGTTGACGTGTGCACCAGCGTCTGCATTAAGCAAATGTCAGCCGGGGAGATTTATCAAGGTTGCTCTAGCACTGTTCAAAAATTTCAGCACATTTTGAAGAAGTACCACAGAGTTTCTTGTTAATTTTCATGGTGATTTTGTCATGAATAACCTGCCATTACTCCACCAACCTAAACTCTCTCTTACACACAGGCCTTCTCCAGTCTGACTGAAGTATTTGCGTAGACGTGTATCCATCCGTCCATGGAAACATCAGTTGTTGGTTTTGAAAAGACGGTGAGCAGCAGAGCATCTTCTCAGCAGCACCTTCAGACACCTCTCAGCCCGGTCGCCTTGTAATATTCTCCTCTCAGTCTTTCTTACTTTAAAGCCTTCTTAGTTATGTTGACTTCCTCTCACAGTTTAAAAGCTTTTCAGGACGTGCAGGGATGAGATTAAAGTGTAATAAATGGATTCCGTGGCAAATCGATCGGAGGTGTAACAGTGTACTGGAGCTTCTCAGATATTCCACAGACCTCCTGGATGATTAAGACCTCTGCTCAGGCTGATGTTGATGTTGGGCAGACTCATGCTGGGAAATTACGTGATATCAAAGTCTGTGGACTGTCATGTAAAAATGTATCAAATGGGTAAAAACTTGCAGAATAAGTTTCCATACAATGGTAATAAACCTTGGAAGATTTCATGTCCACCTGAGGTAAACAGAAACATCTCAACTGATATTTGACTTATCACCATGAAATATTGTATTCATGGTCACCAGAGGATGAACTACTCACTTCGATCAACAGATCTGCCTTATGGCTTCGCCAGCAGATGTTGTCTTATCTTTTGAGTAAAAGTTTCTAAACAACTATTTGAAGTATCATCATGAAATATTGTAAGGATATTCATGTTCCCCAGAGGATAACTTCACCTGACATGAGTGTAGCAAGTGATGGTGAAAAGCAAACATTTTATTATTTAGGCTTAAGATTTTAGATTATTAAGCATAATATTCTTACCGCCAATCACTGTGTTATTGAAGATATAAACATGAAGGTCCACCTTTTTAATTGTGAACATATATATGGCTCCTTGTATCTCTATCTTGTTTTGTTTCAGTCATAACAAAACATGATTTTGTTTTTTTTCTTTTTTGTGATATATGTTTTCTACCATTGTTCATTGAAAGTGCATCTTCCCCTAAAACATCAAAGTTGCAGACGTTTGCAAATGAGTCAATTTCCAGTCCCAGAAGTCCCTGCATCATCAAAAATGGCAGAAAGTGAGCTTAGAGTAGATGCAAGACAGCTTAATTGAAAATAAAGTGCTCGTAATAGCGCAGTGGCCCGTCCTCCTCCTACCTCACGTTTCTCTCCGTCCCCTCCCTCTCTATTATTTACTACCACCTTCCTTTAGATCTAATTGTGAGCGCATTTATGATCAGGTCAATCAACCTGAGCGTTTTATTCCAGCGTAGAGTCTCCTCAGACGATCATCACTGATTAAATCTACTTCACTTCAGCTTCCAAAATCTCCCTCTGGCTGCTGGATGGACCTTAATTGAATGATCTTCGTTTTCGTTATCAAACCTATAAAATAAAATTAAAAGGACTTGAAAAAGCAACCACTCATCTGATCGACAAGAAGTAAGCATTTCTGACTTCTTTGCATGATTGACTGATTTCTATAAATGTGGTCCTGATATTTGTAGAGATGTTTGGTTTTTTTTTTTGAAAGCAGCATGACTTTTTAGGAAGCTGGAAACTTTTTTGGTGTTTCCTCCATATTTAAGCTATTTATGATAATGAAAAAGGACTATAACTGACTATAATTTATGCAGTAGGAAGAAAGAAAGAGGAAGAAATGTTTTGTATGAGCACTGCAAAAAAACTGCCCAATGTTTTGCTTTTCCTGCATTATTTCCTCCCCTCTGTATTCCACAGAGCTTTCACTTGTACATTGATTACTGCATTTATTTATCCTCATTGCTCTTATCCGTTTTGCTGAACCTCCCTCATACCGCATTGTGCCTTGATTCATTGTAGCCGAAGAAATAAGACACCTGTTTCACTGCAGCTGGACTCTGTTCAGTTTTTTTTTTTTTTTTTTGCAAGAACAGAGAAGCAGGAGCTCTCACACAGATTGAATTGAAGGAGCTAAATGTGTTAACGGTTTATTTGGCGAGTGCTTAAAAAATAAATGCAGTTCTGCTGCTCAGCAAGTATGGATCAAGCACTTGCAGGAGAAGGTGGAGATAGTTGTCAAGTTCTATCTTGTTACAAATGCATCTCGACACATTACAACATCATGTAATAGTCTAATGCGTTGATGTAACACTCATATATTACTGTGTCTGTCTGCCATATGTTATTTAAGCTCATAATTCAGCTGCAGTGATGTAATGCGCCAAATTTCTATTCAGTGATCATTCCGCCTAACGCTCTTAACACGCAACATTAACATTAACATTAACATTAATAAAACGCACAATATTAACAATAACATACAGTATCAGCATGCACATGAAAAATTCACTTCCTGTACCCAGTCGTATAATTTGACTATCTGTTGTCATAAACACATACATGATGATGTCTTTTCTGTAAAGGCTAAAATAATAAATATTCAAAACAAATGAATCTGCAGATTTACAGCTCAAATTTTTTTTCAAAAAAGTCTATTGTGACTCAAAACACCAACAAGACCAAGACAAGATGAAAATACAAGAAATAAAAAACAAAAACAAAACAAACAAAAAAAAAACAGCTACATATGCAACATTTCATTTCCTGATCGCTGTTTATGGTTTTCTCATTCAGGTACAGACACCTTCCACCCTAATCCTTCCAGGGATCGTCTAAAAACTTGGCATTTGCAACAAAGCAGTCAATGTGTATGAACTTGTGCACCACAAAATACTCAAACAAAATAAAAATGTTGTTGTAACCAGAGATTATGCTGTCGCATTAAGTGGCATTGTAGCATTTTGTGTCCAAATAACGCAGCTAACACCTTGTTTTTCTCAGAGCAATTTGTTTTGTTTCCCAAACATAGACAATGTTCATGAGGAAATTTGTTGGACAAGGTGGTAAACAGTGAAGTTTTTCTTATGAACGTACAATGTAATTGTAAATATGAAAGAAATATGAAAACAGATCAGTTAAGTTCATTTTTCACACCCATCAATCAGAGGAAAGTTAGACATTTTTAATCTCTTAACTTAAAAGAAACATAAATATCAGTATATGAAGCCTCAACTATGGTTGAATTCAGTCGCTCAATTGCATGAATACATATATCACAGACAAACTTGTGACAGTGTGTCATATTTTTAACTTAATCCATCAAAACATTGTTAAATTCTTTGTTGTTATGAACTGAGAACTTGTTTGCAAAGAGCCAATCAATGCAACGCAACAATGACGACAGGGATGAAACTTTAACTACTCATCGAAAGAATATGTCCATATGTCGAGTGTGAAACCTGCCACTGCACATCATGATGACAGTTTCAAAACAGCCAATAGCGTTGCAGTGACACAGCAGAACAGCTGCACACCATCATCACTCAGTAACGTCCAAACCTCACCATCAACTACCACAACACTAAGCTAATGGGATCACTTTCGCTAACAATCTGCTATACGTCATCTGGTCACCTCTCTTTCTCCCATCACCTTTCACCTCATTGGTACAGTACACCAATGTACGAATATACAAACAGAGCTGAAAAAAACTATTTCTTTCAGTTGCTCTCAGCAACTGTTGGTCAGCGGCTGCTGGGGACTTCACAAGACTACCAGCCAAGCCTCTGGGGGGAAAATGACAAAGTGTGCCAAGGCAATATATCAGACTAAGTAGGATGAACTGAGTTGCTGTTCAGAGATGAACTTGGATGAGGAACTGGAGGTGGAACAAGGTCACTATCAAAGGATTACATGTGGCATTCAAATGGCAACTATTTATATAAATTGCTTAAGCAGCCAGTCAATCCAGCAATACCCTGAGTGCTTATAATTAGTTACTTTCCACTTGGTTTAACTGATCTTTACTGAATGTGTGGGATTCGATGTGTGACTCATCCACAACAACACTGATTCTGTCAGGAGGTGACAAGGATTTTGTCCAACTAATAATGTACAAAAGGATCATTTTTGTGACTGAGCGACTCATCATCAAGCCTCAGCAGGTGTTTTCCTTTAAAATACTTGTTTTGCTGAGTAACGTACTAATAAATTTGATCTGTTCAGATAGTGACGGTCGGTCCTGACTGAGCAACACTAAAGTAATTTGGGTGTTTGCCAACTTGGCTTCGTAATCTTTGTCCTTTAACCTGTCAGTGGATCGTTTGTCTCTTTCAAAAAACAAATTTCCAAATTTTATTTTTTAAGCCATTATATATATTGTCTACTTCAAGATTAGATTTAGTTCACCATCTAAAACGCAACCAATACTTTACACATAAACATATAAGCAGATGCTGCCCAGCGTTGACCTTCTGTGCGCTGAGTTTTTTATTCAATACAAGTAAATTTAACCAAATATTCGCATGTAATAATACTGATTTTGTAATATATACAAGGGACTTTCCTGTACCTGAAGAAAAATTGTACCCATTCTGGTTATACAGGTTTAGTTAGTTGTGCGTAAAATTATGAGAAAAGAAATTTTTCTATTTTTAGGGTGGAAAATTATTTATTGCTGTATCAGATGCTCTGCTTGTTTATGTAGCCAGCATTTGCAAATATTAACATGATAACACACACAATTAAAAATGTGAAAATGCTAAATATCATACTCTTTTCCATTAGCATGTCAGCACCATCATGAAAACATGTTAGCATGCCTCACAGAAATGTTAGCATGGTTGTGTCCTGACTTCAACTATGTTACGTATCAACACTATGTTAAATATAGGCATTGTTTATATGTAATGAATACATTTAAATAACAGGTGGGCCGTAGAGGCTGTAGTTCAGAGTAAGGGTAGATCATTAGCATGTCAGCAAGGTCACTAAAGGCATGTTAGCATGCCTCACAGGAATATTAGCATGGTTTTAAACTATGCTAAGTATTAGCATAGTTTATATAGTGCATAGCATAGTTGGGCCAAAGATGGAAGATGTAGTCACTAAATATTTTGAGGATAATAGTCGTTTTAGAATAAGACGTGATGTCATGAATTAGATAGATTACACTACTGAACTTTGAAGCCAGGAATCTGATGTGTCGCAGAAATGTCCTGGCTGTGTTTGTACTTACGATTTGTGAGATGACATCTGAGAGTTCACTTCAGTCTCCTGGATGTGTCTGAGAAACCTTATCCCCACCCCTGTAGGAGGAAAAAACACACACAGAGAGCGATAGAGAAAGGGAGCAGCAGGCAGCACTTCTGTCAGAAAGCCTGAAAGGAAGATGGGGCGAGGGGCGGCTGAGCTGGCTTCCCCCTGCAGAGCTGGCAGAGCAGAACCAATCACACCTCAGTGGATCTTAACAATTGATCACACAGAGATATCAATAACTGTACGAAGCTTTGCATTGTACATATCGCCCCAAAAATGGGGAATATTATAACAACACACTGAAACAAATTATGTGTATTTAACAAACCAAAATCACTGCTGTTTTCCTAAACAGGTTTAAAATCTTTACCAATTCTTTGAAAACCAAACTCATCCAACTGGACTCTAGCTTCCATAATCACCTCCATCTTTATCTGCTCTCTCTCTCTCTCTCTCTCTCCCTCTCCGTCGCTCTCTCTCTTTAACTCACTCTCTATATAAAGTCAATTTGATTGAGTATCTTTTTCTCTCTTGTACGCTCAGCAACAGCCTCTCCCTCACACACACACACACACACACACACACATTCTCTCTCACACACACATACACGCTTCCTTGTATACGGCTGCCTGAACTCATGAAACACTCTGCATGAGGCGACTGGTACCCTGGGTTCTTATGATCCTTCATTTTGAGGTAAGTACACACCGGGCTGGACTGTGAGCCGCTTTGGCACTACCACATATATCTTATGGACCCACTGGGACTCTAAATGGTAATAAAATGGGATCACTATGACCATGCCTTGTGCTGCTGCTACTGCTGCAGCAGGAGGAGCATTGTTGGCACTTAATGCATGTTACAATTTCCTTTTATCTAGCGGTGCATAATCTGTCTGGCACACTGTGTTAGCTTTGTCTGAGGTAGGTAAAGATATACTGCATATTAGCTGCTGTATTGTATTGTAATGCATCTTGTTTCACAGATGTTGACAGATGCTGCATGAGCAGTTTGCACATTAAAATATTCCTTTTTTTTTAACTACAAAAACATACTAGAATAACGTATATTACCCATGTGTTGCATGATTTAAGACATGTACTTTGTGTGTACGTACCACTTAAACGATCGTCATGTAGGTATTAGTGCATGTTCTGCTAGCCCCTCACCACAGTCTGTTCAATTCAGTAAATGGACAAACCCTTTTCTTCCCAGCAGCTGTGTTGACAAAGTGTATATTTTACTGTCACCACGTGACAGTTTATTGCCCCAATATTGGATCAGGACCAACCGATCTGCTGACTAAAGAACTGCAGTCACTGAACTTTCGAGGACAGGAGTCGGTTTTTCCTTAATTCTGACTTGCAGTTCCAGTGATGCAGAATGAATCACAAGCGGCAGGCCTACTGGTCCAAAATGATAAAAATCCACCCATCATAAAAAAAGTTCCTGGGACAAAGAGAGTATCTGACACATCTGTTTTCAAAAATTCATCACATTAAAAGGGTAAAGATACATCAGAGTACAGAAGATTGGCTCCATCTTCAGTTTTAAATGAGAATAGCTTGTTGGTCACATCATCACACTGAGCCAGGATTCACAACTTACCATTTACAAGGATCTCAAGTTCCTGTCTGCTGTAACTGTACTTATATACAATATTTCCACTCTGAATGCTGATCAGCATCAATAATCTTCCATATTTATACTTACAGAGATGTTTTAGCCGTGTCTCATCTCAAACCTCCACGTATGATGAGATCATCAGTGCAGATATGAAGTGTGGTGGTCACTGACACATTAAAACAACAACAGGTGGCATCGTTGAGGTTTATCCTCTCTACTGACAGCTTTTATGAACGTGCTGTTTGTTCTCATGTTTAAACTCACTCATGTAAATTGTGTGAATGCTAATTTGTATATGAAAATATATGTTTGTACTCCTGTCTTTTCTGTCCCCAGTGTCCCCTCCTACAGAGTGTGAGGTGGACGGACTCCCCAGTGGTTACGGATCCAGGGACTCCATCCTCAAAAACGGCGCTCGGAGGGACTGGAAAAGACGAAAGCGTGGGAATCTAAGGCGGATTGACAGGTACTCTCAATATCGTATGTGTAGTTTTTTTTCCTTTTTTGTGTGTATTCATGACATGGATGGATTAAGCTTCACACAGTCACATCTGTTAAAAGTGTCAGGCAGGTCGGATGACAGGCTCTTTATAGGGGATGTTGCATTTACTGTGTGTCAGCAGTGTGGTGAGACTTGAGTCCATTAAATGCCTACTGTGCTGCTAATAGGGGGTGGCTGCTGCAGGCGTGTGTGCAGCCACTGTGAAATCCTCGTGTCCATGTGGTTGCTGATGTTTCAGCTGCAGCAGCTGGGGTCCAGAAGACGGCGGCGCTGAGGCTGGCAAAGAGAAACAGCAGCCTTCGCTAGGACTGGGTGGAGGTATAGCCATGCGCTGCTCCACCCTTCTCGCCATCCTCACGGGGGTGCTTCTCTACTTGGTGCTGGGCGCCGTTGTGTTTCGAGCCCTGGAGGCCCCACGAGAGGAGGGAAAGCACACGCACATCCAGGACAGGCGGCGGGACTTCCTGTTGAACTTCACCTGTATCGACTCAGAGAACCTACAGAACCTTATACAGGTACAGCACATCTCCTGACACGATCCATGCCTTGGCTGGCTTTTATTTTGAAAACTTTAATGCATCAGTGCAAAAATGGCCTTTATTGATGTTGTTTAGTTTTCAGGCTAAGAAGTTACTTTTTTAAATAAAGTTTAAGAGCTATTGCATTGCAAGGTTAAATTTGTTGTTGCCTACCACCTCCAGTCTTCTGTTAATACTCAACAGGGTCTAAGTCAGTAGGTAAGTGACTGTGACAGTGTCAAAGTCACAGCTTGTTGTTATTTATACATAAACAAACACCCAACAACAAACACTGGAGGATCTGAAGCCTAGAGTCTGACCACCTCGTGCTGCTGAAAATAGATTTTGGCTGTATGTCTGACATACCTGACTCTGTTACATATTTTATATTGGTCAGGAACATGCTCCACTCTGTTGATACAACTTATCATATTAGACTCTGTTTTTATTCCTGCATCCTGAGGGAGATCCTTCAGATCTGTGTGGTTTTTATATGGTGTTAGTCAGTGGAGGGTCTTTGTGCAGTGCACCACGACTGTGGGACAGATGACAGGTGTGATCACAGCAGCTATGTAAGGGTAGGTCAGCTCCAGAGTGAGTGTAAACTGAGTCATTCATAGGTTGTGTGTTATGAGCTGGCCTGGCAACAGTGTAACCCCCAAGATGTTTGTCCTTGGTCCAGAATGAACCTTGTAAATTACGGTTTTAGCCTGGAAAGTGATCTATAGATGCAGTGACATTTGTAAAGAGTTCAGGGGACTGAAGGGCATAAGAGATGTAAACAGGATGGTTATTTAGTCAAGCAGGACACATGCTGTTTTTGATTTTTGATAGATCTACTACAGTCGCTTAGTGCATTGGTTAGATAGGATATTCCTCCATTGATCCCTATGGAGGAAATTGAAATGAAGAGACAGGAATGATAATAAGGACATGTGAATTATGGAGTCCATAATATCATCAGCAGATAGATGATTAATAAGGAACTCCAGAGTGTTCAATAATAAACTAGAATGGCGGTCAGTAGAGCGTAAACCTTCACCAGGTTCGATCAATACTACATGTCTGTTAGATTCAGATTGTCTGGTCTGCACCAAACTGTTTATCTCAACACCATGAATATGTCTGGGTTTTTTTTTCAACATCAAAATCCAAACATTATTTTCTAAGAAACATTTGCAAAGTTAAGGAATGAAAGTGGAAAAAAAACAAACAAAAACAAGCTCAATCCAATCTTTGCATTCTATAATTGGCACCAAAATTGAATGAGATCCTTATTGGCCTGTGCCTCATCCCTCCACAAGTTCAGCTACTAGATTTCACCAGTTAGTTCTGGTTAACTATAGCAATAACTAAATACACAGTAGGCCTACACAGACTATAACTAAACCACTTCAGCATTAGCTTAACGAGGATGGACATGCTATCATCGTGGCTGGCTAACCTACTCAGTATCAAACTGAGTAGATGTTAGCATTGTTAGCCAGCTCCAGTTACAGCCCGTTGGCTACAAATTACACAGACTACCTGAGTGAAAATATAACAAATAAATCTATAATATAAATTAAAATGTGTACAAAGTAACCAGCTAATTTTAGCGGTGGCCATTACTTTGTTGATAAGAAACCAGCTGGGTGACATTGTTAGCTTGTTAGCTAACATGTGCAGCCTTGTTCAGTCAAATAAATGTTGAGACGTTAGCTTCTGAGGCAGTGATGCTGAATGATGTTAACATTTTTATTGATCTCATAGCAAACAGGTTCAATCTGGCAACAGTTGTCGAACTTGCTACCTTAATAAAACACCAATGTTACCTCATTAGGCCATAAGTGAGTGAAATGTTGAAAATGTTGTTATTAAGATGGAAATAACAGATGACAGGATTTTGAAAAAGAATAAAATAAAAAGCATTTTAATCTAAAATAATGGAAATATATACATAACATAACATTAGAAAGAATAACATAGGCATAACTTTTATCTCACATTACACAATTTATTCATCTCACTATTCCATAATTTGTTCTTTTTTTAATATTGAAAACCTGAGAACATGCGCTCCGCATTAGAACTTATTCATGTGTAAGCCAAGCAGCTGTTGCAAACTCATTCTTTAGATGTTGTTCTGTGCAACAAGCTTCATTGTAGGTCATGTTTCACTGTACCAACGTCAGCTGATGTTTCAACGGCTCTTTAATCTATTTATGTGGTTGGTCATATGTATGATGTTGTGGCACAGCTGTTATTGAGGAGGCCGCTGTGCATATGTGGTCTATCAGTGCTGCTCGTGCTGCTGTGGATCAGAGTGTAATGCCTACTACAGAAATTTTTCACCTGGAAGCACAGAAATTGATAAACTTGACAGATGAAATCTGTAAACAGATAAAACCTGATGAATCTGTATCGGCTGGAATGATGAGTCAGCCAAACAGTAGTGAACAGTAAATCACTGTTTAAGTCATTTGTAGAGCAAAAATGTCAGATATTCAGTGATTCCAACTTCCCCAGGTCAGGATTTTCTAATTTTCTGTTTTATTTCATTGTAAATCAAGCACATCTGAGTTTTCAACTGCTGAAAACTCAAATTAATTGTTATTAAAGACAATAGCAATTAATTTAAATATTACCGTAGCATTGGTGTATTTTTTGAATGTTATCAATTAATAATGATTGATTATCTCATTTACAAAGGCACCTGTCAGTGGGTAGGATATATATAAGGCAATAAGTGATCAGAGTAAGGATATGAGGAACTTTGACTAAGATGTGATAACTGCAGATCTTATGAGATGTTCCCAGTCTGCAGAGTTCAGAACCAACCAAAAGTGTCCACAGTAGGAAATACAGTGAACCATTGACAGGTTTGTTGGCAGCCAAGGTTCACTGATGTCCATGTGGTCTGAACCAATGGAAGAGTTACTGTAGCTCATGTTGGTGAAAGAATTAATCCTGGTACTGACAGAAAGGTGTCAGGACACAAAGCACAACATATATTTTTGTGCATATGGAGCTGAGTGGTCACATGCTCCATGCTAAACCATGTCCACCACTAAAAGTGACTGCAATAGACCTGTGAGCATCAGAAATGCACCACAGAACAATGGAGGAAAACGGCCTGGTCTGATGGATCATGTTTACTTTGACATCAAGTCAATGGCCGCATGTATGTCTGTCACTTCCCTGGGGAAGACATTCCACCAGGATGCACTATGGAAAGAAGGCAAATTGGTGGAGGTTGTGTGATGCTTGGAAACTTTGGATCTTGCTAGTCCTGTGGACTCCTACCAACTATCTAACTTTACTGCAGACAGAGTACACCCCTTTATGGAAACAGTATTTCCTAGTGGCAGTGGCCTCTTAATGCTCCTGCCACACTGCAACAGTGGTTCAGGATAATTTAAGGAACACAACAACAAGTTCAAGGTGTTGACTTGGCTCCAAATTCCCCAGATCTCAATCCAATCCAGCATCTGTGAGATGTGCTAGATACTCGATGTGTCAGGGTGTTCTCGTGACAAAGTAGACCAACACTACATTAGGCAGGTTGTCATAACATAATAACTGATATGTGGCACCACACTCAGGTATGCCATGGCCATGCAGGCCTGAAGTGCTCTGCTCTCACTTACGACTGGCAATTCTCTCCACAATCTCATTTCTTCTGCTGTTTTATATTATTATAGAATTGCAATTCTAAGTAGTTGGGTGGTGAAGTCAGAAAGTATCGTTTCCCCGGCTCCATCTAGTCCAGACAAATTCCCTTGTTGTGGTGAACAGACACAGAGGCTGAGGTGCGTATTATGTATGCACCTATTATATTATGACTAACCACATGATTTACTGTTTGCCCTGAATTCTTTAACTGAGTTTAACGTGAGAGAGTTGAGGAATAAAAAAGCTTTTATTAACCATTATATTCCACAAAACCACATGACTGTGTATCTCTGTATTATTTTCCGAAGAGCAAATCATGACCTACTGTAAACAGGTCTGCTTAAAATGAAAAGGGTATTCGAAATCAAATGAATACACAAATTCCCTGGGAAACAAACAGTTGTATTTCCAAATCATTTGGGACAGATGTCGTGTGTGCAGTCACATGACTTTTAATTTATCAGAGGTGATAATGTCTCTAGAGACATGTTAAGTCACAACTTCCTCATACTCGTCTTTAAATTCAGAATGTCTTCGAGTGCCAACAGACACAAAATATGTAATATCAATAATTAGATAATTAAATCAGGCAGTTAGATTATCTGAGCTGGCAGTGGTTCGATAAACGTGGGACAGAGCGGAGCCGTCGCAGTCGTACATCATCAGTCACCTCTTTGTCACTGACAAACTGCTGTCCATCATGACCACGCATTTTCTACTGCATTTCCGGTTGCAGGACCTAGAACTTGCTGTAAAGTGATGAATTGATTTATCTTTACATGAACAATTATTAGAAAATCATGCTCATGCTCAACTCTACTACTAGTCTGTTTAATCTATTTTTGAACTGTTTCATAAACTAACCAGTAAATCCTTCTTGTCCCATCCCAGGAGGTGGTGGATGCTGTTGGTGCAGGTGTAGATCCGATCAGCAATTCCACCTTCGTCAGCCAGTGGGATCTGGCTAGTGCCTTTTTTTTCTCAGGGACAATCATCACAACTATCGGTAGGTGTCCAACACAACCACTGACACAAGCAACTGTAATTGTGATTATACATTTATGACTTGAATCTTTTAACCCTACATGTTAGGTTTTGGAAACATATCCCCAAAGACAGAAGGAGGGCAGCTGTTCTGTATTTTCTATGCCCTCGTGGGAATCCCAATGTTCGGTATCCTGCTTGCTGGAGTCGGAGACCACTTGGGTACTGGACTGAGGAAAACTGTTGCCAAAATAGAGACTCTCTTCCTGGTCAGAGATTAAACAGAGCTGTGTATATTTTCTTTTCTTGTAGTGTAAATGTACTTTCCTTCATTTGTCTCAACCTACTGTGTTGTTTCACTCTGCTGACAGAAATGGCGTGTTAGTCCCACTATTGTGCGAGTGATCTCAGCCGTCCTGTCCATCCTGCTGGGTTGCCTGCTCTTTGTTGCAGTGCCTATCCTAGTTTTCCAAGAGGTGGAGGGTTGGTCTCTACTGGAATCAGCCTACTTTGTTGTTATCACCCTAACAACAGTGGGGTTTGGAGACTATGTTGCAGGTATACAACAGTTGATCTATAACGTAATATAACTTGCAGTGGTGTGCACAGACTCTCTGAGGGTAAAGTGGATGAAAAGCCACATAATTATTTAAAATGCTCACATTTAGCATCAAAATAAGAGCATCGCACTCGCTATGAAATATGATTTTTATATATAACGTAAAATAGATTGCAAATATTCTCAAAGCACTCACTCCTAGTAACCGAGAAAATGTTTTTAAAATTATATTTAAATATGATATATGATCCAGTGAGAGGTTTTTTTTAGTGAAGCAAAAGGAAAACCATTGTTAATGATTGATTCCTTCATGCCAATAAAACTTTCAGTCTGAGAAAGGGTGAGAGTCAGAGACAGGAGCAGGGTTCATTCACGTCACAGCTGAACTGAGCTAACCAGAGCGCAGGGTCAGAGGTCAAAATACCTAATAAGTACACCAATGAGGGACACTGAACAGTTGTAAAAGAAAAAGGGCATTTCCACACTCAGAGCTCCCCGTGCACACCATTCACCACTCGTCGTCACTGGACATGCTTTAATATAAAAATCAATAAAAAATTTACTTGGGACATCTCCACCGCTTGTGCAATGCAGCTGAAGTGAAAACATAGTTTCTATTTTTCTGTGCTTTTTTTTCTCTTTCTTTCTTTTGGTTGTTGTATTCATTGACGTGGAGATGAGTTGCTAGTGTAACTTAATTAGTTCCGACATAAATATACCTGTCTGTTGTTATGCATTAGGTTCACTCAGCACAGACAATTTGCCACATAAATTATTCAGGAAGATTTCCTTGTATGACATGAATTATTGATGATCAAATCTGCTGCAGAGTATCTTATATCTTAAAACTTTATTTACTCCATAGAAATGGAAGGATAGTGTGTTGTTAACTGACTGCTGCTTTAAATTTATATGTGCGTCTCTGTGTTTTCTCAAAGGGGATTCGGGAATCGCAGGGAGCGACCACTGGTACAAGCCTTTGGTTTGGTTCTGGATTTTGTTGGGTCTTGCCTACTTTGCATCCATCCTCACAATGATTGGCAACTGGCTTCGGGTTCTTTCTAAGAAGACCAGAGCTGAGGTACTTCTGAGGCAATTTGTCTGTTTCACCGTATCTTGTTTCTGCCACTTCCTCCCCATCATGTCTGGTTTTATCCTCTTCCCTTAGATGGAAGAACTGCGAGCCCACGCCACTGACTGGACTCAAAACATCCAGAACATGTCGGTGGATTTTCGCATTCCAGGTAAAATTGATGACCCTTTCAAACGGCGCCGGCGAAAGCGTCGGCACGGCTCTCGCAGCCACGGTCACAGCGTGTCAGCTACAGGGGCCCCTGAAGGGAAAGACGAGCAGCGCGAGAGTCAAACAGAATCTGGATCTTACACGTCTTCCTCTTCCTCATCCTCTAATGAATCAGGGTCTGGATCTGAAACAGACTCTCAGGCCACTCAGACAGAGCGAGTACCTGAAGAAAAACCTGTAGAGAAGCAGGAGACTCCTCCAGATCCTCATCTGTCTCAGCCTCTGGACTACTTTGGGGAGAACCTTGCATTTATTGATGAGTCTTCAGATGCTCAGAGTGGTAAATTACATTTGGATCCTCTGCTGGATCCAACAAAACCCAACTCTGTTCGTTCTCGTGCACCAAAGAGGAGACGCCACAGAAGACCTGTACCACATAGAAGCCCAAAAGACAGCAGCTCCAACACTAACGTGGAGCCTAATGGAAACCCCAAAACAGCTCCAGATCTACAACTGAACCTTAAGATTTAAGCTGGTTACTGAAACTCCACTGCAAGAACAGCTATCAACCTGAGCGATATGAGATGTATTAAAAATCTGACAGAGTGTTCAGCGCAGCTTTTTTCTTCGTGTATATGTACTGCTTACTTAGACACACTTAAAATAAAAAAAACACATTGCAGAAGCCTTAGCCACTTGTGGTTTGCTGTTAAAGCTCTTAGCATGAGAGTGTGTATGCCTCAATCAAAGATGATGAAGTGATTTTTATGCCAATGCTCCCATTCATTTCTAAAGAGCTACTGCTCTCTACTGGGCCAAGACAGAAATGCACTACTATTCTCTCAACATGAGGGTCCTCTGCCTTTTACTAATCCAAATAGAGCAAGAAACAAGAGAGAGCAACCAAAACCCAACTGGTCAGTTACTCAACCACAGTAGAGTGGCATTGGTGTTGAAGGGGACGTTGCTTTGACAGTTACTCTTGAATCCTGCCAACAATTAAACGGGTACTAAACAGGCTCTTGTACATTTTTGGTATGTAACAGAACTTTTCTAAATACTGTATACAACCATAAGATTTGCATTTTGAAGGCCAAATACATTAATCCAACTGTACTGCATATATGTAATAAAGATGTTTTTAAATTAAAGCAGCACAGTGTCTTACTGGCATACTAATTTATTACTAGAAGTTGCTAATTGCTAAATATGCTATCCTGGTTTGAAAGTTTTTCTCGGAAATATGATAATTGTTATCAACATGAACCGCAATTTCCCTAGTTTTTTATTTGTTTCTCTTCATTTCCTGTCATTGTTCTACTCTCAGCACTTACCAGCCAACAGGATTTCCAGAAAAATAAAGACAAATTAAAAATGACCCCCAAGGGTGGCAGATGAAGAGAGATTTTGAAAATCATTTCTAGTTTGGGAAGTTGTTTTGAAATGCTAGCATGCTAGTAGCTCTGTTACAGACTGCACACTGGGCCTTTGAGCTAAATGCTAACATCAGCATGCTAACATCCTCACACTAAAAATCCTCGCAGGCTGATGTTTAGCGGGTTAGCAGATAGTAATTAAACATAAAGTACAACTGGGGCATGGATATGAAGTCATAAAAGTACAAAGACAAATACACAGTGATTATGTGGTAACACCAGATTTTTTTTTGGTGTCACAAGTGTAGACAAGCACAATGTGCTTAAGGCAATAAAACACAAACCATTATAATCTTAAATCTCCTAATCATTCACATTAAAAGTAAAATTTAATAACCTGTAACCTCTTTTGGCAGGAACATACTCAAACCTCAGCTTCCAATAGCTGTGGATCAGAACTTTATGACATTCAAGTGAAATTTCTGACCATTTTGTCCCAACAGAGAAGCTTCAGCTCGGCCATATTTTTAATAATGTCCGGTGTAAATGGCTCTTTCGAGGTCGTTCCACCATCTCTATAGATCGTCTCTACAGAGTTAAGGTCTGGACTCTGACCAAGCTACTTCAAAAGATGGATTTTCTTTGTTAAAGGTCATATTCTGTGGTAGACTTCAGTGTTTAGGTGAATTGTCCCATTATGTCACACAGACATATGGTAGATGTCACAATGTTTGTACTAACGACATTGTCCTGTAAGATACATTAACAGCTGTTTTTTTAGATGACTTTGTAGCCTTTGATATCTCCTGTAAATATTTGAACTATATTTTGTGCTTATATTTTATACTTATGTGGATAGGATTAATACAAGTGTTTGTGTGTTATCAGTTAAAAAGATTAATTGACACTGGAATGAGTACTAATTAGATAAAGATTTGATCACATTAAGACACATTAACACATAAATACAAATACTACAGCTAACTGTTAAAATCTGCATTAAATTTTGTGTCAGTCAATATTAGTTAGTAGAATATTTCAGACCCAAGTGGTTGGTCAAAAAACCAGCATTAGCATCTGTAGAGTCATGCTCAGTGTAACTAAAAACCACATCATTTTACAAAGCTGATTATTACTTCAACATTATTTTTGAGCATTTCTCCTAATTTTATCATTATA
Organism: Polydactylus sextarius; assembly: GCA_016801845.1. Taxonomy (NCBI): domain Eukaryota; kingdom Metazoa; phylum Chordata; class Actinopteri; family Polynemidae; genus Polydactylus; species Polydactylus sextarius. The sequence continues at coordinate 17,888,569 of CM028914.1, forward strand.
CTGAAACAAAGGACTCAATGAAAATGTTTATATATCTTTAACACTCACTATAGAACTGTTTAAGCAGGTGGAGACAAAGTTACTGCAGGACTTGAATAGCACACTTCTCCTAAAGTACTGTATGGTGAATGTATTGCGCTGTATAGATGTCCTTCAAGTTGTCAATATGGCCCTTTTTGCATGTGCTATAGCTCCCCAGCTGATCCGTGTAAGTGATACTAGGTTGGTAACTCTACCTTGGTGTTTTCAGTCTGAAAATGTCATCAGGGACAAACCCAATGGAACAAAAACTTGTGTCTGTAGTTCTTTTGTTGTCTGTATTTTAATTATTTAGGAGAAACCATGTGTTTCTTAATGTCAAAATTTCTGTAGATAAGAGGTGAAGTTGCGATTAATTAATAATGATCCCCCCTGGTGATTTAGGTAAATGAATGCTGATTTTATTTACCCTCTATAAAGACGACCAGCAGATGGCACACACTAACACATTTTCATCGTTGCCACAGTCGACTCAAATGTATATGTGATTCAATACATTCAAGGTCTTTGACTGAAACCTCAGCAGGCCTGCAACTGTTTGTTATTGACCATATGAATGATTTGAAATGAGACACATTGCGGTGTGCCTTTTGTCCCCATGCTGTCATGTCTTTTTTATGGTGAATAAGTAAAAATGTTTAAAAATAGTTGGAACTGTGTGAACGTTCATCTGTCCATATGGAAATCTGATGCTTTTCTGCAGGAAATGTATAAAGGAAAGGCAGCGTTCTGGCACACTGATCAGGAAGTCAGCAGGCGGTGATGATGTGCAGTGGCAGTGGGTGACCTTTTACTGGAGGACACACGCTCAGCTGCTATAACGTCATCAGCACCGCTGCTGCACTTTCACTGTGCCGCCACTAGAAGGCAAAGTAACTGGCAGTGTTTGTAGTGCTGATGTGACCTGGAGTTAAAGGGACAATCCATCCTAAAATAGATTTCAAACATATTATTTCTACATTGTTGGATTCATTGTTTCAACATGAAGTGTCTTCGGACACAGACTGCAGCAATCATCTTGTGCAGAAAGCAAAAAAGAAGAAAAATCCTGGAGCTGTTTTCTAATAGAGACATTTTCTCATTCTTCTCATGCACTGCTGAGTGCTCTGCCTGCAAATTAAACTCGGCTGCAACATTTTAAACACAACCTCTATAAACTAAAAGGTGTTAGCAAAAAATATATAAAGGGTAATCCTGTACTGTAGAATAATTTAAATGCCATTTAAGGTAATGAATTCATACTTGGTCATAAAAACATGTGTAAATATAGCAACATAGGCTCTAAGGTTTGGTAAGAAATTCCATTATGTTCCACTATTTCCTGCTGTCACCTGTTTATACATGTCAACTCCTGTCACCTCCCTCAGGAGTATGGACCAGGACTAACCACAAACCCACCACCATAATACTAAAGCTACATAGTGATGATTATGTGTTTCTGATCATGGTGTTTATAGTAAAGGTGAAGGCTGTTCTCTATCAGTGGTTTTACCAGTGACTCAGTGCCCGTGCTTTCTGTGTAGCGCAGGCATATAAAGTCTCCCTGGTGTTTATGTATCCTACCAGCAGACACCTGTCTGAGGTCATGACCTGCTGTAAGAGGAAGCACCCCAGGGAGCACAGCCTGCATTCTTACTGTTTCTGCTTTTTTCTTCTTCCCCCTTCACTCATCCTGGTTTTACACACCTCGTTGTCAACATGGCCATGTCTGTGACAGCTGCGCTCATGATATTAGAATATAATAAATCTCTAACAAATCCAATCTCCTGACTTTCTGACTGAATCTAATGAATATGGCATGGCCGCTGGATGATAATGCAGACTCTGCACCAGTATGATGCAGCCCCGCAGAATTGCAGTGTCTGCAGCAGAGACTCGATGACCTTGCTTCAAGGTCGCAATGACACTGCCGTCAGTTTTTCCTCTCGTGCGCGCACCACGGAAACCCTTTCCCGTGCCCGCCGCGCGCGTGACACCCACATCAAGACATAAACACGCAGTTGTCCCGCTCTCCTGACACACTGAGGGGATTGCAAGTGAGACTTCAGCGCTTATTGGTTTAAACAGACCAGACTGACGTTTATTAGTCTATAATTAGAGCTACACGGTGCTGGGGTCTTTGGGGGGAAAACACACATAGATTATCCAAATCATATAACAGCGTCAGCTACCAGTTTTATTTTATTTTATTTTAAATCACTGAACTTGTCTTTGTGCAGCTGCTGTAGCCGACATGTAGGAGGGCGCAGGGACAAGCTTATTTCCAGAAGCAGAAGGCAACAAATACACAGAAGGAAAAAAAAAAACAGTTCCATTGTAATTATCTTTATATAAAACACACAGCAAATATACATCCATAAAGGATCTCTGAAATAACATCCATTGATATAACGCATTAGCCACATTAAATTCCAGGTAGCCTTGCTTTGTCTCTTACTCTTTTTCCAAATTAAAATCCCTTGATTAGACTATTTCTCTTTCTCGTGTCACTGCAGTGATCTCCTGATCTCCTCTTCCTTGGCAGCTGTCCTGTGTAGTGGTGGAGTGAGCCGGGTCAGAGTCACAAGACCGACAGCATGACAACATTTTCCATAGAGGTGTGCCGCAGGAGGCATGTGTATTCTTTCAGCAGCAGCCCCCCTACAGCTTTTGGCATAATTTCAATAATACAATATCTAATTTTTTGTTGTATCCTAAGCCATTTTGGGTGAATTTACCACAACATAACAACTACAAGTGGACAAAATAGAGAAATATTCCACATTTTAAACAGCATGAGTATCCTAATCCCTATGAGAATTAAATATGTTCTCATTTTCTATAGAGGAAGGTTTACTTTTGCAGGGATATCAGCAGATTCTGTCGATTTACACATAACAGTTTTGTTTTTGAAAACCCGATCTGATCTAAAAGCAGCATTGTATAAGGTGTAAATACACGAATATACCTGATAGACTACGTTAGGATTAACGTAGACTGGGTCATTTTTTTTTACAAGTTGGAGGCCATTATTATAATGCTGATGACGCTGGTAGCAGGCGCGTATGGACGTAACGGAGACACAGCGGACGCAAATTGAACAGAGGGAGGAGAAAAGACACGGGATACAGACCTTCGTCACAGCAGCACGTCAAGTACGCGACAGAAACATAGGCTGGAACCGGATGTTACTGTTCGGGCTTGTAAAAATTAAAAGCATCGTTTTTGTTAATTTCAATAAAAATAAGAGGTAATATAATGGAGAGGAGACTGGCGTTTACTCAAATGATAGCAGGTGCTATATACTACACTAGGCCCCGTCTCGAATTTAGTCTTTGGAAAAGGTTCAAATATCATGTTAATCGACATCATTTTATTGTGAAGTTCGCCGGAAGCTCTGTTTTTTTCTCTTTTAAGTCTTGACGTTAATATCCAACTACAACCTCAGTTGTGGGAGCCGAGAGACGAGAAATTATAACAGCAGGGAACGGAACCGAACAGGCGGATAAGACAGTGTGTTACCGGTTGTCGTTGTCGTCTTATCACCCGGTTAACGGAGCGATTATGCGATGTGAGATACCCGGCGAGGCTCGGACAGCGCCATTAAACCGGTTTAACGGACTGTGGACTTACCAGCCGCAAAGACTTGACTGACTTCAGATAAAAACAAGCCCTGCGATGCTTTTACATTTCACAGTAAGTAGCTTTTCTTAGCCTACGTTGCAGGCACAGAGCACAGAGGGGGTTTAGAGCCGCTATTAGCCGTTTACCAGACGTGTCAGCGCTGGTAACGGTTGGCTGATGTGCACGCACGACTCGCTTGGCAGGGCTGTAAGTTCGCGTGGCCACGTTATTGGGGGTAGGGGGCACGAGCCGCTGAATAAATAGTTAGAACATTGTGTAATAATTTGCAATACAAGCTTCGTGTTCCTGCTGAAATACCCTTCTTGAACACCACTAATTTACATCTGAATGAATGTCACAACAGCCTATAATGGTTAATGCTGTAGTCGCATGTTAAACACTCATGATGTCAAAATTTCAAAATAAATGTGATGCAGGGGCTTTTATTGTGTAAAGAAATAATGCAGGGGGCATCTTTAAATTAGGATGCAGCGGATAATTTATGTCGCACGGCTCACCGCATGTCCTCACTTATGAGACAAGTCCTGCATTGGCAAACAACACCCCGCACTTCTTCAACTGTACGTACACTTCAGCTTTTCTTATACGCGCCCCCCACACACACACATACACACCGGCACTACCACACATCACGAGTTATTCTTCTTTCTTGTCTTAACACACTGAACTATGCAAGTCAGTGAGCCTGCTGGACCGGGATTGAGATCACTGATCTTAAAGCATAATCCACTTTGGCAATTAACCTCTCACCGGTCTGAGATCAGTAGGCAAGGTCACCCCTGGGTGCTGTTCTCCGTGTCTCCACAGTGCGCCCATTGACTGTACATTAAAAAAAGAAGAGTGCGCCGCATTTAAAAGCCTCAGACTGAGTTTTATGTACAGTCAATGTGATGCATTACCAGTGACAAAGACCACAAAAGTATTAACAGAAGCTTTAAACCATTATAGATAAAGTAAAGGTTGGTGGTTTATGTGTTATAATATGTAACTTTTTAGTTATAGGGAAAAGAGATATAAGGTTTAATTTAAGAAATTTATGGAAATTAGGCCTACTACTTTGTTATATATATATATATATATATATATATATATATAGTTGAGTTGAGTTATGTTCATTTCTAAAGAATATGATTAAACCATCACAGTTTCCACATATTGCAGGCGTATTGCCCAAGGGAAAAGAGCTAATAAAACAAGTTAAGTCCCCATGTGCTGCAATTTGGCATTTAATGCTGTCTACTTTGCAAATGTTAAAAGGCAGTCATGTTTGCACTTTAAAGACCAGCTAATGAAGTTTCATTTAATGTCTTTTTCCTAATTAAAGCTTATTAATTATTTACAGAGAGTTATCACCAAACTTTAGCTTATGACTTTGAGTAGGAGACAAGGTGTTAGCTTTACTCTGTCTGTCCTTCAAGCATTCCTGTGGCTGTGACCTTTGGAGTGTGTCACGCAGTGTAAGGGGGAGGGTACTCCAGCAGCGTGCAGAATTCTGGATAGATACAGTGGGTTATGTATTTTAGGAAGGAAAAGTCGGTGTTACAAGTGCACACATGACTTGCCACACAGGAAACCAGAAATATTGCTAATACTGTGGTTTTCTCTGGAACAAGGTTAGCCTTGCTATTATTAACAGCTTTTTAATAATCTAATATGTCCAACTACTTCACAGGCATCCTGGTCATTATGAGATTGGACACAATGTCCCAGTGGAGGTTTGGCCATTAAAATCACAAATGGAGGGTTAATATGGAAAGTAATGGCCCTGACCCAGCTGTAAGTTGTGTGATAGCACTCAAAAGCTTTTGTTTACTTTGCAGGTGTCCTGAAAACTGCAGACTTCAGTTCAAACCCAACAACAGCACTTCATCAAACCACCACCAGGAGTGAGTGTGGGATATATAGGCTTCAATCTCCAGTTCACCAAACAGGTAATCTGTTCTCACATCACCTTTTATGCTGATGAAATATGATGCTATTATCCTATGCTTCGACTCAGATTGTGTTATTTCTATTCTGTAGCCAGGGGCCTCGTTTGTCTTTATGCACAGTCTTGTAAGGTTATGAAGGACTTTTAGCAGGCAAAGTTAATGTCTTATCTAGAAAATAGTCACGGACGAAGGAGGGACGTGGAAGGAGAAATGCACCAATTTTACGAGTTGGTGTTCCAAGTTATCACCCAAAATATGAAGAGTATGTACGATTTTCTTGCAAATCATAGGACATGCTCCTGTTGCCTGTTGCTCCGACTGCAACTCAGATCCACTAGATATCCTGGTATATTGTTATTATGTTATATTGTGGACACATGGGAAGTTTGCATGGCTGGGTAGTACCCTGCAAACCCTGAAAAAACTATAAACGAGTGACATATATTGCATAGATGAGAGTGAACTGTCCTCTGCCTGCAGCAGCACAAGTCTGGGTGAGAATATTTAAAAGCCGTCGTGAGGAGACAGGAGCAATAAAGGTATGAACATAAAAGGCTCAGCAATACTATAAATGACGACGTTGGTTTTTTAGGATGCTGCATGCAGTGTGGGGGAAAAGAATTGAAAGCTTTCTGAAGCAATTTCTGTCAAGCACAATTTGTGTCTAACACAAAGTAGAGCCTGATGCCTTCAATTTTACTACAATGAAATTAATACAAATCGCCATTTAAAGTCTGACTAAAGGTTAGGTTAAATTTTAGATTAATGGCTTGTTTTCTGACAGTGACTTAATTCTGATCAGGCATATATCAACTATTTAATCACGATTAAATATGTTAACTAATTCCTGTTATGATGTTCCTCCATCATAAAACAGCTTATGACAGTGTGAAGTTGGTGTATACGGTTTAAAGCTATACATAAGAGAAATGTACCAACAGCTGGTTGGTTTGCACGTTAAATAATGCTTCTTTCAGGCTGCTCTTTGTACACTAATGTGGTTTAGCTATAGAATATCCATCCTTTATCATTTACCAGCTGTTGGTTAGAGCTGGTCGTAGCCCGGCCCATCTCCACACACTCAGTCAACACGAGCTAGCGGGCGCTGGCAGTCTGGAAACTGATTTTCTGTCACATCTGTGCCATGTTATCACGCCGTGGGGAGACTTAAGTGCCGTACTAGTCACCGTTATCAGGTAAGATGCAGCCTTGTCCGGGTTAGAGAGACAAAAATAAACCTGGAGGAGCCTGGAGGAGAGAGCTGGTCAGTGAGGATTAACGCTAGCTGCTGTTAGCTTCGTTAGCTAAAGGAAAGGCTAACCTGCTGTTAATATCGTGTTCGCTGCCGTTGAAGCTAATGCTAATGCTACTTCTAAGTAACATGTTGGTGCATTAGTTGTAAGTGCAGACGACACGTTTGTGTTGCGAGTTCAACAGAAAACCGAGCAGTTCAGACAACCTCACCTGTGTTCACAGACCCTTTAATCTGCTTTGATGAAATGAATAAGTTAGCCGCCCGGCTACTCTCCTGTGTGCTTCAACATTTTATTCACTGGGACCGTCGTTCCTCATTTGCTAAAGCAGATGTCGAGGTGGCCAGCGGTGCACATGGTACACAGACGGGACCCTGGCTGCTCTTAAAGTCTGAGCAAACCGAACCACGGCTTCATTATCTGGACTCGGGTGTTATTAGTCGTGGTGGTGATGTGGGCTGAACCATCCGCTGAGCTTGTAAACTCAGTCCAATGCAAGCTAAACTTTAAACTAGCTAAGGTTATTGTTACCCCCCTTGCTGCCTGCCACAGTTACAATCAAGTCCAGAGGGGTCAAACTCCAAAGAAAGTTTAAGACGAGCAGTGAGTATAGAACAGGATTATCTGCTGCAATAAATGATAAAGATTTACTTGGTTTGCAGTTGATGGTATATATGTATATATGGAACACGTATTAAGTTTCTTGAACTTAGGGTGTGAAGTAAAAACAATGTTTACCTACAACCACACTTATGCTTAATTGTATATGTGTAGAGCACATAGACTTAGATTTTATTGTTAAGTTGACATCCAGGGATTCACTTAATGTCAAAACAATGAATCTCCTCCCTGTCCTTTGTTCTCAGTGGGTTGAGTCCCTGACAGAACTGATCATTACAGCTGTAAATATGTGGGTAATATATAACATATATTAATAATCCTGCGAACTGAGCTAGATAAACACAACAGGTCACAGGTCAGGACTAAGGTTTTATTGATTGTATTCTGATAAACTCACAGATAGTTTTGAGGTTGGGTTTGTAGTTAATGTTTGCAGGCCTACAGTTTGCTGCAGTGATCTCTGAACCTGTAAAAGTAATATAAAAATGAACACTTCTGCAATTTATTCTTACCTTTATATACTCAGCACAATGTAGACAACCATGATAAATGATAATCTCATTAATTATGTGCAACATAAATAAGTTTATTTAATCAGAGTAAGGGACCAGAGCGCTGTACCAACCACAAGCACTGTCTTTTCTATTCTGCAACACTTAAATTGTAGGGTGAATTGGATTATCTGGCTGACTAATGTACAAAAAGTGAGGAAAAAAAAGTTTGTAATTGCAGGGGATTGCCAGTGTGCTTGCATGAGAAAATCACAAGTCACTTTCAGGTCTTAACTGGATTGAGACTACTTAGACTGCAGAGATCCCATCTCATTGTCCTCACGCACTCATCTATTGAGTTGGAACAAGAGTGCGATCGTTCAAGTCAGGCTCTACATTAATGCATCCTCTGATGAGCTCAATCCTCTAGACAGACAAGACATATTCACCTTTCCCTGGTGCTGCCCCTCTGATCCTGTTTTTCCTTTTCACCCATTTCTCTGATCTCTGAGATGTCGTTGATAAGAGTCGGTTTAACAACAGCAGAGGCTGCATCTCTAAGACTAAAGAACTAAGTCAGCTTCACAACAGTGTGATGAAACCCGAACAATTTGTCTTTGTTTGGCCTTTTAGGATATTGACTGGGTCTCCTTATAGGGATGTAATTACAGAAGTGGTACACCTACACTAAGTTCTGAATTAATTACACTGATTAAGTCAGGGAAGAGTAGTGGTCAGTGCTCACAAACACTCACCCACCTGAGTGTTCACTTACTTGCACGCAGGAAACCTCTTGTGTCAGAAAGGTCAGATTGCTCTGAGGCTGATTGTCTTACATAAAATGACTGTAATATACGGCTGACATCAGGGATTCAGACACTTGGCGTTAGGAGTACGTTACTGGAAGTTGAATCACAGCTTAAAAGCACAAAACACGTGATCTAACAATTCACATTACTGTCTGGGTTTATATTTGGTTGTGGAAGTGGTCAAACTTTATTCCTCTTAAAGTAGGCTAAATGTTAGAGAGCAGCACTTTGAATGAATTCAATGTAGTTCTGAAGCTTTACTTTACAGTACTGCTGCTTTTGAGCTTCATATTCGTAGATGTTCAGCTGAAGCTGAGGAGTCAGTGGTGTATGAGTGTCACGGGGAATATTTGCTTGCGTTGTTGCTGTCATTCTTAATGAGGCTAGAAGATGAAAATCTTTCTAAAGACCTCTCATGAAACATGGAAGTGATGAGACTTCTGCCCTCTGCAGTGCTGAAACAAGTTTGGAATAGAGCTGAAACAATTATTTGATTAATTAATCAATCATCTCATTTGCAGAAATAAGCAACAACTTTATAACTGATTAAAGTTTCAGTGACTTTTCAGGCAAAACAATATTTTGTGTATGTGAACACAGAACAGAACTGTTAATATCTGTTTTACTGTGATTGTTTTGTTTGGGTTTGCTGATCTGCGGTAGATGGCCACAGTTTGTGTAATTTAATAGAGAAACACTGCAGCTGTGTTAAGTCATTGACAGGCACACGTTTTGCTGCAGAAGTCTTACCGCCTTACTTAAACATAAGTTATGTGTCTGAATGGGGAAGCGCGTGTACTGTTTATGAGCACAGCAACCTTCATCTGGTCACCTTGGCTATTTTAATGTCTAGACTTCACACTGTGGGGATGATTTAAAGACTGTATAGTTGTATTTTAGACATGAAAGGTTCTGGTTTGGTGAATGTAAGATGTTTGTTGTTCCCTCAAAAAGCTCAGCTGAGGGAACAAACAAAGCAGTGACCAAGTTCTGCTAAAGAGCAAGAGAGGGAACTTGAAGGCCCTTTATTATGTAAATGCGAAATTTGAGTGTTTTTCACAGTTTGTGCTTCCAGGAAAGAAAAATGGCCAGGATTTTAATGTGAAGTAACCAGGATACCTGGATGAAATCATTGTTTAGGCTTCAGGTCTTGAAATCCAGTTCACATGTTTTTCCTTCTTTTCCTTCCAGCTCAGTCCAGTGTTTACACTGAAACCAACCCACATGGGTAAACTATAGGTTTAAGTGCAAACAGTAAAAGTTGGTGTAAAGACTAAATAGACTGGTTCTGTGGTTAGAGGGTTGGCTGTGTACAGTCTGTGTACAGTCCTGTGGCCCATGATGAAGCACTACTGGCACTTTTACACCCTCTTTTAGTTGGAAGATGCCAAATGCCAATCTGTGCGATAAAAGTTCTATTAGAAAATATCTGATTCCCATAAGATTTATTTCACCGTATAAAAGAAGCTCAAAAACAGACTGGAAATATCAATTTGAGCAAAAACTCAGTCATATATTTTGTGGTGATATAAAGTTATAAAGATATGATCTAAAATGCTATACTCTTTTATTTACTTGACCTTTATTTTGTCTCCTCCAGACATCATGTCTTCCAGGGAGCGTCGGTCAGATGTCTACATAAAGGCAGAACCAAGTAGTCCAGAGGGAGGAGGGGGAGGTCGGACCAGCCCCGGCGGGGCATCCTCGGACTCCTCTCAGAGTGGAGGCGGAGGAACCAGAGGCGACGGCGCTAAACGTTACTCGCCGCCGCTCTACACGCCGGCTCTGCGTTGCCACTTCAAAGACGAGGCCGGAGACGGCGCGGAGGAGGGCTCCACTGGAAACGGAGCGGGACGATGCAAGTACGCTCTGAGCACGCTACCCAAGAGGCTGTGTTTAGTGTGTGGAGACGTGGCTTCGGGTTACCACTACGGCGTGGCATCATGTGAGGCCTGCAAGGCGTTCTTCAAGAGAACCATCCAAGGTGAAATTTAAGTTTCCAGTACAGTTCAAGTTTTCCTCTGACACTTTAAACTTTACCCTGACAGTGTTACAAGTTGATGGAATTTACATTTGGAGAATATAAATCATGTTAAATGTGACACTGATTGTTTTTTCATATTTCAAACACCAAGTATAAAACATGTGGAGAATGTGAAGCAATTTCTTTAGCGTGCCACTGCCTTTATGTCAGCTTTCACACATACATTCAAGATAAGAGCACAGAAAGTGAAACTAGATAGATCCAAAGACCCACATCACATCTTAACGGTGTTATTCCTTCTCATGCTTCAGTTCACTATCACTACAACCACACCATCTGGTTTATACTGGTCTGTTAAACAAGAACCAAGAGCAGTTTGAACTCAATGTGCTGTATGTATGTATGTTGGTAAACTTGTGGAGTAGTTTAGCATGTGATTTCTGTTGTTTGTAGGTCATATGTTTAAAAAAAAACATAAGAGGTTAAAGGGATGAAGGATGTGGTTTACATTCTGTGATGTCTTAACGTTTTCTGTTTTCCCCACAAAGGTAACATTGAGTACAGCTGCCCAGCTTCAAATGAGTGTGAGATCACCAAAAGGCGCAGAAAGGCTTGCCAGGCATGCCGCTTCACCAAGTGCCTCAAAGTAGGCATGCTGAAAGAGGGTAAGTGCTCATTGTGTAGCAGGGTCTGTTGTATTACGTCTATACAAGAGTCACAGCCAGCCCAATCAAAATTATATTATGTTTGTCCATGTAGGAGTTCGCCTCGATAGGGTCCGAGGTGGAAGACAGAAGTACAAAAGGCGCCCGGAAGTGGAGAATGCGACATACCAGAATGCCCCTCTACCACTGACAAAGGAGAGTGAAAAGGGTGGGATTTAAATTCACGCCTCATCATTAGTGTTTTTATTCTACAACAAGCAACATATTGTAATTTTCTTGCGATAATAGAGTAGTGTAAATGCAATGGAAAGTGGCTGAATTACACAGCTTTTTTTTTTTTTTTTGTTACAGAGTTCAACAGTAACTGTCCACCCACGTCAACAGACTGTAGGTGTGATGTTACTGTAGCAACTCTGTAAAGGTGCAGCCAGCTCACACATTCAATATAGATGACGGTGGCGACAGTGAGAGGCGTTTTACTGCTATGAGTTAACACACAAGGAGCTTGTGATCAATTCTTTGCTGGCAAACTGTGCATACGTACCAACAACAGCCATGTTCAATCAATTAAAGACGTAGTAATAACAGACACATCTCAGCTTCGGGTGGTTGGTTTCCTCTCTGCAATGATCCGATCCAGAGATAGATATGATGGATAGGTGAAACATGAGGTGCCAAGCTCAGATGAGCAGCACACAAAAACAATTTAAACCAATAGCAATTAATTAGAAAACAGCACCCCCTGCTGCCAGAACATGGTACAGGCCGACAAAAATAGGGGAACAGATTATTTACACAAATTTCGATGATCTAACTATGTGCTTTTTATTCACGTAAATTTAGCTGAAGAGTTGAGAAAGTTCAAACCTAAACCATCATTCTCACTCACATGGATCAGTGTAATCATATGTTCATAAATGTGCACCTCAGTTCGTTTATTCATGCGCCACCATTCATTTATTGTTTCATCTCTACCTTGTGACATAGGTTCATCCAACATCATCGTATCCCACCTCCTGGTGGCGGAGCCAGAAAAGTTATTTGCCATGCCCGACCCTCTGCAGCCTGACACAGCCCAGCGGACGCTCACCACCCTTTGTGACCTTGCCGACCGTGAGCTGGTGGTCATCATCGGCTGGGCCAAACACATTCCAGGTAAAGGACTCAGAGAGGATGAAGGAGGAGAGGCAATGACTGCATAGCAACAGCGGAAGAGATGTAGTGATCTAATCTCACTGACCAGAAAGAAACTTGCTGTGTCATTTTTCACTTAGACTGTGACTTACTTTCTTTTCAGGACTAGACTGACTGACTTTCATATTGTAAACGGTCAGAGTGAATCTAATTCTGACGGTTGAACAGGTTCAGAAAATTCATTGGTAAAACAAAATGTTTAGAATAAAATATATAGTTAAAACAGGGCGTGTCAGCACAGGGCTCATTATTTGGTCACTATAAAGACATGTACTCTGTGTTTGCTGAGCCAAATGTGAACATATTGCCAGTTTGTACTCCCCTGCATGTAAAATCTCTCTCTCCCCCATCTGTTTCTTCCCCCTTCTGTCCCCCCCCTACCCCCGCCCCCCGCAGGCTTTCTGTCGCTGTCCCTTGCAGACCAGATGTCGGTGCTGCAGTCTGTGTGGTTGGAGGTGCTGGTTCTGGGCGTAGCGTACCGCTCGCTTGGCTGTGAGGACGAGGTGGTGTTTGCAGAGGATTTTGTCCTTGATGAGGAGATGTCACGTGTTGCAGGACTGACAGAGCTAAATGCAGCGATCAGTCAACTTGCGCGTCGTTTCCGTGCGCTAAATGTGGACCGAGAGGAGTTTGTCATGCTAAAAGCCATCGCACTCACTAACTCAGGTACTTTTTTCTTCTTGTCGAACACAGATGTATAGATTGTGTGCAGAGCAGTATTTGTTCACACTTTATACAGCTGTTATCAGTGTTATTCTGTGATGTAGATTTTCATCTTAACCGTCATGATCAGATCGTACTGAAACTGAAAGAATTTTCTAGTGGTATTACTTGACAAGTCAAGGTTTCCTGCAGCGTTTCGTAATTGAGTCACCCCATTTCAGCTGAAATTAAAAGCACGTCTGCTAATGTTGGAGGGAAATTGCATTTTTCTGAAACTCAATATTGGGCAGATTAAAGACGAGTGTTCGCCACCTTTGCCAATGAGAAACTAATTTCTCCAGGGAAACTACAACCGATTTTCAGTTTATTAGACACATTATTGCTTTATTAGCCAAAACTGATGCAATCTAATGTAACAGGCCGTCAATAAATTCTCTGTTCATTTAGGTCAGTGTTCAGTGTTTGGTATGATCATTTTTACAGACTGCAGTTTGTGGTACTGTTGAACTACATTGCCTCGCTCTGACAAGCATTCTATTTATTTTTCTTGTCTTCTCTTCCTGATATAATGTCGTGATATAATGTTTTATAATTCAACCGCATGACAAACCACAGCCACCATAGCACCAGTACCAGGAAGTTCAGTTTGAATGAACTGAACACTGGTTAAAGTAGGATTCAGGGCAGGGTTGTGTTACATTGCATCCTAGTAAAGTGGCAACTAAGTGTATCTCTGTCTTAATCATGGTACCAAAATTATTTTGGGCTTTATTTGATTTGTGCAAAGCACGTATGATTTTATTAGTACTGGTAGTAGTAATAGTAGTAATATTGACAGTAGCTTGGTCTGTGGGATTGTATGTTGTCATATGTTAGTTTAGTATCAGTCTTCTGTTGAGTCTGTAGATGAGCTTTGTGAGACTCCATCAGTGCCCTCGTTTCATGTTTTAACTTGACAGGATTATGTTAAAATGTCCATGTCAGTAGCCAAAGGTCCATTACAACAGGAGAAATACTGCGTACTACCAGTGTTACAGAAGGTTGTTTTCTGTTCTGGTGCACTGACCACTGCATAATGGAAATGATACATTTGTAATGGTTTTCTAGGCTTTAGCAGGCAGATCTACCGTGGCAGAAACAGGCAGTGTGGAATATTAATGAGTCTAATGGTTGTTGCAAGTTTACTTCACTCAAAACCTTGAAATAAACATCCCTTAGAGATCCACTCAGGACTGCTGCCAACAGAAGAGCCTCTGGCACATCCTGCTTATGCTACAGAGCCACTATTTGTTTTGTAAATACGATAGATAGATAAATAGATAGATCACTGTCTGATGAATAAAGTCATAGCAGTCTGGTAAATTTAAATACAATAAAAATAAAATAGCATAAAACACAGAGGTAAAAATAAAAATAATAGCAGTGCTAGTGGTAGCAGCTAATGGGAGCAGCAACAGTAAATAATAATAATAATAATAATAATAATAATAAATAGTATGTACATAGGAAAGTGTCATGTATTAAGTGTCTGTTTCTGTGCAAGGTATGCATTGGTACATTGCTGCAATATATAATATATACAAGATAATATATAGATAATAGATAATATATAACACAGTTAGGTTGTATTTGTGGTAAATTACTAGGCAATACAGGCTTTCTTTCTTGTTGCTAAAGCTGAGAAAATCTAAACACCCTACACCCTGTCTGACCATGTGCTGCTGTTCCATCAGACTCTGTTTACATCGAGGACATGGAGGCCGTACAGAAGCTGCGGGATCTCCTCCACCAGGCCCTGCTGGAGCTGGAGTGTCAGCGGCACCCAGATGACCCCCAGCGGGCAGGACGCCTCCTTTTAACATTGCCTCTCCTTCGACAGACTGCTGGTCGAGCTCTCACCACCTTCTACAGCATCAAGACCCGTGGAGGTGTACCCATGCACAAACTATTCCTGGAGATGCTGGAGGCCATGATGGACTCTCCCTAGAGCAGAAAGCAACCCAAGTTTAAGAGGATGCAGAGAAATACCTGACAGAGATCTAATCTTTAAGACTGGATGAGTGGTTTAAGAGAAAGGAAAGTTTTTGTCAAAGAATTAATAACGAGGAAAATGGTCCTTTTTACCCTTTAGGCTACGCGAAGAATGAAAAAGAATATGTCAGAAGAAAAGCCTCATGTATTGTCACAAAGTGGGAGTGCGTTACTTACAGAAAGATGTAACTGCCAAACTTAAGTTAAAGGCTTCAAGATCCACGAGTGAAAACATTTAACACCAAGGCCACAATACTTCTCAGTTTCAACTCTTTTCACGGCGTTTTCCATCACAGCATCAATCTACAGTCGCATAACCACTGAAGTACAACATTTAGGTTCCCGGCAACAGACTGCAATCACGTGGCTCTTGAACTTTTTAAAGTAATGCAGCATCTGCTCATGAAAGCCATTCAGAAATATGCGGTGAAAGACTCAAGGGTCCAGTATATGGTCAGATTAACATGCACATGGAGTGCTTGTATCCACTATAGCTTAGTGTGCCGTTGTAGGCAAATTCATAGGAATTACTTGCAATATGTTAAAAGCAATATAATGACTCGATTATTGTCTGTCACATTAAAATGTGGATAAAATGGTGAGACATCTAGTTGCGTGTGTATATCAGTAGTTCTCTACTCTCAGGACCCAAGGTGCTGATCTTGTTTGAAATTGTAGCTTTGCATGGAGCCTGGCGGCTTGGTTTAGAAACCTTGATGGAGGGAAAAAAAAAACAGCAGCACTTTGGGGATTAAATGCTGGAATTGGGAACCACTGGTGTACATGTAGGTGCAGGATTCTTTATAAAAGGTTGTGCAATTTGATTTGTAGTCAAAGAGAAATGCATATGAAGATTGCGTGCTCATGAAATGCTCAACTCAGAAGGTGATTATATTTAGTGTTGTATGTAAATCCTATTGGCGCACGGAGAACTGGCTTCCGTACAAGCAAGCGTGTGCATACTTGTGCAGTCAAAAAAAAAAAAAAAAACGAAAAAAATAAATAAATAAAAGAAACAATGAGCTACACTGAGATCAGGGAAGAACACGGCTCTGCCAGTGTGGCAACATCAGTGGTAAGAAAATAAATGCATATGCCTCATCTGCTTTTTTATACGATCCTCCACTCGATCGAACCACTATTTTTGTCTTCAGCAGCTGTGCTGTTCAAAAATAATGGTCTGACCTCTTTGACCTGTTTAATTTGTGGGCTATTCTGAATAACACTAACCAATATGTATGATTTCTAGGTTTATAGTGAGAATTTGCTGCATTTTCCGCAGTAGTGAAAAGCATTGCATAAAAGATCCCTCCTCTGTGTGTGTACATCTGTTGAACTGAAAACTTCTATGTGCCCTTTAAGGGCTCAGGGCAACAAGAAATGCAACATATGCAACAACATCCTTTTCGGATGTCGAAACCTTGTTTGACAACATCCTGAAAGTCCTACACATTGTTCAGCAGGTTTGTATACTTACTAATCATTATAGAGTTATGCTTCACATGCAATGCAGAGCGTGGAAATCAGATCCCGAAAAATAATAAGTTAGTGACCGAAAGGGTCATGAATCTTTTAGCCATGTACAGTTCCATATAAATTAACAGAAACATGCAATTTATGGTGGAAGTTAACAAAGCCAGCAAATGTTATATAAATTCCCCATTCTAATTATATTTGTGCAGCTCACAGTGTACTGAACTTTGTAAAAACTTGAAAACTCCTTTTTCATACATTTTCCTTTCTAGGATTTAAGGGTATATTATTTACATTGTGACACACTGTTGTGGGTTTGGTATTGGAATGAAGCTTTCCATTCATGATAATATGAATGCTAATTGTTTTTTTGTTTTGTTTTGTTTTTTTATGTAAGCGGTTGTGTGTTTTCTGAAGCTAATTTAGGGATCAATTTACATGGCTCTATAGATCTACAGCTGCACGGTGAAGCTACAGAGGGCTACCTCAGGAGGCACAGTGAAGCCAGACGGCCAAATAACTGTGGAGACACGTGTAATTCTTGATCTGTTGAGTTAAATTTGAATATTAGGCGTATTGAATGTCATGCGGTTGAGCAAAAACGTTTGGTAAGACATCGCGTGGTACAGGGTGTCTCGCAGTGGTGGGGTAAGCCTCCAGTTGAAATGGTTTCACAGGATTAATGGTGCAGCTTGAAAAACACCGGAGGTCAATTGCAGCGGTTCAAATTGAAAACAGTTCATCTTGTATTGGCCACAGCTAGCACTGTGGAGCAGGGATTGATATATCTGGCAAAATGTGACTGATTCACCTGTTTGTTGTTTTTTTTTTTTTGTTTGTTTTGTTTTCTTCTTCTCATAGGTTACATCAGCTTACATATTCCTGTCATCTAAGAAGTTTTATTTTTGGTCTGTGTTTTGTTTACTAACCTAATTTCTCTAATAGTGGTTGGATTTCTGAAGCAAACAAGTAAATATAGACGCCTGGGTCAAATTAGAGCTTTTAAAACTTTGTCTCTTACATAGGGGTAAATTTTTTCATTAGCGTACAGGTATGTTTTAGGTACGGTGGGTTAGGGTGAAGGCAGGGTCATTTGCAGTGACACTTAAAAATTATACAGTCATTTGTAGTTTCGAATAAATGTGTGCATTAATATAAATGAGCAATACAATAAATTACCAAACCTCACACATTTCCTTGTATAGCCACAGTGTACATTTAACATTGCCAGTTATAATAAAGAATAGCTACTAAACGTTATATTATTTAGAGGTTCAAATCAATGTTTGTATTTTGAAAGACTATTTAAATGATTAAATTCTATTTTTTACTCAATTTACTGTTGTTTGTTGACACTGCTTTATTTTTGTGTGTGATATTTGCTTGTGAATTTTCTGTGTGTAGGCTATCTTTTTTTTTTTTTTTTTTCCATTTAGATAAAAAAAAAAGTTTGATGTCCTTGTCTAAACATGTCCACATAAAAATCACTGTGAAAAAAGTGAGATATTCCACTGTCTGATGCAAAAAAACAGGGAGTGGATTATTGTAGGTGCTTTGTGTTGTGTAATAAACGGACACACCACCACCACCGCATATCACTGGTCTCATCTCTCGTTGTGGGTGTTTCTGTATGTGTATGTGTGTTTGTATGTGTTGGTTTTTTTGCACCAGATGAAGGTAGCGTGGTGAAGAATACAGTTCATTCAACCTCAAAGCAGATTTGGTAATTGATGACAGTCAAACAAAGCTTGTGCAAAACTAAAACACTGAACATTGATGATAGTAAGTGACTGCATCCTATGTGTGTTTCTGAATTAATTTCTGATAATCACCTTTCACTGCAGGTGGTGTCAGTTTTGTGAAACAACGTAGGAAGCTTTAGTTTGAAGGACAATGAGGTCCAGTTTAATCTTTAATTTGTCTTGAGTTAGGGTATTTAATTATCAGTATCAGCTTTGTTGGCCAAGTATGTGTGCACAAACAATGAATTTGATTGTCAATTAGCATTGCTCTCAATAAAGGGGCAGTCAGCCCCTTAGCCCCATAATTAAAGAACATACAAAAATAAACATTGTATAACAAAAGTGATAAATGGAAAGGTGCACACCATGATCCCTGGTGTGTACAAAACAGCTGTTCTGTATGCTTACACTGTAAATGTGCAATAAAAAGTACACACACACACACACACACACACAATATATATATATATATATATATATATATATATATATATATATATATATATACTGGGGAATGGTTTTAGATTGTCAGTTAAAAAATGAATTTTAAATATGACTGCACATGTATAGTCACGTATAAGCTAAGCATTAGCAGCTAGCACTAACTGTACTGTAGCTAATAAGGATGTCATGTCTCCACCTGCAGTTTCCTGTTAATGTTACACACTATAACTTCCGTCAAAAAAGTTATGAATCCTTATAATATAAATAGCAACTACTACCTTCACACTTGGCTTCTTGCTAACAGATGGCGCAGTAAATACAGGTTTAGCAGGCCCAAATCTGGAGGCTAGGTTAAGTCCCAGCAGCTAAAGTCAAAGTGGGACAGACACACACACACCTCTGTGGGAAAGTGTAGTGAGATAAAGTGACAGGTTGGGCTGTGCAGTGTGTGAGTACAAACTCAGCCACCAGACAGACGGACCTGTCGTAAGACACCGGTGTTACTTAAAGCTAGCTGGTGAAATAGCGGCTAAAATGCTCTCCATCACAAGCTCTCTGGTCAAAACCGCTCGTGCTGTCCAGTGCGTCAGGCTGATACACGCGTCTCCCGTCGCCAACATGCCGATTCAGGTGAGACTTGCACCCGCTCGGTGAAAATGCTACATAGCTTGTAGCAAAGACACGAGGGTGTTGGTGTGTGTGTGCTGTAAAGTAGCTAAACTTAACGGCTATATCTCTGGTCTTTATCCGTGTTACTCTTTATGCTAGCTGACCATCCACAGCGTCGCCATGACAGCCGTTAGCTGCAAATTAACGTGTTTT
Organism: Polydactylus sextarius; assembly: GCA_016801845.1. Classification (NCBI taxonomy): domain Eukaryota; kingdom Metazoa; phylum Chordata; class Actinopteri; family Polynemidae; genus Polydactylus; species Polydactylus sextarius. The sequence goes on from CM028914.1 coordinate 17,908,355, forward strand.
TGGTGCTCGTGCTGCCTTCACCTGCAGCTTCCTCCTCACCTGCAGGACTCGGTTTGATTGACGCGTGACACAAACTGTTTATGATAACACTGGTTATACCTGGACTGGCCCACTGACTGTCAAACATAAGACACTTAAAACTGACGTTAACTCCTCCTTAAAGCCTTTAATGTAATGTTAAACACACCGTCTTGTCTCTTGACATGTTTATTAACATAATGTCGGTCCAAGAGCATGAGTAAGCATTACTTTGTCCTTCAAATATCAAGTTAAGTCGCTCTTATTCGTTAGCTGCACCGCCATTAATGTTGGGTTATTTAAATACCTTCAACGACTCAACATAAAGGCTCAACGTGTATTTATTAGTGCGTGTTGAGACGTCTTTTATGCATTTAATGAGTGAGATGTGTGTTTTAAAATAGTCATTGTTAGTTTCACATGTTAGTTGAGGTTTTTCTGGTAATTTAACGAGAGGCGTGTTTTTGTCGCCATCTAGTGGCCACTGCGCCACTAACATCAATCCTGTTAGGATAATCTGTTCTCTGGCTTCACCATCACCATCTAATCTTGGCATTAATGAAACGCGTAATTGCAGTCTTGTGGATAATAATAATAATCCCTGTAGTGATTAAAATGAAAAACATCCTGATAATATATATATATATATTTTTGAATATTTGGTTTATTTCTTACATACGTACATATTGATGTTGGTTTAATTTTTACAGGAAACATTTTTTTTCTGCACAAAAAAACAAAACAAACAAAACCCCAATACTTTCAGTGCCTCAGAGGGTCTCAAAAATATTAGTATTATCAACTTTAGTAATTTCAAAAAATAAGTTTGCGTACTTATCTCCACCAGGTTGGTCAGCAGCTCCCCGCAGTTGAGGTGCAGGAAGGGGAGCCAGGAAATAAGGTGGCCATGGATCAGCTGTTTAAGGGGAAGAAAGGCGTCCTCTTTGCTGTACCTGGAGCTTTTACCCCTGGTTGCTCCAAGGTGAGTCCATGCTGTTAACTGTGCTTGCTATGGATTGTGCATGATGGTCTTTGCATCAGTTGACCTTTATATTATTGTTGTTGCTTTCAGACTCATCTTCCAGGTTTTGTGGAGCAGGCCGCAGACTTGAAGGGCAAAGGTATTGAGGAGATCGCTTGTATTTCTGTCAATGATGCATTTGTCATGGCTGCGTGGGGAAAGGAACATGGAGCAGATGGCAAGGTATGGACTACAGCTGACTGAAATAACATATGATCATATATCATTGTCATTTAGAGCATGATTAGGATATTGTTGCTCACTTAACCTGGAAATATTTCTGCTTCAGAATGGTAGTCCTTGCAACCTGATGAACACTAAAACAGTCTGTGCTGGTCTGTGTGCACAATATAAATATAGATATAATAATATATATCATGTCTCCTCTCTCATCAGTTTGGATGTTAAAGATGTGCATGACATGTGTAACGATAGCTCAAGTGAGTTAACTGCCATTATCTTCTGTAGATCCGAATGCTGGCTGATCCCACTGGATCATTTGCACAGGTAAACTAAATTTCTGGTATATTTGTACTCCATTTTAAGTACTGTGACTGTGTATACTCACCAGTGTTTCTCTGTTTTCCTCTTAGGCTGTCGACCTGCTACTTGACAGTGATCAGATTGTGCAGATACTTGGCAACAAGCGATCTAAGAGGTAATTATTGTTTAGACTATTTTAGTGTGTGTTCAATTTGCTGTCAGCTATCTTTTTAAGTGACTCGGGGTTCGATACCAACACTGAAATAATACTAAGAAGACCACGTAAAGACAAGTCGATTTAAATTGGATTCAGAATTTTTTTGGATCAGTCCAAAGTAGTGAGTCAAAGTTTGACTTTTATTGTTACATTTAAAGTACATCATTAGAAATCAGTGTGTATTTCATCTTTTATTTCAGATACGCTATGCTGGTGGAAGATGGAGTTGTGAAGAAGATCAATGTGGAGCCTGATGGCACCGGGCTGACCTGCAGCCTGGCTTCTAATATTCTGTCTGAACTGTAGGTTCCTTCAGAGCTCATTAAACCAGTATGCAAACCTTGAGTTACTGTAAAAGTTGCACTAAAAAAAGCTCAGCATCAACTCCTTTAAGCTTCCTCATTTCCCCAAAGATGGATGCAAGTGTCATGTAGATGTGAAGGTACAAAAAAAAAAAAAAAAACAGCTGGAAGCTAATTGATACGCACAACTATGACATGAGTGGAAGGAAACTTGCATCAACTTGTGTACACTGCTACTTGTGAGTAAATAAATTCACCCTGAAAGCAATAATAAAGGCTCTCTGGTGTTGTTTAGTTGTTTAGTGATATAAATGCCCAGTTACATGATTTACAGAACAAAACATTTTAACTCAAAATCAATTAACTCAAAAAAAGCACATTAAACAATGTGGTCAGCATAGTCTGATTATATTTAATTGGACAGAGAAGCAAATTTTATGAGCTCACATGAACATTATTTTAACCAAAAAGTTCAAATCACCCCACACACCCTTGTAAAACATATTTCCTGATACAAACTATCAGTATTACAATATATTAAATGCTTGAAATTTGGCATCACCCATGTACTTAAATGCACCATGGCTATTTAACTTAAGGATGTAGAATTTAACTAAATGTATTTATCTGCCAATGATTTATATGAATACATGGCAGGTCCAGGGCTAGGAAAGTTATACTTGTACCGTTACAAATGTCTGTGATGATCATTCACACACTGTGATTCACACATTTGTGCAAAATGAGATTATGTTAAATTGAGTTAAAGCATAAAAAGAAAGATATGCACCTGTTTTTCTAAATGGACAAGATGGATTGGGAGTTGTTAGGCAGGGTTGTATAGTGCAGTATAAATATAAACTTTACATCAGTTACTTACTGGTTGGTTTATTGTATTCTATGTAACACGTTCATGACATAAGGCTAAAATCCGTGCTAATTCACCATCATTATCACTTTTGACATAAGGCCAAAAATCCGTGCAAATTCAACATCTTTATCACTTTTGGCATGTGGCTAAATCAGTGAGTCGCTGTAATGTTGAGCAATTGAAGGTACTGATTGTTTAGAGGGCTGGGTCAGAGCTGTCAATATAGATATCAACGGTGGAGCTAGATATCTGGGCTGGGCTGTTTATCCTGTCAGTCCAAAAACGGGAAAAAAATCCTCGTATTCATACGTCAACTAGTGACGTAAGAGCGTAGAGGCTGGCGCGTTGCATTGTGGTCGCCACCGGTGACTGGATAGAAACAGAAAGCACACATCGACGCAACAGCTCAGCTAACTGCAGCGATTTTCTTCTCGGACAAGACACTAAAATGTGAGTCAATACGCAATAACATCACGCAGCGCAATAGCTTAAAATATACTGTAAGCTAAATGTATAATGAGACGGTAACAAGTTAGTAGAGTTACAGAGTTATTAGCGTGCTAACACTGAAGCTACGCTAGCTCTAAGTTGTTAAGAAGGCGCCCAAATTTTGAAGTACTAACTCCACACTGTGCTACGGCAACCAATATTTGGGTTCACCAAAAATCTTGGAACAGCCAGTATCTTTTGCTAGAAAGTAGTGGCTATTAGGAGGACGGAGACGGAAACGCAGTCTGAAGAGGAAGACGTTAGCGTGGTGGGCTAAACCCGTTAGCATGGAAATGTATTTCGCGCGTAATTCAAGAGTGTGAGCGTATCGCTTTGAAGCTAACAGCTCGATATATAAACAAATGTAAAAACAAACACGGCTATTTTATTTAGTGGGTGTAGTCCGATGCTGCGTGAATACCGGGCAAACATTAACATTGTTTAAATGACGACCGTATCGGAGAAGTATTTAGCAGCGCGCCCTCGTTTACGGTTAACGAGATCGTTTTTTCAGCGATAACGTTCAGCTGTCCACCTCTGTTGATCGTGGCGGTCAGTCGAGTATTTATGAGATCATTTGACTTGACTGATAAAGGTATATATCAGAGCTTCATATCGTATTCAACTCTTGCTTATTCCTTACATTCAATAGACACCTTTGTCTATTTGTTTTCCATGTGATTAAAAGTGAGTGGGTTACACGATTCGCCTCGGGACTTTTGCCCTCAAAGCGAAACCTATTTTTAGGTGTACACTCCCTCCACATTCATGCAAATCGAAAGTTGGTAAAAACGACGTTGCATGACCTAATAATGTTGTGTAGGGTGATCAAACCAGACATTTCTCTTACCCTAACCTTACACGCAATACATGTGCAATCAAGTGAGTATATATCAATTTGATTCTTCTATTAAGTGTCCAATTACTACTGTATGTAGGAACAGCTAAAAAGGGTCCCTGAATTAAAAGCTAAGAGTTACAGATTTAACCCTACAGTTTCCTCAGTCTCCTCTTGTACAATAAAATAATAGCACAATCTTGAAGTATTAAACGATGTAAACCTTTTGTTGAAATTTCATATCTGCTCTGTTCTTTGTGTTACAGCTCTGTTCCTGGTGATCTGTGACAGCCGATAGAGAAGCCATGTCCTCGACATCCCAAAAACATAAGGATTTTGTGGCCGAGCCCATGGGTGAGAAACCCGTGGTGGCTCTTGCAGGCATCGGCGAGGTCCTCGGAAAGAGATTGGAGGAGAAAGGTTTTGACAAGGTGATTTATTGGCTTTAGTTTGACACATCTATCATCACAGTTACACCACTAACAAATACCGCAGCAACGTGAAATACCAGTTTATGTAAATCTGTAAACTTGAAGGACATGTTTAAATATAGAATAAGGTGACACTGTAGCTAGGTTACCATAGTTATAACAAGGCAACAATCGCATTAATCTTAACTAGAATTACAGGATACCAGGCAGTATTTTTGATAACCTAAAAGAATGGCATTCAGCTGCAAACACAGCTTCAAGTTACAGTTAAACATCTAGTACTAAAGTCTGACTTAAATTAATGTTAGCATTTTTTTACCTGTTAATCAGTATTGTGTATTATTTTTGACATTTAATGTGTATATAAGTTTTTTTCTCTAAGGTCTAATCTCACTGTATTAAATTGTCAGACCATCCGTTTGAATATACCAGTTATTTATGTGTGCAACAGTAAAGCTTTAAAACAACATGTACATGTGATGTTTTACCAGTTCAGAAAACATTAAAACATTTGCCATGTGGTGAATCTTACTTGGATTCCAGTCTTAATTAGATTTTCCTTTGTCCCTCTGTCTACAGGCGTATGTTGTCCTCGGGCAGTTTTTAGTGCTAAAGAAAGATGAGGAGCTTTTCCGGGACTGGCTGAAGGACACCTGCGGGGCAAATTCCAAACAACAAGGTGACTGCTTTGGCTGTCTTAAAGAATGGTGCGACGCCTTCCTATAAATCACCCAGTCATTGTTTTCTACTTCTCAAGTCCAAACTGTACATTACCTCTCCAGTGATCTTAATTCAATTCAGCTTCATCAAATATTTGGATTGACTCTGTACACATTTGGGTTTATTGAAGTCTGCTTGATTTTTAAATTATATTGAAAGCTGTTAGTGTATATCTGAGATCCTGTGATACCTAAATATAACTTACACATGCCTTTGACATGTAGCTCTAGACTCATAATTGGCAACTTTTTTTTCCTAAATTACAATTAAATCAGTAAGTTAGACAGAGAATAACAAGAGATGACATTTCTGGCTGCCTGTACCACCTGCTTACTGTGAGTGCCCATTTGTATGAAGATATTTTGACTTGTCACAAGAACACAATGACATTATTGATGATGTCGATACACGTAAGTTTACTGTTGGGTTATATCACTTATGCAGCAGAGCTGTGACCCCAGGAAACCTAACTGTAAACATTATTAATGTAATTCTCGCTGGTGATTTTGACAAGTCAAATTATCTGCTCTGTAACTGACTGTAGAGCTTCTATTTGGAAAAAGCTGCTTACTGTTATAATATTCAATCTGCCCAAGACCATTTTAATACTGCATGTACTTTCTGTCCAAGGTTGAATGTTGAATTTGTTCATTTGTTGTTGGTCATGAACCAGTTTGTTCTGTTTCAAAAAGTTTACCTTCAGAAAAACGTTGTGTATCAGTTCGAGTCACATTGTTCCTTCTGTGTAATGTGATTATTTACCAGCACAGCCCAGACTAATATTTGTACTCTCCTTCAACTCTTGGCCTTTCTGCCCATTTGGCTGTTTTTAAAGCCTTTGGAAAGTTGTTGTAAGCTGTATTTTTAGAAAATAGCACCTCATATCACAGTTTGGTATCATGAATTCCAATCCACCAACAATGTTTAGATGGTTTCTTGAAGCGGTGGATAGTTTGTTTGAAGTATAATTATTTCCAGTAGATGTGACACACAAAAGCTAAACCTCAAAAAACTGCTGACACTGGTCTTTGCAGAGATGTTGATTTTTTTAAAAACACAAAAACGTATATAACACAAACATTTTGCCATTCATGCCATTTTAACTTTTCATTATTCTAATAAAGAAGCAAAAATAGCCAGACTCCTACATCCGGTCTGTTTGAAGCTTGTTTTGCCCCGAGGATCAACGTGTATATAAATAAAATGTCATTGCAACAAACTCAAAACACTGTCAAAAAGGCGTCTGTCTGTTGCTGATAAGACTTAAGCCTTTACAACTCTGTCTACTAATTAGCCAAAAAGTGCTGCTAATACTGTTAACAGTAAACAGCAAAACAAGAGTTCTGTTCTGACTAAACCTAACCTTAATGAAAACCAATAACTGATACATTCATCAGATCTGGGTTTGTCTGTTAATGCTTAGATGTTAATATGCTGTACTGTTGTCATAGAATGTATTAGGGGTTAATCAAAAACCCAGCCGGAATAAATAAAAACCATAACCCATCATATGACTGACAAATGTGAAGTGATTCACTGCTAAATGTAAATCACTGATCTGAGTTTCTAGTGGCTTTAACGGAAGACTAAATACTACCTGCAGTGCGTTCTGGGACACCGACAAGCCTGACTGAAGTCATATCTTCACAGCTGAGCTTCGTATTATATTTGACTGTATTTCTAAATATAAGATGCCTTAATGCATGTTAGTTTAAACATCTTATTTAGTCCTGTGAGACCTACAAAATCTTAGTGCATGTGTCACGTAACGATTAAAGCTTGTACCCACCAGTCACCAGCTCGTTGAAGAAAACCGTTGTGTAGCAGCTCCTTGTTAAGACACTGGCTCACGTGTTTGCATTTGAGTGTGAAAACTCTTCAGTTTTTATATTTCTTTTATTATTCAAAAAATAATAGTAATAAAAAAATAATTTAAAAAAGCCAAGTGTCGGATTTGGACGTGTGTTTTTTCATATATGTTCATTACAGGTTCAAATTTGTATGAAATAAAAATCAAATGAAAACATCTTTGATGACAGGAGGTTTTATTTCAATGCTTGTTTTCCATGGTTCTGATTTTTTTATTTTATTTTATTTTTTTTGCCAAATTTGATATTTGCAAGACTTTGAAAATACACCGCTTAATTATTATTATTTGAAATGGATCCAGAGCAGGTTTCCCCAAAAAGTTTCATTGTGTCAAAGATGCTTGAAGAAGAGCAGTTTCTTTTTCTTTTTTAATGTGGATGTGATTCAACAGAACTAAACAGCTGGCTGTACTGTAGATGGAGAAATAACCGTGGAGAAAGTGAAACCTCTAATTAAAAATGGAAATTCCCAGGTCATTCTCATCAGCCCTCACGTGTGTCACATGATTAAATAGAGACATTAGTCTTTTCCTTGATTTCTTTTTTTTTTTTCTGGAAACCAGTGAACGTCCCCTCTGCTCTGGAGAACTTCTGCACAAAAGATGATATACACCTGTCTTTATAAGTACAGTATCACTGCTGACTTTATTTTTTTTGCCTCAGAGAAATAGAAAATTGTTCATGTGACAGTTGTAACAACCGAATATCTGATTTCACTTCAATGGCTTAGATCGTATATTGAATATCCGTTACCCCTGGAATGTTTTTTTTTTCTTTTTTTTTTTAGTAAATTTTGGGTCTGTGCTATTGAACTATATAAAATCTTGATATGACAGTGATCAGATGCTCAGAATTGTTGCTTAAGTTTTCACAGTAGCACCTAAACATACACATACACTTCCACATCCACACTACAGCAACGGTATAGAAATGAGCAAAATGCTAAAACCTTAATAAAATCTTGAAATAAATAATTGATCCTATGATTATAATCCACTCATAAATAGTTGTTGTCCTCGGTAGATACAAGTAACTGCCAAAATAAAGGAAACACATTGAATAAAGAGTATAAAACATGTTACCTCTATGAGATGGAGCTAAATGTTGATGGACAAAACATTTGTTATGACGACCTCTAAAGCATTTCTGTTCCAAAATGGAAACCGTGTCATTTATGGGAAATGTCATACTTAATTACCTAACGTAGGCTTGTCTTTTTCTCTTATCTTTGCCAGATCTCAAATGTGTGGACGGTTTATATGGGTGGCGATTTGCAGCCCTGACTTATCAGAGCAGCATCTGAGACATGTAGCACCACCATAATAATCCATAGACCTAATACGGGAACGAAATGTCCCGGTTAAATGTTTCAAATGCTGCAGGATCCAACGCGTGGATGAGTCGTTTAAGACACTTGATGCTCTGAATGTCGTCCTTTTTGGCAGTTACCTGTAATACTGTTTATATGAGCATGAGATGTACATGTTTCCAACCAGGTGATAGCTGTTTGTAAAATTTCTTTCGATTTCTTGTCTTTTTATGTTTTTTTTTGTTTTGTTTTTTTTGGGTCTTGATAGTGATATAACTTCCATTCTTTATTGATTGAATATTTAGGTTTAAATTCCCATGTTATTTTTTTGTCCTTCCCCTCTAACATTGAGACAGATGTTAGCAAGTTAAACAATTTTAGTTCAAGACATTTTGTAGTTGATTATGTACTGTACATCGGCAGCTTTTACGCAAGGTTACTATAGTACATCGATGTCTTATTTCAATTGGAAGTACGTGTACACACTGTACATACATGTACATACTGTACAGTTGTACTTTTAATCACAACAATCCCTGATTTGTCTCAAAGCAGAGCGCAGAAGAATTTCTTCTCCCTGAAAGGATTCTCTGAGGTGGGCACGGGGGTGATCAGAGGGTCATCGCAGGCGTGTGCGTCGCAGTACGCCATCAGGTCGGCAGCTGCCTTTGATACCTGGAGGTGGAGATGATGAGATTTAGAGCAGTCGGAGCGCATGATTACAGTAGATTACACTGTATTCAACTATTAGTCTATTCCACCAATATAATCAAAACCAAAGTTCGGGCTCTGATTTCATTAAGCTGAGACTCATAGCTTAATGAAATCAGTCTCTGGTCCAAAATGGAGGCACATTTAAGACATAACGTCATTAACAATTAACAAGGATAATCAAAAGATTACTGAATCTACGCTCTTTGTTCTGAGGTATATCTGTAGATGCAGATGTTTTTTTGTCAACTTCTTCCATCTCAGATGTGGATTCACTCAATATAGTTGTTTATTTACGTGTATATCATATAAAGAGTCATAAAGATACACTGTTTCACTCACATTTATTCCTTTGTTTCTCCATCACCAGTTCATTTTACACACACACACACAATACAGGGTTTAACATTACAGTGTATTTCAGTGTTGCAACACAAATGGAGATATAGGCAGAAATAAATATGGCACATTATCTCAAAACTATCCACTAAATCATTCACCAATATGTTAAAGCTAAAACTCAAACAACTGGATGAAATGTTTCTCCACCAGAGCTTTTCGAATGTGTCTTGATGGAAACATTACCATAAATAATATAAACAAACTAAATAAATAAGTAAGTAAAGATGAGAGGATGAATCTTATCGATCTGATCTGGATGTCTATTTACAAAAGTATCATGATACAGATACAGGAAATGAGCAATGGAGAATCAGAACATGACGACAAAAATCCTCTAAGAAGCCAATAATTGATGCAGAAATGGAAATAGAAAATGATTTTAGGCTTCATATTTATTGGCTAAATATGTTGTATAAGCCATAATTCACCTTTTGTTTTTCATACAAACCATTTTCTGTTCAAAACTCTTCATAACACTGTTACCATTAGATGGGTTGTCCTTGCTTAATTTTTGCACTGGTGAATTGTTCTTTTCAAAGGCTCAAGGTGCCTCTGCGACGTGTTTCTGACGCCATTAGGAACATGATAGAAACCAATACCATCTGGAAGCTCTCCAGTGTATTGACAACACTGACTTAAAGTGCATCTGAGAAGGTCACTGTTGTTTCTCTACATCCGCAAACCAATGTGGATAATGGACGTTCATCTAAATATCTAATATCTGGACACTGGGATTGTGTTTAGCTCTTTGTGAAGTCAGTTTAAGCTTGAAAATCATATTTAATCCATTGTATTGTTTTTTATTTATTGAATGCTCCTGTTAAATTTGTATTGAGTGTTGTATTGTATTGAGTCTTGCACTCTTACCTTTATCCTGCAGAAACTAGCCTCTATCTTCAGTTGCTCCACCAGTTTCCTGGCCTGGCCGACGCTCATGGTGCTGTTCACTGGGGTGTCTCCTTTCATCCTGACCACAAACACAGCAGCATTTATGGATTTGAATCAGATGGGATCTTTTTTCTTGTCATTTATTTTCTTGCTTTTCAGCCGAATATGTTTCCTCGTGGCTTTGCAATCCTATTGATATTTGGTCACTATTCTCTGCCCTGAAATACAATATATTGACTTGGAATATATTTCTAAAAAACTAAAAATATAGTAATAGTTAATGTTCATAGGTTGCATCAAGTTAAGGCTGAAATGTTTTTTTTTCCCTGTGCATGCACCTCCTAGGTTAGCTGATTAGCAATATTAGCTTTGCAATACACCAGTGTAGGTGGCTAATCAAAATGAACTATGCATGTGAACTAAGAGTTTAATGACAAACCTATTACGTAGCACAATAATGTCAAATAAAATAAAGCTCTGCTCCAAAGTTACAGTATTTTATTCCTCATTTATATGTTTTGTAGCTTTGGTTGTAAAGCAGCCTGTAATCATGCATTATCAGTCAATATTGTGTCATAGAATTGGCTCAGCTGCTACATTATGTCATCACATGCAGGAATAAAGGCAGATTTTTTTTTTCCCTCAAAGAAACATGTAAACTGGGCCAAACGGTCAGATTTGTTCACTATGGCCCACAGCTTCTCCCACTACGATCAAGAATAACCACCACAGATATCAAATGGAGTGTGGAATAAACACTCCAGCCATACGGGCAATTATGACATAATAAATACATCTGAATATGACTGAAAGAAATATGTGACACAGATTAAAAATGAATCAAATCAGATAGATTGGCAACAGGGAAAAAAAAAGCACAGCAGCAAAGGAGCAAATCTATTTGAACCATTCTGGACCTTTCCCCATTGTCTTTTTCCTTTTCCCTCCATCCTCCCCCTTTTCTCCTTACCCGTTTTATATTCCTCTTCAGGTGCAATCTTCCCCCCTCTTCTCTCTCTTTTTTTCTCCCCTTTTCTGCCTCTCTGTGTCCCTCTGTGAGCTTATGTTTGGTGGTATCAGTGTAGTCGGACCCCACCCCTCACAGACAACAGCCTGGATGGTACCCTGCTCTGTACAGTCCAGTGCACTGCAATTCTGCCACAATGAGCACTAGATTTGTGTTGGATGGATAGGATCACCCCCACGGCAGTGAGTGGTCCCTGCCAGACGGAGGGAGGGGGGAGTCACTGGTAAAGATTTTCTTATGAGGGTGGATTGTACCATATCTGCTCTCAGGAAATTGGGGCCAACAGGAATTTCTCAGGTTTCAGTCAGTGGCATGGTGTATGTGGTGTGTGGTTTTGGGATTTTAGTGGTAAAAGACGATATACATATTTGGATGTGAGGCTCCTGAAACGTGAATCTGTGTCTGTGGTTTTGTGATGCCCACCCTCTCCTCTGTTGCTATGGGGACTGCTGCAGTCAGGTTCAGTGCTTTACATCTGGTTTAGACTGGACGCTTCATCCTGGTATATAAAAGTAAACGTGTACATCCTTCATATGAATAAAATCTCGTATGTCTTGAATATATTATTACAAATAAAACTAAAACGACACCGTGGATGAATTATTGTCAGTAGCTGTGTGACGCTCTCAGACCAAACACCCTGTGGAGGAAAGAGTTTCTATCAGCTCCACGACCGCCAACATGTAACATCTCTGTCCCTGTCGTAACACTGTTTGAATCAACAGCGACTCTTAAGTTGTATTTAACCATTTAGTAAAGGTTTTATGACGATAAACACACTGCAGTAAATCATACAAATATTTTTACCATGTGGGAACCAAGAGCAGACGGTGTAGTAACCTGAAAAATCAACTTTAGCCTCGAAAACGTCCCGACGCCATTTTTTGCTAAGCTAGTGTTTCTCTGGCTTTAATGGCGCTGAGCTGCTGTTACTCATTTGTCTTTTCCATTAGCGACCTATCTTATACTTTTATTATCTCTGGTACCAAGTAGGCAGGCAGAGACAGGTTGTCGTTTCTAAGTGATTGTCCTTCGCTCTTGCCGTAACGTGTATCACTGGCTCAGCAGGGAAAGGATGTCACTTTGGAAAGACCTGCATTTACATGCAAATACTATATATAATGAAATGTATGTGTGAAAGTACACATGTGACTTTGTGTTCACTGGTAAGTATACTGTAGTCAATAGAAGATGCATTTGCTAAAAAGTTGATAGTTTCTTCTTAAGTCAACAGCAAGCAGAGCAAAAAAAGCCTAACATTTTTCATTATCCTAGTACTACACACACACACACACACACACACACACACACACACACATGAATATATATACATAAATATTCAAATAAGATGTATGTGATGCATGATGCATAAATTTTTTTGTTCAAGATATTTTGCTAACTTTTTTTCAGTTCATTTTTTTTTTAAAGGTGAAGTAATTGATGTATTAAATAAAGAAGAGGGTCTATTGAGGCTGCTTGTGTGTGTGGTGCCAATCTTTTGTGTTAGACTCACGTCTCAGCATTTGAGCTCGGTGTTTTGATTTTAACTTCTTAACCATAAATGACTGATTTCAGTGTCGTCTGTCCTGTCAGGAGATGAACCATGTGAGGACAGCTGGGTGTATTGACCGTGGCTGAAGCTGAAGGACTCCATCTGCTGGATGATACAGGCAGGTTTGGCTGCATCATCATCATCATCATCATCATCATCATCATCATCATGACATGTGAGGATATTAATTACAATAATCTCACACATATAAAACTGGTCAGAAAACAGAAACAGAAAACTATCTTACCAGCTGCATGAATAAATGACTAAAAATTACAGAGAACGTAGAAAAAGTAGATAAAAAACTCTCAGGTTCATTCATAAATTAAATGTCTCCTTCATTTCTTATATGAATTAGTGTTCTGATGTGGTTTTAATGCAGTTAGTTAGTTATGTATGATATGTAATAATGATGTTGTCATGTTCATAAATCTTACGGCTGCACAGTGTTAGTAAACAGTATCATTAATGATTCCTCTTTCAGCCAGTAATGTTATTTATTACACGTGTGCTTTGCTGCCATTATGTGTCACATGCCTCCTGTTATACACATGTGAACAAGAAGCAGAACACAGGAGTACACCAACTTCATTCTCAGCAATCTTGTCTTTTAAAACTATGCTGTTCATTGTGCTGTGCAGATTTGGAAACCATTATCCAGTGGGACACAGATTTCCCTGCACTCCATGTGAGGACGTTGTAGCATCAGTTAGTGTTCACATGGACATTGGTGAGATTATTAACCCTGGATAGTTACTCAATGAACCACAGTCCAAATCTATAACTGATTATTTACTCATTCATGAAAATACTAATATTCCACCGCTGATATCATTGTAAATTATTACTGAATTATTAAGCATTATTTTTAAGCATTTATTTCCTGTCGCTACAGCTGTGACTGTGCTACTGTGAATTCTTTATTTACAGCTTTATGCTTTATGGGTTCCAGTTTTAAGACAGCCAGTTAAACATGTCTTTATATCTGCTTTCATTAATGTTACCATGTGTTACAATCTCTATATCAGTGCTTATATGACTTAGAATATATATATATATATATATATATATATATATATATATATATATATATGTTTCAAAATGAGGCAGGAGCATAAAGAAAAACAATAATGTTTCCTGTTTTCCAGGAATATGGCTTTGGGCGAATATATTTACTTTGAGTAACAGATATATATTGTCGCTGCTGCTCTCAGGTCTGTTTTTAGCTTGAGTTTCTCTCATGTCTTTTTCTGCTGAGCAAGCTGGATCTGCTGCAATAAATTCAAAACGAGTTTGAAGCAACACATCTGAGGTGTAAACCCACATTTTAATTCAGCAGAGACTTGGCAGCGGAGCTTGTAATTTAAGGACCAATTTTTTTACTCCATATGAACTTTTTTCTTTTTTTTTTTTTTTTTTTTTGGTCTTGGCACAAACTGTGAAAAACACTGACAGCAGGTACAAACCAGTACATGACTGTAAGGGCTGTGTCTAAAGTGCTCACCAGATGGTCCCAGAGAGCTGCTCTTTCATCTCTGCAGGTTTTACTCTGTTTTAATTAGTGTGGGTGCACCCAGCAAGACGTTTAATAATATGCCACCATAATGACAGTGCTGCAGCTAAAAGTCTAAAAAGGTAAAGCAATGTACCTGGGGGAAACGTGTAAAAATCTTTTATTATTTCATTATAGATTCACCTTAAATGTCCTCTCAGTATAAGAGTGCACAGTGTTATGTAAATCCAGCAATTTTTTGGGCAAAGATCACGGACTGAATTTATTTATTAATTTATTTATTATTATCTCAGGTGAATGTTTAATCATCATTATCATATGAATATTGCTGTTAATTAACATTTCTTTACTTAAATAATGATCCTTAATTAAACAAGTCTTAATTACCACTGTGGCACAGAGGGGCCTTCAAGTCTGGAGATGTAAAAAGCTGAGAAACAGCTTGAAATCTTCTTCTATATTGGTTTAAAAGTCACTTGATTTCAATGTTTTACACATTTAGATGAGACTGATTAATGTTGGACACTGAGACCTGAACACTCTTGATGTTTACCTGTATAAAACATATCTATCAGATAATCAAACGACTGTTTCAGATCAAACTTGCGTACAGCAGATGAAGTAGCAGTTTGCTGCCTCTGGGTTGATGTCAATAAATATTGAAACTATGTTGGTAAAAGATTTTCATTTTAAACCATTTGGGCCATTGATTTCCTGATGGGTCCCGATGGTGAACAGACACTGAAACACCGAGTGTGTGTTCAAAGCTCAGCAGCAGCTGTCATGTTGATACTAGAGAGAAAAATGTATGATCCATTATCTGACTCTGAGTGGTAGCGTTTGTTGGGTGGAGGCTTTTTAACAGAACTGAGATTCAAACATGACTGTATCCATTTAACCTCAATATAACGCTATAATAAACAGTGGTGATATGTTATGTTATTATATGTGGTGATGAGTTGCTGTGTAAAAAAAACCTTGAACTGTTATTGTCCAGAAGCAGTTAGTTGTTTCTTATTCATAGACACAGTGCATTGTTTGAGCTTTTACACTGTGTTAGCAGTGGAGATGCTTTTCATTGCCAACAGAACGTTACTATGGAAACAATCAGCATGATTTCCAGTGATTGTGTTTATATATATATATATATATATATATAAGGGAATCAAAAAGCTGTTTTTTTCATAAACTCGATCAAAATATACTAAAGTTTAACCAGGAGAACTTGGTCCTCATAGTTAACTACGTTCAGTGCTGTTATTGCCCCACTCTGCTCATACTGTTTTTTTTATTTTTTTATTCACAGCAGTTAATACCAGGCAGACGTTTGTTTTAACCTCTCTGTCTGATCGATCCGTCCTCGGGTTGCTCCACCATGCAGTTGTGAATCCCAAACCAGTTCTTATGCAATGATGAGCGAAGCAGATCTGGGTGGGGTGATCATCTGGATCATCAATCACAACTTGCCGCTCATATCGACGGTAATGTAACTGCTCAATACTTTCCAAACACACACTAGTGACTTCATTCAGAGAGACTGCTGAGTGAGCTTCAGCCTATCACAGTGCATGAAAAACAAAACAAAACACAAACAACAAATTAAAAGAACAGTCTCACACAAATTAATATTTTTTAGTTTTAGTTTTTTATTATTAAAAGAGCCAGTTCCAGTGTGTTTACTAGAAATGAACATGGAGAACAACTTCACAATCCAGCCATCAGGTTTTGTACTGCACACTTTTAGGATGCTATTATGGTAACATTATCATATTCAGCTAGAACCAACAAAAGAGAAGATAAGACAGTAATAAAATCACTTGATGGGAAATCTTCAGTCATGTCACCAACACAGGAACCAGACTAACCAGAGCTGCTGCTAATCAAAGATGTAAGAAATGCAAGAGAAAGTACATGTGTGAACTGAGTTTGTGACTCAACGGTGAGCAGCGTCTGTCCACAGAGCACTTCCAGCAAAACACCCTGTTTTTCAACCCTCTTTCTGCAGCCAGTGTACCGATGTATTGCACAACTGTTCTGCCCGTGTGGGGCTTTGACGTCACGCCAACAAAGTCTAATCACATCTACACCAATGATCAATTTCTGCACACAGCATCACTCTTCTTGTCAGCCACATCCTTGTAACCTCCATAGGGCAGATGCTGCTGCTGTCAGAAGCTTTTATACATGTTACTTTCTAAACCTCAAACGTCCAAACTCCTCTGTGGGAAGTCCTCCTGGGTGCATGGAAGGCCTGTGTATACTTGAGATAATAATCTTGACACTGGCTGCTAGCTACAGATTCTTTGAAGAGTATTTCAGTACTCCACTTGACTTTTTGCATATTATTTTGTGCTACAAGATGATTTACAGATGCATTTTTTTGGACTTCTATGTCTGAGATCTATGCAAGATTCTCAACGTGTATAAGCCCAAAGCCCATATATTTTATCGTATGAGGAAGCAAATTAAATCATACTCTAACTGCAATTTTTATAAGCTTTGACTTTAGGCAAAATGTCCATAACTTTTCTTTCTATAGCCTATGGATGTGGTTTTATAAGTTTGTCTGGACCACACTGACAGTGTAATAGGCATTATTGTTGTTCAATATTCATTTTGTCAACCAAATCTATTTTTAAAGTACTTGACATCACGTAATTACATCAGGTCAACTACATACAGTGTATATAGATGTTACTGAATTTAAACAGAATCACTTTAGTCATTCACAGTAAAGATTGTTGCTTACTCAACCAGCCAAAACAAAACAAAACAAAAAAATCATAAAAAGCAGATTTACCCTGTGGAGCTAAAATCCACTGAAATCCTACAATTGAAACAAACACACATGGTAAATGTGACACACTGATGTTAACATGTGCAGCAAAATTCACTTAACAGAACCATATCTCTGTAATGCAGGCGTATGTTAAAAACAAGAGACTGTAGTCATGCTAGCAGAAAAATCACAGCAGTGCTTGGGGCTGAAATGCTAATGCTTGCATGCTCACAATGATTATGCTAGCATGTTTAGCGGGTGCGTGTTAGTTCACAATGTTAGCATGCTAACATTTGCAAATCAGCAACAAAAAAGCACAGTCAGGGCTTGCAGGAATCGGGACAGAATCGAGGACAGAAAAGAAAGACAGACATTTTGTCTGAACCAAAATAGATAGCAACATGCCCAGTAGTCAATGAGCTCAGATAGATTTATCCTCTGGGACCATGAATGTCATGAATTTGCCAATTCTTGATACACCTTGCTAGCATGGCTAAAACCCAGTTACATTTATTCTAAAATCTTTCTTCATTCCCATGTCCATTAATGTGTTTGATCATAATTAACATCCTGCTCATGTCAACACCACAGCAAATACCCATGCACTTAAATTATAGTAACATGTGATACAAATGTGCATCTTGTTAAGTCTAGTTCAGCTGCAGGATTTCTGCTTTAACTCCACAGTTTTGAAGCGATTCGATCTTTCTGATAAGTGCTGATGTCTGGACAGATTCTAGACTAACGTCAAAATTTTTCTCATTTACTGTCACTAAATGACCGTCATAAAACTACGACTGTACTTTGACAACATTTCTGCCAAAATTGACTCTTGCTGCAGAGAAAGCAACATCACAGTTTTATTTCACCACAGTGACAAATGAGATGATGGGGTTTTAAAAATATCTTACTGCTACATTTTACTCCCTGCGTTCTCTTTATCATGCTTGTGAGGAAGACCAGCTACAGATCTCACAGTTGTGCACACTCTGAGATTAATACACTGCACCGAGGCAGTACAATGAAGCCTGGTTTGAATTGGAACAATGTAAAACGGGCTTCTGTATTTAAAGCCCACTTTGTATCCGTCACCTTCGGAGATACACACCACTTTGTATCCGCAAAATGTGACGTACAAAATAAAAGTCCTTGTGATATAGCAGCATTGTATTAGTCACAGTGCACCTCAAAGAATTATGAAGAGTATAGTCAGTACATGAAGGTAGAAACATTGTCTAAATACAAGAACCAGTAACTACAATATGAAAATATTACATTTGCTTAAGAGAAACAATCCATTATGAAAAGGGAGGGGGCGACTGAACAGAATCACAGGTTAGATAACATAAGTTTTTGGTTCTCTGGAGGAGGTGGGGTGAAACAGCACAGCGTTACTATGATAGTCATACCTGAAGAGTCCTTACCCTCCTGTCCTGTTGGAAAAGCGAGGATGTGATCTGCTTTTTTTTCTTGAATCATCATCATCAACATCTGAATCAACATCCTTAAATTCAATATTTGTGGTACAGGAAATAACACAATGTTCAAAAATGAGCAATAAAATACAAACAGGAATAATTAGGCTCCCCACAAATAAGCAATACATGGATATACACTGTTCTCAAAAAGGTATCATACATACAGTAACAACGTTCCTCTTTTCAAGTGCAAAACACAAAGAAAAGGTTGGATTTTTTTTTTCTTTTTACACACACTGACACTCACAGAGACACTGGCCCTTCAGTTCATATGAATTAAAGAGAAAATGTTCAATGTCCTTCGACGTGTCTCTCGAGTACAAACGTCTGAGGTCAGCATTGACTCAACTGCGCAACAAGTCCATACAGTGTGGAATTAAAAGAAATCATTTTCCACAGCCATTTTGCATATAAAGTCCGTATAAAAAAATCAAGGAGCAATAGCAACAGGCCCTCTTCAAAGGTTAACACTACACCTACAGTGAGCTGAGAGAGACTGGAGGAACAAACAACATGTTTTGGTTGAAGTCTCTCTAGCTGAAACACAGGCGAGAGGTAAAAACAGGAATACGGTATGCTGACCCACGTTTACCAAGGTCTGATAACAGCGAAAGTGTAAAACTGCAACGCAAAGCACAGCTGAAAATCCATATGGTCACTGCTGAGCTGGAAGATGTCGATCTGTGTTGAACAGCCTTTCGTATATAAAAGAAATATTCATGTAAAAAAACAGGAAATACACAGATATATGTGTGTGTGTGTGCGTGTGTGTGTGTATGTATACCCGACATGATGAAGAAGATTGACTGTAGAAAAATATATAGCCTATATCAAAGTCACTTAACCAGAAAATAAATCCAACAAGCAAAATTCAGGATCATTTTACAAAGTCATATTCATACTGACAATACTGGAGAACCAAATAACAACAAGGCTAAACTGAAGGCATTTTGGTTTTAGAAAATTGTAGGAGGGCATTTTGTTCATCACGAGTTCAAAAGTGGAAAAGGGGGCAACAAAAAACATGAGCACATCTTGTGATCTCTAAGGGGTAAACTTTATATTCTGTCACATACACTCTGATTTTGATTTGTTTGGATTTTTTCAGACACACAAGCGAGTGCCTACCTGTCAAATTATCTCCTATTCAATCAATAAGTGATGTGTGTCACATCCCAAGTGTTTCAGAGTGCACATGCGTCACCGTCACTCTGCACAAACATTAATTTCCTCTCAAGACAACACTAGAAAATAAAACAAAGCACAAGAGCACAAGTGCTCCCTCTTTATACACTCTTGCCTAAACAAACTGAATCTGAAGTCTGCCACAAACATTACATTACTGTATATATTAACAGCATGCTATCAAAAATGTGTCTGGCATCAGTTTAGAAAATGTGCAAAATAATTCTCATTCTTCACCAACAGATTGGGAAACACAGGTTTTCTACTGATCACTGATTCTTTCCATATAATGAAAGAACTGATATTATTATAGAAACTTATGATAGTGAACATCCTCTAGGTCAAAGCCGGACACACTGCAGCTTGTATTACATTGTTTCATGCCCAAAGTCAATCTGTGCTGACTTTGTATATTTTAATTAATTCATAAGCCACTTAATTAATCATTTAGTTTTGTAATTTCCACAAATTTTTATCTCGAGTGATGTATTCTTGCTAAACCTAATAGAGAAGATTCAGAGTGCAGATTGTTTGGGACATAAAACTCTTATTAAATGAGCACTGAGACTTAAACCTTGACAATACAGAGGAAGCGTTCACAGTGAACAGAGAAATGAGGTTTCTCTAATCAACCCAAAGTCTTCAAAATAACACAAATGCATAGTCATGAGGGACACAGTTAAGAAGTTCCAGTAAGGACAATAAGGCAAAAGAACATTTTGGGAGGAACAACACAAACAGCAGCTAATCAACTCAGGCATCGCTTTCTCTACAAAACTTCAGGCATTGCAATAATAAAAGTAAATTAGATTTGGCTTTAAAAGTGTTCATGGTTTCGGTAAAAGATTGTAAGCTATGAAAGAAATTGTGGAGTTGTGATTCTATTTGGAAAAATAACACAAAACAGCGGGATCCAATAAAGTTCCGAAATTACGAGATAAAAAATAAAAGCTTGTAGTTTTACACAGTTTTTTTCTCCCTAACACAAAATAAATACTTTGCCTCCACGTTCCTGACCAGACAGATTAAGTAGGATGTTAAATGTTGCTCCTTTGCTTTTATTCTATCATCTCCTGTAAATCAAACAAACTATCGTGTGCTATTTAAATATCAAGAAATATCTGTCCGTGCACCATAACAGCTCTTGTTTTCATGCTGAAGTTGTTCTTTTTTGTGTGTGTGTGTTTTTTAACATTGTAAAAAGAATGCATAAAAAGTGAGTAAAAATAATGCATCTCTCTCATGAATTAACCATGGAATAAACAGTGCACAGTTGGAGAAGGTCTGTTGTTTTAAAGCACATTATAACAGCAGGACAGCGCCTGCCTGCCCACACCTCCGGTCAACTGTACTGTAAATCATAGTGTGTATAAAAGGAATCTCTGAAAGTGCCGTTGACTTGTGGTTTCCGCTCAGCACTAAATGTGTTTATAATGAGCTTATTTCAGTGTTTTAACCTGTGTGTGCTTCACTCAGGAGAGCACACTGCTTTATTTTAGACTTGTGATACTTTGTCTTTTGCTAATATACTTGCTCCTTCACTGACATAAAACCATGACAGTTTCCACAAACCATTTCTGTCTTTTGCAGTAACGTTCCCAGGTTAATGCTACTTACATCCCTACCAGCTCTATGCCCCTGAATTGCACAGTTTTTAAACCGGAAAATAAACCATACACTTGATAATATTGACCAACAGTGACCGAGGTCTGTGTAAATTTTTCTTGTCCTTGTGACGATTCAGTAGGTGATGATAAAACAAAGAAATGCATGGGAAGTAAAGTGCATTGTAATAACCTGTGTGTTGCTACATGTGGTAAATGTAGATGTCAGAGTGGCGTTCTGCATGCATTTGTGATTAATGGCAGCTGTATTTCTGTGTGTGGCTGTGAATGTAGATGATGGGAATGAAAAGGAAGAGGCATCAGATATACAAGAAATCAGATATCTGACGTTGTGATGTTTGATCTATACAAAATATTGGCACATTATTTTATAAACAGTGTACTGGATGATGGTCAAGTTGTTACTACTTGCACAAATGCACCATCCAGTCTTTTGTCTGTTAAAAGTGCACTAATTGCCAAACACGCCAACATTTTCCAGTTGTAATATTCCTTATCGTGTCTCTCTACTCAAATGTGCTGCTTTCTTTCTTTCACACTCATTAATGCCACGTTAATCTCTGACCTGCGGTAACCCTACATGCTCCTAATCTGACCTTTTCTCACACCTGCGTCTCAACACCGTTCAGTTTAGGCATCAGAATACGAGGAGTCACCCCAGAGTTGAGGTCCCTCTCGAACTCCAAAAGCTGGCCCATGAAGTTTAGATTTGGGGATACAACGGGTCGCCGGCTCCGCACGTATTTGTAGGCATCTGTCATTGTCATCAGGGTGTGCTTCATAAGGTAGGCGATGACGATGGTTGCGGAACGAGAAACGCCTGCCTGGCAGTGTACCAACACTCCCTGTCCACTCTGATATGCCTCCTCTGTGGATGACAACAACAGAACAGATGAGCTCAGTTTTGCTGAATTCAGTGAATACAACAAGTTACTGGGACATGAAATGAAGAATGACCTGTGGAAACAAATCACCAGTGTTGTCGCTGTGCAGTAGTATATAAATTACCTGCTCAACACAACACACCCTCAGAAATCCAGACTGATGTCAGGCCAGATGCCGTCAACTACTTTCTATCCATATGTGTGAACACAGAGTAAGTGATATGTTACTGTCCAGCTGTACTAATCATTCACTTCTTTCTGCTAACTGGCACTCTATCACACACCATGTACACACTCACAACTAATATATCAGAGGCACGATTCTCACCGATGAACTCAAACACCTCCTCAAAGTACTGTCGAAGGTTTTGCTTGCTGTTGTCAGTGGCGGGCAGCCTTTTGTAGCGTAATCCAGAGCTGACGTGGTAGAGAGGGAGGTGTGTGGTTACGTTGACCACGTAACCGATGTTGAGGTGCAGCAGCAGGTCCAGATCTTGGGCGTCTCTCTCGTTCCCTAGAAACAGGAAGGGCAGGATGGGGCTGACCACAGCGTTTTCTGCGTCTGGAGTCATCACGCTCTCATCAGACAGAGAAGCAGGCAATGAAGAGGAGAGCGGCAGAGAAAGGTGCACTGAAAGACAAGACAAATGGAGAGTGTAGAGATGTTGTCTGCATCGTGTGACAGCAAACTGCTGCCACAGAATATGAAAAGACAAGGATGCTATTTGCACAGGAATACTGAATTGCTAATGAAATCACAAAATAAAAAGTGGGTCATATTAGTCTGACAGCTAATTAGCAGTGTTTTTTTGGATATAAACGAGGTCTAGTAATGAGCACTTTGTTTATTTTATTATCTAAATGAAATTTGCCAAGATCCAAAGGAGCTAAATGTTCCCAAATGTGTGTGCATCTGTCAGAAACACTGCAAAATTATTTAACACATCATCGGAAATGAGTTTATGATCATGACAGCATATGCCCGATACAGACACACTGCACTCAGAACAGCAGTTGAAGTTGAAGCTAATCAACAGTGATTTTTTGATGGACGTCTGTGGTTGCACATGTGAAGTGAAATAGGACTTACTTCTGCTGTTCTCCTCATCTTGCTCTCGGTTCAGGGAGTTCAGGTCTAGGTGAAGGGAGTGAGCTGATGGCAGAGTGTGTCCTCCCTCTCTGTCTCTCTGCCAGGGTTTGGGTTTGATGAGTGTGCTGGGGGCAGACGGTGGAGGTGAAAAGGACACAGGTGATGGTGGAGAGACAGAGCGAGGAGAGGGGGAGCGAGGATATGCTGCATCTCCATCTTGCTCTAGACCATCATCCATACCTCCGTTGTCTTTTTTCAAAAGCCTTCTCAGTGAACTGCGGCCTTCGTCATACCCAGATCCTGACCTGTAGCCCATAAAATCGAGGGCAGCCATTTTTCCCTGCTGAAGCCGCCGTCGGCCAGCATGGTCTGTGAGATGAGGCTGCGTGTATTCTTGGAGGTTTTGACAGTCCAAAAGGACAAGGCCTGTACCGTTACTGCCATTTGGGGCCTGGCTTGTACAAGTCTGACTGACTCCTGCTCCCACCCCAGCACAGTGATTCTTTTGGATTTTAGAATGGGTCATCTTCTTAGCAAGTTCTTCTGGCCAGATAGTCCGCACACTGTAGTCATCATCATCTGCTTGGTACATACCCATTGAATGGGCTGCATCAATGTTTCTTCCTGGGGGTTTGCCTCTGCGAGGGTTGAATGTGACCACTATGGGGTCACTGCTGCAGTAACTGCAGGTGGAACTACCTGTCTGAGAGGCTTTGGGGTTGCAGCCTGTGACGCAGCTCTGAATTGCCCGGAGGGGGGCAGAGGAGGACAGAGGGGTGCAGGGCAGGCATCCTCCTACCAGTTTCTTGCGAAGGATAGCGGGACTCTCAAAGTTTCTGGCCTCGCTAGAGCAGGAGGCACAGCGAAGAGGTTTGAAGAGGCTTGCTCGGCAGTCAGACACAGTGCTGTTTGAAGACGAGGTGTTGGAGGTGGAGGTGGTGGAGAGACACCCACCCAGATTTCTCAGGCCCATATCTTTGCCTCCTCTCTTCACTGCTCCCACATTGTGAACACAGGAAAATGAGGTGGAAGAGCTTCCTCCACCTCCTTGGCAAGTAGCAGTGTGTGCCTTACACCCTCTGCATCTTACCAGCCTCCAGCAGCCGCAACTGAATGGATGGGTGCAGTCGATGGTACAGGTGTGGTCGGGGCTGGGGAACCCTCCAGCATGGGAGGAACAGGGGGAGAGGGGCAGACCATGAAGAATGTGGGGGCGGAGATCCCTGGTGTGGGATGGGTGTGGTTGTTGGCTACGTTGTTGAAAAGAGACTGGGACATGGGTGGGTTGGGAGGGAGGGGATGAGGGATAGTTGGAGTTTAGGATGGCGGCATGGGGCACAGGGACGGAGTTGTGGTGGTAGGGCAGACTGTGACTGTTATGGCTTTGATGGACAGTTCCCAGTTTGGAATTCTTCTTGTGACCTAAAGAAGGAAATTCTTGGTTGCCTCTGTTATGATAACTAGTGTTTTCCTTTGCTTTTTCACTCCTGAACTTATACTGTTGTGCCTGAGCAGGGACGAACTGTAGGACCCCTCCAGGGGAGGTTGCCAGCTGACTATGGCAACTTCGCTGTGACTTCTGTTCGGCTCCACCTGGCCTACCTGCGCTTCCAGTTTTTCTATCACATTGTCCTTGATCCAACTGTGAAGAGGCACATTTCCCTCTTCCACCTTTTACACTTCCGCTGCGCCCTAATGAATTACTGAATCCTCCTCCCCGTCCTCCTTTGTCAACAGTCACCCTGATATCGATAGTATGCGTATGGGAGGGCAGCCGTGGGCCGAGAGTTACAGTGCCATTGCTGTGGCAGTGGCTAGGGATGTTTCTGACACCTGATGGGTTGGCAGGCTGTTCGCCCTTGAATTTCTGCACGCGGGACGATCTGCGCTTGCATTCCAAAGTCAGAGATTTACAGGAGGGTGAATAGAAATGGGTCTGAGAAGGGTGGAGATGAGGTGGGTGGGCAACTTGTCCATTGGAAGAGGCTGATATTTGAGAGGAATGTTGCGGGATGGTTTGCGGGGACGCCTCACACAAGGCTAAGTTTTTGGGGCGCTGAATGACCACTATGCGCTCGTCAAGAGGGAGGGGAGGCATCTGGGTTTATGCAAAGCTGTTTGTTGAAAAAAAGAGAGAAAAGTCAGAAAGGTAGTAGTTAGAAAATGACTGTAATTTCACAAATGCTGAAAATGAGGCAAATACTTTACATTCCACCAGTTAAGACACAATTGGCACATGATGCAACGTTTTGATCACTGCCAGCTATGGAATATTTATAGGATGCAATGGATACAAAGCAAACAAAGTTGTTCAATTATCTTCTGATACAAATATATTAATCTGTGAAATGTAAAGTAAAGCTCCAAAATCCACCACCACAATCAAAACACATCAACAACAACAATAGATTGTTAGGTTTTGCATATTTTGTAAGACACCTTTGTAGTGTCTTTTTGAGAACAAAACATACAAATACAAGAAGAAATACAGAACCAACATCCAATAATGCTGCATTTCAGCTTTGACCATTAACACATTACACATATTTCATTTGACATTTGCTGCAAATGAAAGGAGAGATTATATTAAGTGAAAACCCACTGAGGCGCATGTTTGATTTTAATGTACAACACTGCTGTGATTACATTTGTTGAATCCATTTAAACATGCAGCTCACAGTTTATTTGTTTATACCAGGGCAACATAGACATTTAAGCTCATGTATGACATGAGTTTGACATTTATTATGAATTCAAACTATTTTGCAGCACCAGCATTAGTATTAGCCAATGAAATTAAACAATCTGAAAGTGCAAGTTTGTATACCTATACACTGTTGGTGGGAAAACAGTCTCAGCTAATCCTAACAGCAGTGAGGCTTCTTAAAGGCTCAGTCACAAAAGCTGGTTCAAATGAGCTGCAACAACCTTCATCCCTCTGAGGAGTCCTCATTCTTAACAAGACACATGCAGTGAAATAATAAGCCAAGCCAGGCTATGGCTAAATGTTCTTTAAAACATATCTGGAACGAGTGTTTGGAACTAGACATGACGTCTATGCACGATTGCTGTCCTACACGTGAGACTTCATGCTCATTTGTGTGATGTGCACTTTCTTTCATCTGCTGCAAAGTCTTCGTCACAGTAAAACAATGCAGTGACTCTCACAGTTAGCCAATGGCTCAGTGGGATTCATCACTGTAAAGACTGTTTAGTGGTGGAGAGCCATGGGATTATCTGAAATGAAACACTTCTTGCCCCCAGCTATTTGGCCTGTTCATCCTGCCTCTGGTATAAACTAAATTAACTGAATCCTTTGGGCCAATTTGAAATGAGCATTTGTCCGGGCCGTGGTATAAACAGAAGGTCACCACGTACACAATCATACAACTTAGCTGGAAAAGAAAGATTTTTCACCATGACACAGCAAAAAGAGATTAACTGAGTGTATCTTATGAATATACGTAATGTGATACAATACATATAGAATATTTTGTTTGTATCGTTAAATTGCCTTTGTGATTAATGTTATTAATAACGGGTAGGTACAGTTACTTCAGGACTTGGGAAGATTTTTTTTTTCATTTGGTGCTTCCAATAAAAGGCTGCTCTCAAATGCTATGATGACATATTGTTGTCGTTAAAGTGAAAATCCACCCACTGATACACACACTGTTAAATACAATCAATCTGAGGATGTTCAACCCACCCAGGTTGTTTGGTTGATTAAGTACTTTAATTTACTTTGTGCCACACCAGCAGCACGGCTGCAGGGGAGGCCATACAGGTCGGTTGGAAGGATGTTAGCATGCTAATGTTAGTGCTGAGCTCAAAGCACAGCAGAACAGAGGTTTGAAGAATTGTAAGAATTTCTCAGCTGAGAAGAGAAAGGCTTTGCGTTTGTTGACAGACACGACAGCTATACAGCCTGTTTAGGTTTGTGGTGTGTTGAAGATGCTGGTTTTCCTGCATCATGCTCCAGGGACTAAAAGGAACTGATGAGTCTACAGAGAAGCAGTTCTTCACTGATTGAATTGGGCTGACACCACAACCTGAGGTGTACCTCTGATATTTATAAATCACTGAAAATTCAATTTAAAAGGTCATCCTTTTTTTAAAAAAATAAATTTTTTATTCTAAGAATTGCAATGTCTGTCCACCATTTTGGTCCAGACTGAAGTATCCAGTAAATAGGTTACCATGACATGTTTATTGAGGAAGGATCCTACTGGCTTTGGTGACTTCACGTCTTCATCTGATAAAATTACAAGATTTTCTATTATTGGATAGATTGCCATGAAATTTGGAAGAGACACTTATTTTCCACCAAGGATGAATTGTAACATTTTGGTGAACTCTCTTCAGTTTTGTAAGTAAATAATTTCATCAAACAATTCTTACATTTAAGACCTATACCTACAAAATACCTACAAACCCAGATATTTCCATTAGCCTATATATATATATATATATGTGTGTGTGTGTGTGTGTGTGTGTATGTGTGTGTGTGTGTATATATATATATATATGTATATATATACACACACACACACACACACATATACTATATTCGTATCTATACATGGTATATATTGGTATCTAACCATGCAGTGTTTGCTGGGGTGAATTTTCACTTTAAGATTAATCCCATTAATCCACATTTTTGAAACATCTGAGGGAGAGGAAGACCAAAAAAGTTAAAAAGGGGACTGGGTGCAATGGCTGACAGAAACGTGGGTAGAGAGAAAATACAGGGGGACAGATTATAACGTGACACTGTGAACCACAGACTACAGGGGAGGAAGGAACACGTCAAAATAATGTGGGAACGCCTTCAGTCCCAACACAACACAGTTACCGACCCATAGAGGAGGCAAACCACGCTCTTGTGTCCCCATGCTTATATCCACGCACAGAGTCTGCTGATGGCGTCCTCATCTTTTTTTTCCTCCTTTTTCAGCCTTGCCTGTGGTGGAGGGGGTGGGGGTTACATTGACCCAGTTTTATCATGGTGGAAGTCACTATCACTCTGATCACTTTTCTCTCACACACTGTAAACTGCAGGCTGGCTAGCGGCCTTTTCACTCACTCACTCACTCATTGTCATATAGCGTCATCACATAGGACCAGGGGCCATAGAAAGAGATGGAAAACACTGAGTACAGCACTGTTGCCACTTGATATTTCACTTGCAAATGATATTTCACAGCAAGAAATAATACTCTGTAGTGACAATTTCTTTCTCATTAACATGCACTGAAATTTCACACAATATGCAGTGAAATCTATATGGAAAAACAAACAGATGAGTGTCAAATTGTCCCTTTAGTGATGATATCAGGAGTCCATCTCTGTTGTAGCAGCACATGGACAGTAGGTTAATACATTGAGAAACATTTTGTAGAAAAGTAAAACTATAAAGACTAAAAGTAAGAAATGTATCTAACATCCAGAGCCAAGTTGCCAAGTTTTGATCAAAACCATTGTTCTAAATCCTTTAAAAAAAACTGTTTAGAAAAAAATGAATGGATTTTTTTTATTTTATTTTGAATTTAAAGAATATAATAAAAATGTTAAAAGTCAACTCCTGTTGTCTCAAAGTCCCTGACCACGATTCAGTTTGATGGTTTTGCTTTTCTGCATCCACATATGACCCCCAATGTGCCTTTATTTCTGTGACTTTGTAATCATGCAGTCCCTCTGGGCATTTTCCCAAGTGTGCAATGGATGTGATGAAGTAGTCTACTATTACTTTGGGGTCATTGTTTGTTCTGTAGCTTCCAGTCACACAACAAAGTGACTAAAATCATCAATAAAACCACTGATGATGGTGCAGTATGCTTTTAGCTTATTGTATAAATCCATACGCCACTGCTCATTGGGACCTTTACTGTGGTAATACCTGCATCCACCTGAGATCCACACCTTCACCACTGATCACTTAGATCAACTGTCTTACAGTTTGTGTAATGCAACATTTTCATTAACATCAACTGTTTGTTTTATTGCCCAGCATTTAACTTCAATTTTGAATTGTCAGCTTTGTTTCTCTATGTTTCTCTCTGGTTTGAAATGCAAAATAAAAAAAATATATGTCTTCTTCTTCTCATTTCTTGTTCTTAAGGCCAAAATCTCCAAAATCTCCAAACTCTATGATGTTCTCAGTCACATTACATTTCACTGCATATATCAATATAACCACGCAAGTGACAAATAAAATATGTATGTATCTTGTATTTATCTCGTCAAATGATCCAATATGTCACAGAAAAGCAAAAGTATAGAAAAAATACAAAAAGCAAATGGAGTTTTTTGTAAAATAACTTTGTTATATATTAAATGTATTCAGTCACAGAGGACCATGTTCCTGCAGATCATTTACATCCTTTTCTTTGATAATTCCTCTGTACTTTTATTTAGATAGGATTTTGAATGTAGGACTGGGACATTTTTCTGTTGCTGAATAAGTAGTTTAACTTTACCAGAGTAAAGGATTTGAATTCCTTGCACAGCGCTGTTGTGTCAGCAGGACTTCTGGCTCAACAGAATAAAAAATTGACACAACAAGAAAAAGGCAATTTGCCTTGTTATTCTTGAGAATACATGAAAGAAGCTGTAAAAAGGTGTGAGCGCAGTTGATTAGGAGGTTAATTGAAATTGTGTGTAATTAACTTTGTTTATTTGAAATCACTGCACTCAGTTGGTCCCAATTAATCCGTCTAACGTGTTAATAGAATCTGGTAAAAGGCTGTGAGCTACCTGCTTTGCCAACATGCAGTCCATGCTGAGGCCTCCTGTGTGTGTTTGCAGTTAATTGTCTTTCAAGAAGAAACGCCTCGATCTTCACGAGGAAATTACAGCCAAACTGCTCCGAGCGACGTTTACGAGGAAACTGTTGCTTTGCATGATCAAAGAAACAGGCTTGTTCAGCTCATTATGTGATTTGACAGTTTTTCATTATTGGCCCCTAGTTAATAGCTTCAATTGCCAGTTCCCAGATTGCATCTGAGATGGCAGCCAATCTAACAACTCAGAAAAAAAAGAAACAACAGAGAGCAGTGTTGATGAACAGTGGCACAGAGATAAAAGCACCAGTGCTAGTCATGTTTTATAACATTAAAGGCATAAATTTCCAAGAAAAAGTCCAATGGTCTCATTTAAAATTCTTTACATTACATTTACTCACACTCCCACTGATTAAATTCACTCTGAATATTAAGCTACCAGACTCAAAGATGTCTCCTACTGAATCCATTCCCAGTGTGTGTGTGTGTGTGTGTGTGTGTGTGTGTGTGTGCATGTGTAATGGACAACTCAAATTTCTGTTGTACGTCACGCTTCTGTAAAATTAGCCTCCACGCTACTTGTGAAACTGAGATGTAAACACAGACGAGCTTCAGCTGATGAGATGTGAAACAGCCCAGTATCAAACTCTGCACATATTTCATTCTGCACTGTGAAACACTACTTCACCAAAGAAACTGTGATCAATCTGGTGTCCCAAATCAATGTGTTACTGACCATCAGACAATCTGTAAATTTTAACTGTGTAAATATGTATTATTGTACTGAGACAGACTATAAGATTAACCCCTAAACTTGCTGTAAGTGTGCTGAAACTTCAGAGAGAGCTGAGCAGAGTACTGAGCATATAAGTGCAGCATATTATCTATCAGACAGCTCATACCAGTATGTGATTGCATAATGCATCTACCAGGAATATATGACTTCAGAGGTCGACAGTAGACTGAATAAGTTATGAGAAGCATTCAGAAGAAGTGAGGCAGAGCAGCTATTGAAGATCCTTTGGAAAACTTTTGACGGGGTTTAGGTTGAATACACACGCGGCGCATGAATGAGAATGCAAATGTGTCACGGATGAATTAATATTTAAGGAAGAAAAGCCTAACGCATGTTTAGCTTCGCGACCACCGTTCGTTGCCTCTGCATTCAAGCTCATAAAAGTGTAATAGCAAAAAAAAAGAGAGGTGCTTGGTTCCACTTGGCTGAGAACTGCACGAGCCTACGAGGGGGAAGATCATGATGCCCTCACTGGACTTGCTGCTAAGCCACCAGCAGAATACAGAGAGAACAGGCAGCAGCCAGAGACAGGAGACTGGCAGACATGACAACATTTTTCCACATGACTTAACTCTTTCCCAAAACACCTGCGTAAAACCTGCTTTGTTACAAAATCTGATCAGAATAACATGTTGTGATGTTTGCAGTAAAAGTAAATATATTTTGTCTTGACTTGCACTGATGTTAATGAATGATATGGCTTCATGTGCAGGACAGTGTAAGACTATACTGTTATGGAGAACGTCCCTGCACCCTGCAGTGATCAGTTGGTGGGGATTCGGTTCAGCCTGGTGTGCAGTCCATCTCCAGCTGTACAGGCTTTGCACTGAGTGTTTTTGGGGACAAGCTGTTGAGGAGGGGGTGCTGTTTTTTTCAGGAGCAGATGGTTGTCTGGCTCTGTAAGATTGATGGCAATCTCTCGCTTTCCTCCTTCTCTCTCTCTCTCTCCATCTCTCCGCCTCGGCTTTATGCAGCTCCTTTATCAAAAAGCACCTGACAGTCAAACACCCACGCAGCGCGGTGGACAACACCAGAGCAGAAACTAGGCAATAATGTGAGGATGTGCTTCCCAATTACTGGCTTGTTAAAATTGCTTCAGTTAGAATCTCTTCCTCTGCCGCATGAAAAAGGTTTTTTCTTCTTTTTTTTTTTTTTTTTATAATAGCAGAAAAAATGGCTTCTGGAGACAGCGCATGGCAGGAAAATTAGTCATCTGAGTCACTTGTTCCCAGAGGCTGATGAGCAGGACGATTCTGTCACAGGACAATACACATCTTAACATTTTTCGCTCGAGTTCGTCACAAAACGACAAAAAGAAGTCTACTTCTCTCTTTATATAGTCATTCACCCTCATAACTAAACTGACAGATGGACAGCAGGAGCTATGGACCCTGGTGACAAAGCAGAAAGGTGGTGGGATGTACACAATAATATACCTGAAGGCACCGAGCCTCACAGTTGTGGCTACATCCACACACAGACTTGGCAGGTTTCCTGCAGAGCTACTGGTGTGACTGAAAAGAAAAGGCCGCAGGTGTCGACATGTTTCAAGAGTAAAAAAAAAAAAAAAAAGCCACACTGTCGCCAGACTGACAGAGGTTACTGACCAGATCTGTGACACAGCTAAGATAGGAACATAACAGGACTGGGAGGTGTTGGGTCACGTCACCGGCTTGTACTGCTGTAACTTTTCTCTTTATTTTCTTTGGTCTCAGTGATACAATTACATGAAACAGCTTGTCTAATGCCGAACATGAGGCACACACAAGAAAAACATCAAATGTCTGAGATCAATATCAATCTCAGTGTGGTCAGAGACAGGAGAGCTGTTCTCTGCTGTTTCCAGTCTTTAGACATTAGACTGGTATTGATCCTCTTGTCTAAAAAAGTTCCCAAATTTAATTAGATGTTCCTTTGAAATTTAGATAAGACATTACCCGAGAGTGATTATTTTTATTCTTAGAATATGAACAGTTTGTTAGATGGATGAGCTTCAGTCTTTAGCTTTAGAGTTTAGCATCTAACACTGTTTCATTTCACGCTTGAAGGTCGACTATAACTGAGACATAAGGCAGAATTATCCAAGTTACTGCTCAGGCTGTGACTGTGGTAAAAGAGTCTTCAGCTGTAAACAAGTGTTGGTGTCATGAATAAAAAGACAGACTTTGCTCGTCTTACACAGATGTTGTGTAAGAGAACAAGCTGATTCACAAATGAGCAGAAAAGCAGATAATTAAAAGCCAGACAGACTCTGTGGTGTACCTTGTAACTGTGAATATACTGGACATGAGGTTGACCACCACAGCTTTGTGTTTCATTTCACATTCATAATTGAGGTTAAAGTCTACTGGTAAGAAACACAAACTCTGCACAGCATCACAGTGTGATTTAACACTGGTATCACAGCAGCATGTAGAGTCTCCCCTTTCACATCCACCTGGGTGGAAATATTAGTATTATGTTAATAGTAAGGGATGAAGAAGCAGAGAGAAGCTCCTCCTCTAGAAATTATAATCACCTGCCACATCATATCATGTTTAAACCCAAACGTGTGTCACTGTGTGAATGTCCAGTGTTTCTGTCTTCATTAAATATAGTCATCTTTATACAGGCTACATTAAGATAAAACAATTGGTCGTTATATGCCCACTGATTCTCTCAAATGAATGTGGTCACAAAGCTTTGGAAGAACTATAAAAAATATTACAAATGATGCCTTTGTATTAAGATCTGAAGCAGGTATTTTATTCTTTCACTTTTACATCTACAGTGTTTCCACACAAAGTGGCTTAATGAACATGTCAGATAGATTTGAAATTATTTCAAGATGGTGTCACAACCCGAAGAAGTCGCTCCACTGAATTATTAGGCTCATCTGGCGGAACATAATGAGGTGTATTCTTACCACAAGAAGAGAGTGAATTATACTGGAACGGGACAGAAAATAAAAGAGCAAATGAAATCAGAGAAATGGCCTGAGAAATGAACAGAGATGTGGGCTTAAGTCATTATGACTCACTCTCTAATCAGGCTTAAGTCACACATCTAGTGATGTAAGATTTAGTCAAAACAGAGGAAATGACTTGCAACTCCATGACTTGTTTGTGACTCAGATGCCCAAATGAATACGTGTTTTGTCAACAGTGGCACCGTAATGGTACAATAATGACGCACAGGCATGAGCCTTGTGTCTATTACTAACCACTGAACATGACTTTTACTGGTGCTGTTGTTTGAATGATTCAGACTGATTGTGATTCGGCACCACGACGCTGTATAAATCCTACGTTACTTGAGAATGTCAATAAATATTCATGTTTGTGGCTAATCTGCGTTAGCCTTTTCGTTAAGTGTATTTTTCCCACTTTAATCTGCCTCGTTTCGCCGTCTCATCACAGCTCACACCACTACGGGCTGCTGAGGGGGAAGTCAAAATAATTACATCACATAATCCCCACAGTCAGCGGACAGAAAGTGATGGGAGCAGCAGCACTAACTGACCAATCAGTGAGTGGCGTGATACGAGACACTCAGCAAACTCTGTGTGGAGTGAAAAAACCCAGAGAGGAATACCTGGCTTTTTGTAACATAATCCTCACACATCCTGGGTTAGGTCATTGTTATTTCACTTTATTATATCATAGGTGAGAAAATGGGATTGGTGGCATCTGGTCTTGCTCGTTCAGACATATTGGATTAGTTACATCCAGCTGATAGTGCTTGTAAAAAGAGTAAAACTAATAAGGCCGAGGTTTAACCTTGGACCAGTTTAATTTTAAATGCAAAAAAATCTTAAAATAGAAGACTAGGAATAGAAACTGAGTAGAGTAGCTTGGAAAAAACGTTTCCATTCTTTGTTGGGATTTGAGCCCTCTGCCCTGTAATGATAAGAAGAAGAGGAGTAATATTCTTTGAATAGATTTTAAAGTCTTAAGAGAGCGATTGCTTTAAAAAGCAGACTGTCACGTTTCATGGTTGCTGTGAAATCGTGATCAGCTGTCGGTGGAAAAATCCCAGATATGAACACAAGCAACATATCATCTGTCCAGCATATGTCACTGGACCACAGTGAGACAGAGAGGCGTGAAAAGTGTAATCCTGCAGATGAATTTGTGGAGGCAACAACTGAAGAAACATGGAGGTCGCTGACAGAGTTAGTTCTTGAGAAACCACACAGAAGCGCAGGAACTCATCAAATCAATCCAGTACATGTTCAGAGTTTTCTGCTGTACGTTACAGGTTAAGTGGGGTCCAAAACAATTTTTTTTCTCTGCCAGCATCTTTGCCCTCAAGGAAAAAAACCCATCAGAAACTATCAGACAATACTCTGTTTGATAGGATGTTGTTCAACTTGAACAAAAACAAAAATCAACACCAGCATGTTAGCCGCAGTGTGATAACAACAGTCTGTTACTGTTTTCCCCTCTGGAGGTTTTGCCAGACCGTCTTCACATCCTCAAAAAAAAAAAAAAAAAAAAAAAACCTCAGAATGAATGAGCGTGTGTTCACGAAAACAACAAATGCCATCACGCTGACACAGCATTGCGGCCGGCCTGCAGCATCAACAGTTAGAGGAGCGGACTCTTAATGAAATTATGATGATTGAAGGTTCCAGAGATTCAGAAGTTTTGCCATAAAAAAAGTCTAATTGCAAATTTTAATGTTTAATTTCATTTCAACATCAGAGAGCCTGTAACTTTTACCATGTAGCTGTGTTACAGCCAACCACTTTAATGTTTTCACTGAAACTCTTCAAACTCTAATTATGAGCTGTGATGAACCTAATTGTATAGTATTTATAAAATATATTTAAATGGAGCTAATCTCCTGCTATATATTAACTCTGATTCATTTGCATCAATTCACTTATGTAAATGACTCTAATTAAAACACATTAGACCCCAGTGAAACAGCAGTTTTTAATCTCATATTGTACCTTTTTAAATATTGATGACTAATAGCTTTCTACAGCTAAATAATGCTAAATGGATTTTGTTTAATTTCAGTTCCTAAGCACAGATCTGAATTTCTCTTATGGAACAAATAGCTAATTCATTTATTGTCTACTTCCTGGTTTCTACCACTACATAAGATAGATCACCACCTCATTCACTGAGGCACACTTCATGATTTGTTGTTTCCAGGAAACATAAGCGATGTGTAACAACAGTTTCCAATGGTTGCAGATACATTTTTGACACTTCGATCAGCTAATTCTTTCAGTTTTTGCCCAATTGGCTGCACTGCATTATGGGATTGTCAGCAGAACATGTACTGCACACAGCACAAGCTTCATGTGAGGTAAACAGGGAGTGATATTTGACACAGCTGGAGTCATGTGGGGCAGGAGACTATCCCAGCATGCACTGGACAGTGGGAACCAGGACAGGTCACCAGTTCCATGGCGTGTCACACATAAACAAACGGTTGACTCTGCAGGCAATGTTGACTTTCTACTTTCACGACCTTCGTGTCTGTGAACTGTGGGACTGAGAGAAAAGAGCAGAATACACAAACTACAGCTGATATAATTAGCTGATTGAGAATGTTTACAACGTTATGATGATATCATTGATTCATTGTGTGAGTCAAATTTAAATCAAAATGCCAAACAACTTGATGGTTGTCTTCCACTATAATAAACAAAAACTTTGGAGTTTTGTACTTTTGGTTCAACAATACAACACTATGTGCTGATGTTTGGCCGTTGTTATGGACATTTTCACTACTTTCCAAGGAGACCACAGCTTAGATGGTCTCATTGTTTGAATACAATGGCCTCCATCGAGCCACTATGTTGTTACTGTACAATATAATTTAGCTAAAATCAATGTTACTCTGGGTTAAAATTTCCTCTTCCTGGACAGTCCCTTTGTTTCATTCTACACTGATTGTAGCTTTAAACTACGAGCGATTCGGGTTGGGTTTAAATTTTTTACCTTTGCCAGCTTGTAGACTGTAATATCTGATTACCGCTGGACTGAAACATTACACTGTCACTGGAATGGCTGCCTGTGGTTTTATATGACGGCTGATGATGACAGGAACGAGAGTCTCTGTGGTTCAGGCCAGAAGACCGAGACGTGAAGTCAAAGCAGCTTCAAACTGTGAGCTGCAGAGTTTGGGTGATTATTCTCAGTGGGATGATCACACAGTGATTACAGAACCTCATTAACATCAAGAATATTTTAAAATATAGGTTTAATTCAGCTTGTATGTGTCTTTACACTCCTTAGTCTCTTTGTAGATGTACTGCAGTGATTCCTCTGTGCCTCTACATGTTCAGCCTGTTTGTCTCACACTACTACAACTGTCTGACAGAATATATGAGTAAGCTTCAATCGTAAATACACTGTATATTTGATTTCCTAATGGAGCCTGCAGGGCGCTCTGTGTGAGTCTGCTCCTTCGTCTCTGTGGGCTTGGCGTCAGTGGCAGGCACATCCTTATTATTATACTCACACTACGCTTTT
Organism: Polydactylus sextarius; assembly: GCA_016801845.1. Taxonomy (NCBI): domain Eukaryota; kingdom Metazoa; phylum Chordata; class Actinopteri; family Polynemidae; genus Polydactylus; species Polydactylus sextarius. The sequence goes on from CM028914.1 coordinate 17,946,110, forward strand.
GTTTCTCGCTGTGTTTGTGCACGACTGACAGTGCTGACGGGGTACGAGACGCTTCACTATGAGACGTGTCAATAAAACATTGACTGTTGCTGCTTCAAATAAGTACAGTGAGTTCACGTGCTGCCCATCATCATCATCATCATCATCATCATCATCATCATCATCATCACCATCATCATCATCATCATCATCATCATCAGCGTCATCATCAGATCCTCTGCTGCTTCTCATCTCATCTGCACAAACATATCACATTTTAATATTTACATTACATTCCCTCCCCTCTGCATTGTTGTTTATGGGGGGGGGGGGACGACTCTCTGCAGGCCAGTGAGGGAACATCTATCAGTTCCTGTTTTGTACACGTCGCTAGATGGCGCACCGCTTAATTTCTCTATATTTTTTTAAACCCATCTTCGCAGCACAGGCTTTGAATCTTTATCATAATGAGAAATGAAAGCTGATATGGGCCTGATCCTTAACAGGCCTTCAGCTCCACTCAACATTAATTCTGGTCAAGTGTAACTGGCTGTAAATTAGACTTCATGTATTATGGATCATGTTTAACTTGGCACCCTCATATGTCTGCAGTTATTTGTCTCAGTAAATAACACACAGTCCTGACAGCTGACAGCGGTGAATAACATCAGGATGCGGGTGGTTTTGGTTGATTTCTTTTTCTTTTCTTTCTTTTTTTTAAACATGTGGCATCAAATCATACAACACGAGAAGCGTCGAGACATGCAGGAGGCGGTTATTCAGTGACAGACGCTGTTGATGGGGGTCTGTGAGGCTGCAGGCCGGACCGGACCGACCGGACAACCGTTACCGAGTAGTAACCGTAACCGTGACCGTAACTAAAAGCAGAGATCACTTACATCAAGAGCGGCAATCCCGTGCTGTGTTCATCGTGAATGCGCAGCGGAGTGTGGAGTCCTCATGTCTGTAGTGAGCCCGAGTAGCCGATGTGTTGGTATGATCCAGATGTGTGACACCTTCCCTGCCTGCGCTTTTGTTCATGTACTTAACACTAAAATAAAAAAAGAAAGATGTTTTTCTCTTAAAAAAGACCAACAACCTGATCTGTGTGTTTAAAAAAAAGACACTCAGCTGTGTCGGAATTGAAAGAAGCAGATGAATAAATAAATGTGATGTGAAGTGCTTGGCTAACTCAGCTGGCGTCACGTCTGAGCGTGTGTCACTCTGAGCTGCGGTGCGTGTGTGAGCAGACGCTGATGGGGAGGTGGGCTCTATTGTCTCCACTGTGGATGACATCATCCCACACCAATGGCGGAACGCACGGGACGGAGGGGCTCAGTGGCGAGCACGCAGCACGTGCGGGCTGCTGGGGGAGGAGGAGGAGGAGGGAGGAGGAAGAGGACCAGCGTGAAGTAAAGCTTTATTTTTAACCAGCACTGATTGTATAAGATAATATTCAAACCAAATATATGAAATTATTAAAAAACATCAGTGGTGAAATGTAAGTATCTTTACTCAAGTAGCCAACCAGTGGTGGAGACACATCCACCATTTATTAATGTAAAAATAGTCCATAATAATAATAAAACTCTGCACTCAAGTTCATTCGAAAATTCATCTTCATACTCAAAAAATATCAAGACAGGTTCAGAATAAAAGTAAATTTATGATATTATATTGTTATAACAAAATATGATTTTCCTTCCTTGTGAAATGTTGGTTATTTAGTTATTATATAATTATATTATAATTGTTTTAAATACAACAGTCAAAGATGTTTAGAAACACTTGCTTTAACAGTTTTTTTTTCCAGTTAATTATTAGATATGTATGAATAGGGAAGTGAAACGTACATGTCCTTTTCAATTCAAAAGTAATGTTGAAGAAATAGGAATATTTGAAATATAAAAAACAATGTACTTAAGCACAGAACTTCAGTATATGTAATTTTTCATGTAACATGCATTAATTTGTTGATTTTGATTTAAAGAATCTGTAATTTACCACACTCAGTTCTGTAATAGTATAAGACAAATCAGATCAAATGTAACAGAGAGAGATTCTAGCATGTACATTTATCACATAGATGAAACAAACAAAATATGCATGATGATGATGATGATTATGAATATTGTTGTTGTTGCTTACTGTATTAACATTATACCCTGTTAAGTGTATTGGTGGCTGCTGGAAAAAAAAATCTCAACACCTACAAACAAACAATAACTCACACTCATTTTCACAACTACAGGGACTTTAGAGTAAACAGTTAATCCAACCAGTACAGATTCTTTGAACTGAACTACCTGGAGAAAACTCACACAGGCATGGGCAGAACATGAAGACACAGAAAGAGCCCCCCACAGGCTGTGATCAAACCAAGAACGTTCTTGCTGTGAGGCGACAGCGCTAACCACCACCATATGGTTATATAGTAATTATTTTATTACATTTTCTTGATAAAATATAATACCTTTATAATTCATTTCTTATGTTTAGTCACACTCAATCTGTCTTAAGTTTGATTACCATTGAAAGTGTCGTAAAGTATGCACACACACACACACACACACACACACACACACACACACACACACACACACACACACACACACACACACACACACACACACACACACACACTCTCATACCAATAGCTGTGTCAGTTTGTTATTTCTGGCAAAGCTGTCTCCGCTCTAAGTGAAGTCCACATTTCTCCTGTCATAAGGGGGAGTAGAGGATTGACACGGACGCCATGCCGACCAGGAAATCATCTTCCCAATGTGTGAAATCACGAAGTAAAATGGAGCCTCCCGCTCCAGACTAATTTTAGCAGTTAAGGCAATTTTAGCTGTCACTGATGCTGAGAAATACAGCAGGCGTTTAGCTGAGCCTGAAGTAACACATTGGAATGTAATGTATCACAGTTTGACAAAGACATCAAAAACTGTAGCCAAACCACAATTTGGCATGAACTGTATGCTAACTGCCCCACTCTATGACCGCCTGTGTCCATTTGCTGCTTTGGAAAAAAGCCCTGGCTGAGGGTTTGTCAAGCTGGCTCACCCCAGTGTGACCTCTGTGCCCACACCTCTCATCAGCAAAGCTTACTCATCATTAGAGGCATCAAAAACATTAAACATCCTCCACCACCGCAGCTACATGCTGTAAAACCGTGTGTATCCATCATCATTTCAGTGATGAGTGTGAAATGTGTGAAATGAGAAGAATCACACCTTGTCTTTCATATATTGCAACTACACATACCTCTTCTTCTCGCCACACTGGTTCAACACTCGGGACATTTCACCCTCTCGTCTTCAGTCAAACCCACTCACAGCTGTGACTCTAATGTGTAAAGAAAAGTCCCACAGATTCCCAGACAGCAGCTCACACCCATGTTCTTACACCTGCTGCAGTTTGTAATGTAATGTGTAAATCTCACATTTGACACCTGCCCTGTAAATTAGTCAATGTGATTGAATGCTTTTTAAATGAAATCCCCTTTAAACCTCTTGTGCGTCACAATTAAAGACCGAAGCACGACTGATTCATGACTACTCAGTGAAATTGTGTTCTTAATTTACGAAGCTGTCTTTATAATCCATCGTCTGATGCTGTGGTGATCTAATGTCTCCTCATGAATTTAGTCTTGTCCTGACGTGACGGAGGTTTTAACAGCGAGTGCTTCACACTCACACAGTTCTGTGTCACTTCAGAGCAGCAGGGATGGAGGGAGAGTGTTGAATTTCAATATGCTTCTCTATCCTCTTTGTATCTGTTTATGAATCTACCTCATGATCTGTTGATTCATCTGATCTCAGGAGGTGTCAGTTCCACCTCCACTAAGTTTATTAAGTGAGAAAACTGAACCTGGACTGAAGATTGTTGATATATGATTCAGTCATTTTTAAATAGATGTAGTTGCCTAAACATGAACCTGTATTTTTGTCCACTTGAGGGCAGTGCAACAAGTTATAATTCTGATAGCATCTTTTGTGTTAGCATCATTTTTTAGTCATGTATCTGGTTACCAGCTGCATATAAATCTAATATTCATTCTGCTCTCAGCCTCCAAAACCTCACAGGGGAAATATCAGGCTTCACTATGTTCACAGTACAGTGGTTAAATCAGAGGCCTGCACTACAAAGCAGGATTTGTGGCTATGGATGTAACTTAAAGTTTAACTCTATTTTATGACCATGGTGATAAATCACCATGGTAACTGATGCTGAACCTCAGGTTAACTACAGAAGATCAGATCAATAACTATTGACCAATTAGATCACTGGTAAATCAGTCATCATTCCACAGGATCCTGTCATGGGAATAAGATTTTACAATAAAAAGTGACAAGTAAAGAACAATAGATATTTCTATAAATCAACTGAATCATTTTGCTGTTTGAATCTCTCCATGAGTCCATTTTGATTTTAACACAGAGAGAGAGTTTATCACTGGAGCTCAGAACAACACAAGGAGAGTATGTGAAGATCATTGGAAATAAAAACTAAAGTCCTTGAAACGATCACAAATTTACATTTCAGTCAGATTCAGTTCAACACACATTAACTACCTCTGTGTACTTCAGAATAATTGCTGTACTTGTTTAAAGTGCAGGCTGAGCCTTATTTTGATAATTGGAGATTAACTCTAGTTTTTCCTTTTTATTTTAGTCATGTGATCATATTTTGAATATTTATTGAACATCACCTGCAGATGTTGCTATACCTGAGTTTACCTGCAGGTGGCCTATCACTGTTTCCTCTCACATCATAAGTGACTTTATTAATCATTCTGAAAATGTTGCCTGTGATCGACATCTCTGCCTCTTTCATGTGAACATATGAACATGATTGAAGCAAGAGAGGACAACAGTGAAATGAGGCAGTTGCTAACCTGCTTTGTATGACTGTGAACAAGACTGGGATTGTTTGGTTTACTGGAACCAGATAACACAAAGTTACCTGTCTTGTAGCACAGACTCTTGAGTTTATTCTCTGTAAACTGCGGAGATAAAACCAAAACAGTAAATCTAAATGCCACTTGATAACGCTGAGGGGAACTGCAGAGGTGGGTGATAAATCCAGTCTAATCAAACGTATTTACTAAACATATTTAAAACAACCAGAGCTGGCCAAAGTGCTGCAATATAAAATAACATAACGGGAAATAAAATACCATACATAGACAAGAAACAAATCAAATTATGGGAGAAGAAACCCCATTGGTTTTAGGAGGAATACTTGATACTAAAAGTTAAACTGTTCTAGAGTTTTTGGCCTGATTAGTGATTTCCTGGGGCAACAGGCCATGTAGAGATTTAGAAAACAAATGAGCTCAATCTTGTACTTGACCAGTAGCTAATATAGGGATGTACAGTAAAGACAGGTGAGACGCTGTCTCTTGTCCTGCTACCGGTTATCAGTGTAGCAGAGACTTTCTAAAGCAGCTGAAGACAAGACAAGGACAACTGCTTGGTTCTGAGGACGAGAGCGTTGCAGTAATCCATCACAGAATAAATTAAGGCAGTAAGAGGTTCTTCGGGTCATTAATAGAGAGGAATGGTTTGACTTTGCTGATGTTTCTTAGCTGAAAATAGCAACACTGTTAATGTGTCAGTCAAATTTCAAAGCTGGGTCAAAGATGACAGCAAGAGTTTGGGCCTCGATGTGGTGCTAAAAAAGAGCTATAATGCATCTATAAGAGAATAATAACTGTCAGTGAGATCATCACTGCAAGAATCACCTTTCACATTACACTGTATTTATTTGAGTAACTTTAACAAAACATTAACTATAGAAAGTCTGAACAGAAAACTGTCAACTGCATTTATTGTGTAAAAGTGTCTCCGGCTGCTGCTCTAACCCTGAAAGAACAAAAAGGCCCCAGGATCAATAATGTATTACGTCATTTTTTTTTTTTTTACCACTTCTTTATCAACCATTCTCTTTATTCACTTTTTCTCTCACATGGGGCTGCAGCATATCCCAGCATGCTCTTGGCAATGAGTCCAGTGTCCATCCAGCCTCAGCATGTGTACGCATATTAAGTCCGTGGCTCATTTCCAATCAATACAGTGAAATGACAGAGCAAGGAAATATGGATGATAAATAATAATCCGGTACGTGTATGTTGTAATGAATTTTAATGGTTTCACAGAGAAATCCTTGTAAATAGAACAATCATTTAGAATTAACATTTTTTAATAAGCCTTTCTCCTGGAGATTATTATGCATTTTTATAGCACTTAAATTACAATGAAAATTCATATTTAAAATAATCAAGCCTCTGGTTAAATGTCTGTGCAGCACTGCAGTGTTTCTGTTACCAGCTGGAGATGACAAAACAGACAATTACCCAGAGACCCCCAGACCTTTTGTTATGAATACAGCACACAATTACCTTCTTTTTGATTATCTAGGTGTCAAATGTCAGAAAACAGTGAAAAATAACATATTAACATGTTTGATTTGCATTTTCTTCTGTGTTGGTTGGGTTCTGTGGAAATGATAGAAGATGCCAACAGCATTTTCATTCAGACACTATATTTTCAGTCTTCAGACTTTCATCCTCCACAGCAGGAGTCACATTTTGTACAAACTCTGCCAGAGAGTTGATGGTGTGTGGAGCTCTCAGTGGTCAAAGAGTCTACATGATGAGAATTCACATTTCTAAGTTATGTAGGTGAAGACAATCTCATGGTCCAAAAATTCACAGAAGTGGCCATTTGCCTGCAAGAAAGAATAATAATCCTTTGCCACAGTTGAGCTTCGTTGCTCAGCCGATATGTCTGGAATTAGCACGTCCTTATGTTAGTGATAAAAAGGGCAAGACACCGTGTAAGCTCCAGCAGGGAACGTTATGAAACTATTCTGTATGCCACAGTCCTTTTTTCTCTCTCTTCCTCATCATTTTCTATGATTTTTCACCAGCGACACACCTCATCAGTGTGTCGTCACAACAGCTTCCCTTGGCTGTGCGCTTTAATGATAGTAATCTCACAGATGTGATTATTAGCCAAAAAAAATCACACTCACACATCGCCCCATGTCCTGTGGCTTCTGAGGAAGGTGGAAAATACTACAATGATGTTGTATTATTAATTATTACATATTATTCAAATACACAGTCATGTAGCTGAGATGTGGTGTTTACTCCTTGCGCTAAAACCAAAAATAAAGTTTAAATCAATAAAAAATACAACATTTATCATCAAAACCAGAAGATCCAAAGTTATAAAATTCTTGAACCACAGTCTGTGAAAAACTTCACTGAATCAAAATGCTACGCTCCTCATGTACCATGAAGCCAAACAGTTCAATATGTACAACATGTACACCTTTAACGATGCACGTGATTTACGGCCCTTTAGCAACATTTACGAGTTTGTTCTCGTTAGACATCTGATTGTTTTTTATTTTAGAGTTTTTATAAATGTCCAGAAACTGCTCAGACTTCCCAGGGTTACGTAAATCTTGTGCTGTAGTATGACACCGACGATGATGGCACAGAGAGTTTCATTTAAGTAACGGCTCATCCATGATGTAGTGAAATTGTGCAAATTGCAGCAGCACTTCCACTTTAGCTGGAAACCACTTAACAGAACCACCAAACTGTGTAAAGCTTCATCTCAACTACTTCAGTAAAATCCAGCTCCCTGATGAATTGATGCATTAGTACCAACAATCTGATCATGTAATAACATTGACAGCGGACATTTTTCTGTAGGATTAAGCTGCCTCTACATATTTTGCTGCTAATATTTCTGTGCTTTTACTTTGAAGGCGGGACATTAACTTGTGCAGGAGTATTTTTACACTAGTGCACTGCCTCTGAGAACATCTTCCATCACTGTCAGAGAGCTGTAGTTGTTCCAGTAGTTGGATCGTGATCAAGATTTGTGTTTTGAACCTCAGGTAAAGAACAGCCATGTTTTTATCATTGGAGAATATAGTCAAGGTTAAGTCTTTTATTTCAGCCATAGAACTGGAGAAACTCATCCATGCTTTCATTTCCTCCCACCTCGACCAATGCTACTCCCTGTGTACCTGCCTCAGTCAGAAATCAATCCAACGCCTACATTTGGTTCAAAATGCTAGAGCTCGGATCCTTATTATGTCCAAGAAATGTCTTTTGGCATAATTTTCCAGGCTGCTCGTTTACTGCAGGATTGATTTTAATATTCTTTTAATTACTTTTGAGGTCAGACAGGAACTGTCCTCTCCCCGTTCCTGAGCTTTGATCCCCCCAGTGAGTCAGGACACAGTCTGATGTCCTCTGGCGGTGCTGGTCGTTCCAAGGTCCAGAATGGAAACCAGACCAGACGGGGCTTTTTGTTTGTGGAACAACTTGCCAGAGGCGATCAGACCGGCAGAGTCAACACGGTGATTAATTTGATTTTATTAGTATTATCATTATTTTTATTAAATTATCTCAAATTCCTTTCTTGTCTGCTGAGTTTGTTTCCCACTTTCTCAGACAAACATCCGGTATTAATCTGAAATATACTGAATCTAAATAAGGGGATATTTTTGATATTATTTACATCATAAACCTGAAAATTTCCCTTCTTGTTAACATTGTTAAATGTGAGAATATTCATGTGAAATTAAGACAAGGCATCTTACGTCATCATAAATCAGCAACATTTATTTCCACTTTTTATACATTAAACGTGCATATCAATAAAACTAAAACCGATCATATAAATACCTCTACTATAATACTGTTACGATAAATATGGCTCTACAGATTCTAGGTTAAATAAAAAAAAAAAAAAAAAATAGATAAAATAAACAAAACAAAACAAAAACTTCAATATCAACTGCTGTGCGACACAAGGAGACACTCTCATGAAACACTGTACATGTCGTCTCTTTCAGCACATTTGTTCGTCTCAGACGATGTGGATGCGTCTGATGGTTGTGCTGTGACACGGACCTCTGCTCTTTGCTGTGCTTTTTTTTTCTACGAGTGACGTCTTTTGGAAAATGTTCACAGTGTCATCATGACAAGATAAGAAATCTGGTGTCCTTTCCGCGGCCTGCACCTTACCGAGCTTAGCGCTTTAACCACCTCCCACAATTTGTGCTGGAGAGCTGAGGAGCACACTCACACACACACACACACACACACACACACACACACACACACACACACACACACACACACACACGACACATACATACAAGCGAAAAAGATAATTGTGCTCAAAGAAATTATACTGTATAGTACAATTCAAAGCAGGCACTCTGCTCCAAGTTGATTTATGTTGTTTTTTTAAAAAAAAGGCATCTTTAACCCTGGCCATGTCAAACATGATACTGATTGAGGAAGCCTTGTGGGAAAGGGCACCAGGCAGTGAAAAGATTATGATACAGCTGTGATTCACATGTACAGGAATACATCAACACATCAACAGCCATGTCAAAATATCACATACAGTACTTTAAAATAGCTTACCAAGAAACTCTGATAACGTGCAAAAATAAACATGTGTACTCTTTCACAAAACTCCCACGCACAATGTTCATCTTTTACATGATATACAATGAATAATTAATGTATAGATTGAGTAATAAATATCAACACACGACTATGTTTTACAGGTCTTTTCAGCTTCACTATTGTCTTTCCTTTAATGTAAATGTCAGGTATAATGTCATCCCATGCACCAATTTTGATATTTTTCTTAAACTTTCCTTGAATCTTGTTTTCAGTCTTGTGCTTTCTAAACATTTAAAAACTCAAATAATTTATGTTCATAGTCAATGATTAGATAAGTGTCCTGTGGAACTTAATGTTAAAAAAAAAAACAAAAACAAAGAGGGGAGAGAGAACGTTGAATTCTGGTGGTTGAAGCTATCCTTCACAGCATAGTGGATGGTAGCAAAGTTCCAAAGTCAAAAGATTCAAAGTCAGTCAGATATTGTGCGGTATTAATAATAACTAATGATACAAATAGTTATAAACTTTTGTGAAAATAGACAAAAACAGAGAGAACACGTTCAGTAGACTGTAAAAACAAGGAGAGGAGTCATGTCTGTGTGTGTTTCCCTCTGTCTCAGAAGCCAGGCACGTGGCAGTATGCCTCCAGGGAGGCCAGCAAGATGTAGATGAACCAGAGGGAGAGGAAGAGGAAGAAGGTGAGGAGCTTGGCTGTCCGTGGGCCCCCGAGCTCTCCGGCCGACACGTTGGGACGCCGGCGGTAGAGCAGCACCAGCACGCATATCAGTGCCATGATGGTGAAGAGGGTGACGGAGAAGGCCAGGGAACCCGGGTCCACCTTGAACGGCTTACCTTTGGTCTTCCAGTAAATGGCAGCGATGGTCCACGCCACCCCGATACCCAGGAACACGTTCACGGCGTTGCTGCCGGTCACGTTACCGATGGAGGCGTCGGCGTATTGGTCCTGGATGGCGGCAACTTTACTTGCAAATGTATCTGCAGGAAAAAGGGAAACATGAAATACAACAGAGGGTTTTGTACAAATCAGATGCAGATGGAGATCAGCTGATGGAGTGTAGCATCTGAAAGAAAGATTTTATCTGTAGATAGTAGATGCTGAAATCCCTGTGCATAAATTCTAGGATTATAAACCTTAATCATTTGTTTTCTTGGCTGATGTATAGGAATGTTTTAGATGGCTGGTGGTAGTAGAGAATGAGAGAGTCAACGATCGGTCCTGGGACTTTCTGATGCTGATACTTGTCTTGGCTGGTGAAGTAATAAAAACAAACATTCTTGGTGTAATATAAGCTCCACTGTGAACCTCTACCAAGGACTTATTAGTAAAAATATCTGTTTTTAGTTACAGGAAGTAATTTAAAGGTAACCGAGAATGGTTGAACAGGGTTTGGATCTTTGTTCTGTGATGTGACATATACACAATAAAACGTTGGTTGGATGTGTAAAGCCTCAGAAGTTTCCTAAAAAAAACCTTTCTGAAAGATATTTCACGGTGGAGGATTTTAAACGCTTCGTTTTGCATCTATTTGACATCTTTTCAGGCTTAACTGGCAACCTCATTAAGAAATTCAAGCACTTGACACTGATTGGCTCCTTCATTGACACTCAAATGAATGTAACTTCTCCAGCTTCAGAACACAGACAGACCGTCTCATTACAGATAATCACCTTTGAAGGGGATGGAGTCAGAGTGGGGGGGGCAGTGAGATACATTTTACATCACAAACAACTGTTTTTGAAATTGACCCATTTTCTAGCAACATTTCTAAAAGAGGAATTTCTATGAAAACGAGACATTTAGAATTTCTTGCACTTTGCACATGTTCCTGAATGTGGGTGGAACCGTTCTTCAACAAAGACGAGGTGAAAACACTTTTTGATTCTCTGTCACCTTTAAACAACTTAAGAAGTCACACAGAAAAGTCACTGGTGGTAAAAAACCAGACCAACTTTATAATAAGGCTTCCTTTATAAATATTCATAAATGCAAACTGATGTTTTTTTTTTTTAATTTTTAAAATCGCATAATTCTATTATTTTATGAAGGGGGACTTCCATGGGGATGCTCAAGTAATGACTTTATTTATGACTAATAAATAATTTACTGATGCTTTACAGATTCATTGGAGCTCTGGTTTGTCATTAATAAGAACACGGCAGCTGGTGAGAGATCCCTTTGTTAATCCCATGTTAATTGGTGAGCTTTAGAGGTGTTTGCAGTCAGACTTTATCTTTGGACATAGCTGAGCTTGCTGTTCATCCCCCACTGATGTTCAAGTGGTATTGATCTCCACATCGAACTCTTGGCCAGACAACAAATGAATGTATTTCCCCAGATTGTCAAACTATGTCTTTAATTTGTTAAATAACAAGTTCTGTCAGACTCTCAGCAAACTTTTCCCAGCAGGCAAGTAGGAAAGCTGCAATGACTGAATTCAAAAGAATCAGTAAGATTATGTTACTTGAATCATAAATAATAATAAAAACATGCCTCACCAGGTCCCATACAATATTCATTTGCAAGTCTCTTTCTAAAGCAAACATATCAGCAGAATTAGAAAGTTGGTAAAGTCTGAAACTGTTCTGTCTCGTGTTTTATGTCAAAACAGTCTTATGAGGATCCTCTAATGTTGTGATTATTGCCTTCTTCTCATAACGTGGAGAGATTCACAGCATATTATTCTGCCAGCTTGAAAGAGAGAGTTTGGGCTCGCTGAGCTAAAACCTGTCAAAAGCTAATTTTCATACTCATTCGTGCATCTCTTTGTCAGTGTTAAGGACACTGTGAAATGGGAATACAATTAGACAGCATGTAGAGAATAACAAGTGAAACAGTGTTTTTTCTTTGTTTACAGCTTGTTAATGTTCAAGAGCACTAGAGAGAAATTCTGTGACAGCACAAGAGGAGGTAGAGGTTGGACAAATTATCCCCAAAGCATCTGTTTCCCCTGCATGGGTAAACCCCAGAGGAAAACGCAAGACAAGCGCAGCGTTAGAGCTGACACAACGCACACACGCCCACCTGGAACAGAGGTGCCGAGGGCCACGAACACCACGGCGGTGACTGAGTCTTTGAGGCCGATGGTGCAGCCGAAATGAGAAGCCAAGTCTCCGGTCACGGCCGTCAGAACGCCAATGAGGGAGATGGACACAAAGAAGCAGGCCCAGCCATTCCAGTACTCAGTGGGTGGGACAAACGCGAACAGAACTTTCCAGAAAACTGTCAGGAAGTGCATAATGTAATCAAAGCAGGATGGCAGGCGTTCCTCCCCGCTCTCCTCCTCATCATCGTCACCTGGAGGAGACAAAGAAAGAGATGCATGGCCTGCAAAACACACACACAGAACTGCTGCCTCTGCCTTTTTCTGCTGACAGAAATCTGAAGACTGTTTCCTGCCGAATATAAACCTAATTCAAACCCTTGTCCTTGTCGCTTGTGTGACTGATATTAAATCATGAAGAAATTGGAGGAAAGTGAAAATTGGTCCAGTGTCAAGTCTTAATCAAACTGAAATAACATTGCTGACAGCGAAAATCCAGACAAGAATGAATGAACTTCTGCCACATTTGAGCTATTTGACGACTGTGTGGGCGCTGCCCTTTCTACATCATTACATTAAATCTGCAAATTTAGATATGACTCATTGATTGGGACATACACAAGAAGGAAGTGTACTTTCTATTCATATATGCACAGTGACCTCATCTCTGATAAGTCAGCTTTTAGCTCGAACACTTTGTGCACTTGAGCACAGATCTAAAAGGTTCATGAAGCCAAACGAACAGCTTTCGAAAGAGCAAAATAAAAAGGGTTCACCATACCACGAACAGTGACATAAGTTCTTCAGAGCTGTTAATTGTTCAGTCTGAGCTGAACAGTTCAGTCTTCATTTTTAATAAACTTTGTGGATTAACAGGAGGCAGCCGGCATGTATCAAAACAGGATTTGCTTGCTAAAAGCTCTTTCATTCATTATGTTAAATTATTATTGTTATTTGTTTTACTCAGCCAAAGTCATACTGACACATTTGGGATTTGTTTTGTTTTTTAAAGTACCTTTAGAAAAAAGAAACAAACAAACACAAATTCCCAAAACAGAGCAACGGCAGTGCATGTGAGTGAAAGTAGGTGGACCAGATCCAACCCACAGGCGTAGTCTTCCACAGGCGCCGGTCTCAGCGGGATGAACAGATGAGACATTTCAGGACGCTACGACTCACCTGCACTGACAGTGACAGCGCTAACAAACTGCTCCCTCCAGCTGCTGCTCCCCACCACCAGAGCCAGGTTCGTCTTCTTGATCAGCTTGTCCACCGTGCTCTGCAGAGACGAAAACAGCAACAGAACAGGGCTCAATGATGTCGTGTGAGACTAGAGACATCGATGTGGTGAATTAAAGTGGAATTAACTGCGACTCCTCTCCCACTGCAGTACACAGTGAATCACCAAAACAGATGCATGGGAGCACAATACCCCACCATCCCTCAGGATAAAGGCATTTTGCCAGCGTAAAGCTGCTTTACACTAAAGCAGAAAATAAAGAGACGAGTATTAGCTGATGATACTGGAGCCCTAAGTAACGGTCATGATACAACTTCGATTTGGTTTTAAAGGGGCATACCACCAATTTCACACGAAGATCAGTTTATTCGTCAAGAGAATTATTGCGCAAACTTGTCAACTGGACAATTTAAGATGTAAATCATAATACGGAGCATTTGTTTAATTTTTTTACTTCTGTCATTTTTGTCTCCCCAAGTTTCCCCAGCTTGAATAATCAATTTTTTCTCATGTTATTTAACTATTCAAGCTGGACATAATGACAAGTGACCGACTCCACCCGCAGAGCCATTACTTACATGCACAAAACTAATAATTCATCACTCGTCCCAGGATAGATTAAATATTCATCTCCAACAGTCATAATCAAGCTTAATATGAAATAACAGATGCAAATATCAGTGTCTTACTTTGTCACTGTCAACTGTGAAGAAATTAAAATTAAATTAGGCGAAAACAACTTGGATGGACAGGAACACTGTGCTGATGAATGATTATGATACAACATTTGGTAAATGTCATGTTGTCAGTGCTTATGTATATAATAGTTAAAGGATTCAAAGGTAATCAAAACAGAACAGATGCTGCTTATATGAGCCGAGTTACCTTAAATTCATAAGACTCCTCAATCACCACCTCCAGCTTCGTGTGCTCTCCCAGACAGGGACAGCCCATCTTCGATACGTCCTCAGGTCCCACCACCGTCTTGTTGTCATTGGTGTCTCCTGCAGCAGATGGACGTGTGAGTACGTGGGCTCAGGAAGAGATTTGTTACAATGATAATGACAGCCACTTTTCTATAGTTAATATAGGACAGTAAACATGGGTTTGACTGAATAACATGAACTAACGCTAACCCTAATATGCTTTGGAGCAACAAATGAAAAAAAGACACTGATAAATTCTATTGAGTTTTAAGTTCCCTCGAAGGATAAGGCGTATAGATAATAGATGAATGGATGAAACAATAATAATCAAAGTGTTTATTATAAGATCAATAATAAGAATTTTTGAAAATATGTGAAATCAATTATGTTTTCATTTTAGTTTTTTCTTCCCTTCCCTTCCAGTCCCTAACGTTGACCTAAAATGAACCCTTCAGTCCTGCAGCACAAAGCCTGACAGTGCAAATGGACTAGAAAGGCTAAAGAGATCACACCTTAGGCCTTAAAATTTGTATCAGCGTGTATAAACAGCACAAGCTCAAGAGTCTAAATAAAATAGGAATAGAGAGTGGCTGCTGACTGAAACGGCTTTAAAGCCATAAAATAATGAGTAAAACCACTGAGCTGTTGTGTCTTGGACTCACCGTGTCTCTGTCCCACCTCCAGCAGGATGGGCTCCTCCAGCACGATGGTGAACGTCTTGTTCTTCTCGTACTCCTCGTCGTCGATGATCTTCACGTTCAGCATCTTCCTGTAGAAGCAGAGACGGTGAAGAAGAGGATGACGGAGCCGAGGAGAGACGGGTGAACAAGTTCATTTGTTTTATTCAGGAGCAAACAACATCTGACAATATGAGTTAACCTTCAGAAAAAAAACCTTTGTTACCTACATTAAAAATAAATCCCAGGCAACCGGTGAAAACCTGGTACTAAGCTCATAGTTTTGTCCACATTGTAATAAAAGCAGCGTAGCCAAGAGGTAGACTGCCTACACAATGAATCATGCATCAGAGCTGTTAGATAAGAAGATGGCAGCTCAAGATTTTAACAAATTATTAAATGTTTTTGCAGTGAAGAACACTATATATGAAATGTAACATTTTTTCCACAGCATCCCACAAGAGGGCTCTCCTCCTTCTACACCTATTAATGCTGTTAGAGTGCGAGTGTAGTGAAATAACACACACTCCTCCCACACACTTCAAGTTTTAAGGCATGGAGAAATTGAAGTGTTATTATCTTGTTGTCTGTGGAAGTGAAGTGTTGCCTATATCTACAGGTGCATGTAGGTTAAAGCAAAACACATGAAGCTGTGGTGTTAATCTGTGACCGATATATTTTCTTGAGCCCGCTTCATTCTCCTACACTGTCACAGTGAGTCTTTCTCCTCCTCCTCTCCCTCCATCTCCCTAATGATATGTGGGTGGCTGTCTATTTCTGTCTACACACATACACTCAGGATTCGTCAACACGCAGGAAGAGCTTTTGCTCGCAAAAGAGAAGAAGTTTAATTTTAAACACTGATGATACGTCATCAGCCACCTAATGTCAGAGAAAGTCATGCTGGTGGGAGCAAAATGAAACGGCAGCATAGCCTGGAGTCCTTACAATGGAAACAAAAGACGCTTTTTTTTTCAAACGCAATATGTACAGATACAAGGTGAGTTTACTTTGACGCATGTTGGTGAGACCTTAAAATAAAACATGATGGTTCAGTTGCTATGGATCATGTTCACACACAGCGGCCATTTTGATATTACATCACACTTGGGGCAGTTAGTGTTTGTCCTGCTGCAGCGAATCAAGATGAACAGAACATTACTGGCAGAGATCACGCAAACATTTACATTTTAGACTGAAACACAAACTTGAAATGAAAAGCTGTCAAAAAGCAGCAGGGAAGTAGGTTCACGTACCGCATTAGGCTGATTAGCTGGAAATTTAAATCTCCGTCTCTGCTGGAGTCTAACGCTCATTTGCACTCATTTCAGACAAAAGGTGGGTTACAATAATAATAAAAAAAAATAGAAAAGTAACTCCAGACTCCTAACGTCTGAGAATAAACTACTCTCATGACTTAGTTTTACAAGTTTATTACTTTCTAAATTTCGAAGCATTTCCAAAACTTGAGAAGATATTAAATCACTTCATAGAGCGATAGACAACAAACAAACAACCTTATGAAAAATAGAAAAAATCAAACTGGATCAAGTCCCATGGAGCTTCTACCTGCAGCTAACAGCAGGACGTGAGTAGCTGAGAATTATAGATTCAATAAATAATTCAGTTGAGTTTTGGGATTAGTTATAAATCTGTTGTGAACGTGCAAGACCTCTGACGACCTGTGCCCAGTGGAAGTCAGTGAGTACTAAAACTCATGTTAAATTATCTATGACTCATGATTCTGCAGAACTAAATGTGAATTTATCCTGAGGATAAAATGTTTCTCTTAAACCTCTGATTTCAGATGTGATTATTGATAATCTTGAGGTCTGGCCTTGTAGAATTAACAGTAATAAATGTTATTACCTACCCAGAAGCTAATCAACTGACAGACTTGTATATGTTTTAGGAAATTATGCAGAAACTTAGAGAAGAAGATCAATCTCTGTGTGCAAAACATAAAGATAGACCTCACAGGTGGTTAACTTAACATAACAGCTATAGTTTGCTGTGTCCAGAGGAAACAAATGTTTCTATCAGCAGCTCAGACTACTCTCTTGCCTGGCCAGTGACATCTAAGAAATACAGCTCTAGCATGTAATGTCCTGAGAACACAGTTAGGTATTGATATTATTGATCTGACGGCGAAAAAAGCCCATTTTCCAAAATATCAAATTATCCTTCAAATTTGATGATGAATATAAGTGTTGGTAATTGTTGTCCAGGTGTTTCCTGCCTGTGTGAGTTTGAATCTGTCACTGTAAGTCTCAGCTTCACCACCCAGCTCTGCTTCTTGAGCTCCTAATCTCTGCAGCTCATTACAACAGGCACAGTTGTTCTCTGCTGTAAAGCCCTCGCTCACTACATATCACATTTCACTGGGTATCAGCCATCGCTCCGTTCCTGGGATAGTTTCTGAGAAGTCGTTGTGGGTAACATATCCTGCTATTGTATCTGTCACACACACACACACACACACACACACACACACGATAAGGAGAGATGATATTATCTGATCTAATCTCTGCTGTATATGTGGAAAACACTACAGACTGCAGAGACTAACTGCTACTTTTTATAAGTGCTAATAAAACTGTAAAGACCATCTCACATTTTCCGACAGTATTGAATTTGTGTATGCTTCATCCGTGACTTAATTTGCTGGATTAGCTTGAGAGTGGAGGATAAGAGCCGGGGTCCTGGGGTGTTTAAGTCTGTCGCCTCTGGATAGAAGAACCAGGCAACTGTGATCCTTAAAGAAACTCGGCACCTTTTCTATTTTTTGGATTTCCCTCTCCTCCACATCCTGCACGGCACTGCTAAGGATGATCCAGTATCCTCCCACGGTCAAAAATCATATACAGTAAGTCATGAGGACCGGAGACTCCAAACTGCCTACAGGCACAGTGTGAGTGATTTTATGCCTCTGTGTTGAGCCTGGAAGACTCTCTGTGCTTTCTACTGTCTGCTTGCTGGGACAGGCTCCAGCCCTCCTGAGACCCTGACAAGAATGAAGCCAGGAGAAGGATGAGTAAATGCATGTGCAGCATACATGACAGTATGTCAGACACTCCTCTCTGAGAGCAGCGCTGGCGTTCACTTGAAGAAGCGCAGATCAAACTAGTGTGTCAGCCTGTCATGCTGAAGTGTCCTTGAGCAAGACTCCAAGTCTCCACTGGCTCCAGAGAGACTGCAGTGAAGCTGGATATGAAGAATTATGCTTCTCATATCGGCTGCAGATAAAATACAAACATTTAGTCTCCACTGTAATGTGTTATTAGATTATTTTGTACCAAACATTTAGAGAGCAAAAGGCTTTTTGACGTTGATGATGATACATGTTCCTCTGATTACTTGAGCACAGAGGGAGAGTGAAATGAGTGAAAACTCAACATATAAACTCTGTGAGGATGAAGGCTACTTAACCACAGTGTGTCGGCCTAATGTGCTGATGAAGTCTTTATTGAATGTTATGCAGCGTTTGTTTCGGTTTACGTGGAACGAGTCAAGCTAGCAACATCAGCAACACTCGTTCTCATCAAAGCAACGATTCCTCTGCTGTGGCAAGCAAACTAGGTCAATGTTATAGAAAACACATCCCACATCGTGGAATCACTTGTCTTCATATAGCATGTTAGCATGCTAATGCTTAATAATCAGCATTAAGAAATACATACAGTTGTGACTGGGTTGACTTTAATTTTACTTTTTATGTTTAAGTATACATATTAAGAGTACAAAGTGAATTAAAGTGAACTGGCCATTAAAGCTGATTCTGATTCTAGATTTCTTGGCAATCTGATCTAATTAACTGTTGAAACTTTTCACTCATAAGCACAAATATGAGCTTCATGGTGACGCTACATATAGAAAGTGTTTATGATGGATCCATGAATGTCCGTAAAAAAACAACTTTGTATCTGCTCTTGCAGATGTTGTGATGAAAACTTCGACCTGTTGGTGGCCTTAGAGGAAATGTCAGTGGATCCCTTTAGTGGTTATGATTCATGTTGGGTTGATTGTGGAAAATAAACCCAGTAACTCCTGAGATATGTCAGATTTCACTGCTGTGAGCTCAAAATATCAGACTGAATTTTTGGAAAAACAGACTTTATGTCCTTGCTGCTCTAATGGAGCAAACCCTCTCCTCTACCTTGATGAGTCTCCATAGGAGACATTTGAATTCTCAGTGTGTTGACGTTATCCAACTGCCTTTGCTGCTCCTCTTTGCTCTGTGTTTGTTGGGAACTTGAGGATCTTATTGATCCTGACTACATTAGGCATGAGAAATAAAGAATATTGGGGTATTGATTCCCCCCTTTCACAAGTGATCGCCTCACATCTCTTTCATCTTAGCTTACGTAACTGGCCCCGTTATCCACTTCAGCCTCAACTGGCGTATAGTGCCACACATTTTGAAGCGCTAACAAAAACAGATGCAAGAGGAAGCTTCACACAGGCATTAGAGGATCTGCGCGGATCTTCCTCTAATCCGTAAACACAGAATGTAAAACGGTTCTCTATGTCAACCTGTTTATTTTAGCTCAGAGGTTTGTGTCTGTACATCATGATCTATTTACTGCAGAGCAGAATTTAGAAGGTAAATTATTATTTAACTGCACGCCTTCATTTTAAACCGTTCTTCTTGGCCCTGTGTCAAAAGCTTAAAATCTTGGCTTTCTCCACTTTTGCTCCTCTGCATGCTCAAACATCGACTGGGACAGGCAGATGTACACACACTCAAGGACGCACAAAGCCTAAGATACTGTAGCACACACACTCACACAGACACACACACACACAGACAAAAAGACGGAGCGCTGCCAGCAGTCCTGCTGCTGAGTGTCAGCTCTTTGTCCTGAACGCCCAGGGAAACACTCGGGTAAGAAAAGCCAGCACTGTTTGAGGGATGAACTTTGGCAGCCTGCTGAGCAGTGAGGAGCACAGATATGCATTTACCACACAGCGGGAGCGAGCGCACCCGACACAAATACACACTCATAAAGCGTGGATACACTCCTACAGTAGACAAATAAAAAAAAAACTGTGTGAGGTAAGGATGCTGAAGCAGTGATGGGGTGTCACCTGCATCTTTTAACAGGACAGAATGAGCGCGCCAAATTAAACAACCTCATAAAATATTCGTGAGCATCTGAGCATAAAGCGGGAACAAACCTGATCTAGTGGGAAGACTAGAGAGCTCTCAAAAATCTGCTCAAGTGGGAAACTTTGGCTCAATGGCTCTACAGCAGCTTTGATAAATATCTCTCATGTTGCAAACAGAGATTAACACTGCACCTCTCTAACAATACAACATCTTTCTCTACCCCTCTGATAGCATGTAGTCTCAATGCAACATGCAGCTGGTTATAAAGATAAGCAGGCTGTTGTGACATGACCCAAGTGGATCTGACAATTCTGACTCAAGGTCTGAGTCAAACTTTTCTGCCTGTGGCCACAGTTTTCTTGCTTTACCCTTAAAGACCTCACTTGCTATTCAGAGGAGCGCGGGAGCAGCTGAGCACAGCTCTGGGCATTTTTCACTTTTGTTTCTTTTCATGGCCTTCCTGGTAGCGAAATCATCCAGTTCTGTCAGAGCCCACTCTCCACGGCCCTGCCTCTCATGCTGAATGGGAACTGTCGCGAAAAACACAAGTCCAGATAATATAAAGTGTCCAGATGCTTGTGTCACTGTCAGCTTGCTACAGCCTGCTGAACAGAGTCTTGGCTCAGTAGGTGAGGATTTTATCTAATGCTCAGTCTCCATTTGAGTGCAGATACAAGCTGCCCGCCTCTCATGTCTCACTGTTATACACTATTGTCTCATTAACTGCACCTTCTGTAGTTCACTGCCAGATGTTGAGACCTTTTGGGGCTCATTTAACCCCTCTTCACTGTCTGTAATTGCTTTGGAAGCTCAAGAAACTCTTTTTATTACCCCTTTGGAGCGACATTTTGTTTGATGTGGGTTTAAAGCAGATTCAGCACAAAGACACACACACACTCTTCAAGATGCACACAGGCAAATGTGAAAAAGCGAACAAACACACGTAAACACACATAAATGTTCAAACTGACATGAACACAGACAAGTGTATTCAGATCTCACCTGCTCCACGAGACAAAAAAAAAAAGACAAATAGAAAGATGTGCATTCTCTTTGACACAGTGTGTTCACCTGTCTTTCCTCCCACTCAGCCGACCTACACAATACACCTACACACCAGCCCTGAAATCCTATTCAAGCAGACATATTTTATTCCTTTGTTTAGCCCTTTAGTATGCTGTAAATCATTTTCTGATGAGCCTGATGTGATTTGAGGCTGTTTATTTTTCTTCAATTTTTTAAGTGAAAAACTACAGCTGTGGATAATTGCCAGGTTCTTTGCTCACCTCATCTTAAAAAATACACACATACACACACAAATATATATATATATAAATCTCCCCACTACAACAAGTGTAGTCATCACTCAGCCAACCCTTCCACACAACGTTCAGTGCTGGAATCACATAGTACTTTCACCTCTTCCTCCCTCCCTGCTCTTTTTATCAGCTGCTCTGCTGCTGCACCCATGAATCCTTTTGTTACAATGATCACACGGGCTTCATCGCATTCACCTGCTCGTCTCCTGCTTGTTCCAGTGTAAGTCTCTAGTCTCTGTCGCTTCCTTTCTTTGTCTGCAGGGGAGTTTTTTGCTGCTCTGCAATTCATCGAACTCCCATATCACCTCCACAGAAACACCACAGAAAAATCTGCCTGTTAATTCTGCATTCATTCATAGAAAGCTGCTTCTGTGCTTCTTCTCGTTCTCCTTCCACAGTGTTTCATTATCTGCCTCGCAATTATATCCTCTTATCCTCCCACATCATCCCTCTGACAGATCTTCTCTAAACTTCTCAGGGTGAACATATCTATTACCCATAAAAATAGTCTATTTTTCCTTTAGGCTTGAATAGACAACCTACATTAATCTAGCATGAGAGTTTAACACACCAATTGTGGGCTGTGATGTTTGATCAAGTAATTAGAAGAGAGAAGATGTGACATCAAAAAAAAAAAGACGGGGGTGTTCTGATGGTCGAATGGTTTTGGTGATAAGCGTCAAAGTCTCAACTCCAGCCTCTGCAAATGTCCAATAAAAGCAAAATACCAAAGAAATGTCAAGAGAGAAGAGTTTACACTCACATGGTCTCGTCGTTCTGAAACTCCAGCTTTCCGGACACCTCATCGTAGTCCTCCCCAGCCTTGGCAGTGCCCTCGACAGTGTGGTAAGGCACTGCCACCTTCCCCCTCGCCCCAGACGTCCGGTGAACCTTCACCTGCATGTTGCCGATGCTCTCACTGACCCTCATGGAGTTACTCTCAAACGTGAAAATGCCAGCGTGGTCGTCATCGTAGATGGTCACCGTAGCAGTGTGAGCGTTGCCCAGCGCTGCCTTCGGAGGAATGTGGGAGGAGAGGCCCACTGTGCTGTTGCTGGAGGTGATGGAGCTTGGCTCCAGGACAGCCACCTCCGCCCGGTGTACGATACGTGGGTTACTGAGGCGCACGTAGAAGTGCTCGTCCTCTTCGAAAATGTCATCGTCAATAACACCAACTGTGAACTCTTTGGTGGTCTCGCCGGGCTTGAAGACCAAAGTGCCCTCAGCAAACTCATAGTCTGAGCCTGCGTTGGCAGTCCCATCCTCTGTGCGGTAGTCCACCTGTGTGACACAGGGAAAGAAGGAAACTTTATTAAATATTTAGCGAGCAGAGTTATAATATAGTACTGAATTATTAATGTATTTTTATTCCCTGAGCAGTTACAGTTGATTTTAAATTGACCTTGAGCATTTACAATATTCTTGTCACTCCCTTACCTTCACGGTGCAGCCACTTTCTCCTCCATGCCTGCTCACTGACAACTTTAGTGAGCCACAATTCTCAAAGCACTGGTAGTGAGAGGGGTCAAACTGCAGGTAGATGGTGTTGGGATCTTCCTCTTGGCCACTGGCCTCGTGACAGCTCACCACCTTCCTGGCCTGGTCAGCGGCGTGCTTTTTCAAGATGTTCCCAGCTCCGATCATCATGCGTGTGGCCTGGATGCGATAAAAGGCTCGGCTCTTCTGTTGCTGGACCAGCACTTGGTAGTTAGCCATCTCAATTAGCTGCTCCATGTCCTTCTCTGGATGCCTCTGCTTTAACTCTTTCAGAGTGCGAGCCATCTCCCGTCGGGCCTCTTCCTCCTGATCCTGCTCCGTGCTCCCTCCTCCTTCCTCCACTCCTTCCAGCATCCCATCTAGAGCCTCTTTGGGGTGAGTGTGGGAGTTCACACCCTGGCCATCCATCTCCAAGTCCATTTTAGTGAACATGGCATCTCCTTCTGATTCAATGATGATGCCACGGCTCTTATCAGCGCGGTAGTGCTTGTGGACGTACTTGTAGAAGAGCAGGCGTCGGTCTGCTATCCAGGCTTGGAGCACACATAGAGGGAAGAAGAGGAAGGTGAGGACGGCCTCCCAGACATCCACCTCTCCAGGGGAGGACACGGACAGAATGATATAAAGCCAGATGTAGGCGAACACGCTCCAGGCAGCAGTGACAAAAAACACTCGCAGGTGTTTTATCTTGCGAGTTTCATTTTCTGGCACCACGTAGACACAGATAGCAATAATAATGAACATGTTGAAGGCAGCGCTGCCCACGATGGTGCTGGGACCCAGAGATCCGGCTTCAAAATTATGGCCGACCACTTCAATGACAGACAGCAGAATCTCTGGTGCTGATGAGCCCAACGCCATCAGGGTCAGGTTGGACACCGTTTCATTCCAGATGCGCACAGTCGTTGTTGTTGTTTCACCGTTGGGCTTCTTGATGGTGATCTCCTTTTCCTGGGAGGTTATGACCTCGATAGAAGACATGAAACGGTCTGCGATGATGGACATGCCCAGGAACATGTATATAAGGGCTGCAAAGTAAACAATGGCGCGTGCCACCTTGTCACCCACCGCAGGGTTTTGTGGGTTCCACATGGGCAGCACCACGCCATCGGTGCAGTTATCTTTATTGGAGCAGTTGCCTGCTGCGCTGCCTGTATCCTCGTGGCTGGCGCTGCCCTGAGAGAAATGAGTGACTCCAGGGAGCAGAACCAGCAGAAGAGAGATCAGCATCCATGGGGTGACGGGTGGAGAGCAGTTCAGGATTCGCTTGGGCAGTAACATGGTGAAGTGATGATGATCGTCTGATGTTCAATCCACGTCACATGTGAAGGTCTATACACACCTTAGAGTGACAGAAGAAAAAGACCGGACCTTTACATTGGTTAAATCAGCTCTTCATCAGTTATATTTATTTACTAAACTCTGACTAACATCACAAAAGCTTTTGCTTTTTCATATTCAAATGATGTGGGATTCAACAGTTTGCTTGGTCTGAATTTGGAAAGCCAGAAGTATTGGAACCTACTTATGGTTTAGTCACTGATATTGAACTACCGTGTCAAACTCCCACACATATAATGTGGTCATTGTGTGCTAAGCAGTGGTAAAATGTTGCCCTCTGCACCTGTAGTATTGAGGGAAACTCTGACTCAGTTCACCATGTTCTGTCAAGTTACATGGGAATCCAAAAATAATCTTTCCTGACAACAAGTGAAAGGAGAAAAGAGCAGTTGTTCTGTGGCAGCTCAGAGCAAAGTTGGAGGTGCAGCTTTTGTGTGTAATATATTTTTAAATGCTGAAAACATGTTTGTTGCAATCTGTTTAAACTGTCATGGGACAACTTAAAATAATTTCACTGATTTTCCTGGCAGCATCATGAATATCTTGACAGATTGAGAGAACAGTTGAGGGAATACAGCTACAGCATCGACGCTCTTCAGAGGATTAACATCAGCACCAGCGTGAACAGAGAGAACCAGAGGAAAGAAATAACCAGGAATGTAATCCACTGCTTCCTAATTAAAATTTCAAGACCACCTTTGTCACAAAAATAGGTTGCCTACCTGAAGCAGAAGGGATGTGACAATGCTTCACCACGTACAGCACATGCTCTCATTGACATGCAGCAGAGAAAAACTGCAGTCTCGGCTTTGACCTGTGTAACAGGAGTGCGCGCATCCCATCAGTTTCCATCAAGGCTACATCTCAGAGCGAAGTAGCACAGCAAAGCTGTAGAAATTAACTTGCCAATTTTTCTCATTGCCTCATAAATAAATGACAAACAGGATGTGTTTTTGAAACAACAGCTTTGTGTAACATCTAAACACCTGGGAACTGAGAGGAAAGATCAGCACCATGGACAGAGACGGCTCCAACCAGCAAGATGTGCTTCCTTAAGTTAATATCATATATCATATCATATCATATCATATCATATCATATCATATCATATCATATCATATCATATCATATCATATCATATCATATCATATCATATCATATCATATCATATATCATATCATATCATATCATATCATCAACAGTTTCTTCTGGCACACAACGTTGCACAAATTTTGAGTGGGTGACGTTTCTATGGTAAAATCAAGCTCTCCAACTGGTGGGAATGTAGGATAGAGCATGTAGAGACAAAAGGTGTCTTTTCAATTGCTGTCATCTAGTGACACACACACACACACAAAAAAAAAAAAACCTCATTGAGATCACCAGGTAGCAGTGAGCTAATTTACGTTCAGAGGCACCATGTTTTCTTTCCCTATGGGTTTTTCCCTCTTTTCTTTCATCATTTTCCAAATATTGAATCTTACCAAAAGTATTTTGTACATAGTGAAAATGCAAAACCTCCCTTTCATCAAATCTCTCTTCAGCTGCTGAGAAGCCCACATAAGATGTCACTTTCCCATTTCACACACTATCTTCAATAATCCCAATATTGAAGAACACCCATGACCCAAATCAAATGTTGATGAGTAAATCATGCTCCTGTTTGGTTATCAGGGGTCTGGAGAGGAGAGTAAACACTTAATGAGTCACTCTTAGATGGAAATGCTGATTTTGTGTGAGGATGTATCTTTTTAAATGGTGGCCGTTTCAATTAGTGATGAGACTCATAAATGTCATCTCCACTGTGATCAGTCATAAAAATAACAAATGGGAAGAAAATGAAACAGAAGCAAAGTGTAAACAAAACGAAGGAAGCAGAATTCCACAGTCAATAAACACAGATCCCAGCCATGATGACAAGACTTATTGGTTTTGATGCAGATATGAGATTCAGAGCTCAGTATAATGAAGAAACATTGCGATGCTCAAACAGGAATGTGTTGTATATTTCTTGGTTTTAATATTGTAATAAAGTGTATTACTCACCTAGGTGCAGTTATCAGTGAGTCAGCTTAGGAGAGGAACTTGTTTTTCATGTCGCTCTGTGGAAAAGACAGGTTCTTTTTAAATGAACGGAGACTTTTAAAAAACCAGCATGAAAACTGACCGGAGAGGATACAACATCAGAGAGTTTTAAGGAGCTTTTTATGAGCCAGATATGCATGATTTGGCAGCTGGAGTTTAAAAAAAAATTAAGTTACAAAAAGGTTCAGAGATAACTCGATTAGTGGACATTACAGATGCAGGAGAAAAACCCATCAGTAGGCAGATCATGAGAGACAAATACACCGGTCCATTCGGTGCGCACAGATACTCACAGAAAGCCCCTAATCTCAGCTGGACCCTGGTCTCAGCGTGGATTCCCTGCACCAGATCAGCAGGGGAAGACACCCCGTGTGCCATTCACACAGCAGGCTGGTGTGATGCTGTTGGCTTGTTGCGCTGGTGTCTTTGGAAATGACGCGTAGCTTTTCCACGATGTTTCTTCGCTATTTTTCTTCTTTCCCCCCCTGTTCTCTCCCTCCCTGACAGGTACCCTACCTCAGCAAACTTAACACTGACGGATTAGTTCCTCTTTATCAAATACCCCCCTCTTGTTCCAGCGGAGCGACACCTTCCGCAAAGCTTAGTATTTTTTTTTCTCTTCTTCAAAAATCACAATGCATTCTCAGCTTTATCCTCTCTGGCTACGTTCGATTGTTGATGCGTAAAAATAATAAATTAAATTACTGTCTCTGTCTTCATCCACCAGCTTGTATCAGTCAAAAATTCTTCAAATTCAAAATTGTCAAGGTATGAAAAAATGCTTTTAAGGCATCTTTTTTTTAGTCCGAGAAAATTCTCTCGCTTCCTCTCTGTCTGAGCTGAATAACGCAAAGAACCAAACTGGACCGCACATGAGAGTAGGCGTGAATGAATGGTGAAAGATTGAGAGGACGCGAACCACACACAGCACACGGATCAGGACAAGATGGATATCAAGCAGAGGGATGGTGGTGGTGGTGGTGGCAGACGAGAAGAGAGAGGTGTGAGTGTGGAGTTATGCAAATGGAAGTCTTGTCTTACTCTTGCGGTGGGCAGCATTGGCACAAAGCAACGATGAAGCGAGATGGAAAAGCAGTAACACTGCAGAAACAGGGGAGGAGACGTTCAGAAACAGCGCTCACACGCACGCCAGGTCCTCCTGACTGCGCATCAGGAGTCTGGGATGAATGACCGTTTCACTCCTCAAATCCTCACAATTTCTCCCATTATCGTTGTGAGCCATCAGCGCAGGTAACCTGCTTCAAGCTAAAAGCTACACATCTGATGGTAGCAGGGAGACTTACAAATTCCAGATGTTGGCAGCAGGTCTGCTGTAGGTTGACTGCCTTTCGTTTCACAGTCTAGATGCTTATAAACACACATGTACGTGAAGAAAAACACACACACACACATACAGAGTTTTACCATGAAATTACCAACATCTGTGTATATTTATGATGCACATTATGGTGGAAGTTGGAAATCCACTATGTGGGAGAAACAAAACAAACTAAACTAAGAAAAAGAAAGAAAGGCAGGAGGATAAAAGTCTGTGAGAAAAAACTGAGATTATTGTTATTAGTGGGAAAAAATAAATAAACAAACAAACAAATAAAACCCTCCAAACATATAAACATAAAGCTCAGTCTGTCATGAGTGGACTTCTGTAGACCTGAAGACTGAGAAAATAACCCTGGTGATGTCATAGTGGTATTTTCTTGGGTCAGGCTGGAGACTGAAAATATTTGACAGAAACCTGTAGCATAGACCAGAAGTATGGAAACTGAAGGATGGATTGATTCAATAGCCTGAGTGTATCTAATGGAGGATAAAACAGAGTTAATAAGACTCTATGACCCAGTGTCTTGAGAGTTTGAGTGTTATTAGAGAGAAAACATCAGGATTTCACAGCCTCTTCCTCGTGTGTTGGACCATTTAAAGAGATGCATTAATAAATGTGTCTGTCAGTCTTCTCTATTAATCTATACAACACTCAGACTAAGCTGTGCTTTTAACTGAATCCTAATGTTACAATGCTAACAAGTGTTTACGTTTCCAGCACATTAAAGGTACTCACGTGATAAATCACTTTAAAATACACTCACTCTCAGACATTAACTGAAATATTAAGTAAGTGTTTGGTCATGTGATGAATCATTAGGATTAATCCTCAGGGAGCCATGAACATCTTTATCCAACAGCTAGTCATCGACTGTGGAGGTGCTGGACTGCAGTGTGACAGAACAACACTGCTGCACCCAGAGACACACTGGTAGTGAAGCTAAAAATATAGCTTTCATTTAGCTAAAATTCATTTAGCTTTTATTGGTGGATGATTGCCTGTAATAATGGTGGAAAGGAGGGTGTAGATTATCCACCTGGAGGGATGATTAGAGCAAACCTCGGAGAGAGATTAAAGAGATTAGACTGAGATCTGGAGGACAGAAAACATCATGAACACCATGAGAGAGAAGAACATGCTGGAATCTTGTCATCATGTACCGAGGACTTTAAAACCACATCCTGAAACATGTGGAGAGATTGCACTGTTATCTGTGGTGACAATTCACTAGAAATCACTAGAAGAAATCACTTAAACCACTGACCTCCACATCTGAAATGTGAACATACATTGTGTGACAGAAACAGTATATCACAAATATCATTATATACATTTGAATAAACATATAGAGCCAGATTCAAATGCATTTAATTGGATTGAATGTCTGATTATAAACACAACCTACTCTTGGAACTACTTACCATTCCTCTTTTCATCTTAGCAACCTCTTCCCTTTGAAATACTAAACAGCACCACTGCAGCTATCTTCCTCTCTCACAAGGAGAGTTACATATATATGATACAGTATATGAGAAGCAGGTGCTGCTCAGTGTGACTTCTGACACTGACGAACACACACACACACACACACACACACACACACACACACACACACACACACTGGTATAGTCTCCAGTCTGTCCAAATTAGCAGATAGTGTGTGTCCGGTCACCTCACCTCTGTATTTGAGTCACTGTCATTCAGCACCATGGACAGCACCTCACTGAATAACACAACAGACACTGATAAAAAACAACAACTTAAAATGTTTTAAATTTGCACATGGGATAAAATTGAAAAGTTCAATTAACTTGTCACTCCTGATCATCTCTCCGGTGACTCTGCTGGACGAGGGAGGGACAGACATGAGCTGCTGGAACATGTGGACCCAGTTTTCTGATGTAATATGGGAGAAACTCGTGTCGTTGCAGCCAGAAGCTCTTTTGTGATTTTTTTTCTTTCTTTATTTTTTTTTTGTAAAGAAGCAACTTGGTGTTCTGTGATTTCCTCTCCTGCTGCTATGCCCTCTGGTCACAGACTTTTGATGCATTTTGTTGGGCTGCTCATTGCATCAAACTATATGAAATAATATTGCTACAAAAAAAAAAAAGGTTTTATTTTCTGTCATGGACACTCACACTGGTCTTCTGCAAAACTAGGAATACATTAAAGTCTCTTGTCTACAGCCTGCCTCTACTTTCTACTTTAAAACCTGAATTTGCAGGATTTTAGGAAGTGAAGGAAGAAATATAACTCAACAAGTAATGATGGCAACAGGTGGCAGACGAACCAGCAGCTGTGCTGGTTTGCTTCCACTGTATCTTTATTACCACCGACTGAGACTGAGAATATCCACATCCCTCAGGAATCGTTCTTTCCCTCCATGAGGACGACAAAACTGTTTCAGCTTACGGATGCTCCATTTTTTTAAATTAATTTTTCGTTTGTAGCTGTAGCTTCAGGGCAAGATGGAAATCTAAGCAAATTACTTAAAAAACAGGTCATTTTATTTAGGTTGTATGTTGTTCACTAGTTGTATCTTTTCTCTTTGGAGAGACACAAGTGCTCAGATGTATTTATCAAATTACATAGCAAGCTTTCATTACATTACAAGCTTTTTGTTTTAATGTCTGTTTGATTTTAAGGTCAGTGAGTAGGATACTGCCTAAATTAATCAAACAGTCGATCTTTAAGTTATTTTTTAAATCAAACTCGACGTCAGATGCTACACAGTAACATCAGCAGAAAAATACATGAAGATAATTCTCCAGGATCACACAACATAACATTTGATTTATGGTTAGAGGCTGAAAAGCAGCCTTCCTGGAGTTGTTTGTGTTGCTATGGTAACAGTTCTTCTACATTGTACCAAAGGATGTTTAATGGTTATGGTCCTGCTGAGATACTTTTTGGCAGACACTTGTAAGATTTTTTTAGCTTGTATGAAATCAAATGCTTGGTGAGACACTTACTGATAGTCTGCACTGTTATATGACGTGAGAGACAGTGGTGAGCTGCGTGTGGTGGCTAATACACTGCAGCATTAAGACAAATCAAAAGCAGCCACTTTGTTTCCTTGAGGTTATGAGAAGGCACCATTAACACACTAACAACTGTATGTGTCTTTATTGCTGCAAACTTCATCGCTTTTGTGCGACAGGGCTTTTGAAAAATGCATCGTAACCCTTCAGGTCACATGATACCCACAATGTTTTAACCTCAACAAACATTGTAAACCTGTGGTGCAGGTGCTATTAGATGAAATCTATGTTTGTTGTTAATGTCTCCTTTGGGTGCGCTTTTTCCGTTCTTAACCTGATCAATGAAACCGTAAAATGGAAACATTTTATTTAATTCTAAAGTTGCAACAAGACAAGCAACATTAAAACCAATGCCTTGTTTTTTTAATGTATTGATAACAGCTGATGATTCACACACCCTTCCCTCCCCTTGGGATGGTCTTGATACCCTGTAATTGCTTCAATATTGCACTCAGCGCTGGCCTCACCTGTTCACTGCTTTGCTTCTGCTATGGCCAGGCTGCACTTTAATTCCCACTGTGGTAATGTGTCTGGGGTTAATGACTTATCAGTCCAGCCTGCAGTCATAATACCTCCATGATAGATCTTCAAACCTAGGTACAGATCAAATGACTTGACCTTCAGTGATTTTTTTTATCCCCTGCAGTTCCTCCTCTGAATTATCAGCGAGTATCCACAGGTGCCTCAAACCGTTACATGTTCAGCAAATCAACCCACCAGAGGAATTCAGAAATCTGTTTTGAGAGTGAGTCATTTGTATATCAACACCGCCGTTAGATGCCTAATGCGACCATCTGTTGCTGCCGCTGCCTCTCATATGTTGCCATCTCGTGGACGCTTTAAAATCTGTCAGTCTTCATTTGCACTAACACACCAGTTAAAATGTCCTTGGGGGGTCACATGTACAGATCTGAACCATCTGAGAACTGTTTTAGTCTTCAACAGCCTTGACTTTTTTAAGCTTCTTAATTTTAACAAACTCATTAGTTATGCAGAGAAAGACAAAACTAATGTGAGATTGAATACATTAAGATAACAAAATATTTTAACGTAATATATGTTTATATTAATACTAAGACTTATATGTATATATATTCATAATTCCTGTCATTAAAATATGATCAAATTAAATCTTTGTAACAAATGTGTAAACTAGAAATATTAGGTGACATATATATATCAGGTGACACAGGTCTAGATGTGTGTATGTTTTATTGACATTAGCTACAGTATTGTGAGACTCACCACAAGGTCTAAATTAGTCCCTTTGCAGTGTGAATGAAGAACCTAAAAACAAATCAGGACTTGCAATAGCTTCTTATCACCACTAGTGGGAGGTCTAAATCCAGCAATGAATCAACAGCCAGTCTATTTATGTTGTCTATGGGTTATAACTGCAAGTGTCAAAGTTATGCTGTAGGTTTCAGTGAGAGGTTTGATCACGAACAGTAACATTACAATTCATCAGCGAGTAAAAAGTAAAAAGGTTGAATCTCACACAAACAGAAAATTCTATTTTCTTTCAATCTCATGTTTTAGCCTCATTTAAATCAGATACAATATCCTGACAGCCCTCAACAGAGCAACCTCCATCTTATATTCTCACAATAAAATGTGGCCCATCTCTCCACACGGTGGCATGTCTGTCATGGTGATAACAGCAGCCAATAAAAGATGAGTAATTGTTGGATCTATTGTCTCCCTTTAATAGGGGTTCAGACAAATCAGAGTGAAAGCCAGTGTGACAAATGACAATAATTCCTTTGCTAAGAAATCAGCAGAGGGCAGACTGCATTAAAGATGATTTAGAGTAGTTATAGAGAAGAAATGTTGCTTGGCTGAAGTTCGAGTTAGTTTTAATGAATAAAATTAAAGTGTACACGCCAGAGGACTAACCTACTTGGACTTCCTCTGATGCTTCTGGTCCAGACGCACTCCTGCGCTGTTTATGATTTCTGAGCTACTGGCTCAAGATGGAGCCAAAGCCTCTCAGCTCAGGGCTGTCTGGCAGCCGTCAGCGACCATGGCTTATAACTGCAGCTCTCATAAAGACCAAGGTCCCTCTGAGTGTTTGGACACCAAAACACTGAAGGGACACTGACTATGCCTGCTGAAAGAAGCTACACCAAGAAACTGATAAACATAAAATACACAGGAACCAAACAGTCTCTCATGAACATTAAAAAATGTGAGTTTACTGGTGGAAAAACCCAACCAGCAGCATCTCAACACAGTTTGACCAGACTGTAGGGAATCCCCATCCACTGACAACATAAACCAAAATAGACTGCAAACTCTGTCTAACTATTAAATGGCTAACACACTAACCCAGATTGCTGAAAATCACCCATTCACTCCTCTGTACTGTAGCCCACATAGTATTTTTCACACCATATTTCATGACGGGCCATCAGCCATATGTTATGTACTGGCTGCACTAGCACCATAATCAGAGTAAAGTGCCATTACATTTCACTTTAAGATGGGTGATGATTCACCGTTCTGGAAGTGTTTGTGTATAATGGCATATAACTGTGCAGATCAGTGAATGTATCTGGTGCAGGGCATCTGGTTAGGTTGTACAGAAACATAAGACTGCAGTGTTTGACCAACATTGAACAAATGAAGACCTGAAAAAAGTAGCCTCCTGTGATGAGTCTAGATTTAGTCATGCAGATGGCAGGGTCACAATGTGGTGTCAACAACATGAATCCATAGACCTGACTGACCTTGTTTCAACAGCCCAGTGCTGGTGTCAGTGCTCTGAGTGTTTCCTTATCAATCAATCATGGTTTGAGTGCTGCTGTCTGTCTGAGCACTGATGCTGATAATGTTCAGTAATTGATGGTGATTTACTACCATGAAAAGTACGTTCGTAACAGTCTGTGGAGTGACTTTCGACCTGGAGTTAAAAAAACAAC
Source organism: Polydactylus sextarius (assembly GCA_016801845.1). Taxonomy (NCBI): domain Eukaryota; kingdom Metazoa; phylum Chordata; class Actinopteri; family Polynemidae; genus Polydactylus; species Polydactylus sextarius. Next base: position 17,980,101 of record CM028914.1, read on the forward strand.
AACAACAACATATCAATCAATTTAAAATGTACAAAAACTGTGTAAAAGGGTACGTGGAAGAGAACAGGTGTTACCTTTGTGTTTATTATATGTATGAATTATAAGAATGTATGTAGTTGTATAGAGAGATCATGCTCACATTGGTAGTATACTGTAAATGTAGATAGAAACCATGATGAATAGTGTAAAAGGAGCAGTAACAAATAAGTGAAAACTTGACATGTTTTCAGGTGAAAACATAATATGACATATTTAGCTTGCATTACTTGGATGTACATATTTTTGGCTAAAATGTTCTCATATATGTTTTTTTTTCCATGTGTTTGAAATGAGAGACCTTTTTGATGTGGTAGAACAGGAGATTGTTTCATGAATGTGGAGTCTCACAGGTTTCTAACGTCTTGTAAAGTCCATGCTGTGAAGAATAAAGGCTGTATTGAAAGAAAAGTGGCTTAAATGCATCAGGTGCCCGTGAATTTGACTTGCTCAGTGACATTGCTCTGTATCTGTTGGATACATGCAGACAGGCATCTGTTCACTAACATATGTCATGTTGAGAAAAAGTCACAATTTGTCAGCTTTGTGTTTGCAGTTTGATTTCACTGCCCCCAAGTGGCCAAAAAAAGGTCAGTTATTGTGGTTTGAGGCAGATGTTGTTACTGTGGGGGGTCACCTTCACACCCTCACTGACTGAAGATCTGCTGTGATGTGGCCGGTCTGACACCAGAGATCTGATTTCTGTCTCACTGATCAAATCACCTGTTAGTGTTTCTCCCCCATCTGGACACATTAGTGATTCTCAATCAGGTGTAGTTACCACAGGTTTTGCTGCTGCAGTTGCCAGAAATTAGTGGCAAATGTACAACCAACTGCTTCTAATGTTGAGTAACTGAACTCAGTGGCAAGTGAACAGAGGAGCTGAAATGGTTTTAACATAAAAAAAATATAACTTGTTTAAATCAAATGTCTGGATTTTTCCACTAAAAGCAGTAGCTGCACATCTTTATGTAACTTTATGATATTGTATTTATTGAATAGTCAGTTTTAATCCATCCATATAAACAAATTTGAGAACTAACTGGTGGTGTTGACGAAGCTCATATCATAAGGCTGTGAGTGTGTCAACAGAAAAAGATTGGGGACAGCATGACATCATCACATTGACCCTATCCTGACCACAGTCCTGATTACAAACATGTTGTAGCTGATTAATAGCGGAGACAACTACAACTCTAATGAGCTTTAGGGAATTACTTTGTGTTGTTTTGTTTTGTTGTAGTGTGGTTGTCAGTGATTTTTATCTTTTTTTATCAAGAGTCAGTACTGATAACGCTGGATGTTGTTAACAAGATATGAGGCAGCAATGTGCATCAGATTCCACCAGTGGTTTGTAAAATCAAAGTCGAGGTTAGAAAACGAACAAAAAGTGAAATTGAAATCGAGCAATTTAATGGATGTCGGGCGAGGAGCTAATAGAGCAGAGGATTGAAAGAAATGACAAGTGAGTGAGAGCGACACCCTCTGTGAAACAGACATAAATTTCACAAAATGACGGATGACTGAAGGTTTTGCCGAGAGGGACTGATAGAGCGATGGAGAATATGATGGAGAGAGAGAGAGACAGAGAGAGAGACAAAAGGGAAGAAAAAAAAAAAAACATTTGCAGCCTGCCCTGCCCCCTCATCAGTCCCTGGGGAACAAGAGATTATGGAAATGTATAAATGTGTGAGAGAGAGAGAGTGAGAGAGAGAGGGAGACTGATAGATAGAGGAGGGAGAGAAGAAGAGAGAGAGCAAATAAGAGAGGGAGGGAGGCAGAGCGATGCTATTGGTCGACTGGTATAACATCAAGCGTGGTAGAAATATTTCTCTCGCAGTCTAAGAAATAGAGGAACAGAGAGACAGAGAGAGTAGACTCAGGAAACACATTCAGGTCTGTTTTCAAAAATTTTGGAGGAGAAAAAAAGGAAGGAGAGTTTAGAAAGAAACAGAAATAAGAAAAGAGGGAGACAATAGAAAGGCCTAATTGACTTGTGACTCCTGAGGGCTGTGGAGGTTTTTTTTTTTTTGCTTAAGAGCAGGAGTGATTTTAAAATCAGAGTAAATTTGCCTCAACATGTAGAGGTTCTGCAGGTTCCTGATTTAATTCAATTGTTCTCCTTTTTCTATAAAGAAAAACAAAAAGAAAAGTCTAAATGTTGTCGAAGAAATCTGAGGGATGCGTCTGAGGGAAAGATGCAGAGCACAGAATTCTGACATGGTGCCGACCCAAATTGACAGAGACGAGGAAAGAGTGGACTGTTCAGTGGCAGACACGTCTCCAACCAGACACAGGTATTCTCTACTCGATGCTCAGATCAGTGTAGACATTGAACCATGCTAACTGAAACTACCATCCCTGTTCTACTCTGATCTTGTATTTGTACGTCTTCTCAGATGTGTCATTGATGTTAGATAATATTTTGATTTGTTACCTGATTCTAATATTTGCTGCCTCACTGGTTTTTGACTTCTTACTTTATTATTGGCAACAAGTAATTTTCCCCGTCAGGAAAACTGTGTGATGTGCAGAGCAATATTTTAATTCTTCAGAGAAAGATCAGATTGATGCACAGGTTAAGAATTTCTCAAACAACTAGTAATAAATTAAGTAATAAACCAAGAGACTGACTCTGTAAATAATAGCTCACAGCTAATCTTCTGTGTTAAATACAATTTAAATATGCGTCATTAACAGTGTGCTTGATTTTGAGCAACAGATGAAGTGAAAGCCATATGACAAACTATTGACCTATCACAAGCCATAACCATAGCAGACAATAATCCTGTCTGAAAGGAAGAGCTGCGCCGAGTGTCGACAAGAATCCTGTGTTTCTGTTGTCAGCGTGTCAGTCGGACACTTTGAGGTTTGTGTTACTGTGAGAAAAAAAATGTGTAGGCTTTGTCTAAAGAGAAACAGAAGGGGGGAGGAGGAGACAGACATTTTGCCTGTCAGAGATTGAAGAGAGGAGCATCAGGCCAACGACAGACAGCTGTGGCTGTGAAAAGACGGAGAAGTGCCCCCCCCTTAAATCAAAGCAAGAGACGGGTCATCCTGCTGTCAGACATACAGGAGGAGACAAAGGCACAGCATGAGTGGAAGTGAGGTCACAGCTCAAGCTTATTATTGATTGTTACTAAAACTGGGCACCTTACCTACCTGGACAAAACCAACTCAGCTTACGTCAGAGAATAACCTCCACTGGAAGAAAGAGGGAGAGAGGGAGAGAGGCAGTTGTCAGAGAGATAGAGGCAGAGAGCAGGGGCCACGTTCCCTTTCTCTCTCTCGACCCCGTCTTGTCGTCAGGCTGGCTGGCACAGCCATGGCGTTCACCTTTGCGGCCTTCTGCTACATGCTCACCTTGGTGCTGTGCGCTGCTCTCATCTTCTTTGTCATATGGCAGGTGAGTGGCTCTGCGAACACAACGCTAAAACTAAAACAGGCACATGTAGAGCCTGAGAGCGTCCACGCTCCATCCTACACAGGCAGACAAACACATCCACCTACACACAGTTGTACAGCACTGACAGGAACACAGCACACACACACGCATGCGTGCGCACACACACACACACACACACATGCACAGACACACACACACCTTGCTCAGGTCCTCTGAAGGTAATGATGAGCATAAATGAGGCAGCACAAGGAAAAGCACAGTATAGATGTTCTTACAGTATATGTGTCTGACCTTAAAACACCAAATGACACTTTGTTCCTTTGAAATTCAAACACAAAGCTACAGATAATAATAAGCTGAATAATGATATATTTCTGAGCTGGATGAAACTACATTCAACTGGATGCATGAGACAGAAATTCATCTTAATTTGCACAATTGCTATATATATCCATACTATCTATATATCCATATTAGTATATCCAAGTTTAATAAGCATAACCAGTATAATTAACAGGAGCACAGTTGACCCTTATACACTAAACAACACAACAGTTTTCAGCTAGCTTCCTTCCTCCGCATTAAAAAAACATGTGATCCCAAAGTAGTGACAATAAACAACTCCTCAAACAAGGTGTTGGGGCTCCAGCAAACTGTACATAATGAGTGCAGGGAGGCAACAAAACCCAATGATCATAAATCTCAACAGCAGCCTGTTGTGAATCTGTCTGCCTGCGGCATTTTCAGTGGAATTTGCACAGATATCACTGGAGACTGTCACACTCCAACCAGTTTGCTGGTTACACAAATGCACACTCCTCAAACACTAAAGGCTCTGATCTCTCACCTCTAACAGCAGCAGCAACGATGTGAAATACAAAACACATCATTATGGATATAAGACTTGAAATGACTAACATACCAATTGACTAAGTGGGTGAGACTATGAGTCAGTCAGTGTGTCTGTGTGTGAGGGAGACGGGGAGAAGCGTGTGTCTGGCTCAGCACTCATGCATGTGATTGAAATGCTTATCAAACTATGACTTTGTTCACCTCCCCACCCCAGTCTGCCTCCACCAGAAGGGTACAGCACCCCACTTCTGTGCTGCTCTTCCACCAATCAGAGTGGTTTTGCGCTGCTGTAGTAACCATGGTGCCCATTTAGGGGGCTCACTGTGTTGTCATGGAAACTGCATCTGTTTACAACAGAGCTAAGTGTGAAAGAGGACGAGGGAGAGACGCGTAGGAACGTATGAGGAGGGGGAATTACCACCGGCCACTGTTTCTGTTTCTAACTGATAGAAGAAGTCCGTCATCTCAGATACTGATGCTCACTTATCTGCGAATAATACCTGTTTTTTTAATTGCTTTTCAATGAGCCGTTAAAGGAAAGCCCGCTGTTTAAAAGCTGAAGTGATGATAAGCACAGCAGGTGGCCTTTACGCCAAGAATTATAAGTATTTTTATAGAGCTATAAATCAGACATCTGAAGAGCAAAATGATCAGTCATACATGCTGCACAGGGAGCAGTTAGTGTTGTCAGTGTAGCATATCTGATCAATGATCTCTCTCTCTGCATAGTCTACAATTTATCATAAATTTATCCTTTGCTAAAAAAAAGGCCAATAAATAAATAAAAATGATGCCAAATTGTTTTCAGACTTTTCAGACACTGTAATCATTTTATAAACTCCACACAGCAAAATTAAATTGAGCAACTTTCCTGAAACATAACTTCTGATGTGCACTGATTGTTTTAATCCTGCCAAGATAAATGGTAATCATAAAAATGAGTTCCTCAGACAGCCATCGTGTCACCATGGATATCCAGTTTCTAATGCAAACTTTATTATCAGGCTCATTAAATAGAGACTGGACTTAGTTTAGAGGAGATGGAGATCCACTTAAAAATAAGGGTTACACTGACACAATTACAATAGAGAGTATGAGCTCACAAAAGGGGCTCATATACAGTGCAAAGGGTGAAGAGCAAGGCTGCCAGTAATTATACATGTACATTTAATCACCATGTGAAGCGTGAACAATGTGGCTGCAGCTGTGCAGGATGTAGTGAGTGTTCAGTAAAACATTGTGTAACAACAGGCTGAGGTGTTGAAAAGATGCCAGTTATTCTTTTTAATTATACTGTAATTATATATCTGTACAGTATGTGTATCCATTAGTATTCTCAAGGTAATCAAACGAAACACAAACTCACACACGTCTGTTATTTTTTCAGATCATCGCTTTTGATGAGCTTCGCACAGACTTCAAAAACCCCATTGATCAGAGCAATCCCACCAGAGCGGTAAGAACCCTGCTGTTTCACTCCTCCAAGGAGCCGTCAAACCCTCGTACACACTCAGAGAAACCCCTTCTTTTCAATGTCAAGAGGAAGATGTCAGTGATGTACACCAGAGACAGCGAGAATTAATTATGGCTTCACACAAAATGCTAGAATTTATCAGATCAGCGTTCAAGAAACAGCCTTTTATTATGAAATGAACCCACAAACTTTTTTACCTGTAATCACTGGAAAATCAAACAATTTATGTGATTTCTGGAGTTGACAGGAAACCTTTATTTTGCTTCATTTAACCCATTCATTAATTCTGACATCAAGTATTTGTAATGCTTTGAAAATAATTTCTACTAATCTAAGCTTCCAGGTGATTGCAACAGAAGCAGCATGGCAGCGTTTTGCCTTGAAAACTCATTTACATGCTGATTGAAGCAATCAACCTTCTGCAAAAGACATCAGCTCATTGGCTTAATCAGTTAAAGAGACTGATGCAAATGAAGCCTCTGTTTATACAATGAAATACTGTTCTGTCACCACAGTTAAAGTGAAGGTAAAAGGTTTCATGTCAGTAGCACAAGAACAGATGTATTCACTTAAAAACATGTAACTGAAGTGAAAAAATATTCTGGCAGAAAATAACAATTGACCTGAAGTCAGCATTCGTCTTCCTCCTCTGCAGAGTTGCTCTTTCTTTTAGTCTTAAAATAATGTTAGCATGAGTTAATAATGAGCGCCGTGATTCATTTAACAAGTTAACATCAGCTGTGAGTGTCTTTTTCACAACTTAGCTAATGTTCTTACAGTCACGTAAACCTGCATCTGAGCTGCAAAGTGAGAGTGATGAGGAGTGGGAGAGGAAAACTGTGAAAACAGACTGTAGGAGTGTGGAGGCACGCCAACCACACAATAGCTGCAACACCTGTAAAAAAAAAAAAAAACACACAATCAAATACAGCAGCTGGCTGGAAAACTGCTGCGAGCGTTTCAGTTCAAAGTGGATGTGTCATGTTCTCTTCAGAAGAAGATGGAGAGGTGGTGTCTCTGACAAAGCGTCATCAGATGTTGAACATTTCAAATTCTGTGACAGCACTATTTGTAACAAAGCTATTGTGCCGGCTGCCGTTACATTTTACAGGCGGGACTCAGCCTATAACAGACAACCTACACTTGTCATTTTAACTGATGTCAACATGTCAGATGTGATCTGCTGGAATCTGATTCTCCCAGTCCCTCCCAAAATCAATAAACTGCACAAACAGAACAAAGACTTTACATGGTAACAGCCCTGGAACATAAACAACAATTATTTTCTGAGGTTGGTGGAGACAAACAGATTTTCACTCAGCTGCTACTGTCAAAAAAAAGCTGAAAAAAACAAAAACAAAACAAAAAGACTAAAGCAGTGAATGTTGCAGAAGCACAAAAAAGACGAGACTAAACATGTGTTTCCAAGTTAGGTTTTTGTGTATGAATGAATCACAGTTACAGTCTCAATGGGAGACGTATCGTCATTGTATGAAACACTGTGATTGGCTGGTTGACAGAGCTTCCTCTTGAAGAGTCATGTGGAGAGGAACTCTCACTTTATATGAGTGATTTTTAATAAACTAACAACATACTGGACACTATTTATTATTTTTTTCTGAACATTGTAAAATGTCTGAAAATGTCTTCAGATGTGTAGATTGGATGATCAAACACAAAGTGGGACACTTCCCTGGCTGCAGGACAACACTTGAATGTGTAACAACTAACGGTGTGTTAGCTGGCAGGTCCACTGCTGTATTGTTTACACTTTAAAGGTCAGCATCGTGTAAGATGTACTGCATAAACAAAACAAACCAAAAAGGTAGAGAATTATATTGACCATATTAACAACTGCAAATGAACAGTAGGGCTGGCGAGACAGAGATTAAGGACAGAATGGTCAACATGGGAGTTTGAATTTACAGCTACAGATTCATAAAAGGGAATGGACACAACAGAGGACTTAATACTGATCCTGTAGTTAAGACAGATACCTCTATATATCATTAAATGAGTATGAGAGTCTTTTCTGCTGAGGTTTTACACAGCCCTTGACTCGACCTGCTGATTCCCTTATGTGTGTTTGGTCTATGATGTAATAGAGCAAAACAAATGTCTGACAAGAACAACAACAAATATCTTTACCTGCTCTGGGTGATGGAAACAGATTCATTCAAGCGAAAACATCTCATTTCCCTTCGTGAGCTAATCAATAGACACCCGAATAAAAACATCACCAATAAAATGCCCCTGGCAGCTGAAAGGTAAATGCAGGGGAAGATGGATGACTTTCATTTCTAAAATTGATAACTGAGGCCGCCCTCATGGCTCACAAGAGACACGATGCCGTTAGGTCTACACACAAAACCAAACATCACTGTCACTGCTTCAGATGAGGCTGGTGTAATTTCATAAAGATGGAGAGTCTCTTCACAACACAGCATTTATTTTTAATGCTTAGGTGAATGAAAAACAATATTTATTCCAAAAATATGACGGAAAACAACTGAATAGTCTAAGATAAATAAGAAATAAATAAGTTCAGGTTGCTAAAATGTGTCAAACTTTGTCAGCTGAAATTCTCTTCAAAAGCAACAAAAAAACTAAAATAAAAAAATTGTATTGTTTCTTGTCTGTAGATATTTATACTGTTACATGAAGCAAGGCTGAAAATATATATTTTGTTGATCAGACTTTCTTTGTGTCCACAGAGGGAACGGATTCTGAATATTGAAAGAATCTGCAACCTGCTTCGCAGGGTGAGTAATCACTGTTTTTAACCTGCTTCTGGGGATGACTAAAACACAGCGGCCTCAGACGACCATGACCATTTGTCTCTCTAACTATTGCAAGGACCATGACGCACATCGATTCATTTTCACATGTAGTCCATTCCCGTGAGCTGCCGTTGCCACTTACTGATGCACTCTAGTAGGTTCATACTTGTTGTGATGGGGTCTCTGAAAGTATCTGAAGGCTGCGATGCAATAGAGGCCATTTTGAACGTGTGCATTAAAAAAAACACACTTTATTAAACTGGCAAACGTTATTACATCAATACATATTAAAGAACACCATAAAAGGTTTCATTTATGGGAAATAAAGTTTAAAATAAATAAAAGGTTTAATCTATCACAGTAGCAGGAATGCTAACTGCTCAGTCAGGGCCCATTTATTTAAGGAGATACACAATTATTTCACAAGGTTTGCTCTGGGTTCACGCTGTGAGCCGCAGTGTGCAGCTTCATCCGTGAAAAGATAAATGTTTTTATGATTAGATGAACAGTTAGACCGTTGAAAATGGCTGTCATGGGAATAAAGTCTATGAGATGAGGTTGAAGGAAAATGAATATTGTTGGGTTTTATGTGCCTTACGCTGCTGCTGCTTTGTATCGGATTGCTATTGACTGATAACTGATAGTCTGATTTATTGATCAATGATTTTTCCACAGTGGCGCAGATACACACTCCATCACTTCCTAATTGAAGAACAGATTAGATGATTATACTCTTCTGCACTCGTTAAAAAAGAATCTTTTGTGATAAATTTTCAGACACAAAGGTGATCAGTCTTTTTTGTTGGTGATTAGAACACATTGATATGTTACTTTCACTTCATTATTCAGAACAACATTGTTCTCATGCCAACTCAGCACAGACTCAATCTGAGGTGATGTACGCGTCCAATCAACAACATAGTCAGTCGATTACTTGGAGCAGTTAAATGTTGTCATGTCAAATATAAAAAAAAATGCAGATACAAGTTTTATTATTTCTTTAAAGCTGTTATAATTAATATTTTTCTGTCTGACTGCTTGTGATGTGATAGAGGTCACATAAAGTGATGAAATCACCAAGAGCTAGTGCCTGATTCCTTCACCCCTGAAGAATAATTGAGTGATCTTTAGCTTGTTGCTGATGCAACTTCAGCAACTGTTTTCAGTGGAAAAACTCAGCTGTATACTATCTGCTCAGCACCGAAACACAGCAACTACCTGGTAAACAGTGCAAAAAGTTAAGCACCAGGTATTCCTCTCATGAGTTGGAGAACAACAACAATAAAAGAAAACTAAAAGAGAAGAAATAAATAAGAATTTCATAGCAGCAACATGTACACCTGCACCAGTTACACCTACACTTGTCGCTTTTCTCCTGTCGATACTTGCCTAACTCTGGCATAAGAAGATGATGTCTCTATTTTTATCTCATCTACAAACCTCTGATTATCTCAGTTGTTTTTTTTCCAGTCAGGGAAGCAGCAGCTGTCAATGAGCGTCAGATCTATTTCAACACTGAAAGAATCTGAGCTGTTCGACAGGCAGCGCTTCAGAGGTCTAGGAGCCAGCTAATCGATTAGAGCAACCTAAAACAGCTACAGTTTGACACTGTACTGTCAAACTACATCAGCTTGAAACTGAAAATGTTTGCCTCGCAGTGTTTTTGGTATCATAGACTGTTGTTACATCACAAAGTTGCACAGCGTTCTCCGAGGAGATGCTGCAGTAAGATTATCTAATCATCCGTTTTTAAGCGATACGCAGACCTGTAACTGGACTTCCTGTGTCTGTCCTGGTTAGTTGGTGGTACCGGAGTACTCCATCCACGGGCTCTTCTGCCTGATGTTCATGTGTGCTGGAGAGTGGGTCACACTTGGCCTAAATATCCCACTGCTCTTCTACCATCTGTGGAGGTAAAGCCCCATTGCAGATGTCTGACAAGTTTCTGTTGGTCTGATTGAAGAGAGATTGAGCCAAAATCTATTTGCTTTTTTCAGGTTTTTTCACCGGCCAGCTGACGGGTCAGAGGTCATGTATGATCCAGTCAGTGTGATGAACGCTGACATCCTTAACTACTGCCAGAAGGAGTCCTGGTGTAAGCTGGGCTTTTACCTGCTCTCTTTCTTCTATTATCTCTACAGGTACGTGTCGATTCACATTTATAACTTAGAAAATTGTGGTGGAAAAAGCAGCAAAATGACTCTTTTCACTTTATGTTTTCATGTATTTCTTGCTAAAGTATGGTCTACGCCTTGGTGAGCTTCTAACACCCAGGTAATGTCTGTAAGAAAGACCCAGAAGAATGAAAGGAAACATCAGCTCTTCCTCTCTCCATGTATCCTTCCCATCACTGACTTGGGTTTCGACAATATAACCCTGGACAAAACAAGAAGACCAATCTGAGCGGTAAAGTGAATGTAAAGGTGTTTCCTGTGCTGCTGTGAGGCGGCCGGACAAAATTTTGAAGGATGGAAGTGAAACAGAAAAGAGGACGCAGCAGGTGTTTGTGTTGCCTTTGACCCATGATACGATTTTAACAATACGAAGGGCTGGAGTTTTCCCATGCTGCTCTTACTGATCCAGTCACTCAACTCACTGTGAATCTCTAAACACTTTTGGGCTGGAAAACAAAATAAAACGTCTGTATTCTTTGAGTTTGAAAATGCTCTCACAGCAGGATTGTTTTGGTTTCATTCCATGTTTTTAAGATGACAGACACCTCTGATGTAAAGCCACTGCTTTGATTGTGTTACAGATACATCAAACTGTAAGAAACAGGTTCAAATGTGCAGGAGAACTTTAAAGTACTGTTAGACATACAGAAGGCCTCACAGGGAAATAACCCCAGGGTGTTTAACCAGGATGAAGACGAAGTATAAGCTAACGCAACATTTCCCCAATGCCAGCCGCTTTAACACAGACAAAAACAACAATAAATACCATAAACATAAACATAAGTTTGACTTATAAGAGTCAATGCTTGTAATGTGCATTCAGAATAAATCTGTCCATAGCTATAAGGATGTATTCTACGCTACATCCTAGCTTCACGCTCAGACACATATAATGCCAAAACTTTATATCTGGAAAAACATTGTGCCAAGTATTTTGTTTTTATTGGAAAAGAAAATGGAAAAGAAAAGTGAGGTCTTGAACACACACATTTGATTTTTGGCACAATGTTTTTTGTTTTTTTTTTAACTTGGGAAAAATAGAAAAAAAAAATTAGTTCTGTTGTATTTTTGTGTGTGCGTGTGTGTGCAGGGAGCGCCTTATTCCTATTTCCAGTGAAGTTTACTCTTAGTCATCCGCATCTATACTATTGTCATTTTAGCACAGCGACTTTTCTCTGATATGAGGTAGAATATAGAAATCTCATGTACAAAAAGCAATTAAAAACAGCAAACTAGCAATGTAATATGACTCATGAGACATATCGATGCAGTGTTATTAAGTGTGTGTAATAACAGTAAGTGGGACACAAGTGACTGGTGAGACAATCACAACTCTGTCACAGTGTCTCAGTTATCATCAAGGTGTAAAGGCAGTTTCCAGGGGACAGAAATGAGACGTTATAATGTTGCTGATGACAAAGATTTGTAAACAGCGAAGCCTTCCCTCAGCTGGTGCTGCCTTTGATATCATGTGTTCATGAGTTTGATCTGTTTGTAGATACGTGATGGTTCATGTGTGATTTTCATTAGTAAAACGGTGATGATGATGATGATGATGATGATGATGATGTGTCTGGTACATTAACATGAGAAGAAACATGTCGAACACTGCAGCCTGTTGAATTCGTTCCTAATTAAGTCGAAACTCAAATTCTCACTTTAACACGAGCATCACTGATCCATGACAACATTCAGGACGTTTTCTGGGCTAATTAATAATTTGTTAGATGACATATAGATACTGGCATGAATTGAATATCGATACAAATTAAAGGCTGAGGTTTGCATTGCTCCATATTTTAAGTTTTGTCAACAAATATTGTGAAAAGACTAAAACCAACATGTTACTGCATCTGTCGATACTTTCTGATGACACCACTCAATCTGTGGTGCTCAGGCTCAAGCTTGTTTGTTTGTACCAAACATTTAAATCTCTAAAAAATAAGTTGCAAATGCAATATTTAATTCTATAAAGGTAAAATTACTTCCTGAAGTCCCTGGTCAGTTTTTGATAAATGTTAATCCAACAGGAGTAAATGTTGCACTTCCCAGAATCTATTTGCAGCGGTGGAATAATACTTAATTGCAGCATCGGTTTTTACTGCAGCAGAAAAATTTATTTTTGGATTGACTCATAATAATATATAAAAATTCCTTCCTTTCATTGCTCATGATCCAAATTCATCTGTATAAACTGACTCATAAGATATATTTCGTTTCAGGAAGCTAATTTCCTTTCGCTAAATTAAAATATCACTGCAGATCAATCTGAAGTTTTTGAAACACTGTGACCTGAAATCACAGCTGCTGCAGCAGCAGCTCTGTATCACCATTTCAAACCATGTCAGTATGCGACTGAGCCCTTTTGACTGCTTCGGAAATGAAATGCCACTAGTACAGGAAGTTCTGCAGTTGAGTTACAGCACATCCACACACCAACACACACACACACAATGTGTCAATCACAGTGCATTTCACATCAGCCGAGCACTAATGAATGAGTCAAACTGGCTACCTGATGTGAATTTCAAATAAACCCCAACATTTACTTGACTGAAGCAACTTTAATAGCCTGTCCTTGTTCATGAAGACAAAGTAGACCGTACACGTCATGCCAAATGATATACCCATGAAAGTAATCACAGGACACTGAAACCTCAAAACTCTGCCAACAGTGTGAGTGTGTTGAGACTGGACAATCACTCTTAAAGCACAGGAACTCGAGAAAAGGAGGAGAAACACAGCTCGGTTGAATGTCATTATGTAGTTGCTCTAAACAAAGCATTTTAGAAAATTGTATTTAAGTATATCTATTTGTATCTGTCTTTTATACATTTATCATCAATGTACGCTACAGTAAATTTGGTGGATTACTTTATATTTATTAGGTCACACTACGATGTACAGCGATTCACATGCCGTATTCTAATAAAACAGTAATGACAAAATGATCATCGTTCTAAGTTTTTTATTCTCTGTCTGATGAGGCGGGCTTTGCTGCCAACACCAGAGAAGTAGCAGGAGTAGGATAGAGATGTAACTGTGAGGATGATGTGGGGAATTCATGAGTGAGGACATCAGGCGGTGCCTTAGACGTGTCGTACGCTAGAAACTGTTGGAAAAGCAGCTGCATTTAGAAGTGGCTTCACAGACATTTGCAAAAGCTCTTAAAAGGCACAGAAATAACTGACTTCCATGAAAATGCCTCAGTGGTGTGAAAAGGACTGGTGGTGGAGAGGCTGTGAAGAGAGGATGATGGCCTTTTATTAACGTCTGCATCTCCAGAATAACTAGCATTTCAAATGATAGACCAGAGGATGACTGTAGGGTTGCCTAAAAAGACTCGGCTGCAGTCTGAATGTTCGTCTCCAATGCAAGAAATCACTGACAGAAATGTCACCGTAGCTGTTAAAGCTACATTTTAAAATTTGGTGACAGTCCCTTTTTTCTTAAAAAAAAGAAAAAATAAGGCAGAGCAGAAAATGCTGAGTGCGTCTTTGAGCAGACTTGTTTGTAATGTCTATATGGCTTTGCCAGGTTATCTTGTCTAAATAATGATTCAGACAGAAAACAGAGCAACAACCAGCTTCAAGCTGCCTTTTCCCTCTGTTTGAAAAGGACATATCATTCTCCGCTGTCACCATGGAAACTAAATTGTAATAGAGATTCCTGTTGACTCACTCTGACTCTCACTCAAAACAGAGAAATCCAATTCAACTTGGTGCTACATGCCTGGCAGCACTGTTCTCCTGCACAATGCTCATTTTATAACATTTTTATTACACCAAGGACATATATAACAGTTTCATGCATGTAGTCATGACAACCACAGCCCCGGTGCTTCTATACACGACACCTGCTTATTCCAGGATTCAGCACACACACACACACACACACACACACACACACACACACACACACACACACACACACACACACACACTTGCTCACTCACAACACGTGCATCTGTTTCTCGTTCTCCCTCATCCCACGGTTCACGCTGTTTCACACTCATCATTCCGGGCTCTTCCTTTTTTCAGCACCCACCACAATAATTGTCTCAACTCCTTTTTCTCCCCTCGCTCCTACGTCTGTGCTCTCAGAGAGATGTTGCCATGGAAACTGGCTACAACTGATGGGGTTGAGACGTCATGATTGGCATGAACAATTGGCAAGTGTATGCACAGGCAGAGGTGCACGCACGCACACACACACACACACACACACACACACACACACAGGAGACACAGTTAGCTTGCTCATTATTATGCAGACATGTACAGACATGAATATATCTGAGGTCATACACTGGATGAGTAAACATGTGATCCAAGTTACATGATTTTTCATTCCTGAGAAAGAGTCTGGAGATACTGAGACATAAAAACGCAACAACTACTTCAGAAAACAAATTGTCCGTTTTGTCCATTTGGTCTAAAATTACTGTTAAACCCTGAATGAAAAGTGTCGAATGCTTTTACACACCTACTCTCACCACCTTATTCACAATCAATCAATTCAAGTCCTGAAATTCATTTTCCTTTTTTTTTTTAATGACAGAATTCAGCTCTTGTGTTTGGATATTGTTGTTTGTTGTTTGAATTTCACAAAAAAAGGAGCACGTGTCTTCCTAACAGAGGCTGTTTGCGTCCAACAATGTGTCAGATCCTGTTCACACTCTGTGTTTTTATTTGGACCGAGGTGGCTCGTCGGTCCAGACAGACAGAGACTGGAGTGTGACTCACTGTGACTGTCAGCTGGTGTCCCTTTTATAAAAATATCCGCCGCTTTCATTTGTAACTGTGAGTAAAGTTCATTTTCAATTCAATGTCTGTTTCATACACAGAGGTTTTTTTTTATATATATATTTTTATTTTATGTGTAATTGAGGAAAAATGATGCTGTATGTGGTGAAATGATCCAGTGGTAATGGTCTTTTTTAATAAAGCAGATCTGCACTAATTTCAAGATTAAATTTTTAGATCAAATCACAGTGTATTTTTTATGAATGAGGCCCTGTGGCTTTTACATCGGAGCTTTCTTCTCTTCTCCTTTTGCTCTTGGTAATGATCATGACAGTATCTAATTTTACCCCTGATGACAGACTGCTGTTCAAAGAGAAGACACATTCAACTGATCCGCAGAATATTTAGGCAGATTAGACAGAAGAGAAGAGATGGCGTCTGCTGCACGGTCATCAATAGATGACGAACAGAAGATCAGCACTTTGTGTTTTTAATCATAAATTAAAGAAGTACTCATCTCCCATACTTAAGTTAACAAATTGTATTACAAGTAAATATCCTACATTCAAAGCCTGCTTCATTAAAAGTACAGACATAATTATATTATTAGACTTCTGCTAATGCATGAATGTGTTAATCAGCGTTTTACAGCTCTAGTTGTAGATTTACATGATTAATCTGAGTGGTCAAGAGATAATTAATGGCGTAGTAAATAAGAGAATATAAATGTGACAGTGAAAAAAAAAAACAGCCTTTACAAACTTAAATAAAGCACATATATTCAAACAAAATGGAAAGCAGAGAATAAGTTGATAATCACACAATAGAAATATCATGGACGTATTTGTGCAGAAGTGGAAAACAACAAGATTTCAATATGAGATGTTATTTGTTTTTTCGGTACCTCTTCTCAAGAGAAGTCTTATCAAATCACACCGACTGCTGGAGGACTTGTCGTAACACTGATGCAAATCCTCGTCACATATTTTGCAGTCGCTCCTCTGTGGACTAAAATTCACAGTAGTCTCATTATCCGTCTAAACAAAGTTGTTTTGAGTTTTGAGCTGCTGTTGAGCTGAGGTGGTTAAACCGGAGAAACTCTAACAGAAGAAGCCGCTTAAATATGTTTAGAGAAAACTGTCGTTGACCTGTAAGAAATCCCTGATTAATTAGAGAATTTACTTCAAAACCTTGATGACTGGAGAATATATCTCACGTGAAAAAAGGGAAACCACTGAATCAATCTTTACAAATGTGTTACATTTTCTGAGCTTATCATTTTGTTTTCAGTTTGTTGGTCCCATTCATGTAGGCATATCTCTAGAATGACTCAAGGGAATTCTTTCAAATTTGGTAAAAATCTTCACTTACTCTCAAAAATGACATGAGTAGATTTTAGTGATCAAAGGTCAAAGGACAAGGTCACTGTGACCTCACAAAATATGTTTTTGGAAACTTAAATGTGATATCTACAGACTAACTCACAAGTCACAAACAGACTCTTGACATGACATGACACATCTTTTCTGAGTCAGAGTAAAACATTTTGGTGGTTAAAGATGCAGATACCATGGATGCCGTGGATGCAGTGGTTAGCACTGTAACAAGAAGGTCCTGGGTTCAAACCCAGCCTGGGGCCTTTCTGTGTCTGTGTGTTTTCTCTGCCTTCCTTACACAGTACAAAGACATACAGGTTAAGTTGATTTATTACTCTAATTGCCCTTCGGTCTGGATGTGAGCACGAGTGGTTGTTTGTCGTTATATTGGCCCTGTGACAGACTGGCGACCTGTCCAGGGTGAACCCTGCCCTCACCCAGTCAGCTGGGATTGAGTCCAGCCCTCCTGCTCCATTAACAAGAGAAGTAGTTTAGAAAATGGATGGACAGCCTGGCTGGTGGGGGCATACAGATGCAAGGCAGTAATTTTAATTTAATATAAAGTATTCAAAAATCAATTTAATTTGAAAACTAGTACATTCACTATCAGCCACATTACAACCGTTGCATTACAATGCAATGATTTGCTGGGAAACTTCAGGTCTTAGCATTCATCACTTTGACACGTACAACCTATACCTCAACATAGTTACAGACTAAACATGCACCCACATGGCAACAGCACAGCAGGACAATGAGCCCTGTAGCTCCACAGAAACAAGACAACATGACAACACACAACAAGAGTTTGAAACTACAAACTAAACCTCCAAACTACCCAGGTCTCTGTGGGATGTGCTAAAACAAGACAGGTTCATGGAGGCCCAGACCCATAACACATACAACCCAAAGAATCTGCTGCCAAAGTCCTGGTGGACACTGCAGGACACCTCTGCAGGCTCAGAGTCCAGACAGGTCAGACTGGTTTTGGAGGCACAAGAGGGAGAATCACTATATAATTCAGGTGGTTTTTAGTATTATGGCTCATCAGTGTAGCTGTCAGGGGGGTGGCGATATAAAAATAAAATGTTAAAGTGATGGGTCTTTATTAATTTACTAATAAAAATGACTAATCTCACATAGGATAACAGTAATAATTGCATTACATTTTACTGTGTAACAGCATCACAAAGTGATGCAGGAGCCATAAAATGAACAGGAGGAGGGAAAAATAAAACAGTAAATACAAACATAATCATAAAACCTAAGAAGCTTGTGCATTAACGCAGCATGAATCCAGTCTCCATCGTCACCATACAGAACAACCATGACATTATAAAAGCACATTCCTAATTAGCACTTAGCTTATGAAAAACAACACAAAATAGCTGTGTGTAGGCGAGGCCAGAGGCCAACTGATCTGTAAATGGGTTTAAAAGGTGAAAACTGAAGGTGTACATCTGCAGCGTGCTCTGTCATCAGTGTGCACACTTTTACTGCATGTGACAGAAATGTCATTTGCAGTTTGCAAGGTGACTTATAATTGACGAGGACAAATATGATGTGGAATATCTGTTGGACAGAAATTTACAAGCCTATTAATAGAACATGCTCTAAATCTGAAAAGAGACAGTAAACTTACTCAAGCATTAAAATACCACATGAATTAAGTTGATGGCTTTAATCACAGTCCATCATGGAACATTTATTTTAGTAAGCATCTATTCAAAAAACTTTCCTTAAGGTGATGTATCGGTCCATTAACAATAAAACCACCTGTCAGTTCACTTCCGTGGTGACTCAACCTGCTCACAAATGCTGCTTTAGTGCTGGTTGAGAGCATTTTTCAGGAGCCTCTGACCACATTTCCTCGTGCTAATGCGCCGCTATGTTCTTCTTGTTCCTTCAGAGTAAATTGGAGCAGAACATGTTCAAAGCTGAAATCTGATAGATGTTAAAAAAAGCCCAGAGCTTGTTGAACATCTGCCATTAACGTCTGTGTGCTGCAACGTAAATCCATTTACACAGAATGAAGATAACACGTTGGAAAAGGTTATTAAGATGTAACTCAGCTATTAGTTGATGTCTTTATGGGCTAATAGCTGTTTGGGTTGTTCAGCTGTCTGTCATTTTCCCAAATATGTAGATTCAAATCTTCTCTCCTCTATACATGCAAAGTAATGACATTGCAGCTCTCACACTATTAATACATTATTAGTGTTACCCACAATGCTCAGAGGTTCAAATAACTTTTTTGTTTATTTCAAATGTTTTCCACAAGTATCAAGACAGTTTCACAAAAATGAAGACACTTAAAAAAAACATGATAAAATGACGTGACTCAGTCTTTTTGAATTAAAAAAAAAGGCACTGATGTTTTATCATTTAGGTTCAGATTTTCAGTTGATGTTTTCTTATCATAAGCACAAAGACTCCAATACTAATGATGTTTTCTCTTTATGTTATGTTGAGATATAATTGTGTTGACAAAGCTGGCAGCTTTAGGCTTTTATGCTGAGACACCTGAGCTGTGGAAACAGATTACTGCAAGGTGTCAAATTCAAAACGCGAGCAATTAAAAATGACGATCCATCATTTCCTAACTAGACCGTGGGCTTAAATACCAAGGTTGTTAAAAACTTTGAGTCTCCCTGCAGATTACCTATAGCAGCACCGCTTAGTACTTGTGGTCCATGTAAATGAAAAAGGATTTACATTTAAAGTTCTTGCTGGGTTTTGTGTTGATTGTGTGACACTTTTGGTCCTGGTCCACTCATCGTTCTTTCTTCCTTTCTTTCTTTTTTTCAGTAGATATAAGGGAAGATCCTGTAGGGGACGCGTCGACAGTAGGTGTCCCATGCCAGTCCATATTTGGCTCTGCACTGCTTCTCATCGCGAGCCTCTCGGTGTATCAGCAGCACCGTGAAATATATGACATAGAAATAAGGCAGCAGATGTGAGAATCCTGTTGTGAGAAGAGACACAAACGCGATGTAACAGACAAGAAAAAGTTCACTGATGAATTTTAAATGTTTATCAAAACAAAGGGAAACTAACACCTTCATTTACTAGTGACATCAGCGTTTGTGATGTGAATCACATCAAACAAGCTGCAATCAGCAGCACATCCTCCTCTGCAAACAGCCACACTTTTTATTTAATTTGAGCCTGTATCACACAAAAGCACAGCACTGAATACCAGTTTGATTAAGCTCAGTCCTGAGTGATGATTCATCTCAATGACAATTTTATGTCTTTTTTTAGCAACTAACCTTCTCATCTTTCATATGTTGTTTACATGTGACCACTGTTCCTTTTTTTGGCCAGTGCAGCTTTTCATCTGTCTGAAATGTGCTGTCAACTTTTCTTTTCTTTCTTTCTTTTTTATGGACTGCATAATTTAGCAGTTTGTGACTTTTGCCTCAATTAAGGCAGAAACAGCTGTACATCTCAATTACAAAGGCAGCAAGACAAGTGAGTCACATAAAGTGGAATACAAATGAGCACTATGTGTCAGCTCAAACAAAAGTCTGACAGCCACCATTTTGGGAAGTTTTCAAGGGATCATAAAGCAGTTTACAGAGGAACAAAGACAAATTGTTGCTGCCTTCATTTCTTCTGCATCAGTATGAAACACAGTACGTATAATTATGTTGTGAGGACAGGAAGGAACCCTGAAAAAAACCACAATGGCTGGGGCTGTGTTACATTATGAGCTTCACCGAGCGCCCCTTGTATTTACTGCAGCATCTTATTGTAAATGATTGCTGTTATTTTGTCAAAACATAAAGCTGTGGCCACAGAGAGGTATGCATTCACTTCTTAAAATATGTCGCTGTTACCTTGGATGTCAGGCACGAGTTTCAGATCATACCCTTAATGCATCAACGACTCTTTATAACCCTAATGATACATGAGCGGATATGATTAATATGGAGCCTGACTTTAATCTTATCCATGACTTCCTCTGCATTTTCTAATAAAAACTCTCTGGGGCTGTGTTGAGTCTGTGTGGCCCGCATGCCAAACAGAGCTTTTAAGCTGTCTTACCACAAGGCAGAGACCAGGCCAGGGCCATGAGGAGGTCACCGAGGTAATTGGGATGACGAACGAGACCCCACCAACCGGACACGAGCAGCCGTTTCCCTGTTGCTGTGGCGATAGTCTCCAGTCCTACAAGGAGTGGTGGAGAGGGATGATATTTCTGAGTAACACTTGTAAGTCATCTCAGAGATCAACTCAACATTTGGTATTTAATCTCTTCTTCGTATGCACAACGTGAGTTCAGACACATTATCACAAATGTGATGATAAAAATAACTCACTTGCTACACTTGGATGTGTCGGGTCTCGTCTGAACTGGTTCTTCTGTGAGTTGGATTTTCTGAAGATATAATATCCAACACCTGATGGTGAAGGGAAAGAATGTACACATGAACTTAGTTAATAAAGAAACACAATATTTCACAGCCTTATAAAGAAGATAACCGAGTGGTTAAGGTACAGCAAACTGGCACGTAAGCAATGCAGCGATCGCCAGTTCGAATCCTGGCTGTACCGATCATTTTCTGCATGTCATGTCTACTATACTCCCCACCTTCACTTATCTATCAATAAAGGCAAAATGGCCAAAAAAGATCTGACAGACAATTACCATTCAGTGCTATTATAACAGCAGCTCCAAGTGAACTCAGGGTCTGTGGGTGCACGACCAGGAAGGCTGCCTGCAGGCCGTATGTGAAGGGAACCCAGGCCAGGTCTCCGAAGACCAGCATGAAACCAAAACCATCGTGCACGATGTCCATGGTTGTCAGAACAGCCTCCTGTAACAACATAGTCAAGATAGTAACATTTAATAAAGATATTTCAAAGTATAAAGATGGAAACCTAAAAATCTCCTTCACGTGTCGTAATTTTTGAATAAGAGAAAGTACGACACTACTGACTCACCTCGTTCCACAGAGCGTCTGCCACATACAGCAGCTGGAAACTGTTGACCAGTATCATGGCGAGGGAGGGGGAGCCGCGTAGCTCCACCTCTTTCATCAGCATGCCGAGGTTTATGACCACCTGAGAGGGAGTGAATACTGGTCGTCACTAAGTGATTCAAACTACAAACAGTTGCCAAATGAAACTTTTAACAGCCAAAAATATAAATGTCAGAGTTCATGAACATGGAACAAGTCGACGCTTAGTGTTTTATCTTGAAAACAGAACCACCACCTCGTGGTTGTAACAATCAGTCCAGTCACAGTTATTTAGGATGTGAAGTTATGTGTTTGTGTGGTGATTATGACTTCTGATCACAAATATGTAACCATATCACATTTATGAGAATAGGACAGAAACAACCTCAAAACATAATGAAGCAGAAAAATATTTTACAACAAATTGTTATTCTCACAGTGAAGTCGACCTTTTGCCTTTAATATTTCATCATGTTATGACTATATTGTGTTAGTCATTTGTATGAAACTGTGTCCCAATTAGTGTATGGAAGAAAAAAAGATGTTTTGCATGATCACTGTGACTTCTGACCACAAAATCTAATCTAATGAATTCACCAGTGAGGCCAAATTAACATTTGTGCCAAATTTTTTTCTCACGGCAATCCTGAATTATTGCACTCACAAGGTCAAAATGTGTTCTGTAAATAGACAGTGATGTTAACATTTGACCTTAAACAACCATTTTCTAATCACTTCATCACTGGGTCCAAATGACTGTTTGTGCCAAACAGAATTCAATTCCTCCCAGGTGTTACATTATATTCACACTGAGACTTTGACCTTTGGCCCCCAAACATAACCACTTCTTCTTTCTGTTCAAGTAAATGTTTTAAAGACATTTGAGATGTTTTTTTAAAAGGACAAAAACACCTTTGGTGAGGTCACAGTGATTTAATCAATTCATCCTTGAGTCTATTGGGTCTAAATGAAGGTTTTTGCCACATTTAAAGGAATTCCCTCAAGGCGCACTCGAGATGTCGAATACGCAAGAATGTGACAGACAACCTGAAAACATAATTACTCCTTCCACGCCTGTTGCCTGTGCAGAGGCGTAAAAATCACTTAGATAATCACATTAATTATTAACATGCCTGCCGATCAATTTTCTGTCAATCAGAAAATCAATTCAGGGACTGGTTGTTGCAGTTCTAGAGGTCATCCATGTTTTCTCTTGATGCAAAGTGACAAAACTAAACTGAGACAAAGATCCTCAGTGGCTTCATTCCACAGAAAACATGTTATATAACATGTTTATTTATTCATACATTTTAAAGAAATGGCTGCTTTCAAATGCATCTGTGACTTCAGAATACTATTAACCTCACATAGATTGATTACTGTGTGAAGTGAAGATGAATCATGTTTATGTTGCCGCATCCTGAAATGTTGTTCTTCATTATGTTTGAATGAGATGACACCTTGTTTTGTCTGAGCCACTAATGTCGCTAATGCACCACACTTTCAAAAACAAGTCTGTAAATCAACATGAACATGAAGGTGACTTCTATCAAAATTTTCATACAACCTATTAAATAATTTAAAGTCTTTAAAAACCCTTAAAAAAAGTGTAATTATTCAGGAGATTAGCAGTAATTACAAGGAATTTTTAAATGCAAGAGGAAATGAAAATCTCCCACACACTGTCTGTGGCCAGTTGGTGGAAGCTTTTTCTGTCCTCTCCTACGTACGCGGCTTTAAAACATTCAGATGTGCAAAGGTTTTACCGCGAATACTGTAAACATAGAAAAACAAGAAATACCTGCAAGGAGTGACTCATCATATATCCCAGCATGGCTCCATCCTTTTATTTTCTATGTTGTTGTTTTTTTTTTAAGAAGGGGGCTTTGCTTAAAGTCTTACAGATTCTCACAGGAAGGTCTATATTCTGTTTTATTTGGTCTGATGACTCAGACACAGAGGATGATGTGCACCCCTGTCCTCCAACAAATCTCTCACTGTGTCAGGTCACCAGGGAGAAAAGTTTCTGATTCTGTCAAAACTCACCGAGTGGAAACTACACTGACGATCCATCTGAGGAGAGCAACACAACAACGCCCCCTGTTGGTTTTGTTGGGTCTTTTTACAGAGACCACCATCAGTGTTGATTCATTATCATCAAGTCTGAATGTTAATTGTGCAAAATAAAAAGTATATTGCCTTACTCAGTTCACTAAAAATGTCACAACATACTTACAGTGCATACATATACATACATATCAGTGTACAGTTCTTTTTAACAACTGCAAATAATGCAAAGGAAACTCCAGTCTCTTGATTTGATCATGTCATGTTGTTTTGTTCCTGCTGTTTTACTACATAGTGAGGGGATGGCAGCTGGGGCTCAGTAGATTTCTTTGTGTAAAATGTAACTGTGTTATGGGGAATTTAATAAAACAGCAGTAGGCTACTGCTGCTACGTGAAAAACATTTCTCAGTGTCTGTGACGTCAACTCACCCAGCCAATCAGACCTGGTCGGAGCTCGCAGAAATACTTCAGGTCAAAGTTTCCAATGCGAGGGTTTAACTCCCGTCCAATGAAGAAGTCATACAGAGGATTTCCTGAAGAAAATATAGGAATGAGTTTTTTTTCATTGTCTGCAGTTACAATGTGTCACCTAAAAAAAGCGATCAATTAATCAGCATTAATTATTTAGCCTAAACCTATTTTTAGTCAGAAACTGTTCAGCAAATTAAGCTACACGCTAATGTCAAAGTGACAATGTTAATATACTGATATTTAGCAATTTTACAAATTATTTTTAGTCTCATAACATGAAAGTGCAAACAAACTGGTCGGTGTATTTGAAGGAAACTGTTCACTTTACACCTCATGTCTGAAGGCTACCATGGAGCCTGTGATACCCATAGATATACCAACAAATAATACAACATGTCTGCAAATGCACATTACATCACAGGAAGCTACTTTGAGACTGTATTTTTGGGCAGATGATTCCTTTAATGATGAATCTTATCTCACCTGTGTTGCCCCCCAAAGCGAGTGCATGTGAGGGAGCCCAAAAGGAGCGGATGTAGAGGTAGACGGAAAGCAGGAATGACACTGCTATTGCACAAACTGCCAGAGGCAACAGCAGCTCAAACAGATACCCTAGAGGAGCCCCGAGCCCCAGCAACAACATCAGCAGCACACCGCTGATGCACAGGCCATGAAAACCTGACAGAGAGAAACAAATGAAAGTAAATGCTGTAGCCCGGGGGAGAGAGATAAGCAGATTGACAGAGGCTGCTTTTTACAAAAAAGCAAAAAAAAAAAAAAAAAGTAAAAGTTGGGAAAGTGGAACTTCAGATTGTGTAACTTAGGTAAAATTTAGCTCAGTCAGACCAGACAGGAAGTGTGGAGGTTACATCAACAGAGAAACATGACTTGTTTTTTTCTGTGGGTGAATTTTCCTAGTTTGTGCTAGTATGTAGGAACATTGTGGCTATTATTATATCAATTCATAGATCTACAGTGCTATAAACATTTCACACTTAAGTTATGACTTAGATTTAAAAGTGTTCCTGATCAAAACCACTAAAGCCTCTTGTTGTCTCAAAACATTCAACTGTACCGTTGATGGGATACTTGAGACGCGTCCCGTCCCTCAGCACTAATCCTTCAGACACCTGCGGGAAACATTGTCATTTTAAATCTCAAACACTGCAACAGGAAGAGTTTTTAAGTCAAAGCGTCTGAGAATCAATAGGTCAAAGGTCATGAGAGCAAACTTGTGCAATCCATGCCCAAGTTTATATTATTCTTTTATTATTATTCATTCTGCACACTCTGTCACACAAGACTGAATTTGCATTTACACTGAATTTTAGTATCACACATACGAACATATCAACATCTTTAAAGTGGCAAAGTGAAAAGAATTATGGAAAATTAATGTGAATTTAAAGTGCTTTTACATCTTAGCTGTCATTTGTGGTCGACAACAGTTACACTGTCGTGGCTTTATAACATTTTTGGGTAAAATTTAAATTTAAACAGTTTGCTTGGACTATGAGATGCTCATGTTATACCTTTCCTACTGGCATCATATAGAGGAGGGCGTGCAGAGCGAGCCATCCCAGCAGGATCACGGGGGCCTGAGGATCCCACAGCTGGTCAGTGGAGGGGAGGGCAGGGGGCCACTGGAGAACATTAGCTTCAGGAGATCGACTTACACAGATCAGAAACAGCACCGTCAGTGGAAGAAAGATGGGAATGCAAACGGCACCTGAGACACAGAAACAGGTTAATGAGATGAGAGATGGTGTGTGTTTTTAACACTGAGGATTTAAAAAGAAACAAAATGGCATCATGTTGAAAAATGAATAATAGAAGATATCAGACCGGTGAAACTATAACTAATAAACTGTAAAATATATTTACTGTTAATAATTAAAACTCAAACAGCTGCACAATGGTTGAATAATTAGATGAGCTCTGTATGGGTGCAACCAACTCCCGATGTTGTTCAATACTTTCGAAGCAAAATGTGATTTAACTTTAAAAGTGGAAACTAAATTGAATGTGATCAAGATCATAGAACACAGCAGGAAACAAAATACCGACACACAAACACAAACACAAAAGCTCATTTCATTTCATGTCTGCGCTGATAAATCAGACTTGGGCGTCTGTGATGATTGCAGCTGTAATGAGGAGCGTGTGCTGATGGAGCTCATGCTGTGAACATAGCAATGTTTACTGCAGCGACAGATTCATCATCTTGTCGCCTTTGTTGTGGCAAACTGTTTTATGATCTGACGAGCACTACATTATCTTCACACCCTGTATGAGACGCTACATGACAACGTCTCCGCATCACAAGGAATACACTCACAAATGTTTTCATCTGCTGTAGATCATGTTTTAGTGACTTACCCAGAGCTCCTCCAAACTCCCTCTCTGTGTCATGAGAGGATCTGTGTTTAGGTACTTGGCTGTTTGGTCTCATTATTGGTTTACTGTGAAAGAAATATTTGAGATTAGAAAAAAACAGAATACTAACTGACAGTTATGATCCTTAATCTAATCTCTTATTTAATGGGCTGTAAATGGTGTCAGTGTGACTTTTGACCTCAGCACTAATTACTTGTCTAGTATAAGCTCAACCAAGCTAAGTGTCTCACATTTAATACAACTATGTGCTATATAATTTTTGGACTACATTTATATAACAGCTATAGTTAGACTGTGTATTTGATTTTATCTACAGCGCAAATTAAACATAAAAGTGAACATTAAAGATCATGAATTCATACAAATATCGTTGAACTTGTAAAACAACACTAATAAGAAGGACAGATCACATTTAAAACTTCAAAAAATGACTTTTATCTTGACACTAAATACATTTGCTTGTATCACTCCAATACTTTTACTTACGTACTTTACTCCTGTTACATTTACATGTAATTACATATATTTTAGTGATGCTATTTCCACCTCTGGCGCTTCATTTATCCTCTCATAGTATTAGTCTGTACTAGTATATGAGACATGGTGCATCCTTGCGAAAATCCCACAGATTGAATGAGAAATAAACAAACATGCTGCCAACAAATAGGTGGAAAACCACAATAAATGAATAACTAACAATAATGATAATAAACTTAAATGATTTGTAATGTATTTTTTTTCCCGCTGCCAGTTTATCTGTAGACTCTTGTTCTGAATCAGACAAAGTTCATGTCGCTGTCAGCTCCTGTGTCCGTGCAGACATTTCTGCAAAAAAGCGTCACCTTTACCTGGTGACGCTGAGTTAGAGGCTTTATAATAAATACAACGTTTGTACAATAAGATTAAAAGGCTGTTTGTTTTGTAATTATACAATAAGTATCGTGTCTTACCGGTGTGTAACATGGAGGTGCAGACGGTACCGTAGGTAACACGGTTACTCTCTCGCATCCATCCAGCAGCCTGAAGCAGGACCCGCCCCCGAACCACGTTTCCCAGCACGTAGAGCATCTCTGGACCAATCAGATCCCTCCGCGGCCATCAGAAGAGGGTGGAGAGAAGAGGCTTCAGCCAATCACAGGAGCTCCTCAAGTGGCGACAGTCAGATGTAGGTTTCACTAGAGGATGTTGTTGTGAAACACACCTGAACCTCACAGATCTCTTGTTACCTTATCACAAAGCGTGTTATTACATTAATCAACACTGTGAGTTTTGTAATAGTAGACATGTTTTTAATCACAAACTCTACATTTTTATAGCAGACGCATACATTTAATCCATTCCTTCACATGTTCATCTATTTAAGACATGCACAGAAAACACAGAATCAGCTTGAAGGCAAAGAGGTGCAGTAAGTCTGCTGTGGCTAATTTAGTGTTAGACCTGAACATAATCAGATGACAGTTATTCAGAATAAGATAAAATGCCTCAGAGAATTTATTAGTGCATTAGATTTCCACCAGCACATAACTTTACTCTTTAATCATTCATGTTTTGTATTCACATTAACACATTTCCTCCAGGGGGAACACTTGATTAAAAGTTTCTTATCTTTTCTCATATTTAATAATTTGTAAATGACAACTCCAGTATTAAACTACAGTACTGGAGGATTATTATGGTCTTTGCAAGGCGAGTGGAATGTAATGCACCTTTGCTCCAGATTCGCTGTCAGTCAGTGACAACAATAAGTGTTACCTATAACTCAGACACAGGAGAAGATACTGTTAATGCAGAAAAGTTCATCATTTTCATTGATGACAAGGATTTAACCGACTTGTGACAAGAGTATTTAGATCTTCACAAATGTTTATGAGCTTGAATTTAGACCATGTAAACATAGTTACCATCAATGAATTTTACATTAACAGCAATTGTGTAACAAAAAGAGTGTTTGATTTGATGCACGATTCCAGTGTATACTTTGTAATTCTGTCTGTGTTGGTGACTCTGCGTCCGTGCCGCACACAGAGTCTTAGCCTCGTTCACAGATGACTTCGATCACACTCTGCTCCATCGGGGCAGGATCCAGACAGCGGTGAGCGGAGCTCCCCACTATCTCATCCAGCAGGAAGTGCACAAGGTTCTCATCGGAGACAAAGCGCCACAGGTACATCTGCAGGTAGTGGCAGTCGACCTGGATCTGCTGCAGCCCGTAGCGGCCGAAGGTGCGCAGGCGGACGCACTCCAGGAAAGTCTTTAGGCTGATTTTTATGATTCCCGTCATCACAGAGACCTGGGGTGGTGGAGTGATGAATGAGAGTTGTTTTTCACTGAAGACCACATTAAAAATTTAACAGCATAACAAAGATCCACACTGACCTTGTTAAACTCCACAGAGCTGAAGATGTCTATCCTCTCAGAAAACAGCTTGTGTATGTTGCTGAGTAAATTGGTATCCATGGGAGCACTGCAGGCAAATCACACAAGTAAATCAAGAATTAAACCAATGACCTTTTTCTTATTAATAGTGACTCAATAACAACTGCCCCATGATAGCATATAAATCAAAGAGGTAATACAGATTAGGTGCATGTGTCTGTTTATATGCCTTTCACAAAAGAGTTTTAATATGCTTTAACCTCAATAAATTAAAAAGGATGTGCTGTACTTCAGACTTGCATATCACGTATCTTAGATTACACATTAACATGCAAATGCACCAGCAACAGCAATTTATACATACATGATTTAATCCCCCAGCAAGTCTAAATATATTAAAGTGTTGTTAATAAATCAAACAAAACCTAAACTGCCAGACGGCTTGTCATTATAGGCCCGTTTCCACCATAGGAACCTCCGGGTAATAATGCGGGAACTCGGCTGTTGGCGTCTGTCTCCACCAGAGGAACAGTTCCCAAGAGGCAAGACTGAGGAACCTTTTAGGGACCGAAAAAAGTCCCTGCCGAGGGGTAGGAACTTTTTTTGGCCCCAAAAAGGTCTTGGGCGGAGTTTTAGGTTGACTCAGTGGTGATTGGTTGTGTTTCAAGATGGTACATGACACAGTCAACAAAGAAGCGCTGTTTTTAAAACCCAGTGGCAGAAGAGTATCAATAAATAGTTTATATAAATAGAATAGAAAAAGTGAATGAAGCGACACAGTTGAAACCGTCACAAAATGATCGCAGGGTTTCACATATAATGATCAATGTGTGGTGAATCACCACAGAATCAACACCGACCGCTACAAATTAATTCATTTATTTTTTCCAACGTGAAACACAATGTTAAAAACAAACGGTTCCTCTCTCTCTTGTACGTGTAGTTTATTTATAGTAACGCAATGAGGAAGATGATTGGCAAAGTCCGTCCTGCCCCGTGTCACGTCACTGACAGGGGTCTTACCCTTGGTGGAGACACAACGCCGCAAAGGGCTGTGAAGGAAGAACTTTCTGAAAAGGTTCCAGCCCCCCTGTTGTTACATTGGAACTGATCTGTGGAAACACGGCTTATCTCACCACTCCATAGGTCTGTTTGCAGTTTATTTACCTTGGGGTGTAGCTGGCAGCGTAACGGGCCTGCTGCCTAGAGCTACTGTAGACAGAGAAAGTCCTTTTGCTGGAGTCGCTGCTGTGTGCTTTCCTCACACCTTCCTCATATAAAAGTCCAACCTATTGTTGAAAACACAAGTGCACACGTGTGAAGATCACAGTGTAGTGACTGGACTGGAAGACACACTGCAGCAGCTGTTATCCAAAGTTTTACCTGCACGTCGATTGAAGTTGTGTCCTCCACTACTCTCTTCATCACAGCGCGGACATTTCGTGGTTCAATGGTGTTGACCCAGTCCCGTGTTTCCACACTCTTTCTTAACATCTGAGAGATTATCAGACCCTGCACCTGCACAAACAAACAAGGTTATTTTGTAGAGGCATTGTCCTGCATTGTTGTCTCTGTTTTCACTCGATAAAAACAGTAATTCAGTGAATGTTGTTGGTGGAAACCTACTTTGACATAATGGTTCAGTAGTTTCTGTGCTGCCTCCCTGGCCTCTGTACATAAAGTTGTGACGGGTGTTACAGGATTGTGGTGCTGAGAAAGTACAAAAAGAATATCTGTGGTTATGTGGCAGTGAAATAAAAAACACTTAGAGAATTATATGCTACATTTACAAGGTGACAGGCCACTTACCTGCACAAGGAACTGTTCGTCTGTGAGTGTGAGTATGTAGGAGATAGTGGAGGTTTCATAGTCCAAGCAGAGGCGTGACAGTAACAACAGAAGAGCCGGAGGAGTTGAACCTCCTTTGTCTCCTGCGCTCTCACAGAACTGGCGAGAGGACTGACACACAAACTTTATAAAGCTCACCACAAGGCTCTCACGTACACCCTGACTGCAGAATTCACCCTACGAGGAGAAGACACACAGAAAGTGATGTTCACTATCACTGTGTAGAAGCAAAACAAAAGGTCATGACAACACTGGAGTCACAAATTAATCCATTAGTTTATCACCAATATCTACTGGCTAAATATAAAATATCTTGTGCACAACGTATTCACCTTGAAGTATGGTTTGTTGGAGAAGGTTATGTCCTTAGCTGTGAAGAGATGCACTGATGCGAGCACTGATTTAATCTGATTGAGAATAGAGGCTGACAGGGAAGAGAGCAGCTCTGGCAAGCTGTTGGGAGCATCTCTACCAGAGGGAGGCCCCCCGAGATGAGCTCCGCCTCCACCCACTGAAGCACCAGCCACAGAAAGCCGAGGCGTCGCCAGGGCCTGTCTCACGTCTGTCAGACTGTCCATATAGAAGCTCTGCAGAGCTGAGAGGTACTGCTTGACTCGCTCTGTTGCTGCTCGTATAACAATCTCCGTCCCCTTGTTTGGTACAGCAGAGCCTGGCAGCAGTTTGGCCACAGCCTGAAGTCTGCGGTGAAAGCGATCGAGTGCGCGGACCAGAAGGGAGTTATCGCTCACTCCTTTCTCCTCTTGTATCCTCCGCTCCACAAGCGAGAAATACCGAGCTGCCAGGTCATCCACGAAGGCATGCAACTTCCCATTTGCCATCTGTGGGATATTTTTAGAGGCTAGCTCTCCTGTCTGAGCATTGTTGATAAAAAGTTCTTGATAAGATGTGATTACTAAACACAAGCTGCTAACAAATTCATTGCAGCCTCGGTCGATGAATTCCAGGATGTCAGTGTTTGAGGTGGGAGAAGGTAGCGCACTTGTTTTGGGAGAGTTATCGGTTGGAGATCCTGTATCTGCAGTCGATGAGGGCTTGCGTGTAGCAGCATCTTTCACGGTTGAAGGGTACGGTCTTATCTCTGCTTCCAGACCCTGGAGGTCCGACTCAAGTCGAGATCGTGCATGGCTCAAAAATTTGTCACAGAGCTCCTCCGCTGGCTCATCCAACTGTAGCAGCAGCTCCACACATTCTGATAAATCTTTGGCGCTTGACCCACCGTCCCTATCAGCACAAGAAAACTGGTAGGAACATGTGCTCTACAGGAAATGTCAAATTTAACACAAATAAATCCCTATATAAATAATATCCCTAAATATAAATGTTTTGAAAGTCAAAGAGAAAAGAGGATTTTGTGCATACAAACACACCATCTATCAATTACAAACCATCTATACCTCGGTGGCATCAGTATACACATAAAAGATATAGCAAAAGAACTAAAACATGTTTTTATTACCAAATTTAAGTCAAAACATTATTTAAATATTATTATTATTTTAGTTAAATCACTGGCATCAATCTGAAGAACAAAATGAATATGTCACTTTCTATTAATTTTATTTTTCTTGGTCACATTTCTGTCTAGCTGCAACCAGGACTCTAGAGCCCTCAAGGTGGCAGCTCTAAGCTGAATACAGATCTTGAATTCCCACCTGAACTTCTGTCGAAGCTCCTGCGCCAGCTTGTCCATGATGGCGTGACAGTCATCCTGAATCCCCTTAAAAGACGGCAGGTGGCTGTACTGCTGCAGTACACAGCGAGCATGACGGTGGGAGCTCACAGCCTGAGCATAGGCCTGTAACTCCAGACATTTATTCAATCTTGCAGGAAGTTCAAATAGAAACTGCAGCTTCCTTAAAAGAGTGTGGACCCCTGAAGTGAAACATGGTGAGAGGAAAACAATGTGAAAACAAACAACATTATGCATGAAGCCCCCACAACTGTCTCAACAAAATATAAACTCCAGTTTAGGACTCACCTGAGAGTTTAGTAATCTGTGCATGCTGATCTTGAAGAGTACCACTGATACTGGCACTGAACTCTGTGATTGCCGCCATGTTTGCAGACAGACAGTCCATTTCATCCTCCATCTTCTTGAAGTCATTTTTCATCTTTCTTATGGTGTCTGGAAAAAACACACAGAAGCTTAAATACCTGGGTGTGCATACTTCAGCCAAACTTGACATTTTAACAACAGCTCATGTGTTGTTCCACTCACCTGTGGCTGATATAAACTTGTTATAGTTTTCATACACCAGCGTCTGCATGTCACTGTCCAGAGAGCGGATCTGTTTAACCATGCAGGTCTCCTGGTCCATCAGCTCCGCTAGAGAGCACTCTCTTCTGAGCTGCATTTAGACACAAGGCATCAAGTGGTCAAAAAACATACGTATAACATGAAACACTACAACAATAAAAGGTAAAATGGCAACTATTTGTTTGTTTGTTTGTAATTATAAAGCACATCTCTTCCTTATTTTTTAATTAAAGCAGTGTCAAATTCGTGTGCACTGCCTGGAAAGTGTTTCTAGTTAAATCAAATAGTATCATCATCAATCCCTGTCTAATTACAGTAAATGGCACACTGTGATCAGGCTTGGTTTATATTACAGTATCTCTTTAATAGACAGCTGCATATGCATATCAATATGCAATATATGTTACTGACCGCAGCTTTCACAGCACACACTGCAGGAGCCATTAATGGAGTAACAGCATAATGTAAACATATAACAAGGCACAGGTCCCTCACCTTGTTGAGGTAGTGCTCAGGGTCAAAGTGAGGCCCGTTGATGTCGCAGGGATCCAGGGACTCTGCCTGCTCAGCGGCCTTTCCTTCTTCATTCAGCCCGTAATAGAGCTTCAACATGCCGTGCACCCTACGCCTCCGGCTGGGGTCCTCCGGCCCCACCTCTCCGTCCATTATGAATTCCGGCCAGCTAAGAAATATACAAATGAAACGACGATAAACAAAGATGACAGACGTCCAGCTGATAACGGACAGCTCCCGACAGCCGCTTGTACACGATAACTTGTTTCTCAAAACTGACTAAAATGCGAGTAGCTTAACTGACTGCTAATAATAACAAGACTTTTCACAACAAATGGTTGGAAAATGTCATATTTTTCCAAATGAACAAGCAACAATGTAACCACTTCCGGGTACGTAGACATCCGGTGATACGTTGCCAAAGAGTGCGTGCAGTCAAGAGGGATACTGGTCTCTAACGAGAGGATCGTTGACAGAAAGTGCACGACTGCGCATGTCATTGCAGTAAACTGAACCAAAGATTAAATGCATTACAAGATGGACATTTATATTTTTAATTTACAGATACTTATTTCCCAACCTTTATGGAGCCACAGCACATATTTTACATAAAAAAACCTGTGGCACACCACCAAACAAAAATGGCACAAAAAAATATGTATAATAAAATATATTTTATGTAATTAAGTAAAATTGGACAATCCCATGGCACACTAATGTGCCGCAGCAATGGTTGGGAATCACTGGTTTATATGTATTAGCCATGTTTACTGTTATATAACTCTGCCTGCGCATTTTATTAATAACATTTAGCTTTACAGTTTCCCAAGCCTTAATAAATACAACACAATGGAATGATGCAGCAGCTCTAACAAGGAAGTAGTTGCTTTATTTTTTATAGAATCAGACATATCATTACATGTTAGTTAGAATGAATATGGCTTCAGTACACTCAATGTGTGGGGAGTGAAACAGTAAGCACACTTTATCACAGGCATTCTGTGAGACCCAGAGCCACTTTGCATCTGTTTATTTAAAAAAAAAAAACAAACAAACATCAGACATATTTAAATGTAGGCAGAACTGACTGACCAATGCACTGAGAGGAACCACCACGCACTGTTCAACAGCAGCCCTGTGTAGTTATCCAAAATATCAATATACTCACTCCAGCTAGGAAAGGTGAAATGGATTATCTTGTTGCAAATGTGAGACATACAATACAAAACACAAAGAGATCTTTTTGAAACCATGACAATTCCAAAATTCCTGGTTTTCAAGCACCAAACAGTCACTCAGATGCCAACTTAGTACAAACAAAAAGGCACTTTATGTTTCTGCAAAGTGACTGTTTGAGAGGATTATGCTTAAAATGACCTATTTCTTCATTCTAGTGTACAAACACTGACGAGTATATGAAAAGGAAAGTAAAAATATTCTCTCATAAAAGCTAACAAACAATACAAAACAATCTGCTGATGTAAAAGATTTATAAACAGTGTATTAGTATTAATAGTGCAGTATCACATGATGTATAGTCTGTCGGAATGCCTATTCTACAATGAGACATGCATAGTGTACATTAGCAACAATATAGTGGACTGCTGCAGTTAGGTTACAGACAGTAGCTGACATACAAGTCAAAAGCATAGAAATGTATGAACATTCTGCAATTTGCATGCTCAGGAGACTCAGGAAGAGTACATGATGCCGCCATATCTCATATGAGGACATATGGCAGTGTTACAGAGAGGTGGAGCTTCTTCGATGGTTGTTAGTGAGGTGAACATTTGTTAAATGTACAGCAAAGACACAAACTGTCTGTATCAGGTTTGGGGTGAAGTTCAGAGGGAGAGGAGACTCAGATGTGTCTCTGGAGAGATAAGGTAGCATACTGTGTTGCAGCATGTTTAGATCGAGGCTCGCTTTGGTGAACAGACGGAGATTTCAACAGCAGAGTGGAAGTTCTTGGTCAGTTTGTTAAGTGGCATAAGCACCGAGCAGACTGTCACTGTCACGTATCTCAGAACCAAGTGATTTTTATTTATCAGATAAACTGAAGAATTAAATGTTTCTAAAAGAGTTGAGGAAATTGTCCTACTTTCTAACATGATTAGTTACACAGCTCACTCTAGAATAAACCCACTGGAGCGTTTGAAATTGCAAACAAGGGGTCAACAACATTATACAAAGATAGTGTTCCCTGTCTTCATTTAAATGTCAGCCTTGATTGGGTTTTTTGCAAGCAAAACAATCATTTTAAATGGCCGACCAAAACTTAGACAATCAAGTTAAAGTATAAAGTAGTGCTGATTAATGTTTAAGCAGGAAGGATTGTTTTATTTTTTGCCTCAAGTTTGAGGTTGCACAAGTACGATATTGCATTAGTTTTCTGTTGTTGATCAGGTCTAACTGGGTCATGTCCAGACTTGTGCATGTTTGTCACTTGTACTGATGGAGCCGATTTGAAAGTTGAACATGATATGTTGACTGGACAACTTTAGACCATTTAGTGGCAGATATAGCAGCATGGTACAGTACATAAAAACTGTTTAGACCAAATTCACACCATTCTGTTTTTCCAGATAATTAATTTTAGAACCATGGGGTGTGCCACCTGCATTTTCTTTCCATGATAACTGGCTGTAAATATTAATTATGTAAAACTGTTAAAAACATGTACTTACAAGAGACCTCCGCAACACAGCCAATGTGCTCCCATAGGGACCATCTGAGATCAGTAACACCGAGCGCTGTGCATTTGTACCAGTACTTTTTTAAAGTGGCTTCACCCTTTCATGAGAACAAGGCACTGACAGTTTAAAAAAGCAGAATTACAATCGTCCCCTGAAAGTGTTTGTCATGCTGACGGTGAAGAGTTTGTGGTAACTCTTACAGCTCTGAGGAGGAGGACGTATTGTGATGTTCAATCTCCAAGAAGAGTTGCAGTAACAAGAGGTAATGCAGTGGTTATAATCATTTGGGGATTTACATTTGTAAAGAATAGTGGTAAAACTCCAGAGCACTGCAGAAAAGACTGCAGGTCATGAAATATTATATGATATTATTATCGTCTGAGGGTTTCTCTAAGGCTCGTCTCAGACTGAAGGAGGTCCATCATATGCTGCTTAGAGAATATTTTCTTTTATGTAAAGGCCAGCTACTGAATAGCCACTTCAGTTTAACCTTGGAAGCACTGCTGTCAATAGATGGTTTTGTTTTTCACATTGCTGTTCTTTCTTAATATACACAACTTCAAAGATAAATATTGTCACACGCACTTAGATCCCTTGCTTGGTCCTTTGCATGTTCATATATTACCAGCTAAATGTCTCAAGCTCATATCAAGTCTTTTCTTAAAATCTCAGTGTAAAATGTTCACGTTTGGTCTTTTGAAAGGAG
The DNA here is from genome assembly GCA_016801845.1 of Polydactylus sextarius. Lineage (NCBI taxonomy): Eukaryota > Metazoa > Chordata > Actinopteri > Polynemidae > Polydactylus > Polydactylus sextarius. Next base: position 18,017,267 of record CM028914.1, read on the forward strand.
CTGGGCTGAGCTCGTCAGTGAGTTTATCCCTGCTCCAGACTCTCTGTCTGCACAGCAGCGTACGTGGCCGCGGACGGCTGTCGGGCGAAGAAGGACGCGGCTCTTTTCGGCTTCAAGCGTTTGATTTCTTTTCCTAAAAGACAAAAATGGACAACCATTGAATCGGGAAGACTGTCTTTGAGAAGAAGTATCAATAAGTCGGCTAAGATGAAGAAATACAATCATTACACTCACCAGTATCCACGTAACTGATGGTGTTAAGTGAATGGACCCGACTGCACAGAACACTGTTCTGCCTGTGTAGCATCCCGCGTCGTCCTCCGCGGCCGTTCTTGCTGCTGCCGTCTTTGGCAGCGGGCTGCTGAGATGCACTCAATTCACCGTCTGCTGCCGCCGCCGCAGCTCCTCCCTCAGAAGCAGACTTCAGCTCAACACAGAATTCGATGAAGCCGCTCATTAGCTCCGCCTGGGTTGACAGGAAAAAAAACAACAACTTATTAAGTTGGATCCTGAGAATCTCACAAAGTAAAAAAAACAGCTGGACATTGTCCATTAGTGAACTCCAGGTATATAAGGGTCACACCACTGGGCTTGGATTAGGGTCTGATGTCATTATTTATCTACCATTTTGTAGCATCTCTTTTGCAACATGCTTTTCAACCCAGCAATCACTGAGCAAGGATAATACAGACGAAAGTACAGAAAATGATTTGAACATTTTTCAGCTTCAACACAGCAGCTGCACCCAATCCTTTGAAAAACACCAGGTGCAGTGTACTCTCTGGAGATGGCTGCACATCCTCCCTGCTTGTTGAAAACATTTGAAGTGAATCACACATAAAAAGGACTGCATCTGTCACCCCTTCCAGCAGCAAGGACCATCGTAAACTGATGTTCCCACTACAGATGAGTAGAGTTGGTAAAGGTCAGTTCAGTCATATCAGGTCAGGTGTGACCCAAAAACCTGCACGTCTTTGTAAACTTGCCACAGCTTCTATCAGATGTGTTCATTTTAACATTTTCTTACTTGTCTTGAGTAAATCTTAAGCAACTTGTTGACTTGGGTGCCGTCTTCCTCATCATCAAACTCAAGCCACAGAATGTGCGAGTCTCCCTCCTCCTCCGGGTAGCTGTGGTCCCAGGAGAGCTCATTGAAACGCAGCCCGAGCAGAACATGCTGCGGGAAAACGTGATCAAGGAGAGAAATCAGGATTGTTTTTGTCAAGAGAACTGAGAAGTGCACGGTAATTATCAAAGTATGTGTACACAACCAATGTGAAACACTGTTGTCAACTGGGAAAAAAAAAACAGTGCTCACCTTCTCTTTGACATCCATCACATAAACTCCCCCCAGGCAGATCCCAACGTTGACAGCTTTGCGTTTTACTCTGTGAAGGATCCCTTGAACTGGTTTGTCAATCTCCCCAAAGAAGAAAGCACACCTGTTTGAAAAATAAACACAACCTGATTCGAGGTGTGTAAGCTATTGGAGCTATATTTCTTTATTATTGACATGGAGTATGTAGATAAATACAGAGTATAAATGGCTTGTTGAATAAATTCGTACCCGTAATAAGGCAGAGAGTGACATGTGTTGAGGTACTGGTGTAGAAGCTGTGTGGGCTCTGGAGGGTTTGCGGCAGATGTGCTGATCTTTCTGTACTCCTCCAACAGGTTCTGCTCCAGTCCTGCCTGACGGCTCGACTTCCCTCTCAGGGTGGAGAGTAATCCTCCACTCCCGATGGCGACATGTGCAGGCAGGAAAGAGGACAACTTCTTCTCTCTGTGGAGAGCAAAGACGAGATGTTTGAATTACACGCTTAGTGCATCTTATCTGTGCAAATCTGTTACGATTAATTTATTTTTCTTTTTTGTTCAGTTTCCTTTTGCTCCTGTTTTTATGATTAACAGGATGCAGGGACAACCAATGCATCATCATAAACATCATGTAATTCATGTGAGCGGGATGACCTCAGTGTCTCATGTCCTCTACCGCAAAACGGTCAATGCTCAAATAATATTTGGGCTTTTGCTCACTGATTTCACAATGTTTGTTTTGACATAGCACAAAATAAATACTAAAAGCTGTAGGCACACAACTATGAGACTCTCAAGAATATCTATCCAGATATCTGTTACTATAATGTATAGCAGCCCTATAATATGTCTAAAGTACCTAAGATAAGAACAGTGATTTAATTCTTTAAGTGTTTCAGTGTTTTATTTGCCCTGTCAAGTATCTACTGTATTATTTTCAGGCCTTTAATTACAATCAAGTCTGAAAAAGCTTGATATAATCCTCCCACTACAATCAAAAATGTCATCAACTGCATTCCTGCACTTACAAAAAAGCACTTGAAAATAACTGCAGTGCCATAACGCGCGTCAACATCAGAAAGAAATAAAGCCTCTTCAGACTATAGAAGCACTGCTGACCTTTTACACAACGTCTGTGGATTGCGAAACTGCACCGTGTTGTTGTTGATTGTGCGGAAGTACTCGACGCTGCTAAATCGACCAGCTGCCCTTTTAAATATGTGGGTTTAGGTACATGAGTTTGCTTTTTATAGTGTTGGGTCTTTTTCGAGCACATTAAGCTGCAGCAAGGCGTCCAGACGTAGAGAAGTGACACACTTCTTCATTTTCTGAAAGGGCAAACTCTGAGTCAACTGTCAACTTCACCAATCACTCAGTTAACGAACTGTTGGAGTCGAAGAACAGAGTCGAATATGATCATTTGGGGACAAGAAACGGCAACATTTCAAATTCATAACATTGTATCCCCATATAGTTACAACAGAGTTAACTATTTACAAGTATTCCCTTTTTCCAAAACCAGTCCATAATTCAATAATGAGTTTACTTTATAAGAGGGCACTTTGTTACATAGGTAGTGTGACATATTAGGTAAAATTAACACTAGTTACAGAGTTACATTCTGATAATTGTGCATTAAATGGGAAGGTACAGACAGCACATCCAGTTTTTTCACCAACCTTTCTGACTTACCTTATAATAGAAGTAAACTGTTGGCTGTCCAGACTTGTTCCCTCATCAAGAGCAAGAGACAAAGCTCCCAGAACCGTCCAGTGTTCGGGATCACACGGATATCTGCCAGTGAGGATGTTGCTCCGGGCCTCCTCATACAGAAGTCTCAGTACTCCCTCATCATCGATCTGCTCGACAATGTCGACAAATGTCCGACAGTTATCAGGACAATTAGCTCAGAGATAGTGTCAGTCTAATGTCCTTGGAAGAAAAACGAATTTTACTACAGATTTTTTTTTTAAGTCAGTTCAATTTTCTTTTTTATCTGATTTTGTTTCCATAATGAAAGTGGTTGTAATGATCCGATCTAACTATTTTACAATTTGTGCAGTCAACAAGTTTAATTTGTTGACTTGTGTGAAACACTTTGTAACTTTAAGTTATATTAAGATCCAAAGTAGTTGAGTCAACTGAACCGTGGTAATTTCTTGAAGAAATTTACTACTTCGGAGACTATGTCCTGGATAAAAGAGAACCTCCACACACAATTTATATTAAGATATTTATATAAAAACAAAACATTTCACCTCACTAGCCCTTCTGAAGCTGATGAAATGGCAATTCTGATTTACAGGAAAACCCATTAAAATCACTGCACTCTACTGACTTCAGATGTTATCCAAGTGGTCAGAGGAAAGTATCAAGTGGTAGAGGAAAGTGATGTGTAACGGTGTCTTCATACTTCACTAAGTGAACATTTCTGCAGAGAAGTAAATGTAATTTTACCTGCAGCTCTTTAGATTTTGGATAAAACACATTCCGTCTGTATTGGAGACACGGTTCATCTGAAGAAAAGGAAGAAGACAATGACACATTATGGTTAGATGATTCTCTGTTTCCAGATCATTCATATCGGTGAAATATACCCAGAGTTGAGGAGTCAGGATAGAGAGACAACCGCTGCACTAAACGTGGGGGTAACATCATTAAACATACTCAACTCTGGCTCATAGTCGTCTCCTGTGGGTGGCGTCTCAAACTCCTCCACAAAAACAGTTTATGGAGTGATAGTTTACTGTATAAAGTTGCATCCGTAAGTACAATGAGAAGCAATTAGAATTTAAAAAGTATTTCTCATAACGACAAAATGTGATCATGAATATTTAAGATCACTCTTGTGAGGCTTTAACAATATTATATCATGTCATAATACCGACAGTTTGGAGAATCCATAATAATGAATTATGCATGCTGAACTGAATGAATTATGTATCTATAACACATTATAGGTGGAAGAATCCTTTGATGGCTACACAAAGCAACAACTGTCTTGATCCAATATCTACTGCATACTGTAAAAATATCTTGCATTGTGTAAATTATATATATTTTTTTGAAATAGTCACTTGAATGCAGTAACTGTAATCTCATCTCTGCTCTCTATCTGTTGCTTGAGCAGTTTGATTTTCTGCATATTCCAACGTTTTCTCTTCTCATTCAGCCACAGGTGTTTATTGCTTATTGTGCCAACGACCTCTTTCTCCATTTATTTATTCCAAACAAACTTGACAGCACTTTTATCCTTTATTTACCCTGAGTAAGCTACTAAGCACCAACAATTTATAATCCGGAGGGAACAGCTGCAGAAAAAAAGAAACACGCTGTGCTCAGCAGACACACAACACACACAGACACACACACACACACACACACACACACACACACACACACACACACACACAGTTTCGACAAAAGAAACCAGGTTACATTGAAAAACAGGCTGGCGGGGAAAAAAAAAAAAAAAAAAAATCAGAGAACGTTGATAAGCTGGTTACAACCATATGTTTGACAGCTAATATATTTGACATGTTTTGGTGTATGTGTAACTGTGTAACATGAAAAGAATGATTTTCCTTCTTATATGTAGTTTTCAAATAATTGCAAAGTAAGATGACAAGGTATTTAGTATTTAGAGAGCCTTTCTTTAAATTATTGTTAATGTTTTTGAAGAAATAATCCACTGTTCAGTTGTGGAAAACACCACATACAATGTTCCTCAATTTAGTTTCACTGACTGTAAACTGGAGGCAAGATGCTACACTGTTATCACAGATACGCTCCGACTGCCCCGAGTCACTAGCTTGAAGAAATAAACCAGGTTTCTTGTTATGACACCTTTCAAAACTCTCACCTTGTGAAATGTCTTCCTCTGAGGCTTCAGTGAAGCGATACAGCAGGTCCTGCCACTGTCGACACAGTTTGTATGGTTGATGCCTCACCTTTAACTGCAATTCTGAGGAGTGAGGGGAAATAAAATGTCAGAATCCAGACATGTAGACACATATCCTCCCTGACATCTTTCAAAAAATATCATATGTGGTAGTCACTTTTTTCAAGAAAGCTGTAAACACATCAACAGTCTCAGAATGTCGATGTTTGCTTCTCATTTGACCAGAAGAAGAATTTGTATGGGGGAAAATTTCTTACCGAGCAGTGGAGAACACAACCAGAAGGCAAAAGCATCTTGTGCAGACTCTGGAATATGGAGAGCATCACGAACACTGCGGCCTAACTCCTGCACAGAAACACTGCCAAGCCCCTCTACAGATAAATGGACTGCACTGTCTCCAAACAGGTATACAAGCACATCTTGAGCTGTGTAAACAATCACAAATACACAAAGAATTGACCACTGTTTCATTCAAGTTCATTTGTTACCAATAAAAAAATATTCATGTTAAGAAAGTTACATAATTAATTGCTGCAACGCACCACGGGAAAGTGTTGCAGAAGAGGCAACACTTCCTCTTTGTGAGTGGTCATCTGATGAGTCTGGGGGAAAACTGCAGTCATCTCCTTCCATCTCTAATCTGGAACACAAGGACCAAAACCAAATGTTTATAGAGGAAGATAACATATACATAGAACAACAACATTTTAGACGTAGCTGGAAAGAGTCTACCAAGCCTCGACTGGGAAAATACTTCAGTTAAGGACTGGTATGTGATTTAGTTTACGGGAAAAAAAAACTCACATATGTGGCTGATAAACCAGTGCCAACAGCGTCAGCTCTGTCCTTTCTAACCTTGCAGAAGGATTCCTATCCTTTATTATCTGATGAGGGAGAGAGGACCCGAACGGATTGATTTGATCTGTATGTGAGACGGGATGGGACAGCTATATAAACGTGGTATTCTGTTAACATGAGCCATCACGATTTCCTAAAAATCCAAGTCAAGGGATGAAGGTGTATGTAGTGCTCACACTGACATAGTGTAATGGATTCTCTCATAGACCCTCAAATAAAACACTTAATCACTGCTTCACAGACGACTAGACAGATACACATCATCCATTACCTTAAGTCATGTCTGAATAAACGAGTAATCAGGCTAATTTAGCTCTAGCTTCACTATGCACCAGTGCCACCATGTGGTATCAGACTGGTAAAGACCCTCAAGTCAGAACATCCTGGTCGACCACCGGTGACCTCACCCTGTTGATCTGAAATGATCGTTTGAGATAAATATGTCACTGTTACTCAGAACCACTGTATTGAACTTTACCGGAGCTTCAAGGATTAATACAAAAACCTAAAATATGCCAAATAAACACAGTAAATACAGAGATATAAGAGTAACATCCCGAGGCCCGTGCGACAAGGTTTAGCTAGCTATCCAAGTTTGACTGGATTGTCCTGAACATGCCCAAACAATGGCTGAGAAATCCCTCACAACCCACTCAACACGAGCAAACTTCATCTTGTTAGCGTTAGCATAAGTTAGCAAGAAGCCAAGGAAAGAAGCGCTAGCTACAGATACACCGACATTACAACGATGCTTTTATAGCTATATATACAATTCACCGATTCGTTAGAGGTATTTTGGTCACCTAACCTTTATGTTTAGTTGGTTAACTTTTGGTGTTTTGTCCAACAGGGTGACACGGCCACTGTTAATAACAAGTGATGGAACAAAATGTCTCGTTGACCACTGACCTGCCAGCTCCCGTAAATTTCCCTCCACTCGCTGCTTATCCCGGGCAGTGGACAGGATCCCGTCACTTCTGTAAACACTGTAGCTAAATACATTAGCTGCTCCGCGGTTCGCTGGTATTTTCCTGGCTAGCCAGCTGTCTAAAACTAGCTTTCCGTGCAGCTGCGAGTGTAACGGACGAACGACTCGGTTGTTTTGAATCGGTCCTCGCTGGGTGTGACAGACTCTGACTGATTTTAAACCACTCGGTAACTTTACTAACCGTGAATGAGGCAGCTATTAAAATAACTACAAGCAAATATACCAGGGTGTCAGACTACAGTTGGTCTCAAAGCGAGCTCAGTGACAGACTGTATACACTTGAACAGTTTTACATGGGATCGGTTCAAAAAGATACGATCTCGAGACTGAGTCGGACCTGCTGCCTGTGGTCGAAACGTCACAAAACGCGTCAGCGTCGCGTCACGTGACCACAGCGTCATCCCAACTACGCAGCCAACAGACTAATTTTGTTTATCTACAGCAGTTTGTTGTTATTTTCATTCGCAACTAGCAGTTTGAGGCGAAAGTTGAACAAAATTTAATTACATGAAATCACATGAAACCACATTTTATTTAATTCGATTTGCACCGTTATGTATTTAATTTATTGAGTCATGTACCAATTCTGTGGTAGTAGAATAGCAACATGGACCAAATGTTGCTGCACCATATTTACAGTTGTGGACAAAAATACCACATGACATTAATAACATCAAATACCACAGCATGCAATGGTTGTTTTGAAGCTTTTGCACATCTTAAATAAAGACTAAAATCCTAAAATAAACATTAATCATCATGTCTCCAACAGTCTCAACAAAAACTAGACGCTAACTAATATTTATGGCATGGTTTATACTTACAGGACGTCTAATGATTGAGTAATTGTACTATTTTAGTGATCAAGTCTAGTTAGACACATTAAATTAAAACAAGAGTAATGAATGACTTACACAACACAGTGCAAACAACATGACCAAACTAGAATATAGGAATATTAATTCTTCAAAAGAGACAAAATAATGCATAACAGAACCCATACTTGCGATCCTAATCAGTATTATCGGTTACTTTTGCTTATGCAAGGACTACTATTGTGTGTTCTGTCAGGGGTGATCTACAGAAAGTCACTCAACACATTTATGTTTTTAAAAGAGCTTTTAATAAAGATTTTCACATGGTTTACAAATGGAAATAAATTCCAGGGATGAATCAATTATGTATTTCTGCTAAAACAGTGAATGTAGAATGTTTTATAGTCCAAGAGTCCTTGGCATAATTAAGGGGAAAATGCATCAGTGTGTTCAGTTATTTTTCTTTTGTGTGACTAAACTAGAAAAATCTCTTCATCACAGGCTGCTCTCTTTACTCCGTATCTGCATTTTAAAAGTTAAATCTCAGTTTAATCAGTCTCATTGTTGTTATTGTTATCGGTGTTTAGATTGTTTCAAGCAGACAAAGCCTTCATGTAATTCATTCCACATCTTACATCCACCTGACGCAGGTGTCTAACTGCAAGGGCAGCAGGCCGAGTATTAACAAATGGGATTAACAGCTTTAACAAAGGTGACAGAACAGAGGACACACTTGATGGCTTTCACTGCATTACTGACATCGATTAATCAATCTTCTTAATCCTATTCCTTTCACTGCTGGGGAGAAGCGAGGCAGTGGAGGGTGACATATGAACTATGGTAATGTTCTCACATATTGTATTTACATTAGAAAAGCAGAGAATAAGTGACTCCACTCCATAAAACAATTAGTAACTTCAATCTTTAATAAATCATCTGTTGCGCAGCAGAGCATTGTGCCTCACGTCTCTCTACAATCAGCTTTACATCCTTCATTTTGTTGGACCAAAATCATTTTTGTGCACTGCCTCATAAGTTACTGTTTACCCATTGGTCGACTGGTGTTTGGTTTAGTGCTTTTGACAAACACGTGTTGTGAGACTGAAATCAGAAACATTCAAAAGCATTAGAGTGATGTAGAAGATGTATTTGTGGAGCTGTAAACGAATATAACAAAGTTTTTTTCATTCATGCAAGTGATAGAAAAACAACATATGAATGTTGTTTTCTTAACATGTAACTCACAAACAGTCAAAATTATGGGTTTACAATAACTTCTGTGTATCAGTTCAGTACATGGGCATGTACAGTAGTGTAGTAAACATTTACTTTTCCAGTCGTGGTCATCTGATGACAAAAAATGCTATCCCTAAATCTGTGAAATTCACAGAAATTTCTGTTCAAAATTAAATGATCATTCTTTGGATGCCTGCTGTGTGTAAAAATTATTCAAATTATTTACATGTGTGTACATCGTGTGTTATTTAAGCGGGTGCTGGGGTGGTCGTTCCTGCTTCAGGAGTTCCCTCCTCCACCTGGTTCGTGATCAGGAGGAAACTCAACACAGGGTCCAGGTACTCCATGATGGTGTCTTTCACGCTCTTCTCCAGCAGGTATCCCTCGGTCTCGATTTCTGTGTTTTCATTACCTGCCACTGCATCTGTGGATGTCTGCAGGAACCGTAGGCTTACCAGCACAGAACCCTAGGTAGGGGAAACGTGGTCATTCACTGTGCATCATTAGGGAGTAACAGGGAAACATCAATATATTACACAAATAGTAAAACAACAAATGAATGAAGGGTTAATATACTTTTAGGATTTAACTGAAGCTGTACCACTCCATAAAAGGCCAATTTTATTACCAGCTACCAAACTATATCTTGGCATCAACAACCTTGTCTGAAGTCATGTGGGACGTCTGTTATTCTTCTTGTAGTCTACCTGTAGCAGAAAGATTGACAGCACTCCAGCCCCAATGGTGTTCATCAGACCCATGTAGTAGTGGACCAGGGCCTCTCTGCAGCCGCGGAGGTAAATGTTGAGCTCCTCGGTCTGGTAATCATAGTTATAGTGAGCAGAGTTGTTGGTGAGCTGGTACTGGATGCAGGGCCGAGGAGAGCTGGGGTTACAACAGCTGAATGGGACACCATCCACCAGGTAACGGCCATCCACGTTGCTTTTGATGCGGCTGAGGAAGCAAAGAAAATACAGATGTTACATTACTAACTTAACTACTAACACCGTACTGTGTGTACATGTTCACTGATAAGAAACCTGCTCCTAACATTGTTCCATAACTTACTCTTTTACTTCCTTGGAGCTGAAATCAAGGTAGCGGTTGCTGATCCACTGGACCTCAAACCAGTCCCTGAAGTCACTGTTTCCACAGCACTGAAAATCCATCTGCAGACGATCGATGTTCTGTTTCTGGAAGCAGCGGCCAGGTGTGTCGGTGTCCTTGTAGAATCGGATGCCATTCCTCAAGCCGACCTTCAGAGAAGACTCCAGAGTGCCCTTCATTGCGTAGCTCATGATGACAGCCAGAAGCATGAGGACGGTGAAGAAACAAGAGATGGCAAAGTAGGGCTTCAAGAAGTTCTTCCAGCGAGGGAATCGTCCAGCATCCAGAGCATCCTGACAGATCTTTGAAGCAAAGTAGTTGATACCCAAGGAGGCCAGACCAACTATCATGAGGGTATTGGGCACCACATGTATGTCTGAGTTATCCATCACCTGTAAGTCACAAAGTGATGTCATCATAAGTCACATTTGTTTGACATGGAAAAATACACAAGAAGTCATGTATTTGATCTGATAATTAAAAGTGAAATTTATTGAATATATGTCAACTCTGAAACTCTGAAATGCAGTACTTTTTGTGTGTCTGTTAATTTAAATGTAGATGTAAATAAATGTATTCTGTCTCATTTTATATACATCACCATAAATTCACTTTGATTGTATGACCTTGTATTTAGAGTTAAAACTTTAGAGTGGCTTTGATTAATGTGTCAATATGTTAATGAACCTTAAAATGTTATTTTTTCTCATTTAGTTTTTTACTTTAAAAAGTCATTTATTTATTTATGGATATGTTCTAAGTGTGCCTACAATAATCTCCATTATCAGCACAAGAGTCAGTCTCAAATACTCAGAATTAAGAGCAACTCAGTTTAATCAGAGTCTATTGAGCTGATCCAGGCTGTTGGGCCTTAAATATGCTTTTCAAGTACACTTACAGTCTCAGAGGAGAGTGGAAAAACAAGAACCTAATGATATGAATAAATAGTTATATTATTTGCTTTATTAAATGTGCTGTTACCCCGTGAGACTGTAGAAAATATGAAACTTTAAAATGTGTCCAAGTGTCTTTGTAAGTCCTGTTTCATGCAGTTTTGTAATTGCAGAAGTAAAAATGATTAAATGAATCGATAGCTTTACAGTCAACAGGAAATGTGGTGAAGCTCTTTAAATGGAAGTGCAGTGTCCACTGTTTGTTTTGATAAATTCAGCACATTTCACTTTTCTTTTCATACAGAGAAGTTTTGAAATCCTGGAGAGCCTGAATTCACAGAGCAGCTTTATGTGGTTGGTTTTAGTTACTGGAGGTGTGTTGAGGGAAGTTTGAGCTAATTTTTTCACAGTTTTTGCTGTGTGTGTGTGTGTGTGTGTGTGTGTGTGTGTGTGTGTGTGTGTGTGTGTGTGTGTGTGTGTGTGTGTGTGTGTGGTGTGGGTGAGTGGTGGTGGTGGTGGTGGTGGTGGTGGTGGTGGTTGGGGGGGGGGGGTGGGGGGTGCTTTTCACTCTCAAAATTGACCAGAGCACTATCCTATCACAAAAACTTTTAGCTCCTGAAAAATGTATTGTACTAATTTAAAACAAAAATACCAAAAACAAAAAAAGCAAAAAAAGTTAAGATTATGTTTGTGAGTTTGAAAATAATTAAAATGATGCAAACTGTTCCAATGTGTGCATTGAAATAAGCTAAAAAAAAAAAAAAGAAAACATAATATAAAGTTGCGATGACCGCCTTCAGAAGTATGGATTAGGATGATTAAGACTGACAGAGCCTTGTTTATTAAATGATGAGTCAGGATCTAAAGTGGGTCACAGGCGTATCTATCTCTGGCTGGTCTCCGTTCAACAAGGACATTTCCTTCACTGCAATCAGATTTGATTTTATTCTTTCAAGAAACTTTGGCCCATTTTCAAGATTTCCCACAAACTGACTGTTAAGGTTGAACAGACACAGATGGGATTTGTCAGATGTGTAATTATCACCTGTGTTGTCCCTGAATGTAGGTATCTACTGCACAGTCTCCACTGTAGAATCTTATTAGTTGTATCTATGAGTGGAATTGAACCACATTTATCAATACAACTCAAAAGTTAACTGATACAAAAGTTTACTGATACAACTCAACTCCATTCAGTTCCATTTTTGATGACCCAAAGCTTTTAAAGTATAAACTATAAGCTTTAGTATAAAGTATAAACTTCAAAGTCCAAGTATATAAAAGTTTTAAAAAAGTACCTCTGCCCTCCTGCGGAGCTCCGTCTTCAAAATACACCCCAGGGTGAAGGTTATGGCCCCAGCCACTGTGGCACACCAAGCGAGGAGCCACAGTCCCTGGGCCAGCTTCACCCTTTTTTCAAAGGGGAACTTCATCTTCATCACCACCATGGTTGCAGGTCGGAGGGTCTCTGAGTCTTACCGGGGGAATAGGGGAAGGAGAGCGCCGAGGCAACGAGAGACGATGCTGTGCTTTGTCTGTGAGAGAGGAGCAGAGGTGAGAGTCACATCTCCAGAGGATCAGAGGGGAAGATGAAAAGATTAAGACATTATACTGAATTTGCGAAATATATTAGTAGCAACAGTTCTATATTAAAATACTCTGATAATAATTTGGTGCAGGATGAAATCTTTTCCCCTTAAAAAAGTCAAGAGCAGTTAGTACAAAATCCATGGAGAATAAAAATAGAAAACTTAATATTCCAACTGGTGCATCTCCACCTAAACAAATGTCAAAGTCCATCAAAATTCACCTTATTTATTTCCCCAGAAAATGCTGAAAAAAAGATCCCGGTATCTCCACCGACCACTGTGTACCGTCCAGTGTGCCACACAGTGGATTTGGCACACTGGATTTGCCAAAACCTGGATGTTGGGAGTGTCTTACCTCTAATGCCTACCTATCCTATTAAACTGCTCTGTGAATCCAGGCCATTGTCTGCTCAGCACCGATCACTCTCACACAGGGACATGGATGACAAACTAAATTAATCTTGACAGGGGGCTGGACATTAACACAATACATTGCTTGTTACCTGTATAGCACCTACCTTTGTGACATAACATCAAATGCACATGTGATGAACTGAAAATACAAAAATAAATGAGGCGTTTATTTCAAGTAAACGACTTTGATAGATGTCATAATAATGTATTTCAAAATATTTTATTTTCCTCCATTTCCGCTTTTTATAATTATGTGTGAATCTTAACGAAGTGCTCTAAGGTTGGAAGGTCAGTGAAGTAAATTTACACTGAAGAGGTGTTTCTATTCAGGCATGGCAGAAATGAATTTGTGGTGGCAGAGAGAAGAAGTGTTGATTATCTTATATGCCTAATACTCATGAGAAGCTCGGAGGGATAAATATAACTCTCCCTTTGCTGTCCACATGCTGGTCGTAAGGTTGAGTTGTCTGCAGAAGTGGAAGAAGTTTCAGGCAGAAGTAAAACAGCAGGAAGAGGCTGTGTTGGTTCCTGTTCATTACTATAAGACTGTGAATCAGCAGATCCAGTCCACTGCTCACATCCCACACAGCTGTAGTCTCAATTACCTCCTCAATTGGAAATAAAACAAATGCACTGTTAGAAATTATGTCTCATTTGTTTTATTAGATGTAACATGGGCAGAGTTAAATGGAAGACATTTACACAAGCTTGTACAAGTTGTTCATTTGCATGCGTTTCTTTTATTTTGGCAGGTTAATTACTGTCACCAGAGGGAATAAATGTTTTACACAAAGAAAGGACGACACTTAAGCATATGTACATTCAAAATTTAAAGCTCTTACATAATGTAGCTGTATTTGTAATTACACATTGTATTATGTCTTACATGCCTACCAGGGCAGGAACAATGATTAACAGGGAAAAATTAGGTTTTTACATTTACATTTGGTTTGTACAGAATTAAGACCTTTAAGTGCTTTCAATAATGCATAATTCTCACTACCTATACCTTATATGAATAAATAAGATGCCATGCAATAAAGATAAAATATGAACAGAATATCATTATTTTCTAATTACTTTTAAAGAGTGGGAACACAACTACCTACATCTACATTTAAACAGCACAAATAAACATTAACAGTTTACTATTAAATAACTTCAAAACCAAATCTAAGCAGCAGGGGATGTTACAAGTTAAAGAAATATATTTATGTATTGAATATATATATAATTCATCTGCCAATGCCACTGATTTACAGTTAGTTAGCTAGATGCTAATGACACAAACTTTTAGATGACAACTGTGTTGAATACGTTTAAGATTATCATTAAGTGAGGATTATTAAAGAGAGAGCTATGTGCTATGTGAAAAGTAGGTAAGGTACCTAAGTAGTTTTTGTAGGTAATACAGTTTGAATTGAAAGGTGAAACTACATGTAATTAGTAAGTGAGTGAAAAAGAGATTTGTTGAACTACTCTGTTAAATAATAATGCATTTGTGTTTTCATCAGAGCTGTGTTCTCTCCCCTTTCAGCACCTGGTCTGAAATCCCACCTGTCCAGCCATGCAGCTCAGCCCTGCCCTGACCTTTCCCTTCACTGGACTGTGGTTCACATATGAAGTGGTTGAGCATCTGCTCGGCCGACTGCAGACTGGCCAGGCTGCCGTCTGCTTCCGACATCCTGCTTTCTATCGGCCTACCAACAGCTGGCTCCCTGTCGCTGCTTGTTCTCCAGTGATGAATGATCTCGTTATCTAAATCCTCAATAACCTCATCCCCTGGGTGGTGGAGGTCCATCATGGCCTCTGTGCCCCTGAGCTCTTTTTGCATGTGATGACGTGCCAAGGAAATTTCCTCTAGGCTTGCTGAGCGGATCAGGATGGAAGAGCTAATGTTTGGACTTGACGTGATTCTGTAATTGCCTTCTTCTGTCAAACTATCAGACAGAGTCTTAAAGCTGGGGGGGCAAGTGTTGTTTTGTGGCGCTGGTGGTAAAATCTCACTGTGGATGGTGAACTGGAGATGAGGTATCTGCCGTGGTCGTGCAGGCTGTCGTCTGACACATTCCTCACTTCCTGATTCACTGTCTTTATCCATGTCTCCCTCTTGGTGTCTCCATACCTGACCTCTGTTCGATCCTGTCATCATAAACCTTGGGGTCTCCTCTCCAACCTCTGACCAGTCTGATTCCTCCTCCTCTGGAACCGACCCCAGACATTGCTCCTGCCCCCCAGCTTTAGCCTTTCCATAGTTAAGGCTGTCCATGAACTGGGCTGGAGGGGGAGCGATGGGGAGAACCATCTGATTAATGGCATCATCTGACTGAAAATGGAGGTTGGTTTTGTGCAGGACTGATGTTACCTATAATAAGTAGAGGTTAGAAACTGATGAGTTCATTGATGTTAGAAACTGATGAGTTCATTGATTTAATGATAAAGAAGAGGGTTTGCGCACTATATATATTAATTTTTTCACAGGATATCATTCATATATATATATATAAACATGATTTATGTTTTATACATACAGTCTCTCTCTCTCTCTGTCTCTCTCTTTCTATATATATATATATATATATATATATATATATATATATAACACATAAATCAGGAGCAGAATATTTTTAGTCTGTTTTTTCCACTATTCCTCCATCCCTGCATCTGAATGTGTGTGTACCTCCCAGAAATCACAGGGGGTAAAGATCTTACACTGAATGTTTCCGCACTGTTGGCAAATTTTGCATCAGCGAGCTGCTCCGTCAGCACTGAAATACGCCGGTTCAACCTCTCACGTTCTCCTTCCATATTGTGAGCCTGACATAGGAAAGAACAGAAAGTGCAGTTATCAGATATACTTTCAGCAACTTTGGGACATAAATATGTCACAGTAACTCCTTATTAAGCGTTAATATTTAATTAGAAAAAAGATCCTACATGTGTAAAAATGTTTATATGTATTCATATTGAAGTTTTGAAGCTTATACACAAGAAAGCAATATTACTGATCTCACCACTGAGTGAAGCTGTTGCTGTAGAAGAGTATTAGTTTGTTGCGTGGAAGAGCAGTTATCATGAAGTCTAAAACAAAGCGCAGACAGAGAGAGACATAAGTTATTCAATAATGTAGTGTAGTGTAGTATTTTACATTGCACATGTGACATCTAACATTGTAGGAGACTTGCACCCTTTACCTCTTAAACCTTTCTGTGAGGTTGCTGAGCTCCATACGTGTCCTCTGAAGTTCTGCCTCCAAAAGTTTTTGGCTGCTCATGAATTCCTCTCCTAAACACTCCATCCTCACTGCTGTCTTCAGCAAACTTTGATGCAGACCTTCATTCTTCTCCTGTAGGACCCTGTAAACACACATACACACACACACACACACACACACAAAAAAAAAAAAATGAGACCATGTGCACTATTTAATGACATTTTTTCACTTTGGATGTAAGATCACACAGGTTGTTTTCTGACTGTTATCACTTTATATAACTAACAGAATTACATCAAACTTACATGATTCTTCCCAGCTCATGTGTCTTTTCCTGATTGAGAGAAAATAAAAATGACTTTGACACAAAAAATGACATTCAGAAATACTATCTATGATGCACAACAAATAAAGATAAAGAATTATATATATATATATATATATATAAAAAGTAGCTGATGAAGAAAGAGAATTAATTTGGAATGTCAGTTTGATTGAATAAGTTTATAATTTGAATAAGTTTGTGCACGATAACTAATCTATTGTCCATAGTGACATGCACACTGGTGTCCCAATCAATAAGGAAATAAACCAGTGGAACATTATTGCATAACCCATTAATCAAGCTTGGGCAATTATTGATCTGCCAATAAATTCTTAATGAGAATACTGTAATAGGAAATTTCATGAGCGCATATAGTCTTGAATAGTGTTAGCATACTTTATGTAATGAAGAGCTAGGGAAGCTGGTCTGTTCCTCATCTGGACTGGAGGGGCTGCTGGAGTTCCTGGGTGAATCTGTCTTACTGGACGGAGGCTCGGGTTTCCTGTGTGAGTGTGGACTAATGGCAGAGTGAACCTTCAAATGACTGTGGTGCTCATCATGACCACTGTGATTAACATTATCATTTTTGGAATGAAACTGGTTGAGATGTGGTTCAGGTTGATGGCTTGTGTTATAGTAATCTCCATGGTGATGGCCTGGACTGTGGTGGTCTCCATGGTGTTCATGAAAATCACTGTGGTGGTCTCCATGGTGACGGCTTGGACTGTGGTGATCTGCATGGTGATGTTGAAGAGTATCTTTGTGATGGTCTCCACGGTGATGGCCTGGACTGTGGTGATCTGTATGGTGATGCTGAGGAGAATCATTATGATGGTCTCCGTGTTGAGGTACATGACCTTCACTATGGTGGTCTCCATGTTGCTGTTGATTGCCTGGACTAGGGTGGTCTCCATAGTGATGCTGATGTGATTCACGGTCGTGGTCTCCTTGGTGATGCTGATGACCTGGGCTGTGGTGGTCTCCATGGCGATGGTGATAACCAGGGCTGGGGTAGTTTTCATGGTGATGCTGGTAGTCTGGTATGTAATGGTCTTGGCGGTGATGCTGATGAGATTCAATGTGGTGCTCCTCATGGTGATGATGGTGGCCTGGACTATGGTGTTCTCCATAGTGATGCTGATGTGATTCACCATCATGGTCTTCATGGTGATGTTGATGACTTGGACTATGGTGGTCTCCATGGTGATGCTGATGGGCTGGACTATGGTGGTCTCCATAGTGATGCTGATGTGATTCACCATCGTGGTCTTCATGGTGATGCTGATGACTTGGACTATGGTGGTCTCCATGGTGATGCAGATGACCGTGACTATGGTGGTCTCCATGGTGATGCTGAAGGGCTGGAGTGTGGTGGTCTCCATGGTGATGATGATGGCCAGAGCTGTGATGCTGAGAGTGGTCTCCATGGTGATGGTGATGCGATTGGATGCTGCGGTCTCTATGATCTCCATGTTCACTGGATTGGCTGTGGTGTCTGTGTAGACGCGGTGTAGTGGGTCGTTCAGTGTGACTGATGTGGTGCTGGTGACCTGAACTGTGACTTTCATGATGGTGACTTGGGTTGTGGGGATCTCCATGCCGATGATGGTGATGATTATGGCCATGGTGTTCTCCATGGTGGTGATGACGATGGGTTCCACTGTGGTGCTCTCCATGGTGATGAGATGGATTATATCGATCTCCATGGTGATGGCCTCCATGGTGATGGTGATGGGATGTGCTGTGGTGGACTCTGTGATGCTGAGTGTGGTTGTCATGGTGATGGGTCGGGCTATGGTGATGGTGGTGTCCGTGGTGATTGTGATGATCTGTGTTGTGGTCTCTGTGGTGATGCTGATGACTTGGACTTTTGCAGTCTTCACGGTGATGATGATGATGATGGTGATAACTTGAAGTGTTGTCTCCTTGGTGGTGGTGATGTTTAGAAGAAGTTGAGCAGGTGTGACACTGAGGAGTTTGAGGCAATGAATGATGTTTTTTCAAACAGCTAATATCATTGCAGCTTTTGGGCCTGTGGTGCATGTGGTGGGCTGCGTCTGCAGAGTGGTGACTGCGATGGTGGTGGAACGATTTAGAGTGAGACAGTTGAGTAGAGTGTTTGCCAGTGACAGAGTATTTGCCAGAGCTGACTGAGTCTGCACTGGCAGGACGACTCCTGTGCTTCTCAGCACTGTTGTCTACTTTACTGCGTTTAACAGAGGCCCGCCGTGGACTGCAGGGACTTTGCGCATCAGTAACACCAAGAGTGGTGAGTCTCATCGGGCTGAGCACCTGTCGTGTGATCTCATTAAGAAAGGCAGAGAACTTCATTTTTTCTTTCATTAAATTCTTCCTGGCCTCACATCTCATGCTCTCTTCATTTACATCTTCTTTTCCAATTCCTTCCCTTTCTTTGGGTCTGGTGAGAGCCTCCATTGATTTGGATTTACGAAAACTTCCATTTTTTCTAGAGGCTTGTGTAGTTCTGTGTGTGTTCTTAGGGGTGGTCGGGGTAGGACTACTGAGAGGGGACTTTCCTTTTTCCTGTTTCTGTTTGACAGAGAGTCTGATAGAGCCTCTTTTATCTACTAAAGGTGTTGTGTCATCTTCTTCTTCAAAGTACCTGTGTTTCCCAGAAATGTCCGTACAGGACTGTGAATACTGAGGCTTCTTAAGTGCATGTCTACTTAAATGTTCACTGCTGGTCTCAGAGGACAGGCTGGATGAAGATGAGGAAGAGAATGAAGAGGAAGAAGAAGAGGAAGAGGAGGATGAGGAGGAGGAAGAGGAAGAGGATGTTGACGAAGAGGAAGAGGAGGAGGTGGACGAGTATGAAGAGGAACTCTTTGAGGAGCTCAGGGAGCTGTCTGAATGAGAAGCATGGTGATGATTTTGCTTGTGGTGGTGATGGTGAGAGTGAGGATGATGAGTCTTGTCATTATCAGATGGATGTCGATGAACTGGGTGATGGTCGTTGAAGGTGCTGTCCTCTGCTGTGGATTGGGTGCTGTCATAAACACAAGTGGATTAAAGTCATACTTTATACTCTGCTATTTGAATCTTTCTTATAAACTAATTAAGATTAATTACATTTCATTAGAGTATAATTGCCAGACTTACTCTTGGCTTTCATTGTCATCTGACTGGTGTAACTTTTCCTGGTAGTGGTGATGGCGGTGGCCTTGATTTTGGTGATGGTGCTTCATTTGTTGAGATTTCGAGTTAGCAGTCTTTCTACGCTTGTGGTCTTTTTCTTGATGATCACACATTTCAGAATTATGGCTTTTGACGCTGTTGTTGATCCTGCTGGAATTAATTCTCCATCAGCTGAGAGTCATCCTGGGAAACTGGCACAATATTGATCCCTGGGGAAATAGTTTCCTCCTTTACGACTTTGTTACATAATTCAATCAGCCATGGATATTATTCTCTTCTGTTCTATTTACAAAATTTCCACAAGAATAGAAACATGGAAATATTAAAGTACTAATTCATACTGTTATTGTTGTAAATTAGAGAAAACATGGTGATGATGAAATAATATTACATGATTAATTAAAACCACACTGGTTTATTACAGTAATAGCATAAACGTTAATTAGTTTTATACAAATCATTACTGACTTTTAGGAAATGTTAATACAGTGTTTAAATTAGTACCATGCAGCCTCATAAATCACCGGCAACAATATAACAAACTAACTTGCGATGCTATTTCTAATTCAGAGCAGATACAGAAACATCGTTTAAGACACTTAACCCTGATTCATCTATGAAAAAAAGTCAACATTTGTACTTACGTGCTCAAAGAAGCCCCAGCAGTGACTGTCTGTGATGAACCTTGTAAAGTAAACTGTGAAGCACATGTGAATCAGTCACAATCACACATCAATATATACTCCTGTGCCATCCAATGACAGAGGAGCTTGCTGACTTTGAACTATATTAAACTCTACTGTATACCAATCTGTGATTGATGGAATATGCTTGTTTTTTTTTTTTTTTTTGGAAACATCAACATGAATGAGAAACACACTGTTTTGTACATGTATAAATTCAAATACTACAAACAGGATTAGAGACACAACTGGATGGTGTTATTTGGTGACCACTTAAAGATTTAAATGAATTTAACTAAGCATTTAAATTATTCATTTTACTAATATTTCAGAAGTAAACTGTATTTCACCTTTTCAGAATATTCACAAAATTATAAATGATGAAAATGTATTCATATTTCTGATGGTTTTATAAATGGGGAAATAATCCTGTGATAAGGTTGAGTTAAGAACTAAAAAAAAAGAAAGTCACTCCAGATGTTAAAAGTTTAACTCAATTTGTCATCTGTGATTGTCAGTGTGAGGGCAGAGCAGAGGTACAGAGGGACTTCAGCTTACAGTACGCATGTTAACTACAAAGTGGCAGGTTATTGATCGGGATGTCCCAATTATGTCAGTGCAATGGGCAATCTAATAACTCAGACTTGCTGAGAAATAATTGAACTCCAATAGGGTGACAAAGATAATTACACCTCATAAGACATCATGACGTTATATCAAACCACTCGTTACTGAAAACCATTTTAAATGTCAAGCAATACACCAGATAATACAAGGCACAGCTTTGTTGTGCATACATCTGTCAGAGCTGTCATCCTCTTTTAAATGGACATCATGTGTAGTCGTCATCGCCGCCGGCAGCTTTCCCTTCATCAATGTAATCTGGCTCGAACTCGCTGACAAACCGCTGCCAGACCAGAACTGTTGTGACTGTTTATCAGACACGATGGAAAGTTAGAGGAGGCAACTAATGCAAACATGCAAACACATGACGTAACATAGGCCTAAATATCAATATCTACACTTGAAGGGGGTTATTACCAGGATTTTCAAGGACAGAATGTGACAAAAGTTACATCACACAAGTTGAAAATCATATAGGCCCAGTTGTGATTACTGTAGTGTCTATGGATAAACAATGATGATATAGAATCATGTATAATTTCATGCATTTTTCACTCATAACTAATTGCTAAAGCTCTCACTAAAGTGACTTAAAACATCTACTTGCCCTTGTTAACACCAGTTCTCTTTCAGTTGAATGTACTTGTCAGTGTCAGAGCATCACTTAGTCTTTGACCAGAAAATATATTTATACTTTATATATCAGGTTGTTATGCTCTGTACAGCCTCACACAAGTAGTGCAGAAGCACAGACCCTCGAAGAACTAAAAAACAATTGGAAAAAAGTGAATGAAATCAAACTATAAACTGACAGAAGTAGTAAATTTGTTTACAGTTGCTAAATGCAATTAATTCATTGACCTGTGAAGTTCTGAATGCCTTTCATCACAAACAATAATACTATATTTAAAAAATAAATGTAAATAAAACCAATGGACAGTGGAGTAAAAATACTCAAACTACGTATAAGAACACAAAAGTCTAGACAGAGGAGACAAAGAATGTTTCATGGATTAGTCAAACAAAAGACATTCTTTCATAATATTTCCAACAGTCTAATTTTAAGACCCAACTCCTGAATTATTTTAATTCATAGCGAGAGTATGGTACATGTAAAACTGAAAAAACTACATGAAATCAGTGAAACTGACACGAATGAGTTTTTATTTTGGAGTGTATAGTGCAAGTCACAGATAGAACAGTCTGTCCTCAGATCTGAGCTTGTTGACTTTAACAGGACTTTAGGGAGGAGGTCCTGAGCTGGAGGCACCACCACCAGGGGGAGTGATAATCAAAATATTTAGAAGTTGTGTCAGAGATGCCCATCACACTGAGTCCATTCATTGGGTTTTGTCCAAGGGGCAGGTCTGACTATTTTTTTCTCTGAGTAAATATTCAGTGTTTGGCACCAAGTTGGAGACTCTAATATCCACGAGACATTTTCAGAGTGTTTCTTTTACAATCTTGAAAATGTTGCTTTCATCCATATAAAGACAACTTTTTAAAACTACAAATAGGGCAATTTCTTAAAAAAAAAAAAAAAAAAAAGGAACAAGATCTAGACAAGTCCTGCCGTGATGATGATGATGGTGCATGTTTTTGTCATGATCAGTCACATACACACAGAAACACTGTGACTATATATGACCTTGTGTTTATTCAAAGATGGTCTGAATTCACTGCACCAGGGTGAAACCTTTAGTTTTATCAGTCACCTGCTGAAATAAGGTACAAAACTGCATTATCTTTGAAAGCAAACTGGTTTTATTATGGAGACAGAAATATATGTAGTGTGTGGCCACAGTCAAATACTGTAAGAGAGTGAGGACATTGTTACTTGTTACTCCCCTTCTATTTATCTTTTTGTGTTTTAAAAAAGTAGCCATGTCATTCAAGTGCAAACTTTGCTTTGAAAATTAGTCTAACAATTTACTGTATTGTATGTATGGGAACTGTACAATGGAAGAATACACTTGTTTGAACTACACCCCTCAAATAAGAAAAACTAACATATAAATTGGCTTTATAACTTAATATGTGTCATTGAGATTCCATAACTCCTTCACCCTTGAATTTAGATGATGGGAACAATTCATGGACTATAGAAATTCTGTAATATTCCCATTTAATAGACAGTCAAAAACATCAAGGAAATGTACATACAGTATGAATGGCAAATCTAAAAGCAATGCATTCAGTTTCAGAATAATGCAGACACCCATAAATAGTTATGTATTAATCTTGTGGGGGTATTTAATTCCAGTTTAAACAGCCACCTCATCTCTAAAGTAAAACCACACAAGGCCACTCAATTCAGATCTGCATGTGGAATCAGTTTGTAACCATGTAAACGTTCCTGGACGTTTTACTGCTGATCATATACATCCGGACATTTCTACCAGCAAAAGATGTTGTTTCAACATCAACAGTGTTTATTTAGTTTCTGCACAACTTAAAAAAAAGATCACTGATAAATGTTAGCTGGAATTGTATATATAAATACTGCCCCGCTTTGTCAAAAGCTATTTAAAGTAACAATTACTGAATCCTTTGACTATATACTTCCTGTTGGAGTTGCTTTGCTGGAATGACAGGAAACCTGAACATTGAGAAACATTTTCAAGGTCTGTGAAGGGCCACAGCATGTTTTGAATGCCTGACATTAATGAATGGAGCCAGGCATGGCCTGCATCTTAAAGAGGTGCAGTCTCACTTTCCCATTCACGTTGGGTAAACAGATTTTTCTCTCTGTCTGTCTAGTGGGCTAACCTTTAATTGGAAAGTCCCGTTTCAGCTCCTTCTACACAGGCTTATGTTGTGTAACACAGAGGGAAGAGGAGGAATCAATGCTTGTTTTCAGTTTTTCCCCACACGAATGTTGGGATTAAGAAGAGGATCTAAATTAGGGTCTGATCCAGCCGAGGCACGTCCGAGTTTAGCCATGATGATTATCAACGTAAAGAATCCAATAACTCCGACCACAAGAAGCATGAAGACCCGCTGCTTCCAGGTCAAAGATGTCCGCTTTCCACCTGTGCGGTTCCTGAAAAGATGAAAAAATAATAAGTAAAAATCAGATATCACAAAATGTCTCACAATGATTTAAGAAAAAAAACAACTTAAATACTAACTTGAGAATTTGAGCAAACCAACTTAACGCTGGTCTCCGCCGATACTTGTCGTCGTCAAAGTCGATCTGTGTGACAGAGCTGTGACCAATGTCCCGTGTGTCGTAGAGTTTTCTTGGGGATGATGCTGGAGAGTAACAACAATACATTTGTTAATCTTCGCACACTTACAATGTTAAATGTTCAAGGAAAAAAGAAACATTTGGCTGTAGAGAGTGGCCTCTTTACCTGCGTGTATTGTTATGGTGTCGGCAGTAGTAAAGTTGATCACTGAGTGGTCCTGCATGCTTGGATCCCCATTTTTTCGGGGACCTCCAAGGTCTTCCTGTGCTGGAGGTGAGACTGAGTTTGGTGGTGGGCTGACGCTAGTGTTGTAAGAGTGACTGGGGTAAATGTTACTTTGTTCTTGTGCTGTGGAAATAAAGAAACATGATCAATTATCTGACTTTTATATATACATACAAAAGATTTAACCTTTTAAAAAAATTCTGCATACAATGGCTACAAAACAATAAACATGTAGGTGTTGAAATTTACTGCAAAGTAATTGCTGAGTCTCACCATCAAACGTTGACCAGTCAGTATAATCAGTGACATCATTGGCTGTGGTCTCCTCAAGGACACCAATGGGCTCTTCAATCTGTCAAAATCCACATTAATGTTGGAAGATTATTTTGGAAGAACTGCAGGGTGTTAGGCTAAAATTGTTAAATAGTTTTGAGATCCCAAAACAAGAGATTTAACTCTGATAGGCTCTTACCAGAGGCAGCCCCAAACCAGCTCTGGCCCAGTTAACAGATGACAGCTGTTCTTTCAGCACATCAGCGATTGGGCTGGCCAGGTTGGACGGGGGAAATACTGGACCCTGACAGGTGGGACATTGGTATCCTGCTGGAGCCGTATGGAGGGGCAGCCGAGATGCCAAGTTATTAAGACAGGACCAGTGGAACACATCTGTGGACGGTAACAGCAGTTTCACATCACATTAATGAGATGTGATAACACTCCTTTACACATCAGATACAGGTGACATGAGTCTATAATGCACAGAAACGTGATGATTTTACCATAGCAGACCAGTCTGACAGTGTCTTGAGCGATCAGTGGGTTATTACACAGAGTACAGTTGGGGTTGTAATCGCTGTCCTGAAGCCACTGCAGATACGACTGCACGATACACTGAAGGGCAACAAGTGAAAGTAGAGAATATTAATGTGATCACATTATGTTACAGGTTTTTACATCATGCGTACTTGTCCTCTCACTGACCTTGTTGTGGTTGGAGACGAGGCAATGCTCGCACACATTAACACGGTGTTCAAAGCAGAATAAATTGGTCACCTTCCTCTTCGGGCACTTGCAGAGACCCATAGCCACCTGTGCTGTTTGGATGACAAACAAACAACTGTGGGTTTGTCACAGATATAAACAACAACAACATTAGTTCTCATTGTTTTGTGAGATACAGACTGAGTGAGCAGATGTTAGAAGCAAGGCTCGCACCAGGTCCATTTATCATGGGTATTCTCTCGATTATACCTGACCAACATAATAGCAACAAAGACTGACATGACTTTATATCTTCCCCTTTTTCCAGCCTGCCTGATTTCCCCAGAGACACAGGCTGTTGGCATCTTTTTGCTTGTAAGCACTTTCTGGCTTTCCTAATGGCGTAAATAAAAAATATGAAGAAATGCATCATGGTGATGAACAACTTCGCTTTGCCAGTTATTCAATAGGATGGCTTATCCAAATAGACATTCTTGTCTGGATATTTTAATCAGCTGACAGTTTCTCAACTGTTTTTTTCCCCAAATAATTTTGACATTTATATTGCAATACACTGTATATACTGTGAGGAGAGTTAGCTATTACAGTATGTTTCCCACTCCTATGTCACATCCTCCAGGTAATTTGGTCATAATTATATATTATACATGTGTTGTCTTTTATTAAGCATAAAGGTATAAAGGCTTGTTGTATTTTCTCAGCAAGTGAACAATATTGCCATTTATCACTGTCACATGACAGAGATGGCTATATGCTGATATTATACCACAGTTTACAATGAAAAAGTTTACAATATAACACAAACTGAGAGGTTTAATAAAAAGATGATATCATGAAACAACTGATAAGAGCCAGCAAAGTACGCATTAGTTTTGGCGTTCTTCTATCAGGTTTAAAAGTCACTTCGATAAATATTAAACTATGACCTGATAAAAATAGTCTAATGTGTAGGTTTGGTGTAAACTTCAATCACAGGTAAGACAGGTATGTCATTAAATTGCTGCTCTTTCCTTTCAGGATTTATCATCGTCAATTTGGCGTCTCGTCATTTACATACCTGAATAACAAGAGAGGGAGCTACATCCCAACAGTTATTCTAATGACAGTAACCAGCAGCCACAACAACTCTCCAGTTGCCTTAGATTCAGTTACGTCAGATGCTATGACCTGGATGAACGAGAATCTCCAGTGGGACAGTCAGAGATACACAGACACTAATGAACAACACTGCCTTTGTACTCCGATCCTAATGTCATTAACTTACGTTATATGAGGTTTATATTCACGTTTAATGAAATTAATAGGAAGGGACTTTCTTAATTTGGTAACATCATATTAATAATATCCACTCCAGTGATGACGCTCTCCCAGATGTCATGTGACAAACAGTCCACACTGATGTTGATAGGACCTCTAACATGTCATTTAGTATTTAAACTACAATTTCACAACATTATAGTCAAATCGACGCCATATCTTAGACACCAGCTGGCTATCAGATTAATATGTCGTTTAATTTAATTATGGCCGGTTTATTAATGGACCCAGCTCTACATGCTACTCACATTGTGCGCTGACGTGATTTTTCCTTCTGTAACTGCTCCTTACATCTAGTTTCAAAGAGCGTGACACAAGTTACACATTTCCGGAGGTCTTGTATTAAACTTCACTAACCAACACCACCTAAAACGTTTAATTAACGCCCACACCCTCAGCCCAACAGTTGCCTGAGCTAGCATTAGCTGCTAGCTTAGCTGGAACTTGTCAGGTGAGGTGACGTTAGCGAGCTAATCTAGCTAGCTGCTGGAGTTGCGGAAGTCCCGACGCAAATAATTAATAACAAAATCTTACCTGTCACACAGACTTTAATCCAGTCCTGTTCGAAGGTGCCGTGTGGTTGTCATTTAAACTTCCTTGTCAGGTTCCTGCGGAAGGCGGCTCCACAAGCTGTCATATGTAAAGTTGACTGCTGCTAGCTGGTTCCTTCCTCTATGTGTTTATGTGCCACGTCTCTTCCGCTTCGTGTCTTTCTCTAACGTAAACAAAAGTTGTAGTCCGCCCCCTGGCGAGCGGGAGGGAGACTTCATGTAGACTCCCTGTTATAAACTGCCCATAGTAACATGTTATGTATTATCTATGGTGTGATGTAAAACAGATGTGCTAAGTGTGCTAAGGTAAATATCAGTTTATGAATCTGGCACCTTTTATGAAACATTAATTATCTGAATTAGAATAATTGACCTCTTATATTCAACCCTCCAATTAACCGTGTCTTGTCTTTCTCTCCAAGACTTTAAGATCTTATACCTTAACAAATATATATCTTAACAAATAAACCTTATTTATATGTTAATTTATAGGTATTTATAAGTAAACTATAATTTATCGTCCATATCTACTGTATGCAATACATCATATGAAGAATAAACAATATTCTCTTCTGTTGAGCCCATTAGTCTGACAGACAGTATGTAAAGAATAAGGATGTAAATAATAATCTATACAGGTTAATAATAATCCATGTAGATAATAGATAATATAATTTTCAGTTCCAAGTAGTTACTTGAAGTAACTCAGTTTTTCTTTCTATATACTGGTGCCGATGTGCATTTGTTTACATTTATATATATGTCTGTATGTAAGTGCTAAGAGAGCAAATCAAAATCCTTGTATGTGTGCATACATCGCCATTACAACTTATTCAGATTGTGATATGCAGTCATGCAGCATTATAATGTAGAAGCCCTGCAGTGATGAAAATGTCAAGTGTAACACATTGACATTTTTTCCTTGCAAGACTGCAGCATAAAAAAATAATAAGCCTCTTGTTCTGCTGGGCTCTTGCCTTTTTGTATTTGGCAAGTTTGTGTCAGATTGCAGTGTGTGTGTTTACTCAGCAGATGGTGCACAAACTGATAGCCAAGAGCATGTTAGCTGTTACCAAATGCCAAATGTATGAGGAATGCTGGGTTCAATCATTCACCAGACACTAAACACTGTCTGTAGAGATGAAGATTTTAGCCTTTAAATAGAAAGAAAGACCCTATATGTCATCCACTGGTAGATAATTGATCTGTATCCATTTGTATGGTTCCTTCATATAGATATCAGTGGTTGTCTGGATCCATCATAAGCCTCTGAATCACTGCAGTGACACTAAAAGTAGTAAAAGACAGAGAAGAACAGATGTTACTGTAGTTTTTTCTTACACGTATAATTAGCAGATCACAGCAGATGATTTGATTGCGACAAAATTAGTGTCATTTGGTTGGATGGTGTTGTCTTAATGAGCAACGTTTGAAGTTGGTCTTGAGGAGAGCGTCTGCCAAATGTCATAAATGTAAATGGGAGAAAAGAGACAGTAAGAGACTGTAAATGTTGGAAATGACCGTCGTAAAATATCTTGGCCATCCTTGTTAGATATTTAAAAAGCTACAATCATTCACAGCCCCTGCTGTTTTTTATTTATTATTTTGAGAGAGATGGACAAGGCAGGAGAGACACAAATGGGCTGAAGTCGGATTAAAAGCTGGACTGTTGAGGGTTGCGTGGTATTTGCTCCACTAGGTGAGTTACTGGGCTACCCCAAAGCTGTTCCTCATACACAAATTAATCCCCAATCCAGCACTGTAGACAACCATTTTTTAAGTGAACAGTAATGACATCAGCAGGTGCTTGACACTGCCTGCATGTATAATGATGATATTTTGTTTTTACAGAATGCATGTCCGCTTATGTGTGTGTGAATGTGTGTGTGTGCAAATGATCCTGGATGTATTTGAGTGAGGGTGGACTTTTTTCCCTTCACAGTTCACTGCACATGTGAATTGCCTGTGGAGGGAATTGATAAGGGCAAAATGAGTGAATCAGAAATGAGAAGAAGCACCTACGGTCCAAGGAGTGCAGAGGCAGGAGGCAGAGATGTGCTGTACATCTATAAAGTCCCAGGCACTGAAATAAAAAGTTGTGTGGGTGTAAAATCCTTCATCAAATTTTGCATAGAGGCACAGAATTTCCCTCATTTGCAAATTAATTAACTTAGCTCTAATGCATTTAATCCATTTAAATTTAACAATTAAGTCAGTTGTATCAGTGGAGCAATTCAGTCCCATCCAGCCTTGTCACTAGACATTTCTGAGAATAGGCAATTTTTTAAAACAGCGTGCTGAAACAACTGCGGATACATGTGGGATCATCTCACCGTCCCAGTGGCAAACCATTTAATTTGTTTGAAGAAAAATATCAGTATGAGACTGAACGGCTTTGTGCAAGCGCGATACTGTAGTGTCATCAGTTATGTCCAGGGACACGTATAAATCACAGACAGGAGGTAAGGACGTGAGGAAAGGGCGTTTGAAAAGCACCGGTGCGATCAGATGGAAGGGAAATCTAAAGACAAATGACAGAGGCTCTGGAGGACAAATCAGCCCTGCAGCTGAGGCAGCTGGGTCTGAAACACCGACCGGAGGGGTTTGTCTGGTTGGGCGGGAGCACGCTGATTGATTGAGTCTGGCAACTTATTGATCAGCTATCAGCTCTATCTGTGAGGGAAAGTGTTAAGATTCAGCCATGGCTTGTGTAATGTATTAGTTTCCTGATGTGAGTTTGAAAGGGATTGGCCCCTAAATCAGAGAAGGTGTTGAAAACCCAGTTCTCCCGTGGCAGCTGTTATGACATTTTGATGTTTACAACATGCACACTCACACACACACACAAAAATAGAAGTAAGAACTTGAAGAGCTGTTGAAAATCACTGGCAGGCATCTGCAACCTGTACTTTTGCGTAGACAGTGTCACTGTGCATGAATGATTCAGGTCTGTCACTCGGGACACATGCTTCGTTCCGCTGCACTGGAACCCTGTCAAGGTTTTGTCACAGTTTTGAGGAGTTGAGAAAATAATTTCTTACATATCCTGTCATGTCATGTCTAGAAATCTAACCTTAATTTTCAAGTCTTGCACATTGGCAGATGATTTTCACACCAGTTGTGCTCATCTCCACACATCTGTCTTATACACAGATGCATGGTGTGATGAATCAAACACATAAAAAGATATGTTTATTTACTTTATCAGGCAAAAACATCTGCACTGTGACACAGAGAACATTAAAGTACAAACTGAATGTAGGAAACCCTGACTGCGACAGAAACTAACCTAAGAGGAAATTTGAAATAGTATACTCAAAGTAACAACCTTATTTTTTCTGTGTAGCAAAAGAGATCACTATCATGATTGTTGACATCAGTCATCACCATAAATTTTAACAGTCATTTAATTGTCAGTGTTAGATTTGATCCCGTGTGAGCATGTTCATATAAATGACTTGAATGCACTGAAAAAAAAATATCATTGTTTAACCCACACAGGTTTCTGTTGTGAAGTATTTTGAACAAGAGAAAATAATTGGCCGCTATCTGAGAGAAAATCAAATGTGCATCACATTTATGTTTCATTCCTTTTTCATAATCATCTCAAGTACCTGAAATAATCCAGTTCTCCTCTGGAGGTTTCTGTCTGCAGAATGAAAACTACTGTGTTTACCCCATTTCACAGTGAGGAAAGTTATGAAATGTATCTCCACATTTGTTTGCATGTATTTTGTTGCTCTTCTCATATGTTTGTGTGCAAGAAACTGAAAATGAAGCAGAATCAAATCCATGGTCATAACCACATCATCTAATTTGGAATGTAATTACACTGTGGATACTGTTACTTTATCGGGACGGTGGCTTAGGAGCAAATCCATCAGGCTTTGGTCTGAATGAAATTGGATTGACTGATTGATTCATGTATGTCAAGTGAAGGGCAAAGAGACGGACAACAAAGAAACCACAGACAGTGAGAGTGGGTCAGGGGAGGGGAGTTGCAGATGTATGGATGAAGCATGGCCCCCTGATGGGGGAAGGAGAGTATTGAATCAGACAGAGACAAATGGAGTGTGAGAGACAGAGAGAAAGAAATTCAGACATATGCCTGCTGACCTCAACCCTTTTTTCCCCCTTCATCTAATCGATACAGGGAAATGTGTGTATGTGTGTGCTTGTTTGGGGGGAGCGTTGCGTCTGTGTCGCTCCCAATAAAGATCAGGAGCACAGTGATATTACCTCAGACCCGTCTGACTCCTCCCTGGCCTTCTCAACCTTTGCACATGCCTCTATTTAATTTTGGACCCTTAATCTTATAATAGACTGAAAGGTCTGGAGCACTTAGACTGTCCTCATCACTGAGCCCGGTGAGGAAAGTGGGAGATAAAACATAAAACGTCACTGCTACACAAATGACTATGCTTCCTTGGGCCATGTACATAATGCCACAGTCTGTGGAATATATTTGTGCAAATGTTTTCCTTGTGTTTTGCTTGGTCTAATAAATCTAGTTGCACAATATAATTAATAACACAATAAAAAATGAATGGTTGGTTATTAGACGCTTTTTGTTTGACTGCCAGATTCTCTCCCACTCACTCTCTTACAGACACAGACACACACCAGCTGACAGAGAAAAGCTCCAGTATTTTCTATGGAATAATTTCTTTGACAGATGCCTGCAATATATTGTGTATCACAGCATATTTTCACAGCAAAGAAATCTGCAAAGTTTCTATTAATCAGCTAAAATGTGTTTTATTCCACACAGGATTCGCCCTCTAGCAGCTTTATTATTAGCTCCTCCTGCCGTTTAAGAAAGAAAAATTTTCCACACACATCCTCAGCCAATTAGGAAGAAGCTCCAGCATGGCAATTATTTAAATCCACATGTACACAACGAACACACTGACCCAATGTTCAATTATCCTGACGGACAGACGGTGAAGATGCTGGTGTGACCCTGTTCTTTCTGTTAGACCTATACAGGGGACACTGCAACATCAGCCAGCGTCTGAAGAAGCACTTCCCGGTGTTTACAGAGGAGCTTCACCCGTGAAGGCACAGGGCATAAAGGCAAGGATTAAATGCTTTGGCTCATAGGTAGTGAAGACGTGCAGGGGATGAAGGTACCTCTCCCCATCCCAGCTCTCTGCTCCTATTGGTTTTCTGGATGGAGTGTAATCACCATAAAAGTCTCAAAGGGCCCCACTTTACGAGACAGTAAATGGAATTGACACTCCCTTACATGAGATCCTGAGTGAGTGTAAGATAAAGCTCTTATGAAGATCCCATGATGGACGAAGAAAACCTTGAGCTGGGTGTCACTGTGTGGAGCCTCATCACTGTGACTGATTGCTAGCAAAAGAAAAAACACAGATAAGAAGTCAATAACAACATTTGGTGAAACAGATGGAGCTGATGATGAATGTTACTCTGCAGGTATTCAGTCATAAACAAGCTGCACAGTTGTCCTGTTGAAGGCACAACATGAGGGGTCAGGAGATCAACGCCACATGAACGCGTGCAATGAATTTCATGACCATCCATCAAATGTTTGTTCAGACATTTCACTCTCAAGCCACAAATGAAGATTGCATGGTGGTGGTAGAGTAAAAGCCAAAAAACCACTAAAGTCAGAAAGATTCATTCCCTGGGAATCATGTTTTAATTAAATCAAATTTTAATTACAGACCAACCAACACACAGACCGATGTTGTCTTCATAAAGCCAAGACCACTCATGCGGCTAAAAACAACCAGTGCTGGAACAGCAACAACTTATCGTATACAATTGATTTTACACAAAAAATATTATGACATGAGGTCTCTTGTACTGTTTGACTCATTATTTAGATTATTTAATGTAATTAACAAAATGGACCGTTTGATGTTGCACTGCAAGGACCACAACATCGTCTCAGAAATTAGATTCATAAACTAAACAGTTTTCTCAAATATACACTGGTAATAACATAATCATTGGCTGCGTTATGTTCAAGCAAAAATGAATGAATGAGTGATGAATTCACCCAAAGGTAAGAGGTATACATGTGCCATTTTATACCATTTTACACCAATTCATGCTATTATACGACATTTTACCATGACCAATTTACAGCATTTACCATAGCAATGTCATCCTAAAACCAATATTCAAATGAAAATAACATGCCAGATTCAACTCAATAGTTGTTAGCAGTTTGCTGGAAGCTCACAGGCTCAGTACGGTCAGTCACTCAGTAATGGCAGAGTCTGTTACATTGTAAAATAGCTGCAATGTCAACTGTCACTAGCTTGATTAATTGCCACAATAAAAATGATGATGTTACCAAGACCCAATTACTTTTTCATACTGATCCCAACACACTCTATTAACATTTCATTAGAAAAACCAAAACGGTAAAATAAAATTGACCACATCAATACAATCAAACCATTAAGCAAACCTAGAAGCACAGAAGCAAATCAAATTCTATACCCATACTTGGTATAGAGCAAAAACAATGCCAAGACAAAGTAATCACAGACTTAACCTTCATTACCACAATCCACCACCACCACAAACACCACCACTACTTCAAAAAACTGCAATCACCACAACTCTGACAGATTGGTGGAAAGTCAATAAAGAAAACCTTGAACAAACACTTGTATGACAAAATCCATTCTTTACTACAAAGAAATCGCCTCTAAAAATGGAAAGAAAAAATATCTCACACACATTTAACTTTTTTTGACCATGTAAAACTCAAAGAGCTCATTGGGATGTACAGCAAAAATATAAATCTCCAACCACTTCTGGGCAGCATATCTAAAATTGTAAAATCAAACAAAACACTCTCAATACTGTATAAATGTATATCTTCCACTGAAAATACACTTGATATTTCAATAAACACAAGGGGAAAGAGCTCAACATCCATTTCAATAACTACATTTGGGATAAAAACTGTAATAAGATCTTCAGCATGTCCATAACACTAATACAATACAAGATCATTCACAGAACACACATTACACAGCGCAAGATGCACATAATGGCATTAACCGGGTCAGACATATACGCTCACTGTACACCCAACACAACTGACCACCTCAGTGCACTCTGATTCTGCTCACCGACACAACATTTCTGAGAAACACACTTTCTATTGCTTGACTGTAGCGTTACATTGTTCCTGTATCTGTGCAAAGATCATGAGCTAGACAAACTCGGCATATGCTCAAACCAAACCACAATACACCTACAGGTAAAACAATGCTGCAAAACTGTAAAAAGTAAAAGAACAACAACATGTCACAATAGCTGCATCTCCACAGCAGTTGTTAGTGGAACAACAATGAGCTTCACCAAAAACACAACGTCAGCGAAATAAACTCACTGATTCTCAGCTTTATTCATAAAACATGCATGTAAATATCAACCAAAACCATCTTGCAAAATCACCAGAAATGCATCCAAACCCAAACTGATCACACCGTCCTTACTTTTCTGTTGTCGTCTGTTACCTTTCTGTGTCCTTTTACACTCTGTAAACAAATATCATTGCTTGTCACCTCTGACATTTATGCATGTACCAAACAAAACACCAGACCTTATAACAATATCACATTAAATCTGTTGTTTCCATATAAAATACAGGATATAAACTCCATCCAACCTTCACATTTAAGGACTTTGCCTTTTGCTTTCATATTCCCAAATTATCATATGTTACTCCACCACATTTCAGATACAAACATTGAACTTTTTTACTTTTATTAAACAATTAACATTAAAACATAACATAATTTTAATTACAATGTATTATAAGATATGAAATGACTCAACAGTGCACAAAGCTGCAGCGGATGATGATTGGTTTACATAGTGACAAGCTCTACGCTAATGTACAGTGTTGGCATTTTATCAAATATCAGCGTTAATGAAATATCCTTTTTATATTAATGCAATTATGTCTCACCTAAAATTGTTCCTGATTCAAATGGCACATATATATAATTTATAGAAGGCAGGGTTGGATGCTGACATTTACCGTTGCCTGCTTGATTTTCAGTTTTTCACAGTAGAGTTGTTCTTGCATGTTCAGGCCAGTAAAGAAGAAGAGATTTTCAGAAGAACACTATGTATGTATTTGCTGCCCTGTTGCTGTTAATCAGACCCGATGAATCACAGTTTATATCTCGTCATCTTGTTGCTGAGCACTGAAGTTTCTTATCTTGGAAGTACAGAGGCCAATCACTGCTCCAAAGATTGCTCTTTGTATCCCTGCAATAAAATTAAATTGGCTTCAAAATGTTTTTAGTCATCCTTCTTCTTCACTGAGACAGACGGTGACCAACCCTTTCAGAGAGACATGATTAGTCAGAGAGGTCTTATTATATTGTTGTTGTGGAGGTGTGGTCTGACTCACCCTCTAGAAACCTGCGTGCTTGATAAAATCGGATGCTGCTATCAACATCCGAGGCCCACTGCTGGCTCAGGTTTGAAGTTTCTGCTGACTAACAGATAGCTTTGTAGCAGTGTCCCTTCATGCGCAGGACAGTGGGGACTGCAGGGTTTCAATGGCTATGATCTGTGAAAACTTCCTGTAAGTCAGTGAGCCATCTGTGACTCGCTTCACCCAGTGCCTCTGGTAGACCCAGTTTAACTGAGCTTAAATTGTACTTGACCATTCAATGTCAAAGCACATTTAAAACAGCAAAGACATCTGTTGTGCTGAAACCTGTGTGTGCACCTTTGTTTAGATACTGTACATCTTACTGCTCTGTGATACTAGTGTAAAGAGGAAAGGATGGGAGCCAAAACCATGAGGAGACAGTTGTTTTCAGTGCAGCTGATAACAATAATTTAATCAGTGTAATGGCTGTTCAGTCTGAGCTGAAGGAAATGAACCATTAAAGTTATGTGTCATTAACACCTACCTTTGAGGGGTCGGATGGCTCGACAATATCAGAACACATCTCAAATGATTCAGAGCGAACACTTCTTATCAGCTGGATTGGTCTTGGATAGAAAATAACTCTTGATACAGGGATGAGTAGTCACTGTGAATTTGTCATAACAATTTCTCTGACTCAAAGACTGTAGTGTGATTTTTGAGTAAAACTGTTTTTTTTTTTTTTTTTACAACAAATGCAAGCTCTTTTTTTCTCTGAAACGAGGACGAATGGGCCAGAGGCTTAAGCTTTTTCAACTCTACACTAATTGTAAAACGGGTGACCTCTTTTACATATCCATTAAAATCAGCCTCCATCATGGGAAATGTTGTTTACTCCACTACTAGATGTGAAAAGCTTACAAACTCCACAACGCAGTTTGCACTTCAATTTATGAGGCTCTTATTCTTTTTTGCTGCCTGGTAAATGCCAACTGCCAACATTTTTATCAGCCACACCTCTCAATGTGAAGTTTGCCCTGGATATGAATTATATGTTAGCATATTATTATGTAGCACATTAGAAAGGTAACAAGACAGGTGTATGAAAAGATATGTGTTTATGCTTGAGTGCTCAGTGCGGAGGTGGAAGGGTTATAGGGAGATGTTAACAGCTGGGCTGACATGTAAATGTCTCTCAGAGGTAAAGTGTTTCCACTTGAAGGCCAGAGAAATGGAAATCTTTGGCTCCTCTACCAGCACTGCCCGTATTTTCTTTTTAGGAATTGATGTATACCTGAAACATCATAATGCATCTCTAATCATAAAGCCATAGCAAACAGAAAAACATCTCACTGTATTGATTATATCACTGTATGATATGATATAAATAAATTATCCACCATTAAAGAAAACTATAAGCCTTTAGCCACGCTTGCAGTGGTGCTTTCAGCTAAACGCAAACATCAGGATGCTAACGCATTCTTAATGCTAACATGGGACAAGTATCATTACAATAGTGACCATCATAATTTATCTTGTTAGCATTCTAATATTAGCTGATTAGCACACAAAGTATATCTAATTATAAAGCTATATGAACAAAACTACAGGTTACTATAGTGATGATATGTTGCTGTATGAAGATAAACTAAAAAAAATATCCTGTAGCTGGGTAACAAGCTTCTTTATCTTCTTCAAGGTGTTAGAGGATTGCTGTAAAACAAACTGAAACATTCTAAAGAATCATTTATGCGAATGAATTTCATCTGTGATAAAATTTGAAGAGTGAATTTCCTCCCACATAAGTAATGATAACACTATTTTAGAACACATCCATCCTGTTTAAGAACCAAAACTCTCCAACAGCTCACATTTAATCACATTACAAGGAGTCATCCTTTCTAAAAATATTTATTTTTCCTTCTCGGTGCGACAGTGCGAGTTCAATAAAAGGAGTCATTTAGACAAACACACAAAGGAAATATGATTTGACAAAAAAGATAAAGTGATGCTCTCCTGCTTTTTTCTGAAAAACTCTGAACAAAACAGTCTTCATTTGAATGTTACAATCACAGTTAAATGGTGGTTGGGCTGTGGGTGTGGTGTACATATAGTCCATACGTGATGTGTAACACTGATGAAGATGTGATGATAACACTAATGATCTATTTAACCATTTTCCCAGAAATTCAGTTAGATTCAAATAGAAATAGACTCCAGCAGCAGCTTGCGTTACTTGTGCTCCTCTTCATTATTGCCTTTATATTCATATCCGCATGCAGACAAACGTGTACTTGTACTTATATCCACTATACAGTAGATACAAATTGTCTACCCACCCTGTTACAATTTCAGGGTTTTATCATGTAAAAAATGGGACCAAGATAAATAATTTCCTCTGTAATGTGACCTATAACCTGTAACAATTCAACTGAAATCTTTTTTTGGGGGGGGCATATAAAGATAAAAGTCACATGATCTAAAGCTGATAAAATAAGATTTGCATTCGAGTGCACACACTTAATCTAATATTTTGTTGAAGTACATTTTGATTTTATTACAGCGTTCAGTGTTTTGGGGAGTAGGACTCTATTAGCATGTCTTGACATCTTGACTCATCTTGATAATATTTGTCCACTTTTCCTTGCAAAATCCTCCAAACCTGACAGATCGTGTGGTTGTCTCCTGTGCAGCGCCCCACAGGTCACTTCACAGATTTTCATTCAGGTGTGTGCTCCAACTCAGCCGTTCCAAAACTTCAATATTCTTCTGGTGCAGCTGAATCTTTTGTTGATCTTGATATATGCTTTGGGTTGTTGTGGAGCTGAAATGTGAAATCTTTTTTTATCTTTATCTACAGCTTTCTAGCAGATGCCTAAGGGTTTTGTGCCAAAATTGACTGGTATTTGAACTGTTTACGTCTCCCACCACTTTGAGTATATCCCTCAGTTCCAGCTGAAGAAAAAAAGCCTAAAGCTGCCACCCCATGCTTCACCGTGGCTTTGGTGTTATTTAGGTGGTGCCAAACCCCCAAACTTAATAAATGACCCTAAACTCTTAACCCTCAAACAACTTTGAGGTTGTGTCAGAACTTGAGGTAGTCAAAATGCCCTTGCTCTCCAAAAAATGTCCTCTCATGTTTTTCAGTTCCCACTGTGAAGCATTTACTAGTAAACCCAAAAACATCACCAGTCCACACATGCTAACTGCTGGTCCAATCCCTATAATTGTGGGAATTTTGTACAGAAACATTAAAATCTTTAAGGGTCCAAGTTATGTATATCCCACCTGCATGCATAATAGTGTTTCCTTAATTGTATTAGTTTTATTAAGTGACTCCTGTATACTGTGTTTACCAAACAGATGGACTGCATCAGTGACACCAACCTGATCTAATTGTAACACAGCTAAGCTAAATTGGTTTGCAAAATGTAATTTTATTCCAGTCTAGAGCCCCACCTCAGTAATTTGAGCCACATCACGGTGATTACTACCACTTCAGAATAAATAGCACACTTCATACAGATGTTAGGTGAATACCTATTGTAGATTTGTACTGCAACAAATTCACTTTTGATAGTACTCTGCTTCACTCCACTCCTAGAAAAAAACTCTCACACGTACGCACAAAAATCACATCTCTATTTCTTTTAAATAATTAGATTAGATTCTTAAATTAATCAGAAGCTTAATGGTAGATCTATATCTTCAAATTGAAGCTGAACTTATTCCTAATAATCTTTGCCACAGGCTATCACTAAGACCTTGGAAGGGACAAGAATAACGGGACAGTGGTAGCTGGTGTAGTATTACTGTGAGATCATTGTGCAGCAACAAAATGTCTGAGAGCAACAGACCCTGGCTGACAACTGTTGGGATATCGCATGAAGAAACTAAAGTCATGGCGGAAATAGAGAAAACACACTCATATAAGACAAGTTGAAGAGCAAATACTGTAATGCTAATATACAACACTGAGGTCCACTTCCTCCTGCAGTCACACCAGTGAGCTGCAGCTAACAAGCTCAGCTTTGTCTCTCACAGACAGGGATTATGTCTGACTTCCAATCTGCAGTTGTTTATTTGTTCAAAGACATCCAGGTTGTTGGTGCATGGCCAGCATCTAGAGAGAAATGGCATTTCAGACTTTTCAGCGCCATTGTCATGACAGGTCCTTCCTACTGCCTGCTTCTTTTTTAATCAGGCGATGCACAGAGTACTCAATGTTCCTCAGCTCATATTTCTTTCTTTTCAACCTCTCACGTATCTGTTTTTATAATCATTTCCCAAGATGCACCAATATAGCACAGAGGGTTATTTTTGAGTCCTTGGACTGTTGTCCCTGTTTATACTGCAGGGCACTCTGAGCTCTTAGATTTAATTTTGTGATTAAAAATGAACCAGCAAGAGAAAAAAAAAGGATCTATATGATCTTTAGAAATGCGTTGCAGCTACAGTGAGCACCAAAATTGCCTCTACTTCTCAAAAAGAAGAATTCAATATTTAGTTTTAGCTGACTATTTTGCTTACCCTGCCCAGAGCCACTAATGCACTTTGTCTCTCTGCAGTTAAAGATTGTGTTGTGAGAGTAGCCCACGATCTTAAGAACTCAGACAAGGCATTCCTTCCAAAATCCATACAGTATTATATTACGCTTATCCAAGATGATCAGATTGCCAGCTTATCAATCCTAAACTGTTGAAACCTTGGAAATACATTATTAAACCATCTGCGTTAGAAACCCTGTGAATCTATCTGCTGTGAGACTCCTCACAAACTCCCATAGCCAACATCTCAACGATTGCTTTCTCTGCAATAGCTTTGGTCTCATTTCCTTTTTCCATTTTCTCATATTTCATTTCCCTGGCCATTTTTTCTTGCACTGCACTCAAGATTTACAAGGGATGGTCTTAAATTGTCCAGGAGTGAGGCAAGAAATCGGTTACTGCCCAACCTTCAGGTCACAGTTATTTGAGTTGTGATCCAACCTGACCATGACAATATGATACTCTTTCATCTCTGTGAGCACAAAGGGTGCTGGTGGAGCTGAAGAGGTAAAATGCACTATCCAAGACCAACAGAGACATATGCACTGTTGGCACTGAAGCCTTCCTTAGTGGCCATGAAGCCAGAAGGGGTTTCCCTTCCAACCGTCCTTCTTGTTCTGCCACCTCACTTTGCATATTCCACCCCTCTGCACTGACAGTGGACTATAATCTTTCTTGTTACTGAGGTACCTTTATCTCCAAGGTGATGTGTACGTGGGTGTCTTCTTAAACCTCTTGTCCACTTTTTTCTTTTTCCACAAGAAAGAGATGTCTTAAAGTGAGTGACGATTATAGCAATGATTATCCTTGTCCAGATTTCTCAGACTTAAAAGATTTAGCATTACATTCCTACACCCTGTAAGTCTCACAATGGGCAGTTTAAATATATATCTTAATCAATACAGCAGAGCCTTAGATGTTGCCTTTTTTATTCCACGGATTCTTCTTCACCATTACCCACACACAGCAACTTGAATGCTGATAATTCAGTGGGCATATTATGCTTGAAACAGCTAATGTAGTCAATAACCTCAAAATCAGAGAGGTCTGACTTTTGTTTTGTTTTTTGTTTTTTTTTTTATAACAGATCACACATTGCTCCTATAGGAGGTGACGTCTGCAAGTTTTACTTAAACTATATGGCCTGAGTCCAGAGATGTGCTGGCAAAGTAAAAATGTGATGAAATTCTTCCTGATGTTTTACTCCCTCTTGAGTCAAACAATATGAATAAATCTCATATATTTCGATCACATTTGAAATTATTTAACTTTGACTCTCCAGTTCCAGCATGTTGAGGAGGGTATAATCCAATCCAGCTTCTGTTGCTCTGTATGGGGAATTCAGCTGCCGTTACAAACTGTTCACTTTGCAAACACATGATGATACAGAACAAATCTCTCCTGTGAAGAATGGTGTCACATCACAGTCCTATGGCCATCAAATCTGCAAGATAGGGCAAGAAATTCATTTTGTCTTGACAAAAGAAAAGAAAAACACAAAGAAAAAGCAAAACAAAACATAACAATGGGCTTAAAGTCACAAAAGAAGGCTAACTTCCTTCAGAGTCTCAACATTGTGTTCTACAAATTCAGAGTTGTTGGTTCTTTTTAGCGCCTGACACCCAGTAATTCAACTATTCAGACCATAAACAGTAGAAAAGAGCTTTCTTTTGACACAGCCAATCATAAACTGTGGATACACAAAGCCTGATGATGAATTCTTCATTTCTATTGAATCTGTGTTCACTGCTTACGAGCAAATGAATAACATATGAGGCTTTGTTCCTGTGTCTACAACCTACAAGCATTTTCTGTCATGCACAAGAAAGTATAAATTGTAATAGTACCACTTTCACTACACTTGTGGAACGTCTTTTTTCAACACATTTCTCATTCCAGTTTACATCAAGAAATTGATATTTGTACCATTAAAGACAAATGTGAGGATTTGTAAACTTGTTTGCTTTAAGAATAATTTAACAATCTCTAGAAGTGGGTGTAACAGAGGACATGTCGTTTGTCTTTAAAGTCAGAATTAATTATTTAAATAACACACTGGCTCGAATATAGGACGACCCTGATTAAGATGACCCTCCACAACCTCTTCAAACATCTGTTTCTGAGGATAAGAAACACAAGTTTCCCTGATACTGTTATTTTTAGGAAACTTGAGTCCTTTTTCTCCTTTATGAGTATAACAGGAAGTATAGTAATGAATAAAACTTACATTTGTGTCACTTGCTATCTGCGACAGCCATAATTCTTGGCTATTTGACAAACATTTTTTCCCAGGTCCTTTTCTGTAGTAGATACGTCAGGAGAGACTATGAGATGTTTTCAGTCTTTATAGATTTTTGCTGTGGAAAGAAAAGGCTTCAAAAACTCCTGCAAGTTAAACTGGCCGA
This sequence comes from Polydactylus sextarius, assembly GCA_016801845.1. Taxonomy (NCBI): domain Eukaryota; kingdom Metazoa; phylum Chordata; class Actinopteri; family Polynemidae; genus Polydactylus; species Polydactylus sextarius. The sequence goes on from CM028914.1 coordinate 18,060,008, forward strand.
ACAAAACACTTTTAAGGCTAACTAACTCTGACAGAGTCTCGGTAAATGGACTTGAAAACACTCATTAACCTTGCAACATGGCTAGGCTACAAATGTACACACACTGGTTCTCGCTCTCTCTAAAACACACACACACTGAAAAAGACATTAGATGCTGTGAACATATAATTGTGTCGTTTTTGAATATTAGACAACCTTTATTTTTTCTAATTTAATTACTAGACATAATAGTTTTATATTTGGGCCAATATGCTAACTGACTTGTACTAATTTGTCCCTGAAAATGAAACAACTTTGTTTTTCTTTGCTCAATTAGCAACTGCGTAGGCAATAGATGGATGAAGTCCAGAAGTAACTGAAGCCTTTCAAGTGAACTGAAATTTCAGCCAACTAGAGGCTGATTACTTCATTTCATCTGTTCTGATGAACTTATTCATTTGAAGTTGGGCTCATTAGAGCAGCCTTGTGGGGTCCCAGGCTGCATGTAAACGTAGACCTACTGAGGGCAGCAGTCTGCTGACTCCTCTCAGCTCCATCCTATAAACTCTGGTTACAAGTGTCCAGCCTCTGTAGTTGGCCATGGTTCATCCCAGTCTCACTGATTAAAGGAAAACAATGTGCAGGTCTAACTCATAGCACGCTGACTTCTTGGGATAGAAGTTTATTGCGTACTAATACTACTGGGAATTATGAAAAACTCTGTGTCGTCAGGCATTAGGTGAAATGACAGGTTGCAGTAATAACAAGATTATAAAACTTTTTTATTGATCCCCTCTGAAGATGAATTTATAAAGCAAAGTCCACACATATCTCAGGTTCACATAATTTTTTTACGCAAAGTTATGGCACCATTACTTTCTATATCTGAACCAGAAAAAATATTTATGTGGCTGCGGCCATGGTTTTATTTATACAAATGATCAGGAAGTATGTGTCTTGAATAGACGGTAGACCCATTATAAAATACCAAATACACTATATCAACATTCCCCAAAACAGAATAAGCCAGGCCAGCAAGATGTTATTTGTCTAAGCTAGTGATTTTGGGTGCAAGATAAAATATACATTCCACTGACATATTGTCTGACACCAGTGTAAAAAAAACTCTGGCAGACAGCACAGTCAAGGAAGCACAATTTGTTTCTCATAAACAATTGATGGACAATATTAAACCCAAGGGGAGAAGCTGAAGAACAGATTTATGCATGGGTGAACTCCACTGTGCCACAGCTATATCTTTGTCAGTGCCTGGAGATGTTTCTTTACCCTTCGTCTCCTCCTGCCTGTCATTACATTTATCCTTGTTCCCTGCTAAGTGCTAATACATTTACATTTTTAGTGCTGCTCAGTAATAAAAGAGGTGGATTGAGTGGAGACCTTTTACCTTTGCTAAAACAAACATCAATGAACTCCCATCACTGAGGAGTCACTCCACCTCCAAATTCCCCCCACCAGTTCATCCACCTTCCCACAGCTTGGCCGCTGCCCCACAGTGCAGGTCAACAGTGTTGCGGTTTGAGTCTCCTCAGTTGCACTCACAGTTCTCACCCTCATTTCAAGGTTCACTCACAAGAGTCTGCTTCATACAGGAGGCTCCACATTATTGTTTTGTCCAGTCTGGATTCTATGCAGTAAACACCGCCACCACTTTAAGAATGTGGAAGAAACATTTTATAACAATAAATCATCAAATGAAGTCACAGGCTAAGCACACAGGCACAAAATGGGAAAAGAGGGATTGCGGTTGGTTTCTACCATTTCAGTGGGCTGACATGCTTGTCTTTGGGTGGGGTCGAATTTTAAGATTACATATTATACAGTCTCACTCAAGAATGCACTCTGCTGCATTTAAGAAAACATGAGCCTGGAGACAGCCATTGGGATATTGTCCTCACTTCTCGTATTTTGCCGTTTAGATGAACCAAATCCATTGTTTTCATCAAAGCTAGGTTTCATCAGTAATGACAAACATGAGGGTGAAAATAACAAAAAGCTTTTTTAGCAGAGATAAAAAACCATCACATAAGGAATAAAATAAATAAATAAAGAGAGCTGTGCAGGATTTGATTACTAAACAAACCACTGATAAAAATAGCAAAGCATTTTTCAGACACAGCCCAGTCGGTATCTAAGTAAATTATCTACACGCTTGTGCTGCATCTAATCTGATACAACACTACAATACTGATCTCAGGTGAATGATCTCGAGAGGTATAACCAAGGCTGACCAGCCCTGATAAGATCTTCAACCTGACAACTAATGAATAAGGTCATAACAAGCCTACTTTAAGACAAGTGGTTATTGGATCGTTTGAAATAGAACAATTCACAGCTTTACAAAAGCCCTTTCCTTGGTTAGCTGGTAGGGCACATCAATATAGTTGAGGCATTTGGAACAATGAGTTGATAAGACTACATACTGTGGATGATCAGTGAGCAGGAAATGAGTACCAAAAATGTCTGTTCGCCATCATTTCTTAATCCATTTAGAATTGAGTGCTGTGGCTCCCAAGTGTGGAACAGGAACTCAACCTGCAACTACAGTAAGTTCGACCTTTCCAGTTTCCACAGTGGATACATTCTTTGTTTACATGTCACAGGGAAAGGACAGAAAAAAACATACACAGGCCATTCCTAAGTTGGTGAAGAAATGGTCAGCTGTGCATTTACACCTGGGGCACTGGCTGCTGCTTCCTGCAGTAAACTGTTTCCACATGGTTTCAGTTCTAGTAAATCACATACAGTACTTTCAGTGCATTGAACAGCAGGTAATTTGGAATGGGTGACCAGAAGAAGAAGGCACAGAGGGGTGCTTCAGAAGTGTCCATGCGAAGGGAAATTGTGCATCTATACAGTTAACCAATAACACTGTGAACAGGATCTGGTACAGTACATCATGTGTAACAGTAGTCTATATCTGGGATTCCTCCTTCTCTATAGCCACGGTTGGTGCCATGTCCTGCATTAGAAACATGATTGGCGCCTTTGTACAGGCCAGTGCCATTGGAAGGGAATATGGTATGAATGATATAATCCTCTCGTAGTGGTTTTGGCTGCATTGGCTGACAAGCTGCCATAGGTGTCATCTGAAACCCTGGGCCACGGATCTCCAAGATGGTATTGTCCTTCTTGGTCCCTGACTCAATGTAATCATCATAACTTTTGCTCTTACGAGAGCTGTTGCGAGTATAGTGGTCACGAGTACACAAATGCCCAGTCCTATGTCCATACCAACAGAAGATGCCAAAAATAAGAGCCAAAGACACAATGGCAGTAGCCCCACCAATAATCCCTGCCAAGGGAAGCACAGTCATTTGCTGTGAATCTTCCTCCTCCTCTTCTAAAGGGCTGAGGTCTGATGTTTCAGCTTTTGCGCACACCAGAGCTTCATCAGAGTCAGCATCTCCAGAGATCATCCCTTTGTTTTCTGAACTGGCAGGCAAGGGCACCATACAGATGATGTAGCTCGAGCGTGGTTGCAACGAGGTAAGAAGGTACTCTCGACGATCCCCTCTGACCAGCGTCTCTGTGATTGATCCCATGGCATTCCCAGTGCCCAGTCGGAGCCAGCTCAGCCTGAAGGAGGAGCTGGGTTGTGCCACACTCCAGGTAACACGGACACTGTTATGAGACAGGGGCTTCACATTTAGGGCCAAGCTCTTCCCAACACCACTGCTGCTAAGAGTGTAATCTAAGCCAGAGTCAGGAAGGCCTAGTCCAGGTCGTTTTGAGCGAAGAGTAAAGAGAGAACCTTGTGGGGGTGTGTGAGTTGTAGAGCTATCCAGTCCACTTCCACCCACCTTGTCTCTGGTCCCTGCTGTCCTCACTACCTCACATTCTTCCATCTCACTGCTCAAATCTGTCAGAGCCATGTCTCGCACTCTGTCAGGTCCTTGGCAGATAAGACCCCTGACAGTGATAGTGTTACCACGGGCATGCAGCCAGTCATACAACCAGCGCAAGTTACAGCCACAGTGCCAAGGATTACCCCGTACCAGCAGCTGACCTAGGCTGTCCAAGTCCTTGAACAGTCCTCTCGGCAGGGTGGTCAGGTTGTTTCCTGACAGGTCCAGCCTCTGCAGCCTGCGCATGCCATCCAAGGAACCGCGTGGCATGTGAGTGAGGGCATTGTCCTGTAGAGAGAGGCGCTGCAAATGGGCACTGGGCAGGTTGACAGGTGGAGTCTGGAGGGAGTTACGGACTAGGGATAATTCGGTCAAGTTGGAAAGGCGAGAGAATGTATCATCTGCGATGCGCTGGTTTGCCAAAAGATTCCCATCCAGGACAAGACATCTAAGTGAGGTGAGGCCTCTGAAGGCATGAGTTGGGATTGTGGAGATTCGGTTGTCATCCAGACGGAGTTCTTCCAGAGAGGCAGGCAATCCTGAGGGGATACTAGACAGATGATTGCGTGAAAGGAAAAGCAGACGTAACCGTGGGTTGTCAGCAAAAGCCTGATCCTCAATGCTAACAGTGGAAATAGAGTTGTCATCCAAGTGAAGCTTCTCTAACAAAGGCATCCGTGCCAGTGCACTCCGGGGAATAGTGCGGATGTTGTTGTCCTGCAAATGCAGCTCACGCACGGATGGTGGCAAGTGCATGGGGAATTCATCCAGTTCATTATCATAGAGGTAGACCACACGGACAGCAAGATGGCGCTCCAAGGAGGTGGGCAAGCCTGGATTGTTTATGTGGTTGTTCTGAAGGTAGAGGACAGACGCAGAAGGAGGCAGTGACGGGATTGAATTCAGACCACGATCGTTGCAGTAGATGAAGTCTTCATCACATCTGCATACAGATGGGCAGATCATGTCTCTCTCTCCCATGTATCCCTGTATTGTGGCTGCAGTGAACTGAAGCATGTCAGCATGTAGCGTCAAGCAAAGAAACAGCAGGAAGAGTCGAGCTCGCAGCTTGTACACTCTAGCAGGTGCCATTATGATGAACATGAGCACTGTCTCTCTTTTCCAGGTCTGTAGTTAATCCTTAAATCCTCAATGTGAGCTTGAATCCTGTGACCTCCACCCTGAAAGAGAAAGAGAAATTACAGTCAGCACTGATGCACAAATGAATTAGTTGATAATCACAGGTGACAACTAAGTTGATATCAGTGAATAGTGTAATTCATTCTCCTTCTGTACATTTTTAGCAATATTATAATATTGCTATTATATAGCAATAATAACAATAGAGACATGCTACAATTATGAAACCTATAGGCACATTTTGTTCTCATTAACAAGATTTTTTTCCTTCACAATTAACACTCATATCATCGGGGAGATGAGCACACTTGCAGAGACCTGTGAAGATTCCCATCACAGCCTCTGACAACACTGCCATCAATTCTCAGCCAAAAAGACAGCCAACAGTAATTATGTTGAATTAGCAACAGTAATCCAAGATTAAAGACAGTTATAAAACTAGAGTTTGGAGTGTATAATACGAAATGTCCAAAGCAGTGCAAATATTTAGTCTTAGGAGAAGGAACTATTGAATTGACAAATCCAATCCTACATTTAGAATTATGCATTGTACTTATGAAGTCTTGAGAATACTCTCCACTTGTGAATTATTTAAGAGATCTTGAGAGGCCCCATAACTCCATTAGGAGATGCCAGCAGATGGCTGCATTAGCCAGACAGAGCTGACGATACTTTTCATTATCAAGAAGGAACAACATGTTTTAGCTCAGAGACGGAGTGCTCAAGCAGTCAGGATAGCATTAACTACTATGAAACTTCAAAAAAAGAGGAACATTTCCACAAATGTGAAATTCTTAATTGTCATAATGCATTAATAGAGTGCAGAATGTATAATCATATGAAAACTAACAACAATTTCATGGTTCCACTATTGGGGGCTGTGTGAGTCCACATGTACGTGAATTGAATCATGATTTGTTGTTGTTACTGATGAAGTAAGAAATACCATAATAGTAAGTACAGTATTGACTACAGAGATTTGGAAACTGCTAAATTACAACACTCTGTCAGTGACAACTTGAGCCCATCGCAGTCTTCAATAACCAGGGCCATTAGTCAAACCGTTAAGGCCAACACAGCAGCAAACATAGCCAGGCTGTAGTATTGATTTCCTCACAAATCCGAAGTGATCTGCCATAGCCAGTCAGCCTTCCTGCAGATTACAGGATCCCCAGGAGTGTAAGTTAGACAGCATGATAATTAACCAAATGAATGACAACTCTGCAGGGAGTTGACTTTGTTGAACATGCATATGAAAACAATAATCAGTATCTGTATTCACCACCAAAATACAGAATGTTTGGAGAACAAACTGCACTGACTTTTCAATTGAAAAATCAAATAACACCCAATACAATTAGTTCTCAGATGTTCAATCTTGGTTGGTAAAGGAACCTTTAATGGAAAAATGATTGCTGTCTATGATTTGTCAACCCACAAGGTGTCATAATTCCTCTTAATAAATGAGAATTATATTTATTGTGATGTGTGAGTTTCGGGCATTATGTTATGTTAGATTTCATTTGGACTTCTTTTAATCCAGTTCATTGTAACCATTGGAAACTTCCCCTTAAAACAATGTGTGAATAAAATAAATCCAATATTCTAATCTAATTTAGAAAATAATATTTATAGGGTGAGATACTATCAGACATGGAAGAGTGGATGTCTGAGATAAAAGTTAGATAAAAGCAGTATGTATTTGACTGCAGCGGAATCACACACACTGTCACACACAGGAAGCCTATGAATGAATTTTAAGGGGGAAAAAAACAAGTTCAAAACTAAAACTTTCAGCTGAGTTCAAAGAGTTCAGCTGTCTTCAGTGTAGAATATTAACATGCCTGTAATACACTCACACATCAAAGCATTTTCAGTTTCATCCTCCTATTTGATTTGATTGTTGATCGCATATTTCTAAATTTATAACCTCGGCAGAAATGACTGGTAAAGAAATCTATGCATAAAATGTCTATCAATCATCTGTTTTCCATGATTTCAAGCCTTGGAACCTCAGACTTATAGCATCGATGAAAAGTAAATACATAATACTGCAGTTGTAATGCATTACTTTGCAAGTTTAAGCTCTTATGGAGACATATGTCTTGTCACTATCAGCTATAACATCTTCTAACTCTGTGATTGTGAAACTCTGAAGTGAGAGTGACATCTGTGTGTTGTGTCCCCCAGCTCCAAAGAATATTCACATTTACCATTAAGTACCTAAAACCCACGCTATTCCCTTTTCGTGCCATCTTCCACTTCAATCTTTTTGACACTCTGAAGTGGTGTCAGAGCACTTTGAGAGGAACCTGGAGAGTAAAATACTTTCTATAATTTAAAGAGCAGATATCACTACTTTAAGCAGTTTGATATTGATTCATCTTATGACAAAGATGGCTATACAGTATATTCAGCTGTAAGGGATTTGTGTGTGTGTGTGTGTGTGTGTGTGTGTGTGTGTGTGTGTGTGTGTGTGTGTGTGTGTGTGTGTGTGTGTGTGTGTGTGTGTGTGTGTGGTGTGTGGTGTGCGTGTGTGTTTGTGTTTGTGTGCACATGTGTGTGTACACACGCGTATGTGTGTGGCTGAGCAGTGCTAAAGAATGGATGACTTTTGAATCCCAGGAGCTTCAGCAGTGAGTGTCTTGAACACTCGAGTATTTGGGTCAGCCCTTTAAAAACAAGAGAGATGTGGTGTGAGATTGAAGTGGTGCAGAGAGCCAGAGGGATTAGTAGAGCATATTGAGCTGTGATTCTCCGGATTAAGCAGGTGCTACAAAGAACGGCAGACAGGCATTTTAGGATTTTTCCCTTATGGTTGCTCATTTTTCTTGCTCTATTAGAGAATGACATTAGAGCACATGGCTCTTTGTATTTGTATATAGCAATCTTTCTGTGTTGAAAGTACTTGTGTGTTTGTCCATCCATGCACGATCAAATTGCAAACATTAACCTACATGTAGATAATCTATATGGGTGCAGTCTACATTTCAGATGTCTGTAGAGGGGAGTGAAGCTAGGATGTGGGGTAATGTGTAAGCCAGACAGCCAGCCGCCTCAGGCAGAGCACAGAACACACAACAACCCCCAATCTAATACTGGAACCCAAGACTGGATCGATTTACATAAAAAACAGAGAGGGAAGGAGACTGAGAGTGACAGAAAACAGCTTTGAGCAAGACCTTTGAATCCCATGTCCCCATTAAGACCACCACAGAGGGATAGGGACTGGGAAATCTGGAAAACTGGATTTTGGATGACCAAAGGGGCTGCTGATGTATCAGCAAATCCACTTTACTGATGGCGAAGAAAAGATAATAGTGGCCCACAGCTTATCTTACATGCCATGTCCATGGATCGTATTTTAGATTTACAGATTGGACATGTGGAAAGGATGACGCAAAACATGACCGTTATGGTGATGACAGAAATAAATCGAGGCATCTGAGATAGAACCAGCACAGCTTGTTCATTATGGTTAATCATAGAGGTTGATGGAGCCACGAGGATGTTGTTTTTTAATCTTTAATTTTTTTTTATTGAGACACTACTTTTCATATCAAATCTTGGAGCTATAAAGCAGAATTGAATCCCCAGAAAGCGACAAATAAAACTCAAACATGCAACAGAAATCCAGACACATCCTGTTTCCTGTTTGCTTATTTTACATATGCAAAATGAAGATCCATATCACCACTGTTATATAAAATAAACAGAACGGCTGTCATCATCACATAATGTTCAAGTGTCTGAATAGGCCATTTATTCATTACCTGACTTATTTCCAAATGAGTCCCTGTGTTTGTGACTCATAATAAATTATAATTATGATGTTTTTTATGTAACGATGCAGCACAGTCCTCTCTTATCCTCTTCTTGCTACGGAGGCAGACTGAATAACATTTAAAGTTTAAAGAAGTAATGGATTCGCCCCCTTGCTAACTCAGTTATTTTTTCTTAGTTTATGTACCAATTTCCTGGCATGAAGGACTGATTGGATTTGCACTAAGCAATTTCTCATCTTAGCTGCTGACACAAAGACCCTGGATATGTGACATATGTTAAGATTTGTTTCAGTTCTTTCATATACCTATATTAACACTCCACTGAAACGATCTGTATTGCAATATGATGGATTAAAGTCCACCAAACACATAAATTCTTCAATTTGTGTGCAAAGAGTAATAAGAAATAAAAATGTGGACATCACACATGACATTTAATCAACATTAGACCAATAATTTCAATGTGCATCTAATTACCATATAAATATGGAAAGGGATGATAAAAAAAAAGGTCAAAATACAGATAAATATTGTAGCCATGGTCCGTATTGTGTACTTTACTAAATGTTCCTCTGAAAGTAGCCGTGGTGTAGAAACAGACACAGTACAGCAGGTATCGAGAGTTTCACATGATTTGTAGTTGGGGATTCATCTTAGTGTTTTTCGCTTGAATACGGAGCTCACAGTGGCGTGAAGTGACTTGATATATAGCCGCACAGCACTATAACATGTTTTATCTTTACAGCGCTATAATATGTTCTGCCGTGCCACCGGTCTCATTCCCTGCCCACACCACTGCGGATGATGCTGCCTGTGAATTCTTCTAGCTCAGTGTTTCTTCCACAAGACAGCGAGATTACAGGTAAATCCTTGTAGCAATACGCTCCTGCATTGTGTACAAAGGTAAGAACAAATCTTGCACAATGCTCACAGGGTTTTGAGAGGTTTAAACTGAAAATGTGCTCAAGATGCACATGCTAACCCTGCTCAAGGGTCTTCCTGAGGGTGTTACTGTTATAATTCAGCTTTGCTTTGTGTGTATTACTTATAAACAAATGTTAACATTAAACATAGTAGACCAAGACAATGAAAACTGACAACACTACACCTGTTAAACATGTCATTGTGAGGATGTTAGCGTTTAGTTTGCTGCTTGATTCTGGTGTGACTGTTGATTCTAAGTCTTGTTATTCTAACATCTACAACTAAATGAAAATGGTTAGAGGTGGGAAATAAAAAGTTGATCATATTCACCACCAGATCAGTGTTTTACCAAAATGTTGTCATTATCATTATTGTGGTTATGGTAAGATTAAACAAAAAACACTTAAATATTTTCACCAAAACTGTTAAGGAGATGTGGCACCGATGCGAGAAGAACCCTTATTATTTTGGTGCTGATTCAGGATCTTTTTCTTAAATTACTACTCTTGATGTTGCGAGATTGCAGATTTTCATCAGTTTCTCAGGAGGTAATTTGTAGATTTTGTTGTTAAAAAAAAAAAAAAATGACATATTTATGAGGTTGAGATCTATGAGTTTGTACAGTCGTGCAAGTGTGCAGATCCTGATGTGACCGACGTGTGTGGGATCATTTTGATCAGTGTCGTCCCAGTTTTCTGTGATGATGACAGCCATGGACCTCTCCCATGAAAAATGTTGAAAATATCAATCATCATAACTAGTTAACAACAGCATGTTCACTGTAAAGCCACAAAAAGTTCCTGGCTCCGAAGCGTTACCCAGAACTTACTGGTGGAAACGCAGCTTAAGAGTGTAAACATGTTGACAGAAGCTCACAGTTCTGCTGTTGTGAGCTGCTACATGGTAATCTTAATTACAATCAATCCATACTAGGATCTGCCTGATTAATCATCTAGCTGATTTAATCAATTATTATATATGTTGGTTGTTTATTAAAGTTATTACTTATGATGCTGTGTTCATCCAATTTTCATTAGTAAACTATTTTAACATTTATCGTTATTAAAAAAAACAGAAGTAATTATCGACAATGAAAGTTATTTATTGTTAAACAGAAACACATTCTGTTTCCTGTCTATCTCAATCTCTATCTTTTGTTCTTGTGACGTGTGTCTGAGAGCAGTGTCCTTTGTTAAATGCAGTTAAATGTCACTTAATTAAACAATTTTGTCCCCCAAAAATCCCATATTAGTCAGGATCTGAATCATATACTGGAATTGATTAAAAAAATCATCTTCCTTTATCATGTGGAATGACCTTAATATCCTTATATAAGTATCCCCCTGCCTTTGTTTGCTAATTAATTACAAACATATTTGACCTATGAAGCAATTAAAAAAAAAAAGAGTGTTGGTATTTAAATGAGAGATTTGCTGTTCTGCCAAACGGGGGATGATACAGTGAGATAGCACAAGCTTGGCAGACTAACTGGCAAATAAACTTTAGATGTGTCAGTCTGTGTCAGTAGTCATAATACAGTCTTTGATCAATGCATAACTGGCTTCTGAAATCATTTAGACTGATTCTTATGGTGCTGTTTTTTCCCCCCAGTAACGTTGGTGTTACATAAACTAGAGGAAACTGTTTATTCTCAAAGAAGACTCTAACTTCTGGGCTCTAAGAAAACATACTTGATCATTTCAAACAGGACTTATAAAAGCAAATTTATCTTCTGCTTTTAAAATCAAGGAGTCAGGCTGTGGTTGTCACGCTTCAGCTAGGACTCTGATTGGATTTTTGTATTTGTGAGAGAAGGAGAGGGAGGTTGGGATGCTTAATTGGTTAAATTTGAATTCAGGTCTGACAATTTGCAATATAAATAAAAGGCTGCGGGAGGTCGAGGCAGCTGGGTCAAAACACAACACTGAGCTTTCGGGGTGAAAATTAACCTCTACAGCACAGGAGCAACAGCAGAAAAACAAAATGATAACATCAGTGTAAAACAGTGTCCTGTGTCCCTAACACCTTTACTGCTCTGTCAGGTTATATGTGTTTTTGAGCTTAAACTGACCAGCTGCTGACCATCCTTGTCACGTCTATTCAGTATATAATCAACCATTGCAGTGGGCCCTGTTTTTCAAGATTAACATTCACTATTCTCTGTGAAGAATTTGTAAGTCTTTTTTTTTTTTTTTTTTTTGCCCTTTTTCTATTAACTTCAGTTTCGGGAAAGCTGCTGTCACACTGTTGACATTATAATCACAATGAACACAGAGGAAATGTATTTTTTTATTTAACCTCACAATGCTTATTTTTCTAAAGGAAACTGTGATATTACAAGGTCTTAATACACACAGATTTCCAATGTAAAGGTTGATTTACAGTCGTATGTTCAAGAGCTAGATCAATAAATCCAACCTCAACCGAGTCTTACATATTATAAAACAGTTTTCTCAATTACATTGTGGTGAGAAATGTAAGAACTGGCTGGATTTTGTGGATTACGTTATCTTTTTTCCTGTGACATGTTTTAATGCTGGTGGAGATTTTTGGAAACAATGTTTGGAAACAAAGGAGATGGAGGAAGGCTCAGCAGCGACACGCATGTAGCACATCCTCGCAAGTAAGAAAAAGACAAACAGAAGTATAGCTCACACTGTCTGTATTCCCGAAAGCAGTTCAGTTTGTCCTTGAACGGCAAAACATTTCAAAACAAAATTCACATCCTGACCCAAATCCACCAAAGTAGAACATACGAGTATTAATTTCTGTGTCACTTTCCATCAGGTGTTGGAGCCATGATCCAAGCCTGTTGTTCTCTGTCTTCTCTGTTACTCGTCTCCCAGTGGCTTTGATCTTCATATTCTCATCTATAACCTCCACAGCACAGTTCACATATTAAATCTGATACCACACTTTTCCAATGTCAAAACATGTTTGTTCGTGTCTTCGCGCACACGGCCCTGATTTCTGAGGAGTCGAGCAGATCTGGCTTTCAGTTTTTGGCGAAGCACATTTTCTTCTGGGAACAATGAGACAAACTGAGACCCAGTTTTCTTTTACATTCGTCCTCGTCACACCTCCCTGTACAACTGTGACAATCTTTCACTTCTGTCTGGCCTGTCGCTTGTTTGTGTTTCATTTATAAATATAAGAAAATGTCAACAGAATTTCACGTCTTCATCTTTCCTCCTGTGATTTTTTATTCATTTTATTCCTTAGTGTTCAGTTTGTTCGAGCTCCATGTCACATCATCGTCCAATAAGTGATCTTAAGGAAAACTAAAGAAATACTTTCTTTTCCATTGACATAATAAATATCAGCAATCACAATCTAGTTCAAATCCAACTTAGTCTAATAAAATCTTGTCCAAAGTAAAATTACAGCAGCAGCTTGTGGCACTTTCATGCGTTTATCTTTCACCATAAGAGAAATCACAGTGGATAAATAGATACAGGCCGCCCCCGGGCTCAGAAAAGATCCTGTGTGGTGCACCCTTGACATCGACTCCTCAGCGTGTGTGGGTTTCTTCTGCATGAAATATCAACCGTAGGAGTGTTTGGATCTTAAGCAAAAGTTGCTTTGAATCCCAGTACGCCTAACACTCATGAGTCGTTCATTCTCTTATGACTACGTGGCCTCACTTTCACCCGACTGGTCAGACTGGGTTCAGAGCACAGAACAAACTGTATTTTTTCTGATTTTGGAGGACAAATCTAAGAATGTGATGCGTTGGAATATTATTTTTCTAATGCAAATTCTCAAACGGCATCATGTCTTATATTTTGGAATACATTGTACATAAGAAAAAAAAGTAAAATCATGTTACTGTAAAACGATATGTGTCAGCTCTGGACGTGAAAAAACAAGTTGTTGCAGCCATGGTGTGATGTGATACAGTCCTCCTCAAAGCATTGAGCGATAGCAACGAGTTAGTATATTTCGTTAATGGGTGTTGGCTTTTAGCGCAACCTTTACTGATTGCTTTCTCTGGCCTCCTGCCCAAAAGGAGAAAATGAGGGGGATAATCGAGCTTTATTACTCACTATTTAACCATTGATAAGTGTTAGTTTGTTTAATGGCTTCATTTATCTCTTATTTAATTACTGCCACTATTTGAGAGGGAGATGCAGCGAAGGTGGTCCTCTTACTTAGTTTATATTTACTGTAGCTGATAGCTCTTGAAACTCTACACCATAGCTGAGATATGCTTGTTTTTCTTTTTTGTTCATAAAAAAAAAAAAAAGAAGAAAGAAAGGAAAAAAGCATGAAAGAAAATAACACGCAATAATTACACTGCATTTTGTGTTCACTTCCTTGAATTGAGTCACTGGTATGCTAATGGATTTGAAATTTTGATCCTAATCTAAACGTTGATAATTGTGTTAGCCTCACATTAAATTGAAAGCAATTTTGTGAAAAACTGAAAGGTTATTAGACAACACTTAGCGCTGTCTGGATGTCTACAAAGTCAAAAAAACACTCCTCTACACTGCGGATGAAAAATATTCCATTTACTGTGTGAAGGAAAAACAAAAAGACATCTGTACTTCCTGATCACGTTCTTGCTCTTTCTGTAAAAACCAGAGCAAAAATATTTCAGATTTTATTTTGCATAAATTCTGGTCGATTTTGTACAAATTTAACAAGGTGATTTGTCATTTCCAGTCACCGTCCATCTTTGTCTTTATTCTGAAAGCAACACAGCTCAGGAGAAGTTAAAAAAAAAAAAAAAAAACTCAAAACATTATTCCATCTAGTTAGATTTTGAAGTAAATATCTTCAGAAAACTAGTTTTTCTGAAGACATGTAGGTCTCCAGATATTTATTTTTCAGAGAAGCTGATGCCAGGAATCAAATATAATGGTAATAACTGGGGCTGTAGAGTTTAAATAGGTTAAGAAGACATAAAGCACAGGTCAGCGAGTCAGTGATGAATTCAGATACAGAGAAAAACACTTTGATGATATTATGGTTGAATCTCATGGTTAAACTACAGAGAAAAAGGTTGAAAATGTCAGCATATAGATTATAAACTTACTTTTTGAAGTGGGGCTGACAGGGGAGCAGGTCCTGCGGCACCATTTGCACTATTCTTCCCGGCTCGATTCCTTCAGCGTGTGGAGACTGTATCTCCTTCGGCTCTTGTCGAAACGCAGTCCGTAATATCCGGAGCCGGCGGATGCTGGAGGTGGTGCGCGGGGGTGTGCTGCTGAGAAACAATTCTTTTCTTGTGTTTTTATGTTCAGCTTCGACGTGGATTAGTTGTCACTTCTGGCTTCAGATTTATTCTCTGTGGGGGAAATAAAGTGAAAGAAAAATCATGAGGGATCACAGTCGACCATCGATGTCAGTCACAACCAAAGTCTTCTGATGAAACATTACAGATCCTCCCGCATGACTCTGACTGCCCCGTTTCTTATTATTGTATGTCATGTACTTCATTTTTTATCACTTTTCTTAATCTACTCTTGGTTAAAGGATTCCGTGATTTATGTTTAATTTACCAAACTTCCATTACATTTAATCCAAATAAATCAAAAATGCAGTTTCAATGACTGTGAAGCCATTTAATCAAAAATGAAACCTTAAAAAGAGGAAAAACTGACTGAACTCGCTCTTAAAGTGATTTTAACACCAATTATAAAAATATAAAGTCAGCAAACTTAAGAGACCCATTACATTCCCCTTGATTTTCCATCAAATTTAATGCGGTTTTCCTTTACACTAAGCTGGTGATTGCATCATCATGATAGTTGCAAGGTTGTTAAATCAAAGTAAGTTCAAAGAAAATGTTCAAAGAAAGTTATCAGTCTCAGCTAAAATGTGTTGACGTGTCGACGTGAAAGTTTTCCACCACGGCAACCTTCCACTGAGTCTTACTACTAACATCACAAAACTGTCGTCCCACTCCTCGACCTCCCTCTCACCCACCCTCGGACTACTCTGTCACATACTTGGAAAGAAAAAATGTTCCATGATGTGTGAAGCACCCAACCACCAACCACTTCTCTTGTTTTCTCAGATGAGGCCCTGCGACTCTGCCAAGAAGCCCCCCTCCGCCCGGATCTCGCTGTCTCTCCCTCACATCAATGCCGATCAGGTCTCTCTCTCTCACAGCAAACATCGACTGCATCGTGACATGAGACAGAACGCCATCTTCCTTCGAGTCACTTCGACTTACTCATCTTGTCAAGAAATCAAACCTCATCTGATCCGACGTGTAAAACTACTGCACAATATTGCTCCTTTAACTTTTATTTTTCTTAAATTCTTTAACATGCCAACTCGAATCAGCTGCGCCAAGTTCTTTTCCAGAATAATCAAAATAGCTAGGTCGATGTTGTTTTTCTTTCCATGCCAATTTTTTTCTTTCTGACAGCTCATCTCAAAGTACACATCTAAATACACATGTCCCTCCTGATTTTAAACTTACAGCGTTGAAGTTTTGAGCTGAAATTAGTTGTCTTGTCAAATTATAATAACTTAAAAAATGACTGACGATAACCATGTTGGCAAAGAAAGAGAAAAAAAAAATATGGCCTAGTCTGGACTGGTGTAATTGGACTGGTCTAAAGTCTGCTTCTTTGGGCCCCTCCACAAATTGGCACCATTAAAGCTAAAGTATGCCAAATTAGCTGTTAGCAGTTTCTCTTTGCAGTGTACACATAGATGATCAGAGTGTTATATCTGGATTTCTTTGACATGAAAGAAAACTTTAAAAAAATAATGATTATCAGTCAAGATTCAATATCTATCTTTTCTCTAGGACTTCCAAGCAGATTTATGTATATTTATGTCTAATGGACATTAAAGATAATGCTGTCCTTAGGAAGTGTAACTCACACTGAATCTAAAAACATGTGTATCATGTCAGTGTGTGCTGATTTGACTGAGTTTTAACTCAGAAGAAGTGCCTTTCTGACGCTAATTGTGGCAATCGGGTGCTTAATGTACCATAATTGTCTCCATGAGTTGTGTGTTACAGCTGCTATCACCACAACTGCTGACTGTGTTGATAATTAGCCAAACTATAGCAACTAACTTTGTTGTTTTCAGAACATTGGCTCGCATCCCTTTCACCTCACAGGGCGTCTCTGTCTTAACTTCTTACCTTCGTTCTACCCCCGATGTGTGGAAGTACAACTACTTCAACTTGAAAACATCTGGTGTCCACAAACACTTAACACAGGTGTTAAGTGTGAACATTTGGAGCTAGGAACATAATCTTGCAATAGAAACAAGTAAATCAGTGAAATCTTACAGCTGTTTCTTTCTGTGACAGCAAGAAACAAACACAAATAAAGACAGAAGCTGTTTTATTATAACAATAACTGTCTTAATGTGCTGTGTCCATAGGGTTAGCACCTCAAATAACAGGGCAAACTCAGTGGCATATTGTTGGAGGAAACAGCAGAGGCAGTGATTCTGAGCCAGACGTGTAACGCAGCTGCAAAGATTTTATTGCATTTCCTAAAGTGCAGGTTATTTTGTTGAAATTAGAAGTTATTATGTAAAAAAAACTGCAGGCAGGTCTGATTGGTGTCTTTCAAGTCTTCTAACATCAATACAGCCTTCAGATTCAGGATAATGGATTGAAAGCAACACTTGTTAATGAAAGAGCTGCTGCCTGTGAAGTCACACATCTATCCTGTGCTTTTAGAAAACAGGCGGCGTCACAGGAATCATCAAAATGGTCTACGTCTTCCTCTCCACTGAGGTCCAACAGGGCCAAACCCTCTTTCGTTCTCCACACTAAACCTCTTGGCTCTGTCACCACATCCCATAATTCTTCCTATCATTGCTGCGACACAAAACTGACCTTTTGATTCCTTTGCTCTGACACACAGGTTGGGTTGCATATCTCCAATTTTCAGGCTGAAATCTCCGGTTGGATTCCTGCCAAACACTTCCCTATTGACCTTGACAAGACTGAGCTGCTGTTCCTCCTCTCAGAAATCCTGCCCTTAACAAGAGCCGTCAATCACGGTGACAAAGGCGCAGTCACTCCATCCCAGACAGACGTTTACTTTGATCTTAGACAACAACGACTACAACTGCTATTGCACGATGGCTCTGTGTAAAATCTGCTGACTCAGGCCCAGTTGCTGTCGTACAAACGCTCTTTGTCTCCCATCTGGACCACTGCAGCTGCGATCTGGCTGAGCAACCTGAAAATAACTGCAACCCGACAGTTGTCAAACTAAACTTCAGTCTGTACTTAGGCCTGTTTTCCATTACTGTAATCGAAAGTGACAGTATGCAGCCTGGAGGTTTGGTACAATCCTGATGTCATCATCAACACCACACTGACATCTCAGACGTTTAATACTGGATTCATGTTACTGAATCAAACTAAAAGGCACCTTCTAACACTTACCTTGTACATTACATTCAGTCATTTGGCAGAAACTTTTATCCAAAGGACCTTTCAAGTGAAACTCACACAGTAATGGAACAATCATCAATGGCAATTTGGAACTCAGTATCTTGACCAAGGACAATTTGCCTGGGCCTGAGATCGAACCACTGACTTTCTGATTAGTAGATGACCTGCTTTACCTCCTGAACCACAGCCACCCCTTCTCGTGTTGCCCTGCAAGTTTATCCTCTCTTTTTCTCTCTATCTAACCTGATAATAGCTAAAAAGGCCCTTGATCGATGCCACTGTTTTATCCAAACAAACAGTACCTATGAAGCTTCAGCCTGCAGCTGGTTAGATTAGCTCGGCACTAAGACTGAGAGCAAGATGAAACACCTACTCATTGACTAACACCTCTAAAAATTAACTAACTTATCAACTCGTAAAATGTAAAAGATGTCTTTGTAAGTACAGAAAAGGAGATGTGTTGTTACATAACTAAAGTTAGAGTTTCTATGTGAATACAGATAAAAGATTCGTGTGTGTGTGTGTGTGTGTGCTGGTTTTAAATTGTTTATACCTCAGTGTGATTTAATAGTGACAGACAGCAAAGGTGCAGAACCTGAAGCTGAAATGATCTGACACACACACACACACACATACACACACTGACACACAGATACCCTGCGATGTGATCAGACTTTTAACGCAGCTGCACATAGTGTCTATTCACTGACAGGAGGGTGGTGTTGGTGGGAGCAGCGTGGACTGGGATGACAAAAATGACAGATAATTGAGACAAAACACTCTAAGTGAGGTGAGTTCACATGAGCAGTTAGCTCAGACCTTTCTATATCATTGTCTCCAAGTTGTTCTCGCTTTTTCCTATTCAGTGCTTTGCTATTTCACTTTTTCCTTTGAGGCCCATCTCAATGACAACTGAAAGAGCATTCTCTCTTCCCTCGTTAACTGAGGAGTGCATCAGTCCTAATAAGAAAGCTTTTACACGGTTAATTAAAGGACACTGTAATGCAGTATGTAATGCTCAATTTACTCTATCTCATTCTCCCCCTCGTCCTCTTTAATTTCATTCAGAATCAATCTGTCTGACTCTCTTTTTTTTCCCCATTATGTGGAATTTTCTACATCAAAGCCCGCTTCTGTGCTTATATGACTGTCCAATTTGCTCGTGCTGGCTCCATTTTGAGGCTTTCCAATAGTTTCCTCTTCCAGTGGCTCGCTCTGATCGGCCATCTCTTTTAATTCTCGGCCTTGGTGCTGCTAATTCAGGGCAGAGGAGAGGGGAGAGACGGGAGGGGATAGAAAAAAACAGCTATAGAAAAATAAATGAGCTGGTTGGGAGAGATATTAAGATGATAAAACGTTGGAAATAGGGGGCAGCATTCACCATAACACAAATACTGGCAGGGGGTTGAGCTGCCAGGAGTTGCCAGGGGAGCTAATTCAAACATGGAGGGAATATAGAGTGGAAGCTGGAGTGGGATAATGTCGACGCGAGAGTGGATGAGTAAATAGATCAACCACATTTTAAGGGCAAAGAAGGTAAAGAAGAGGAAGAAGTGCGGACACCAGGAGTAGGAAACAAACAGAGCGAACACTCGAGGGAGGAAGCGAGCTGCGGTTGCCATTTTAAAGGTCCGCAGGTTTGAACATTAATTAAAAGTTACCCACTGATGAATTGCCCTGTGATGAATTGTTTCCCTTACCATAAAATCTGTGTATCCCAGAGGGATAGAGGCAGGCCACTAAATCTGTCATCCATGTTTTTCATGCTCTCTGCTTTTGACAGTAATGAGCCGGGCCAGTATGATTGGCTGTTCAGCGGCTGATTAAAAGTAGTTTCTTCTAATACAAGGATTTACTTTGACATTTCCTACACAGGCAAGCAAATGGATTCATAACAGTGATGAAAGTAATACAGTCATTATTTTCACTGGCAATTCATCTTTCAGTTGCTGTTTTGATTAAGATGGAAATAAAAAAAAAAATTAAAAATGCCCATCACAGATTCAAGCTGATGCTTCAAGGTGTTGAAGAAGCTACAGATGATACATTTACATTCAGAAACGACAACGTGACATCAGCTCACATGTCTGTGTCTGAGCTATGCAGGATTTTCAAAATAAACCTGAGTCTGACATCAATCTGCGGTCACTTTATCACATAAATTATATCCACATGATTTGGCTTCGTGAGGTTTCTCCACCTACTGCAGTGAAAAAGTCCGACGAATTGACAATCATAAATGAGTTGACACCTCACCCCTGAAATTAAAATATAAAATCAATTGATGTTGCCGTTTTTCTTCCCATAAATATTTAATGTGAACAGATATGATCTTTAAGAAGCTGGCACAAGTAAAACATTGACTTTTCTTTACACGATAAATGAGTTTTGGTGATTAATTGCCAATCAAAGTGTCACAGATTAATCTTCTGTCAACTGATCGATTAATCAACTGTTGTTCTCAGCACTTCTTCATAAAGTCTATTTTTGTCTGGAGGAGACAGATCTCCTGAGAAGTCTTATTTTTCTCCTTCTAACAAGCTCCGAATGCAACATGAATTCAAAGCAAAGTCAGAGAATAAGTAAAGTAAGCACTAATTATACTGTATTCACAGTGTTATGGCTCCCTCTTGTAAAAGGCCTTGTCATGCAAATATATGATTTTCTAACATCTCAACATTCATCAGCTCAGATAAAACTCACTATCACAGACACAGTCAGAAATGCCAGAAAGAGGAAGACAATCATGCATATTGAAAATGTGGGCACGCACACATGCACACACACACACACACACACACACACACACATACACACAATCCGCATAGACGCTGTTATGGGACACAAGGTGGGAGACAAATTGCAGAGTTGCAGGCCGAAATGGTTCATGGCCTTGGCTGAGTCTGATAAATTCTGCCCGCTGAGCTCCACTAATCACTGCAGCCTGTCACAGACACGCCCCTCTTCCCCAGAGAGCCGACGATCACGCTCCTGATCTCAGGGCAGCCACTGGCTGACCCTACATAACACACACTATGGACACGCCCATGCAGCTCCCTCCATAAACACACACACACACACACACAAATCTATGCAGTTTATGCATGAATTCATTAATGAGAAAACAGATCACAATTAAAATACAGTTTGTGTTAATTCTTTCCCTAGTAACGTAACAAAAAAAGAAAAATCCTTTTTTCTTTCTGCCCCTTGTGTTTTCCGCGGCTCGTGTGAAGCCATAAACTGCATACGACAGCAAAAAGAAAAGAATTTCCATATCTATCATTCTTAATTGTTTCTCTATTCCACCCCCATCTTCCACGTACACATAAACACACTCAGTGCACTCGTTTGTAAGCTGTATCAGTGTAATTGATGCAATGACTGGAAATAAACAGGCAATTTAAGTGCTGGACACCTCACTGCTCCCTCTCTCTCTTTCTCCTTCTCTCTCCACCCCCTTCTATGTTTCCTCTTTGTCCGCTCACACACACACACATACATTACATTGTGGACTATCTCACAATCGAACAAGGTGGAATAAGGGACAAGGTCAACGTGCAGGGGAAAGAAAAAAAACATGTGAGATGGAGAGGAAATTAGGCAGGATAAGAATAGAGGGGGACAGAGGGCATGCGGAAAACAAAGACAAGTCTCACAGATGACTCATGTCTGGATGGTCTGTTTAGTGACAAATTTACAGCCCCATGAGAGCGAGCAACAGACCATGTCATCACCAGCCAAACCACATTTTTAATCATTATCAGTTTTTGCAGCTCTGACCGCCGTCGTGTTGTTCAGAGGCCCGCGGAGCACAGACGAGCTGCGGTTCAACGTTTTCACCCCTCAAAAATCTTCCCTCTAAGAAGTCGTCGCCCTCGCTCGACCGCTCAGCCAAGCTATCAGCCTTCAGCCTTCCACCCTCTCCCGCCCGCAGTGAGCTCGGACCACGAAAGACAGAAATAACCCAAACAGCCGCTTCAATTTGACCAAGCAGCTGCACCCGACCTTAACACACACAGACACACACATGCTGTTCCCTCATAAGTAAGAACAGCACACTGCATTTGCATGCTAACACATAACAGCACTAATTATTTAAAAGCTACATGTCAAAACATGCACTTGCTTCTCTGGTCCTCTTCTGCATGTGTGTCTGAGGGCATTAATCTGTTCCCACTTGGTCCTGTTAGCATCAGTTGGGAACAGTCATGCCGCATGAATATTAAAAGCTTGCAGCCAGTTGTGTATGCAACAGAGTTAATAATAAACGAGGTCTAATAATTTAATGGCTCTGCATGTTGACATATCCCATGGGCTGCCATACTGTCTGTAGGAGAGGTAATAGGAAAGGAGAGTCAAGCATAAAATGATACAGCAGGACTTGACAAATGGAAGGCTACAGAAACCAAGAACACCAGAAACCAAGAACACAAGGAGAAGATGAGTCCAAGTTACGATTTTATTCTTTTTCTTGAGGCTTCATTCATCCTTAATAGAAAAAGCCTCTGGAGTATCCTCACATGGCCCTGTGGAGGTCTGATCATCGAGAGCCTTGAAAAACACTGTAACATCTGACATGACACTGTGCTGGTTTGAAGGTTTGCTCATTAGGATTTGCACTAGATACAGTGGTTGCAGTAGTTTCACAAGAGGTCAGTACAGATATATAATCTACAGAGTGGACAACGGACAATCTATATTTTTCCCCCCTGAGGTTTCCTGACAGGTTTTTATCCCTAACATTAAACCTGTTGGCCTCCATAACCATCATTAGGTTTCTGGGGGGATAAAAAAAACCTCTTTCTCGTGACCCCTGACCGCTGCAGTGCTGCTCAGCCATATTTTCAGCACTGATGACATTTGCTCACCTGCTGAGGAAAATACTAGTTGTCATCTTTCAAACTGTGTGCCCTTGACTCGAATCTTTCAGAACAACTCAACCTTGACTTGTATGCTGAAAACGTTTTTTTACAGGATTAAATACAAATTTATCAAAGTAAAATTTTCAGCCTCAAACAGTTAATACACAGTGTTCCTGTAGAGGTGTCAATATTCTGTATTGCCGTCTTTGTTGGGTTTGAGTTTGTCTAAAAATAAAAATTAATATAAAACCACCCACGTAAATCAAACATAATGAAAACCTCACAAATCTAAGTGATTAAAATCTCTTTGTATTTAGAGCTAATACAGTTCTTAACAATAAACAGCACATGTTTTAACAAGTCACTTGACTTATCTCAAATGTACCCACTCATTGCTGTAGATAGTAATCTTATCACACTGTGTGGAAATGAATGGAAACCAATGGCTGCCTGAAACATTTAAAAAACATTTAAAATGAAAATTTCCACATCATACATTAGTTTCAAAAGTCTTAATATAGTCCTTACTATAAAGTAGAGACTCTTCTCGTAATATATGTCTCTATAAATTTATATCTGCACTTATCTTTGCCTCCCTTCACTTTATTCTTTTTATTCCACTGAAACCTCACCTTTCCTCTCCCCCTCTCATCCTGGCGTCCATGCTCATTCTCCCTTGAAAGACTTGACTTCTTGATGGCAGCATTACCACTGCACCGTCCTGACAAACAGACCCCCGCTCACACATCATCGCGCGCACACACACACACACACACACACACACACATACTGTACACACACACAGAGACGTACACACTGCGTAGGGTGCTCTCCGCAGTGCCTCTACCTCATTGACCACAGTATAATACTTCATTAGCTATATAGCAGATTTTACCATTCTAAGTGAGATTAGCTTCCTTTGTCTCCTTTTAGCCTCTGAAACGCGCCCTGCCATAAACCGTCTCTCTAGTCACAAAGCCAATAACCTCAATGTCAAGAAATTTTATGTTTTCCTGGCATTTTGTAATATTCGCAATCCACTCCTTTATACTCAGAGAGTGCGCGTGCTGGAAATAGTCCATGGCCATATGACAGATTGTGACTCTGACACTGAAAACTGTGGCACAGTGAAAATACAAATGAAGAACTCCCAGAGGGGTCAAAGCTCCTCTTTTATTGGTGGAAAAATAGAGAAATCAGATACTTGTATAAAAAAGGGGCTATGAATGCAATTTTCTAAAAAGCTCATAAATTATAAAATGCTCTGTAATGTGTTTGTGTATTCAACGGCTCTCTTCTGTAATATTAAACACAGCATTAACAACCAAACTGCTTAAGGCTGTTCCATAACGGGCAGTCATTTGTCTTTCTCCACGAAGGAAAGTTAAAAAATTCAGGAGGCAGTCCGGGGCCACAGAACTCCATTTGAAACCTTCCGAGAAATTTTCAGCGCAATTGATCATCACACTTGATTTCACAGAGCACAAAGCCCGAAGCAGGGGGAGAGGACTGCTCGGTGGCAGGAGGAGGGAAGGAAAATCACAAAGAGTAAACCTGTCCATTTGGTGGTCGTGTGTGTGGGCTGCTGGTTATTGCGCCCTGACAGAGACCCCCACACCACGAGAGGCTATTGTGTGGTGGTAATCTGTGGGTGGTGCAACAGGCTCTGATTGCTTCTGTACTGTTGGTTTTGTGAAGACACAAAGTTTAAGAACAGGCAAATTATGAATGTTTTTGTTCCTTTACCATGGCAATTACCAGAGCTGGCTGCACACATACACTAAATGGGAGGCATTAATCTGAAACAAAGAACTGAAATACTCACAAGAAAGATAAAGCTGTGAGCTGGAAATAATTTTACGTGTATGTACTTTTCGTACCGTGTTTTAATGATTACATTTGTTCTACTGTAATGAACCAGGTCTGTTCCAGCCCTGAGTCGTTTAGTGTGTGATATGTGCAGATTCAAATCTTCGCCTACTCTCCAAATCCAGCTGCTTTTCCCACAACAAACAAATTTTAGATTCATTAAACTGACATGAGCAAAACAATCAACCAACGGTTGCCAAATTCATCATCTCAAGAGGACGTCAACTACACGGTCATGACCATTTGACAAAGCATTTTCTCCTGCAGCTTTAGAAAATTGAGACGCTGTGATCGTCCATTTTTCACATATTGATCATAGTTTGTAGACACAACGCTATGCAAATCACTTTGGCTGTCAAGCTGATACCTGCTTTTCACATTGGCCAAAGAAATATAGATTTCTGTTGATGGTGCTGCTCACACGGAGTCCAAACCTTTTATACAGTTTTATTTTGGATTGACTTCATTCAAGTCTCATTGCTTTTTAAGGGCAACACCTCGCTGCTGAGCTGTTTCACTGAGCTTTCTGTGATGGCTGGTGAATTATTCATTTTAACATGATTGACCGCAGGATTGAATTACGGCACTGATTGATCAACGGGCTCGTAAAAGAAAAGAGTCCCAATGACCACTGAAACCTAAGTGTGACTTAAATGACTCGAGGGCGGAGCAGCATCAGCACAATGACGTGCTCAACCACCACTGTGGTCTGGTGGCATCACTCTCTTCTCTGCATAAAAACACATGTGGTTGATGTCACTGATGAAGGGTTAAAGTAATGGGAGGTGAGAATGAAAGACTGCAAACACTCCCAGTATTTCTAATTGAATCAGATCCAACCAATAGCATGTTATGTCATTATCAAATAATGAGAAAGAGGGCACACAACGGGCTTTTTGTTTCTACTGACAAAATGTCCTCTGTCACTTTATGGAAAAAGATAATGATTACATCTGCAAGTGGCGCTCGTTCTCATCATCAGTTAGACCACAGATTATTTCTTTGATTAATAATTCCTTAAATTTCAAGTCATTAAATGTCACCAAAAGGTGAAGAATGAAGCAACAATGTTCGGCTATCAGCTATTCAAAACCCTTTTTTTCCCCCCCTCATATTTTTGTTCAACAAATTAAAACATTTGTGGATGAAATGGCTGCAGCTCTGGTTTCAGATTCATTGGGTCATTTTCATGCAGTTACAAGATCAACAACTCTTTGTGTCCTGTGCCACCGATCCCCCCTTTATGTGTCATAAAGCAGTTATTGTTTTGTTAATTAAACAAATGTCTCAGCTAATGGTAGAAATCAGTGTTACTGTGCTAACATAATGGCTGCTAATGGCAGCGGCAGCATTCACACAGATATTAGAGCTGTATAGAAATGTCTGCAAACTGCCTCATGTTTCCAGGAGACTGTCTCTTTCTCTCTCTCTCTCTTTCTATCTCCATCAAAGCACAACAACAAATGTCTGTAGCCTGATTTTTCATTAACGCCTGTCTTGCTTTATCCCTCAAGGTTTAAGTCTGAGCCCTGTGTTTTGTCTATTTCTTTTTTTCTATTTATGCATGAAGCACTGGAAATATCCTTGTGTACCAGAATAATCCCAGATTACACACAGATGGTCAGAGTGCGTATGTCTTTGCGTGTATACGCACATCCTTCGATGACTTTTTTTTTTCTTTACTCCCCATGTATGTTTTTTTCAAATCTTGTGTCTTGTAATTTCCTCTTAGCAACCACCGACCTCTGTGGCCTCATAAATTGTTGTAAAATTCAGCAATCCAGCTTCCACAAAACACTAATCAGATGTTGGATTTTCACCGCCGCTGTTCGGTCTACATCAACGAAAGAACGTGACCCACATGTCCCTTCCCATTTAGGGTGAAGGAATGAAATGAATGAAAGAAGAAGAAAAAACTATCTGCCACTGGGGATTTCTTGAAAATGAAAAAAAAAAATAGTTTGAAATTATGAAAGAATAATCATGGAAACTGCTGCTCCCGTTTCTGGGCTGCACCTCGCTGTGTTCCCTGTCATTTATGGGCCTGAATTTCACATATTCAAGACTCAGCCCAGCATCAGCTGCACCGTGTGTGGACTTAAACTGAACATTTATATATGTCCGTGAGTGTTCCTGCACAGGAGGGAGCGGGACGGCACACGCTGTTTGTGAAATAAAAAGGTTGCTGTTTGCATATTGCCGAGTCATTACAAGAGATGTCTTCCTTTTTGCCTGCAAAAGCTCATGAATTTAAAGGGAAAAGCACCAGTTGCTTTTATTTTGGTGGGGAGAATGAAAAACCTGCATGAGCAACAAAGCGGATCATAATTATTGCTCCAGTTGAAACAAACAAGAAAATAACTGAGTTGCCTTAGAAAAGGTAAATACAAACATCAACTACAGTAGGGATATATATACATATATATATATATATATATATATATATATATATATATATATGTGTGTGTGTGTGTGTGTGTGTGTGTGTGTGTGTGTGTGTGTGTGTGTGTGTGTATATATATATATATATATATATATATATATATATATATTATAATATATTATATATACATTATATTTAAGAACAAAAAAACTCCATTTTCTTCCTAATCAATTCTTCACCATGTACGGCTCCTTCCAATACTTGATTTTATGGCAGCTGCCTGTGTGGCCTCTGCTTCCAAGTCGGTCCCACCGGATTCATTTACAGGCCTTGTGCGAACGTACTGTTGCATGTTGTAATGACCACAAAGCTCTGTGGGCAGTAGCGAGTGTAATGTGCACTGCATGTTTTAGAGAGGTATCACAAAAAAAAAAAAAAAGCTCAGCTCAGGATGAGATACAGGGCTACAGCACGCATGAGTCAGTTACGTTCAAATGTGTATTTTCTCAAGTCAGTTGGCAAAAATGTGCACGCGGGTTGGCATGCCCCCATGTACCCTACTGGCTGCCAGCTGTCACTCAGGAAGACAGAAAGATGGAGGGTAGAGAACGTGGGGTGGTGATGGTGGTGGTGGAGTAGGGAGGGGATAAAGGGAGTGGTGATGATGTGAGGACACAGGCCCCGAGGCTTTCTTTCTCTCTTGTTTCTCATTTGTCTCTGTGATGATAACAAAAAAAAAAAAAAAAAAAACACAGCAGCTTGAAAGAAAAGAGGTCTACATCAGACATACGCTCAAAAAGCGAGAAAACAAAACTGAAGTAAAAAGCAAGCAAAGGTGAGCGTGATATGAAAAAGAAATATCACAAACCATTTTTCACGTTGATGGAAAAATTGCTAAATATGCCACAACGTAGTGATTCCTAATGCATTACCCAAAATGAGCCCACCCCAGGGTTTCCCATGACATTAACCACATGCATAAATGTGATATTTTATGCATATTTTGAATTGCTTTGTTTGCAGAAGCGTACAGGTCTACCCTCAGCCTGTTGCAGTATTCATTACAATAGTCCTCAAACTAATTAGGACAGAGTGAGGGGGAAAGAAAGCTGCTCTGTACAAAGAGAAGCTTTTCATATAAGGAACAAAAAAATGGCACAGTTTTAGTCTCAGTGAAAAGAAAAAAAACATTTTCTGGAGCTTGGATTCATTTTTTTCTCTAATTAGGCAAGCACAGGTTTTATTATGTTAGTAATAAACAAAATAGGTTCCAAAGTATGATGAAAATATAAATTCATCAGTATGAATGAAACCTGTAATGTGAAATGTGTCCTCTGTGTGCCACATTTGGCAGCATACTCCGGCGAAGCACACAGGCTGCAGGTTGTAGGTTTATGAACGCGCAAATGGAGCCATTCAGACTTTTACAGCTGTTCCATTCGCATTACCATTACAAGTAGAATACAATTACTGGTAAACAGCAGAAAAATGAACAGTCCATTTTTAAGAAAAGCTCGTTTTCCACTCTTGGGTGATGAATGAGGACTGTTGTGAACCTCTAATGGAGACCGCTGCACTAACAACACATTGTAAAAAATCTGATGTCATGACTTCTCTCTCTGACTTTGGGACCATCAATCAACTGGACACAAAGTCACAGAGCAGTGCGACCAAAAATTTCAGCTTAGTTACCCTAAAAAAGTGTCAGCAGCACACGCTCTGAGGTTTGAGTTGAAACACTGTACATCAGCACATACACTGTACATCAGATTTGACATGAAGTTACTTGATATTCTTTGCTCTGCTGCAGCAGATTTACAGATTAATAGATTTCTTGAAGCCTTTCATGTTACACGACTGGGCATGACACACACTGATACAACTTACTCATATTGCACCTCCTGGGAAGCATTAATATTTCATTCCTTTGGCCCGAGCGTTAGTTTACAGTTGGGCAAGGCTCTGTTTCTTGCCTGATTCTGACCATTTTTGAATTGCGTGTGTATTTTGTCAATAAGTGTCAAATACAGTTCAATTGCGAATAAAACAACCTCCGAACATGGACGCTTGGACTTTTCATGAGACACTGATTTCTGTGATGTACATGGTGCGAGGGATCAGCGAATCGTTAGAAGACACAATCAGTGACATCAGCTGGATTTAAACGTCTTAGTCTCTACAAATGTCAATACCACTGGGCCTCAGAAAGCTCCCTTTATGTTTCATTTAAAGCCTCATCATAATAAAGGTAAACCACCATTAACCGCCCGCTGAGTGATTTGCATTTGACATCCGATGCCTCTGTGTTTAAATAAAAACCGTAGTGTTTTTCAAAATAATCAATCGCGCAAGTAATAATTATCAATGTGTCCTCAAACGCCATAAATCTACTCTGAGTGTTTTTTCAAAGCAGCATGAGCGAGGAATAACAACTGTATTTTCATACATTTTCAGTAATTGAGTTCATGTTACACATTTCATGTAATTATGATCTCAGGGTGAAAAGCTCCAAAATGATATGTATGCGCCATGAGCATGTTTGCGAAAAAAGTTCAGAAAACGGTGTTTAAACTATTTTTCACTACTGCGCTCCACCAAGATTATCCATATTTTTTCCCTGTTTCTCTGTTCGCACAGCCTGCTACCAAAACGAAGGACAATTGAAAATCGAGAGATGTATATTTTGCTTTTTCAGTCCCTCAACATGACAGTGTAAAGTATAAAGGAGGAAATAATACTGCCTGTGGCAGAGCAACACAGGCTCTTTTGAGATAGACGAACTGTGATTTTATTCCAGCTCAGTACGCTCTCACAAGCAGCTTCGAGCTATTGATGTCTGTTCCCGCAACTATTGTTATTCAACATTCAATTTAGGGACTCTAGGACAGCACTTTTAAAAGTAAAGCATGATATTGAACAATGGCAGTGCAATGATGACCTCCACATCCTGGTGTAGCTTTTATCTACGCAGAGCTTTCATCTGTGGACGAACTGGTCATTTTACATGTAACATCGCGAGTAAAGACATTCTGTTACTCACAGCGTCGAAGCAGCTTTCTGTTTTGAAAGGACTGAGGCCTCCAGAGGTTTTATTTCAGTCAAAATGGCAGACATACAAAGTAGTCAAAAAGACAAAATGAATGCAGGAAGCCATGTTTCTTTAGCCTCAAACCAAGGTAAATGGGTATATCAGCCTAACAGCTGACGTAATCAGGGAAAGATATGCACTGCACACACAGCAAGACTGAAGCATAGCAGGGGAGGGTGAGCAGTTCCTGCCTGGCCTTTTTAGTGATATCACAAAACTGTCAGTCTCACATCTTTGCACCTGCACTGGCTTAGATTCAATTTTAGAATGCAAGTTTAAACCGCACTTCTCCCTTTGCACATTTACAATCTGATCGGCTGAGTGTCTGTGTACCGTCGGGCTGGCTGTTTGAGAGACAGCAGGCTGCAGAACTGGTGATTAGTGCTTCCCAAACATTTTGTCAGATGTACACCCACAGACCTGTCAGATGAGCTCAAGTACCCCTTCACCTCCCATCATGTCCCATGTGTTCATTCCAAAGGAGTTTAAATTGGATGTTATTTAGAGAAATACACAGGAAATGATAATTTCACCCATTTATTCGATACCTTTTGGATATCTGTTTTAATCATTTCCATGCATTTTAGCTAGTTATATCAAACAATCATTATCAATATAGCAGGTCATAATTTCTATTGTTTACATCTTTCCACAGAGCTCAGAGGAAAATACAGAGGTACCAGTGGTTTTGAATCTAGGCCGCTCCGATCACACACAAGTTTTGTTTGGCCACAGGCAGAAACACCTCCATGGATGCCTGATGTGAGTTATGCCGGCCCCAGCGCCGCCCTGCTCCGGCGTCACCATCAATCTTTACAAGAGGCTGAAGAAACAGCTCACCCATCTGACTTCAAACAATCTCACCATTTAACATAGTAAAAAACAGGCATCAGATGACGATGCGAGGGGCATAAACTCACAGCACTGACTCGAGGGTGTCGTCCACTTTCAGACGTGCAGCACATAGATCTCTCCTTCATTGTCTGGCTGGCTGTATTTGGAGCCATGTCATCATTTTGGGAGCTCTTAATACCTTGACAAGTTCGAAGTTCCTGCTGTTCAAGCTGACATCTTAATGAACTAACGTCCTGTTTGCTAACATCCTTTCTGCCTCGACTCAGTCTGTTCAAATAAGGATGGACTTTGTTTTACCTCGCGCGTGTGTGTGAGAGATACGTGACTGGGCGGAATATTTTGAGATGAAAGCTGAGATACATGGTGCCAGGTTTTACATCAAAACAGACAGACTGACTTAAAGGAGCGACAGCACTGACTAACAGCAGGCACTATGTGTATGTATATATATAATCATTTATGGTAATTACAGCCTTTTTAAAGCTCTACTTGACTTCATTATATTTCACTTTTGGAAACGTCATGTAAAATGCCATGTTTGAACATTCATTTCATGCATAACAGCACCTGAAAGGACTTATTTTTTTAGGTGACTGTTAAATTACATTTCAGAAATAAGGCCATGAAGGGGTGGCTCTATTTCTAGCTGCTGTCAGACAAAAATGTTTTTTTTTTTTTTTTTTTTTACCAATTCTTCCATAATATGAATAAAGTCGCACTAAACTGAGTCTCACACTGGGACACTAAGTACTACATGCTCTTAAAGGTATTCGCAAAGTCCTGGAGGTTAATAGATTCATTAGTATATCCATATTTTGTGTTACTTTGCAATCAACACTACAAACAATCAACAGCAATTAGGGAATAATTGGAAATGTTTTCATGCCCATTTGTATTTTATTTGCCTTGGAAGGATTTGGGTTTGGAGCGCATGTGCTGATATCGCCATTCCCACTCTGCCAAATAAATAGCTCTCATAAAACTCAGGCGTCTGCTGCACAGGATGGCAGGAAGTTTACAATAAATGTCTGGATAAATCCACAAAAGACAGTGTTGCCAACTCCTCTCCAATGAAAATACACTAATGGCTGCTCAAACACTCACAGAAAGAAGATGAAGCAATGCCGGGATTTACATGCAAATTAGGTTAATATTTTATTTATTGTCACATAGGAGGGATTTACAACATGAAAAGAGGGAGAGGTAGCTGTAGCGAGTGCAGACTGAGCTAAGACTGAGATTGAGAGATGCAGT
Organism: Polydactylus sextarius; assembly: GCA_016801845.1. Taxonomy (NCBI): domain Eukaryota; kingdom Metazoa; phylum Chordata; class Actinopteri; family Polynemidae; genus Polydactylus; species Polydactylus sextarius. The sequence continues at coordinate 18,092,405 of CM028914.1, forward strand.
TGTTGAGTTAACAGGAGGTAGAGACACACAGAGACACACACCCTGTCACAAGCTGCCCCTCTCTTGTCTCCCAGCCAGCTGACTAATACTGATCCAATGAACCTCAATTTTGTCAGCAGTAGTTCAACGTGCTGTTTACCCTGCAAATGTACAACTAATTAATTTGTGGTCATGGCCAAAGATAGAGTCTGTCCAGCTCAGCACAGGCCTGTGGCAAGGGCACCAACACCAAAGGCCACGCTGCTTCCAGAAAGCCCTCCCTTCACCTCCTCTCCTTCCCTTTCTCCCCCTCTGTCGCTTTTAGTGAGGAAGAAGAAGTGAGGGACTGTTCCAGTGTTTCTGCTCCTGCCGCTGTAAATCGCAAGTGACTCAAGAATGGCTTTCATTAAAGGAGCAAAAACAAAGGATGAAAAACACATTTTAACTGTGACAATTGCCTTAAAAAACTGGTGAATGACCACAAGGAAATCTGCAGGAATTAAATTTATAAAAGAAAAAAAAAAAGAACTTGAAAAGCTGAAATCGCACCAGATAAATGTGGCTATCTGTTCCACTTGATGATAAATAGCTCATGGTTTGAATAGATGTTCATAATTTTTCAATTTTGTTACAAAATAGGACTAATTAGCGCCCATGCGTTTCTTTTATCTGCATTGTTTAACCACTATGGCTTTGAAAATAACGCTGTGGGATTGTTGTTTGAAATGACTTACCTTGCAAAGAACAATATGAGTCAATAGTGACGGCAATCCATCAAAATGAAGCTTAACTTATTTTGATGAGCTGCTTTAATCCTGTTTCTCAATCCACCTCCAGTCTGCTCTGACAGGTTTCCACCTACTGCCCACAACAGACACTGCAAACCATCAATTTTTCAGCTGTAATGGCAACAATGGGCAGCAGGAAGGCTGTCGTTCTAATGATGACTGTGCTGTCATGAATATAATGGCTGCACTGTTATGTTTTATAGACAGGAAGTTCCCAGCGTGAGCAAAAAGTGCTGTAGCCGCGGACACTTCGCTGAAACTGCATCGTTTCTATCTGAGGTGAAGGTCTAAAGGAGAGAGGAAACTGTGATGCTGCAGATGGTCTTTAGTGTGAACCTTTTTTCTCTAAAAAACTAATCACATTCTGGATGATTTCTTAATGAAAAATCTGTGGTGATGTGATTTGATACTTTAAAACTAATCTGTCAAACATCAGAACAAAATTATATGGACATCAGTCAAATGTCAGTAACATCAATAAGTCAAATGTCAGTGACTGATGTTACCTTGCTTTCACAGCCAACTGAATCGAGCACTAATGACTGGGGACTGGCTTATCACTGGCAACAACAACCCCTCACTCTCTGATCTGCTACAGGTTGCCAAGTAAGGCACTCTTACAGCGAGCTGGTCATTACTGAAAGTACAGTCTCAATGCAAAATGCAACAATGAATGACTATTTGAATGAATATTTTGTCCTGCTTATAACACAGCTGCTAACGAAATGCGGCAATCATCTGATACAATACAATGACTTAAAACGTTCCTCTTTAATACAATAAAGTAATTAACGAGGCATCTTAGTGCTGCAGCCTTGGGAAGGTTTGAAGCACCAGTGGCTTCACTGTCAGAGAAGAAGAACAACTGCAACATAAACAAAAGCAACAGTGCTGCTGTCCAATCATCTGACAGGCAATAAAAACCAACATGTTTCCTAGTAAATCACAAGCCACGATGTTCTAATGTGGGTTTTTCTGTTTCTGTGACAAAATCTCACTGAAGATGCTGCACAAAGACACTGACAATACAAACACCATGGACTATGATCTGGTTCCTCCTGTCTATGTTGAAATAAATTAGAGGCACATTATTCAATAACCATGTTAATGACCGTGCATCTAGTAGTGCTGGAACAGGCTGCATTGTGCCTGAGTTGGTCATCCAACTGCAAATCTGAATTGCTTGCATCCCTATTGATGTATAATGAAGCCATGCAAATCAATTCTGCAACACTCTGCAGCATCAGCATCACAGCTACAGTACAACTGTATAAGGATTTATTTTTTTTTTTTTTTACTTTTTAGGGAGGGGGATTATTTATGTATTTATGAATGTATTTATTTGTTTTGAAAGGTGTGAGTAAGTCATAAGACTGAATGATGTAATTAGGCCATCCACCATGGCTGCCATCATTACTGCCAGAAAGAGGCCTCGGTGCCAGCAAGTCAGAGGGTAGCCCATCCAAGAATATCTCTTCCAACTTTCACAAGATGAATAACCATCTGTTTGTCTATTGCCTGTGTGCCACGAGCACAGGTTAGATCAAGATACTGCAGCAGGTATGTCTCAAGCCTCTGCAGTTCCTTATTCATGTGTCCTCATCGCTCGCTGCTTTGTTCCACCTCTGTGAAGTGCCACTCTGTGGGGGCATCTCTCTCATATTCAACACATGGGATTACTGAATGAGTTGCTTATGGTTTGGTTGGCACTTGGTTTGGTTGACACATCATCTCACAGAATTAGTAATGTTTAAAATGTGGTTTGAGATGAGGTTTCAGCCACCGGATGGACGTTTACAGCACATTTACACACAGGAGGATTGATTTTCTTACTGATGATAGTAGAAATAAAACTGACAAATTATAAGACTTAACAAAATGCTGCAAAAGTATTAATTTTTTTCCACGTTTGTTTGTTTTATTTTTTTGGTTTCATTCACTTATAGGTTGCATAATTTCCAGTTTTGTCAACATCAGATCTGCAAGAGTGTGAAGCTTCACCCACCCCCACCTCCCCGGTTAATGAGATCCTGTCAACCTCAATATTTCTACTTTACATGTTTAGATTTGTGGCTTGATGTTTTGATTTCAGCTGTTTCACCAACTTAATGATAATTTAATGAGCATACATGGCAGGAGGCGCTGCTGCAGGAGGAATATATGCAGCAATTCTGTCCACAAGTCTTTGTCAGATAAGTCAAGGGAGAGGTTGTGGTGGTAGAGGTGGGGTTTGAGAGAGGGTGTGTGTGTGTGTGTGTGTGTGTGTGTGTGTGTGTGTGTGTGTGTGTGTGTGTGTGTGTGGGAGGGGGGGTTATCCTGAATTCACCTGACCAACTTAAGCCTATACTCAACCCAAAACCAGAATGAAGGATTTGAATACATCCCATTTGAGTCTTGATAATAGATTTCACCTCTCAATGTAAACCTTTACTTAATTAAACACACATTGTAAATATATTGGAAATATTCCAAATATAAACTCACATTTTGTTGCTTCAATATGATGCCCTTTTCCCTCTTAACATGACGAGCTGCGCCAATCATTTCCTAATCCCTGTAGATTTTAATGTTGAGTCTTCTCCTTTGTTTGAATTTATATCCAGACCGAGGCCTTCGAACCGGAGTCCACATCTTATATAACTGACTGCCAGCTATTTACTGAAACCCGCATCCTCAATCAAGTGGTTTAGCATTTGCAAAAGAGTCGATTGTATTGTTTCACAGACAGACCTAATTGTTTCCTGGACCGTGCCACAAACACAAGACTCTGGAATAAAAAGAAAACAAAATGTTCCAGATACTTGTTGTGTTAAAACACATATGAGATGAATATTTGTTGGGTTTTTTGTTTTGTTTTTCAGTCAGGTCTGGTGATGAAAAGCATATTGGCAGTCCGTGCACATCAATCAAGGCTCACCTACCGGATGGTGATGGTGCTTCGGATGCCACGCTTTCCTCTCTCCTCTCTCTTTCTCTGTATCTCAGGCTGTGTTTGATGCAAAGTCCCTCAGCTCTGTTCGCCGTTTTTCCCGCACGATTTCTCCGCTGTCCTCCAGAACCAGGTGTGACCACAATCTCGCCTTGCTGTATTTCCCCATATGTTGTCGCCAGCGCAATTACGGACGCTCCAGTTGATCAGTGACTGGATAGCCTGTGTGATCATCTGCTGCCAGCTCCTCTCTCTCTCTCTCTCTCTCTCTCTCTCTCTCTCTCTCTCTCTCTCTCTCTCTCTCTCTCTCTCTCTCTCTCTCTCTCCCTCTGTCTCCTCTCTGTAACTGCTCCCTCCGCCCGATTATCTCCCCGCTGCGGCACTGGCTACATGGTAATACGGAGGAATAAAACGTGCCTGACTCGCTGGCGAACTTGTGCGCCTTAATATGGTAATTAGTCGCCGGACCGGTCCATGCTTGCTCATCCGTGCACCTATTGCAAAAATATGCTGTCTCTCAGCTATATCCGCTATGTACACTGGATAAATTGCCCCCGAGACGATGAAACGTGTTTTATTTTCTGAAAGAGGGAGAGAGAAAAGAAGAAAATGTCCAATGTGCCGGCTGAGGCTGGAGTAGAGGGGCAGAGGAGAGAAAGACTGAGGCGTAAAGGATGGAGAGGATTAAAGGAGGAGGAGGAGGAGGAGGAGGTGGAGGCTGGAACGCATTTGTGAAAGCCTTTCCTCTATATGTCCTTTGGATAACAGAGAGCTATATGTTGCTTATTTCCCAAATGTCTCTCCCTCCACCAGTCTCCCTTTCACTCACCCACTCCCTCTTTTATGTTCTTGGTAAAGCTGTACAAAAATCTATCTATCTATCTATCTATCTATCTATCTATCTATCTATCTATCTATCTATCTATCTATCTATCTATCTATCTATCTATCTATCTATCTATCTATCTATCTATCTATCTATCTATCTATCTATCGGTCTATCTGTCTGTCTGTCTGTCTGTCTGTCTGTCTGTCTGTCTATCTGTCTGTCTATCTATCTATCTATCTATCTATCTATCTATCTATCTGTCTATCTATATCTATATCTATATATATCAGCCTGAAACATACTCTTATCTCTTACTGAATGAATGAATAATAAGTGTGAAAA